>CM016619.1:39962711-40586486 GCA_005393395.2 Gossypium australe
AATTACAGCAGTGACGTGATTTTGAAAAATCACCAAAAATAGAAGAAATGCAATTAGAAAGTGAATAAGATATATAATTGAAGCTTATTGAGTCTATTTTTGCATAAAAGAAACATAACAAACAAATTATTCTTATGTTTTGAGATATTTGAATTTTTGTGAGACTAGTTTAGAATGATTACGTGATCCCCTGTTCTGTCTTTATAAAAATCATTAGAAATTGTACAAAAATAATTATGGGATATAGTTTATATGTATGGAATCCTAAATGAGTATATTTTCAAAGGAAATAAATAAGAAGGTCATATGAATTCTGTGCGAAGAGTAATTTGATTCATAGCGAGGAGAGGTCAGAACAGTCAAATAGTAAAACAGGGGAAACTTTGACGAATAAACTGTACTAATTGGCCACATGAAAAATTCTGAAAAAATTATAGTAAAAATATATATGAGTCTAGTTTCGGGGAAAATTAACGGATCTTAATTTGGAGTTCCGTAGCTCCAGATAAAAACAATTTAGTGACTATGACGTAGACGGACAGTTTTAAATTTTATGCTGAGTTAGTAGTAAAGTTTAGTAATGCCTCGTGCTCGACTCTGGCAACGGTCTCGGGTAAGGGGTGTTACATTTATTGGTATCAGAGCTTTGGTTTAGATGATTCTCAGAACGAATGTGATGTATAAAATGTTTAAAAATACATGCCATATAAATCTGTGATAGTGGGATGTGAATGATCCGATCTAACTATTAATTTTTGTTATAGATTGTAAAGATGTCTGATAGACCCGAGGGTGCTGATCATGAAGAGGAAGTTAATAGTAGAGTACAGACTTCTGAGCAGGGAACAAGTAATAATGTTCCGATTTCTTTGATGAGAGAGGAAGAACTTAAAAATTTGATTTACGGGGTAATGAATCAGTGGTTTAGTGAAACAATACAAGGAAGAAGTCAGGCACAACAACCTCCTCCTCCCCCTACTGTACCACCAGTTACAGCCCCAGTTGCTCCTCCTTCAATAGATGAATCTATCAAAAGAACACCGATTGAGAAACTCAGAAAGTTCGGAGCTGAAGAATTTCGGGGAAGACCGGATGATGATCTAGTTAAAGCAGAGTATTGGCTAAAGAGTTTGGAGAGAGTTTTCAAACAGATGATTTGTTCTCCGGAGGACTATATGAGGTGTGCAGTTTCATTATTGAAAGAAGAAGCGTATAATTGGTGGGAAACCATTGAGGCAGTGGTACCTGCAGATAAACTTACTTGGGAATTCTTCCAAAATGAGTTTAAAAAGAAGTATGTGGGAAGGAGATATTTGGATAAGAAGAAGAGGGAATTTCTTGATCTTCGACAAGGGAATAAAACAGTGGCCGAATATAAAAGAGAATTTGTGTATCTCAGTAAATATGCTCGGGATGTTGTACCGACAGAGGAAGAAATGTGCATTAGATTTGAAGAAGGGCTTAATGATGAAATCAGAATGATGATTGGAGGCACAGAGATTCGAGAATTTGTGGTTCTGTCTGATCGAGCTCAAAAGATAGAAGAAGTGTATAACAGAAAGATACAAAGAGACAGAAAAGGTAAAGAAGTATACAAAAGAAGTTTCTCTAGACCAACTTTGACTTTTCCAATTAAGAAGTTCAGAGATGATTTTAGTCGATCTGTTACAATTCCGGAACGATCGAATAAAAGTAAAACAACTCAAAGGGAGGTCGGAGTGACTAATAAACCAGCAGCTAGTACTGGTAGTGTGCAAAATATTCCGAGACCTAGATGCAAAAATTGTGGTAGATTTCATATTGGTGAATGTTGGGGAAGAACCGGAGCTTGTTATAGATGTGGTGGAACTGATCATTTTATTCGGGACTGTCCTCAGTCATTAAAAGAAAATAAAGAACTAGGCGAGAAACAAACAAATACTCCTCAGAAAAGTAGACGTTTGGGTCAAAGTAGTGTTGCTGAGACTGCTCGTTCGGGAATGAGAGATACTGTAGCCCGATCAGAAACAAGGGCACCTGCACGTACATATGCTACTCGGGCAAGAGAGGAAGCTTCTGCTCCAGATGTGATAGCTGGTATTTTCCATCTTTTTAATGATTCTGTGTATACTTTAATTGATCCTGGATCTACGCATTCATATATTTGCACTGCATTAGTGTCAGAACAGAAAATGACTGTTGAGTCCACTGACTTTGATATGCAAGTCACTAATCCGTTAGGGCAAAGTGTGTTAGTTAATTTAATATGTCGGAAGTGTCCCCTGAAAATACAAGGCTGTGAATTCTCTGCTGATTTAATGTTGTTACCTTTCCGAGAATTTGATGTTATTCTTGGCATGGATTGGTTGATTAAACACGATGCCATAGTGAATTGTAGAGAAAAACGGGTTGATTTAAAATGTCAGACAGGGGAAATAGTTTCAGCTGAGTTTGGAGATAAAAAGAATGATGTCAGAATTATTTCAGCCATTGTAGCTCAGAAATTGATTCGGAAGGGTAATGAAGCTTTTTTAGCTTATATTCTTGATACTCGGGGTTCTGAATTGAAGATGGAACAATTGCCAGTTGTTAATGAGTTCACTGATGTGTTTCCTGAGGAATTACCTGGTTTACCCCCAGATCATGAGGTTGAATTCGTAATTGATGTAATTTCGGGTACAGCTCCGATATCAATAGCACCGTATAGAATGGCACCAGCTGAGTTAAAAGAGTTGAAGATGCAATTGAAAGAGTTATTGGATAAAGGGTTCATCAGACCGAGTACATCACCTTGGGGCGCACCTGTTTTATTTGTGAAAAAGAAAGATGGCTCATTGCGATTGTGTATTGATTACTGACAGCTGAACAAGGTAACAATTAAAAATAAATATCCATTACCTCGTATCGATGATTTATTTGATCAATTGAAAGGCGCTGTAGTGTTCTCAAAGATAGACCTTAGATCTGGGTATTATCAACTGAAGGTTAAAGAGTGTGATGTGCCAAAGACTGCTTTTCGAACTCGGTATGGTCACTACGAATTTCTGGTAATGCCTTTTGGTTTAACAAATGCCCCTGCTGCATTTATGGATTTAATGAATCGGATTTTTCAGCCTTATTTGGATAGATTTGTGGTGGTATTTATTGATGGCATATTGGTCTATTCAAAGACAGAATCCGAGCATGCACAACACTTGAGAATTGTATTACAGACTTTGAGAGAAAAGCAGTTATATGCAAAATTTAGTAAATGTGAGTTTTGGCTTCATGAAGTTGGATTTTTGGGTCACATTGTATCAGCTGAAGGAATTCGTGTGGATCCAAGTAAAGTTTCAGCAGTGGTGAATTGGAAAACACTGAAGAATGTAACTGAAGTTCGAAGTTTTCTGGGACTAGCAGGGTATTATCGCCGTTTTGTAAAGAATTTTTCCATGATTGCTTCACCAATGACTCGTTTGTTACAAAAGAATGTTGAGTTTGTATGGTCTGATAAATGTCAACAGAGCTTTGACCAATTAAAGAAAATGTTAACAGAAGCTCCAGTTTTGACTCAACCAGAATCAGGTATACCGTTTGTTGTGTACAGTGATGCATCTTTGAATGGGTTGGGTTGTGTGTTAATGCAGTTAGGAAAGGTGGTGGCTTATGCTTCACGGTAATTAAAACCACATGAAAAGAATTACCCTACACATGATCTTGAATTAGCTGCAATTGTTTTTGCTTTAAAAATTTGGAGACACTATTTATATGGTGAGAAGTGTTATATCTATACGGATCACAAAAGTCTGAAATACTTAATGACTCAGAAGGAACTGAACTTAAGACAGAGACGGTGGTTAGAGTTGCTGAAAGATTATGATTTGGTTATTGACTACCATCCAGGAAAAGCTAATGTAGTTGCTGATGCATTTAGTCGAAAGTCATCATTGTTTGCACTTCGGTTAATGAATGCTCATTTGGCTCTTAAGGAAGAAGGTGTTGTATTAGCAGAATTGAAAATGAAACCCATGTTTCTTCAACAAATTCAGAAACTGCAGAATGAAGACCCGAAATTGGTATTTAAATGACAAATGGTTCGAGATAATTTAGATTCAGAGTTAAGCATTGATGATGAAGGTATGTTGCGTTATCATAACAGAATTTGTGTTCCAAACAATTCTGATTTGAAGAATAATATTCTTTCTGAAGCACATAATAGTATGTATTCTGTTCACCCGGGCAGTACAAAAATGTATGGAGATTTGAAAAAGATATATTGGTGGCCTGGTATGAAAAGAGAAATTTCATAATTTGTTGCAAAATGTTTGATTTGTCAGCAAGTTAAAGCAGAGCATCAAGTGCCAACGGGTTTACTACAACCCATTATGATTCCTAAATGGAAGTGGGAGCGTGTTACAATGGATTTTGTGTCAGGATTGCCTATGACTCCAAGAAAGAAAGATTCGATATGGGTGATTGTTGATAGATTGACAAAGTCAGCACACTTTATTCCAGTCAGAACAGATTTTTCACTTGAGAAGTTAGCAGAATTGTATGTGTCAGAGATTGTGAGACTACATGGAGTTCCAGTATCTATCATTTCAGACCGGGATCCGAGGTTTACTTCGAGATTTTGGAATAAACTACAAGAAGCTTTAGGTACCAAATTAAATTTTAGTACAGCATTTCATCCTCAAACAGATGGACAGTCAGAACGAGTGATTCAAATTCTAGAAGATATGTTAAGATGTTGTATACTCGAGTTTGGTGACAGTTGGGAAAGGTATTTACCTTTGGCTGAGTTTGCTTACAATAATAGGTATCAGTCTAGTATAAAAATGGCACCGTTTGAGGCTCTTTATGGTAGGAAATGCAAGACTCCATTGTGTTGGTCTGAATTGAGTGAATCAAAAATGGTTAGGGTTGATTTGATTCGGGAAACTGAAGAGAAAGTCCAGGTTATTCGAGATAGTCTAAAAGCTGCTTCAGATCGTCAGAAGTCATACGCAGATTTGAAACGAAGAGACATAGAATATGCAGTGGGTGATCGAGTATTTTTAAAAGTTTCACCATGGAAGAAAGTGTTACGGTTTGGTAGGAAAGGAAAATTGAGTCCGAGATTTATAGGGCCGTATGAAATTGTGGAAAGGGTTGGTCCTGTAGCTTATCGGTTGGCTTTACCTCCGGAACTTGAGAAGATCCACAGTGTGTTTCATGTGTTTATGTTAAGACGGTATAGGTCAGATCCTTCACATGTAATTCCTCATACTGAAATTGAGCTTCAACCAGATATGACTTATTCAGAAGAACCAACGAAGATTTTGGCTCGTGAAGTTAAAGAATTGCGGAATAAAAAGAAACCATTGGTTAAAGTATTATGGCATCGACATGGTATGGAGGAGGCAACCTGGGAAACAGAGGAGTCAATGAGATCACAGTATCCAAATCTATTTTCAGGTAACAAATTTCGAGGACGAAATTTTAAAAGGGAGGGAGAGTTGTAACGGCCTAATTTTCAGTGGTGTCGGAAATGGTGATATGAGTTCACTAAATCCGACAGGTAAGATTGAGTAAGATAGTAATTTACTATTTATGAGTCAAGTGAGAATTTAGAAGAATTTGTGGATTGGTGAATTTAGTGAATTAAAAGAATTTATTAGGTCAAATGGGTCAAAAACGAGGTATCGAGACCTCGAATTTGAAAACGATCCATAAATAATTTTAGAAATATTTATGGAGTGTTATTAAGTTAGTATTAAAGTTTGGTTGAGAAATTTAAATGTTTGGATAGTCAATTAAATAAAAAGGACTAAATTGTAACAAATGCAAAATTGCTAGAAGAACTAAATAGCTCAAGTGTTAAAATAAAAAGGATTTAAAGAGCAATTAAACCTAAAGGTGAAAAGGCTGGACGGCAAGGGGAAGAAAATCATCACAAAGATAAGGGAAATAAGGGCAAAATTGGAAATTTAATAATTTTAACATGTATAATAAAGATAAAATTGAAAAACCTAGAGATATCTTCACATTATCTCAGCCAAAACACCATAGGAGTTTTGGAGAAAGCTGGTTATTCATATCTTTACATCATGTGAGTTTGATTCTTGCTTTTTCTTGATAATTTTTATATTTTTATGACTTTTACAACTAGATCCACTTATAGAATTCATTAGTTTTTGATTTAGTGGGTAAAATTAAAAGTTACCCTTGCTGAGAAATAGATGTTTATGATGAATTATTATGAAATTTAAATTCTAATTTCATATTAAGGTGGTTTTATTAAGTGATTTTGATAGGAAATGATATTTAGGACCTAATTGTGAAAAAGTTGTGAATTAGAGGTTGGTGTTGAAATTCAGAATATTAAAGGTTGTAAAATAGTTTGTTATGATATAATAAAGTGTTGATTGAGAAAAATTAGTTCAATTGATGGCTGAATTGAGTAGGCACTAAACTGTAAAAACTGTAAATTTTAGAGTAAAAGTGCAATTTCGAAAATTGAAGAGCATAATTTATGAAGTGAAATAGAAATGAAATATATGCTAATGAGTGAAAATATTTTACATTATAGATAAAGAAACCAAAGAAGAAAGAGGAAAAGAAAAAGTTGCAGAGTAGTCCCTAAATTTCAAAATCTTCTACAAATCAGCCGGGTAAGTTCATATGGTTGAATTTATATGTTTATTTGTGAAGGATTGTATGATATAATGTGCTGTTAAATATGAATTTGCTGTGGAATTATGAAAATTATGATAAAATGAAAGAATAAAGGCGGTAATTCAAATTAGGAAAAACGCAGAATTGAGTACGTTGTATCGTGACATGTGATGAATTGACGGATAAGACCATGGTTAATCCATGGCAAAGAATGAAATGTAGGTATGGTAATTTCCATACTGAGTTGTGAAATGTAGGTATGGTATCATCCATACTGAGTTGTGAAATGTAGGTATGGTATCATCCATACCGAGTTGTGAAATGTAGGTATGGTATCATCCATATCGAGTTGTGAAATGTAGGTATGGTATTAACCATACTGAGTTAAGAAATGTAGGTATGGTATCATCCATACTGAGTTGTGAAACGTGGCATTAAACAACGACGTAGTCAAATTCGTAAGACGTTTCCTAATTTGATAAAAAGTAATATAAAATGAGTGAATCAAATGGAAGAGATTGAGTAGTTATTAATGTTGAGCTCAACTATGTGAAGTATTTTAACAATGGTTGTGAATGGTAGGGAATTTTAGTAAATGTTTTGTTATTGTTTTGGAAATATTATGTGTGGTAAGTTACTTTTAAACCAATGAACTTACTAAGCTTCATTAAGCTTACTTGTGTGTGTTTGATATTTTTATGTAGATTGATTTAAAGAGAAGTTGGTAGATCGGATCATCATAGCAAAGCTCACTATTCAGATCAATTCGGTAGCTTTTGTTTTATGGTTAAAGATTTATATGGCATGTATAGAGTTTAAATGAGATGGAGTAAAGATGTTATAAACTAGTTAACAATATTTTGCAATGAAACAGTTTTTGAATTACAGCAGTGACGTGATTTTGAAAAATCACCAAAAATAGAAGAAATGCAATTAGAAAGTGAATAAGATATATAATTGAAGCTTATTGAGTCTATTTTCGCATAAAAGAAACATAACAAACAAATTATTCTTATGTTTTGAGATATTTGAATTTTTGTGAGACTAGTTCAGAATGATTACGTGATCCCCTGTTCTGTCTTTAAAAAAATCATTAGAAATTGTAAAAAAATAATTGTGGGATATAGTTTATATGTATGGAATCCTAAATGAGTCTATTTTCAAAGGAAATAAATAAGAAGGTCATATGAATTCTGTACGAAGAGTAATTTGATTCATAGCGAGGAGAGGTCAGAACAGTCGAACAGTAAAACAGGGGAAACTTTGACGAATAAACTGTACTAATTGGCCATATGAAAAATTCTGGAAAAATTATAGTAAAAATATATATGAGTCTAGTTTCAGGGAAAATTAACAGATCTTAATTTGGAGTTCCGTAGCTCCAGATAAAAATAATTTAGTGACTATGACGTAGATGGACAATTTTAAATTTTATGCTGAGTTAGTAGTAAAGTTTAGTAATGCCTCGTGCTCGACTCTGGCAACGGTCTCGGGTAAGGGGTGTTACAGTGTTAGCTTATCATATGGAGTGTTTGAATCTCTGGGTGAGCAAATTGACAATATTTTTGTTATTTCTACTTAGGTTACCTAGGTGGATGATTTTGGGTCAATTTCAAACTCTGGATAATATGGTTAGTTACCAGAAATCTGATTATTGGTTAGTAGGATTAGATTTGGGTTGTTTTAAAATTAATTAGATTTTCCCCTAAGTTCTCCTTAAATTTTTGCTCCCACGTCTCTCTACTCCTGCCATTTTTTTTTTGCTTTGTTTTGTTTTTCTATTTTCTCTCAAGTCACGCTCATATTTTTCTTCTTTTCTTTTAAGCTTTTCCCTTCTTTCCTTTCTTTACGCTCATTTACGATTTGGTCTTGGTTTATTGATTATCCTCTCATTATTGTCATTGCTTGTCGGTAAGTTTGGTTAATTTCCATCTTGAGTTTCCATTTTGATGTGTTTTTACATGGTTGGTAAGAATGAATGTGTTAATTTTTGGGTTATGGAATTAGTCGTTTTAATGCTCTATTAGGGGAGAATCGTGAGACGTTTGGTGTTCCTCCAGCGACTTAGTTGTCGTGGGTTGCTATTAAGTGACTATATTTGTCACTGTTTGAGGTTGAGTTCTTTGCATTGAAGTTTGATTGACGTTGTTGGGTCATGATTTAGCGCTCGTGTTTTGTAAAACTAAGTTACTTAATTCGTACAAATGGTCGTTTTGGGTACTGGAGTATTTGTCCTTGGGTCCACATCGAAAATCGATTAGGTGTGCAACGAAAACCCAAAAACTCATGAATGATTGAAAGCCGAAAAATAGACTGTCGGAGCCGCACGGTTGTGTGTCAGACCGTGTGCAACACACGGTCGTATGATAGACTGTGTGCTAGACCGTATGCACGGTCTGGGTCAATTGGGCCGTGTGGGCCACATGGGTGTGTGTGAGATCGTGTGTTAGACTGTGAGGGCCACACTGCTGGCCAAGTAGGTTGCGTAGGCCACACGGGTGTGTGGGCCCAAATTTTGAATTTTTTCCCTAGGGTTGTATTCATCGTATGAGTCGAACGTAGGCCTTCCATAGGGTCCATATGATACAAATTAGGCTATAAATCATTATCTCTGATGTTTTGTTAACATTAAATACAATTTATGTACGCATGGTTAATAAGTTATATGCTAAATATGATCTGTATTATGGTAAATATGATCTGTATTATGTTAAGTATGGTATGTTGTTTGCTAAGCATGATTTGAATTTGGTATATAAAGCATGTACGTCATATATATTTTAGTTCTGCATGTGCATTGGGGTGGGAAATATGTTTATGGAAGAAGTGTAGGCAGTTTAATCTATTTGTCGTATTTGGTGACTCAGCCACATATATATCTGTTTCTGGCGAGTTACCGCCTAATGATCTGGCAGCTAGGTTGCAAATATTCTAAAAAGTGACATACAGTCACTTAGCGGTGTGTAGGGCTGGATGGGTGTTTAATATCTTATATGGTGTATAGGGATAGTCAGAGATAGTATGTAGCGAATGGGTGTAGAATTTAAAATCTGTATCTGATATGTTCTAATTCTGTTTGTGAAATATGTCTGTTTGAAATCCGAATGCATGTCTGAAATTGTATATGTTGTTATTATTATTATAAGTTACAAACTGAGCTTATAAGCTCATTCTTTGTTTGTTTGACTCTTAGGTAACTCTCAGATATAGGACGGGTAGGTGCGACAGGAGCTCGGTTAAACACAGATAATTTGTGCTATTTAAAAGCTTGGTTTATTTTGTTTTGGTTCTGTTGGACTATTTCGAACATTTGGAACTGTTTTTGTTTTGGACTTTAAAATTTCTATTTTAAACAGTTTAATCGTTTTTAAAATTTTAACAACATTATTAGCAAAACATTCGATTTTCAAAATTCAAACTGTGATTTTCAAACTGAATTTAGCTAAGAGTTCCGCTGCAATTATCAGTGTTTTTATAAATATGTTTTTATCGACAGAATTAACGAATTAAGTAAGGAAGATGTTGTCATTTAAGATAAACTGGAATTGTGTTATCAAAAGCTTGCAATTTTCCACAAGCCCAAATGATTTCTGGATTTTCAAAGTGAATCATGGTAACATCTCTATATCTGGCCGAAACGTTTAGGCTAGGTTTAGGGTGTTACACTTCTGCTCTTCCTTTGTTACTTACATATTTAACAACTTGGAGACTTAGCAACTATTTTAGGTCAACAATGTTATTTTCAAGTTTATCGATTTTTAAATATATATATATATATATATTTTCATATATATAGTCTAATTTCTAATTTCTTAATAAAAATATATTTATTACATATAAATATACTTCAATCACATACATAAAAATATGTTTATGTATAAATATAAAATATAAAATTAGTAATTAGATTAAATAACATAATTTAATGATGATATTTTATTGCAAAAAGAAGTTAAAGACAAAAAGTTAAAAATTATTTAATATAAGAATCTTGTGGGAATTAGTAGGTATATATTGATGAAAATGATCAAAACACATAAAAGGTTTATCAAAATCGAAGCTTAAATTATTTAATAACAATTTATGGATGATACAATATGTATTACCAACATAATCATACCATATCTCCTTTTCTTTTGCTGAATTGAAGGTCTCCGGCCATTGTGTTTCACTAAGAACAGTAGCATCAACAAGGATGACGCAAAAATAAAATTCCTTCACATTTCATAGCTGCATCGTGAGAATGCTAAAGAAAGCAACAGGAAACAAATTGAAGTGTATCCATGTCTTTGCCACCTCAAAGTCTTGCAAAAAGGTCTTTAAGCTTTATAAGAAGTGGCTTTTGCACTTTCCATTTGTCAAGACTTTATAATAATTTAACAATTTGAAGTCTATCCAACAAATATCTCTATCCTTGCCTAATGCCATTGTTGGTTGTGGACATTACCTCTTAGCTTCAGTGGGTGGGCAATGGGTCCATTCCTCCATTATTATTATTGTAGATTTAGCTAATTTTCCCATGTGGCACCACGTGAAATCGACGCCTATGTTCTTCAGTTTCTATATCTGATTTTGTTCAATCTTGGAAAAAGATGGATTTTTATGGAGGACCAAATTATTGCATATGCGAGTTTTCAATTATTTTATGTAGTACATCTAGTATATTTTGCATATGCTGAATATATGAAAAGAAATAGATAATTAAAAGTTTATTTTTATTATATAATGTTAGAGGTAAAAGACAGATTGAATTGGTACTGAATGAGTGTTTTTATAAAAAAAATTGACCACTGTTCCATTTAAGTCTAGACAAAGTCTATTTTTTTATAATTCATGATGCTAACTAAATTAGATATAGTTTTTTCATGAAATATTGTGAATTTTTAATAATAAAAAAGGTCAAAAGATTAATAGATCAAAATATTAAATATTATTTTTGACTTATTTTAATTATGATATAAGGGTTGGAGGGTATAGTTATTGGTAGGTATTACAACCTAATGAAAAGTTTAGTAAGTATGTTGTGGTGGTTGCTCAGTTCATCAATCCTTACTCCTGAAAATAGAGCATATTTTATTACCAATCGGATACCTTTTTAGAAAATATTTACGACGAAAGAATTAATCACTGATTGTTATGAATAACTAATTGTTAGTTAAAGTTGTTGTTAAACTGAGTTAGTTGTGGCTGTTAGGTTTTAGTTAATAGCTGCATACATGCATTAAATACTGCAGTGTACTCTCTTTAATGCATGCAATTCATGCAATACAGCAGTGAGGGTTTTCTTGGTTTTCCTTCTCTTTTGCTATTGTTAACATGGTATCAGAGCATAGGTTTTTCTTTTTCTTCTCTTCATCTTTATGGCTACTGAACCATTGCCGGAAGAAACACCACGTCACTCGACTAACACCGGGGACGATGGTCACTCACACGGTGGCCCCAGTGATTTCTCGTCTCTCACGGCAGCATTTGCTCATGCTGTACATCTGATCAACAGATTGCCTACATCAGTCTTACATAACGTTAGTCCTTATGAGGTATTGTACAAATCTACTCCTAGTTACTCTCAGCTAAGGGTTTTTGGTTGTGCTTGTTTTCCATACCTCAGGCCTTTTCAACAACATAAGCTGCAGTTCCGGTCCAAGAAATGTGTCTTCATTGGCTACAGTTGCAATCAGAAGGGGTTTCGATGTCTCGATGAAGATGGGAAGATATTTGTCTCTCGTCACGTCAGTTTTGATGAGACTTGCTTTCCTTTTAAAAGTGGTTTTCTTGCTCCTTCATCATCGGAATCTACGACTACTGTGCATCACAAATCTCAAGTCCCTATAGTACACTCACCCATGTCTGTATCTTCAACTGCAAGGACTGTTGGTGGTTCCTTTGTGTCGTCTGTCCCTCCTGTTGGTTCAAACGCATGGTCAGCTTCTGGCCCACTCGACAGTAGAGATGTCGAAGCTCTTTCCTCTCCATCTGATCCTGTCCACCAACCTGCTCCTTCCCCTCCACAACTAACACTTGCTCCTGCTCCTCCACAGCTTTCACCAGTCAACTGTCATCCTATGCTTACTAGGTCCAAGTGTGGAGTCTTCAAGCCGAAAACTTTTTCCACTATGTTGACTGAAAGGGAACCATCTTCCATTCAAGAAGCATTCCTGAGTCCTGAATGGACTGCTGCAGCTGAGGTAGAATACACTGCCTTAATGGAGAATCACACATGGGATCTCACGCCTCTTCCTACAGTACGTCGAGCGGTTGGATGTAAATGGATTTTTAAAGTCAAACGGCATGCTGATGGGTCCATTGCACGATACAAAGAAAGACTGGTGGTAAAAGGCTATTTACAGGAAGCAGGCATTGACTTTCAGGAGACCTTCAGCCCTGTGATCAAGCCAACAACAATCAGGGTGGTCTTGGCACTTGCGGTCTCTCTCGGATGGACACTTCGACAGGTGGACATCAACAATGCATTTTTGAACGGGGATCTTCAGGAGGAGATCTACATAGAGCAGCCCCCAGGGTTCGAAAGGCAAGGATCAAACGGTCAACATTTAGTGTGCAAGTTGAGAAAGGCCCTTTATGGCCTCAAACAAGCTCCTCGAGCCTGGTTTTCTAAGCTCAGGGAGTTCTTGTTGTCCAACAATTTTCAAGGTTCCAAAGCTGATAGTTCTTTGTTCATTCATCGTCGAGGGTCGCACTTGCTCTATGTTCTAGTATACGTAGACGACATCATCGTTACTGGGACTGATTCGTGTGCTGTTGACAACTTTATTAAGGATTTGAATATTCACTTCTCTCTAAAAGACTTAGGTCAGTTGCATTATTTTCTTGGTATTGAGGTCACTTACACACCCGATGGTCTTTTCCTTGGACAACAGAAGTACATCATGGATCTTCTACGTCGAGCATCCATGGACAACTCGAATGTTTCTCCGACACCAATGGTAACAAACTGTCGTTTGTCCACTCATGAAGACAGTCCCATTGAGGATGAGCACCTGTTCCGAAGCATCGTTGGAGCTCTTCAATATGTGGTCATTACCAGACCGGATATTTCTTATGCAGTCAACAAGGTGTGTCAATACATGCATAGACCTCTCGACACTCATTTCAGAGCTGTCAAGCGAATCTTGCGATACTTGAAAGGGTCTTTGCATTATGGTTTGACATTCACTCGAACATCAAGGTTTCTTCTGGAAGGATTCTCGGACGCTAGCTGGGGGGCTGACTCTGACGATCGCAGATCCACATCAGGCTTTTGTGTCTTTCTTGGAGGGAATCCCATCTCGTGGAACTCTCGCAAGCAACAAGTAGTATCACGGTCAACAGCAGAGGCCGAATATAGGAGTCTTGCACATGTCACAGCAGAGATGGTCTGGATACAGTCTTTGCTAGCTGAACTTTATGCTCCTATAAAGACAAAGGCTTTCATTTGGTGTGATAGTTCGGCAGCTGTAGCAGTAGCAGGCAATCATGTTCTACACTCGAAATTTAAACACGTCGAGCTAGATTTGTTTTTCGTTCGGGAAAAGGTTGCTGCAGGGGTCTTTCAAGTGGGGCATATATCTAGTCAAGAGCAGGTTGCTGACATTTTAACAAAGCCTCTATCTGTAGGAATGTTCACAAAGTTTCGAAGCCAGTTACGTGTTCAGACCAAGGAAGAAGGAGACCGAAAACTGATCAGTACGGGGCATGTTATGAATAACTAATTGTTAGTTAAAGTTGTTGTTAAACTGAGTTAGTTGTGGCTGTTAGGTTTTAGTTAATAGCTGCACACATGCATTAAATACTGCAGTGTACTCTCTTTAATGCATGCAATTCATGCAATACAGCAGTGAGGGTTTTCTTGGTTTTCCTTCTCTTTTGCTATTGTTAACACTGATAAACACCAGTATCATTGGAAATAAACATTAAATTGATTCTTCAAAACTTTAGTGACATAATAATAAAATATTAATTTTCCCTTTGTTGTTTTATATATGGATATATGCTTCTCCTTCTAAAAAGAATCGAGCTATCTATCTTTTTCAAGTTCATGAACACAAAATTTAAACTTGGAAGCAGTTTAATTAAGCCAGGAATATTTCTTTTAAGGGACAATGACCATTGGGTTTCTTACAAAAAAAATTGTTTTAATTTAGTGAGTTGCTCAAATGTATTCTTATATTTGAGTGTAATAAAACACATTTAAATTAAATTACAATTCCTAATCACCATATTGTAAAAAGAGACGATTAGAGGGTTTGAGGATTAACGTGGTACACACCTCATAGAAGCAGCCAACCCCTTTTTATGGAATTCAAGTATAATAGTCGTTCTGTACTGTCATGGCAATGCTATCGGCTATGGTGGGAAAGTACCTGTTTGGCATGCGGGAAAATTCCATGTACATGGATAAATATATTGGAATTTCTACGCCAACCCATTATGCCATTTCACCAATCTTTTATTTTTTTTTCATTTTCTAGTAAAGTTTCTAAATATTTTAGGGATGAATTTGGAGAATAGCCTAATTAAGTGGTGCACTAGCAAAATCTTTGTGCCCCGCACACTCTTCAATAAATAACACAACTGCTAAAAGATTTTGGAGTACTTTTTAGTATTTTTTTCTTATATTTTTATATATAAAGCGGTGGATAGATTTAGGAGAACATTTTTTTAAAATATTTTTAGAGGGAAGTTAAAATTCTTAATTTTTGAAAAAAATAATTTTGGGTCAATTTTCTATTAAAAAAGTATTTTTTCTCCTAAAAAATAAATGTTTTAAAAATATTTTTATCCCAAAAATATATTTTTCTTCAAAAGTATTTTTAAAAAGCTTTCCTAAATAAAAAGACAGAGACCCGCTGAGGTAACATGGTTGATGCGGCCTTTAAGTTAAGAGGTTGTGCTGATCCTCCTCACTTGGGTCAGTTTTAGAATTATAAGTAATCTTTGGATGTTTAGGAAAGTGTTCCACCAACACATTAAACATGGTTGATTTTTAAAGTATAACATGCCCAATCGTTTTCACTCTTTAAAAAGTAACATATTATTTATATGATAATGTCTATGTGGTAAAAAGAATATTATTATACCGTCACATCCAACACAATCTTTTATATAAGAAAAGCAAATAATTAGTCGTTTCACAGTACAAATTTTTTGACATACGAATACTTGTTCAATTCTTGCTTTTAATTTTTCAAGGTTATTCCATGCTTTTGTTTAAAATTTTTTTCTTTAGAAATTTTTATATGTCAAACATATTTGTTTTAAGATTTTAGTTAATGGAATTAACTTTTGTTTGTTATATTATTGCGTAAACCATTGAAAAATTATAAGGTTAAATTTTGCTATTACTCCTTGTACAACATTTAAGTTATAGATTTAGTCATTATATTTTAATTTGATTCGTTTTTAATTTCTGTACTTTTAAAATTTTGAAAATTTCAATCTGACCAAACGATCGTTGTTAAATTCATTAATTTATTTTCGGTTTGTCGAAATCGTATGCGGTATACATATTATCACATGTGTAATGTTATGTCAGCTTGTTATTTTTACAAAAAGTCAGTTAACGAAATTTCAAAAATCGAAAAATGTAGGGACTAAAAATGAACACATTGGAGAACATATACTAAATCTACAACTTTACACATAGTATAAAGGCATATAGCAAAATTCTAACCAAATATATTTAACAACAACCGTTTAGGTCAGAATTGAATTTTTAAAATTCGTAAAAGTATAGGAATAAAATTGATCGAATTAAAATACAAGGATTAAATGTATAACTTATGCATAGTATAGAGACTAATAGCAGAATCATAAAAAGAGAGAAAACGCCATTAAGCTATGTAGCTCAAGTGGTACTATGCTTGCAAATATGTTAGCATATAAAGCCAAGGTTGATGGTTTGAGCTATGACACACCTAGGTACCTCCATAATTAGTCACACGTCCAATTCTAACACTTATCCCGAGTCTAATAGGTATTGATCTCCACCAATCAAGCTGCTCCCTACGTGAATCATACACGGCTCTTTGCGTAGACCGGAGACAAAATCCTGACACAAGGACAATATTTTCGATTGTTGACAGTGCACGTCAGTTACCCTAAAGACAACACTTCGAAAGCTTCTTCCTAAGGAGTTGATTCCTTGCCAATATAACAATTAATAAAATAATAATTAATACCTAAAATAATTTAACTAAATAAAGTTTATTAATACAGATACTTAATAACGCATTCATGTTATTAATTGTTATAGCTAAATTATTTTAATAGGCAAACTTAATTATTTTATTAATTTTTATAGGTATTAATTATTTTAGATAAAATACTTATCTATGGGAAAGATATGGAAATTATTTAGTTTATCATTTTATTTTAATGCTTTACTCGTAGAAGTAATTTGAGACCTATAAAAAAGTTAATTTACGAGTTTTGTAATTCATTCTATAAATAAAAGGTTCTTTAATTTTCATTTGAGGAGAAAAACTTTATTTCCCTTTTTATTGGGTAAGAAAAATTAAAAATCGACTTGAATATATGCAAGTTTATAAATTATAGTCATATGAAATTGAACTGATATCTATTTTTTATTTAAAATATAATTAATTTTAATTTTTATGATATAAAAATAAATAATTTATATTTAAAATAGTGAAAGTAATTTACAAAATTTTGAATTTTTTAAGAATTTTTTTAAAATTTTGTCAAATAATACTAAAAAGTTATAAAATAAATTCATTTTGTTAAAATAAGTCTAAAAATTTAAAACAAAAATATTAATATGAATAATCGAGAATCGAATTAAATTATAATAGATGGTTTTAAAATCCAAAAAGTCAATCGAATCAAATCGATATCTGGTGGCTTTTTTTTTTCCCTAAAATCATTTATGTAATAACTTTCATTGTTTTCCTCGAGTCCGTACAGCATCAATACATATATATATATATATATATATACACACCAAAAGCAAAATGGCTATATAAATTAATATGTGAAGAAAAATTAGTAAGTATTTTAAGATTTGTTTGAAATTGTAGGCAGCATGTGCAAATGTAGCCCACATCTTGAATTGCTAGATTTTTCCAATTCCAACTAAGGTTCTCAGCCTTGTAAGCCATGGGTATCCTCTGCAGAATTGGGAAATCCAACTAATTAAATTAAATTGAATCCTGACCATAATAGAGGAAATAGAAAACATATATGATTAAAGTAATTTAATTTTGTCGGATCGTTCAAGCTTGGATGCATAGAGAAGCTTCAAAACCATGTGAAAATATAAATATCAATTTCATTGATGCAGATCTGATTTTCTCATCAATTTTCTTTCAATTTAAAAGCTTTTATTTGCACTCACGTCCATATAAGAGATATGAATCTGCTGTTCTTGTTGGGGGCATCGAAGCTCTTCGCTCCTGAATTCCACATGTCATCAAAATTTATTTGTTTTTCTTTTTGAAAGTATGAATTTAATCTTTGTTAAAAAAAATTATGGAGGTTTTATTTAGGGGTGTAGTTAAAGAGCTGGCAGGCTCGAGCCTTCTTAAAATGAAAAAAATTTTTATTTAAATCTTTTAAAATTTTAAATTAATAAAGATAAAATTTCACTTTGACCTCTAAAAATAATAAAAAATTGATTTAATTCTTTAAATATTATAAATATATAGGCTACTAAAATAATAAAATCACATTTTTACTATAATAAAAATTACAATTTAATTTCTACCCCTAAAAAAGTTTTCTCGCATCCCTCCTGATTTTATTATTTTGATAGGCGAAAGAACCTCCCTAGAATGTACCAAATAGGGACAAATCCAAAGCCACAGTTAGAGCATTAACTGTAAAATTCTCACATAAATTTCTTCTCACATCAGAATATTAAATTGAGAACCAATGGTGAAGAAATGCACAATTAATTGCAAATGGTACAGAGAAATTGATTACCATTGTTAAGTTGTTACAAGGATGAGCATGCTAAGTCGAAAGTTAAAATATAAAACAAAGTCCCTTTAAATTCAAACGATAGGTTTGACTAAGTTTGAAATTGATCATGGTTAGGACAGTGTTTAACTATTTTCTTTTATACCCTTTGCAA
This sequence comes from Gossypium australe, assembly GCA_005393395.2. Taxonomy (NCBI): domain Eukaryota; kingdom Viridiplantae; phylum Streptophyta; class Magnoliopsida; order Malvales; family Malvaceae; genus Gossypium; species Gossypium australe. Next base: position 39,981,418 of record CM016619.1, read on the forward strand.
ACGGATGGGAGGACCTACTATCAATTTGACCTTTAAATCAAGAAATTTTTGCTTGGACAATGGTTTGGCTAAGGCATCAAGTAATTGGTTAGTAGTTAAAATGTACGACACCTAAATATATTTTTTACGAACGTGATCTCTAACAAAAATGAAAATAAAGCTCAATATGCTTTGAATGAGAGTGAAAGATAGGATTGACAACTAAATATGTGACCAGAGACATTATCACACTAGATTTTTTTGTTATGGTGGAAGCACTTGTTTGAGTTCTCGAAGGAATCAATGTAGCCAATAAACTTCAAAGGCTGTTGATGCTAAGGCATGGATTTAGAATAAGTTCTAGACTAAGATACTATTTGTCGAAACCATTTTTTGTTTGGAAAATTGGTCGACTTTAAAAAGAAAAATAGAGTCGCCACCAATCTTTTTTTAAAGTGTGATTGGGTCACGTTATAAAATATTTGGTCTACGAATTTTAAGAAAATGAGCCCGAGAGTCGGTTACGCACGAGGAAGGATTAGCACCCTCACAACGCCCAAAATTGGTACCTTATTGATTGATTAATGTCCTAATATCGAAAATTGGAAGAGATTTTAAAATATGAAACCTTTAGAAAAGGTTTGGATAATCCGAATTGGATATCGAAATTCTCTTGTTCCGAAAGAATGAAATATCACATCCAGCACGTTAGGATACGATGCTTCAAACCCTTAATACCAAATTGTTTCATGATTTCCAAAATTCATGCATTGCAATTTTAAAAGGGTATTCCGTTGTTTGGCCAAACGAAAAAAAAAAAAACCAAAACCCAGCACGTTAGAGCACGATTCCTCGAATTTTCAAACATGAAATATTGCCTTATTTTTGAAGTTAAGAAAACCCGGTCAAAATCTTAAAAGGATATATAGTCATTTGGATGAACGGAAAAACCGAAACCCAGCACGTTAGGGCACAATTTTTCGAGACTTCCAAACACAAAATATTGCCTTGTTTTTAACTTTTAAAAAAAAAACAGACACAGTCTTAAAGGGTATTTAGTGATTTGGTCAAACGGAAAACCGAAACCCAGCATGTTAGGGCACGATTCCTTGAATTTTCAAACACAAAATATTGCCTTTATTTGAAAAGCATTATGTATCGAGTAAAATTAATGTAACACGAATTTGTGAAAATAAATCGCAACATTGATATGTGTAATGGAAATAAAATGGACGAAAACCTAAATAACAATACTCAGAGCAAAATAATCAAAGATAAATAAATAAAAGAAAGTTAATCAAACAATAAGTAAACAAATGAGAATTAACAAAAATAAATAAGAAGAAAAGTTGGAAACAAAGGAAATGAAAGAAAAATGTTGAATAAAATAGAAGAAATAAAAAAAAGTGATAATAATGATGAAGTAAAAATAATAATAATGCATTAAAAAGATAATATAATATTTTAATATAATAATATAATATAATATAATAATAATAATAATAATAATAATAATAATAATAATAATAATAATAAATAATAAAAATAAAAAAGTGATAGTAAAAATAAAAATAGTATTAATGATAAAATAATAGTATCAATATTAAAATAATAAATAGTAGTAGTAAAAATAAAAGTATATTGATAATAAAAAAATAGATATAATAAAATAATAATAAAATTTAAGTAAACAATAATATATATAATAATAGTAAATATAATAGAAAGAATATGATTATAATACTAATAATATATATAAAAAAAAGTGGTAATAAATATTTAAAAATAATTAATTTGAAAACAAAGTAAAATAGGGACTAAGTTGAATTTAAAACAGGAGTTTGGGGCAACGTCAAGAACAAATGAAGATAAAAGGGCTAAATTGTAATGCGCGCGCTACATAGAGGGACTAGCATAGCAATTAATCGCACCCTCTGAAACTGTGACGTTCGAATGATGATCAAATTGAACCAAGGGGATAATGTTTGGGCAAAATCGGAAATAAAAAATCTGATTGTGAAACTATAAAAAGCGGAGGGGCCAGGGCTGTAAATAGCCCAAAAATGGGAAAAAATGCGTGGATCCCTTCGGGTCGGGTCAACTGCGCGCGGGTAAGGCCTTGAAACGGCGTCGTTTTAGGGATATGGAAGCCAGCCCTAAACGGCGCCGTTTTGTATGTTTATAAATACCAATTTTTTAAAAAAATTCCGTTCCTCCTTTTTTTTTTAAAAAAAAAGTGCAGCTCTTCCCTTCTCTTTTCCTAGGGCGACTTCCGGCAAGGATTCTGGCGACACTCCGGCGCCGATTGACGCCGCTCGCCGTCGTGCATTAAAAAAGGTAAATTTTCACTCTTTTTTTTATATTTTAATATATATATTATATAGTTGAAAAATAGAATAAAATAGAGAAAAAAAAAAGAGAACAACAGTATTTGAAAAAATAAAATGAAAAAAGAATCGTTCGAAATCACCTCTATTTTTTGTATATTTATCTTTTTTTTTTTCGTCCTGTTACAAATTCTTGTAGGGCTTTTATAGCCTTCGAAATGAAAATAAAAAGGAAATAAAAATAATAAAAAAATATTTGCCATGTTTGTTGTGTGTTTCTTTCCCTTCTTTTTTTTTTTTTTGCAGGTAGAGACAAAGAGCGCGGCGGCGATAGGGCGCGCTAACTGCGGCGTGGATCTCGGCGGTAGGGCATCATCCGTGCACGGATTGCGGTGCGCCTGGTGGCTCATCTTTGGGCGCGAGGAAGGGCTTGCGGCGCGAGAGAATTTTAGGGTTTCAGAAACCCTTGTTTAGTTTTGGGCCTTTTGGGCCCCGTAGGTTAGTTGGGTCAGGGTAGAATTGGCTTTGGGCCACTAGTGGTATTTGGGTTCGGAATTTTAGCCCGTTTATTGTAAAAAAAATTGTTGGACTTTTATTTATTAATTTTTTGGTTTTTTTTATTGCTGATATGGGCCCGGACATAAATGGGCTATTACAGCTGCCCTTCTTTGCTCATTGTCATGTAACGAGAATAGAGTAAAGATAATAAAAAGACCCATTTTGCCCGGTCTTGTCAATGGCTGTATCTTCAGGGAGATAGGGTTCACGTTTTCGATCTTCTTCTTGCAATCTCAGGAAGGTAAGATTTGTTATCTTCAATCTGCTCCATTGCCAATACATGGAGATAAGACTTGCTGTTTTCGATCTCCCCCACTATTGCTCAGTGGAGATAAGATCTGCTATCTTCAATCTGCTCCATTGCTAATACATGGAGATAAGACTTGCTTAAATTCGATCTACTCCACTCTTACTCAGTGGAGATAAGATCTGATTTCCTCAGTCTGCTCCATTGCCAATACATGGAGATAAGACTTGCTCAAATTCAATCTACTCCACTCCTGCTCAGTGGAGATAAGATCTTATTTTTTTTCAGTCTGCTCCATTGCCAATACATGGACATAAGACTTGCTCAAATTCGATCTGCTCCATTCCTGATCAGTGGAGATAAGATCTGATTTCTTCAGTCTGTTCCATTGCCAATACATGGATAAGACTTGCTCAAATTTGATCTGCTCTATTCCTGCTTAATGGAGATAAGATTTGATTTCTTCAGTCTGCTCCATTGCCAATACATGGAGATAAGACTTGCTCAACTTCAATCTGCTCCACTCCTGCTCAGTGGAGATAATATCTGATTTCTTCAGTCTGCTCTATTGCCGATACATGGAGATAAGACTTGCTCAAATTTGATCTGCTCCACTCCTGCTCAGTGGAGATAAGATCTGATTTCTTCAGTCTGCTCCATTGCCAATACATGGAGATAAGGCTTACTCAAATTCGGTCTACTCCCCTCTTGCCCAGTGGAGATAAGATCTAATTTCTTCAATCTATTATATTGCCAATACATGGAGATAAGACTTGCTCAAATTCTATCTACTCCCCTCCTGCTTAGTGGAGATAAGATCTGATTTCTTCAGTTTGCTCCATTGCCGATACATGGAGATAAGACTTGCTCAAATTCGATCTGCTCTACTACTGCTCAGTGGAGATAAGATCTTCTATGGTAAATTCAATCCGGCCTACTGCAACTTCAGAGGTATAGGATTCATCATTTTAATCTGCTCCACTGCAATTTCAAGGAGGTGGGATTAACTGTCTTTAGCCTGTTCCACTGCAATTTCAGGGAGATAAGACTTGTGACTTCAACCTGCTCCACTACAACTTCAGGAAAATAAGGTTTGCCATTCGATCTCGTCCCACTACTGCTTAAGGTGACAAGATTTACAATCTTCGACCCATTCCACTGCTGATTAGGGAGATAGGACTGGTGAATTCACTGATGTTGCTACACCGTCCTCTAGGGGACATATCCTGTAGACTTATGTTTATGCCAAATGATTAGGATGCTATAATCGAAATGAATCTAATGCTCCTAACTAAATATATTATGGACGACATTTGCATGAATGCAGAATGTCATAAGAATGATCTTATTTTTTTAAATGTGTAATGATTAGGATGCAATGATCGAAATGAATCTAATGCTCGTAACTAAATGTATTATGGACGACATTTGCATGAATGCAGAATGTCATGAGAATGATTTCCTTCTTTTTCTCTTTTTTTTTACAACGATTAGGATACAATGATCGAAATGAATCAAATGCTCCTAATTGGAAGTGTGAGAATGATCCCTATTTAATGTTTGGGTTGTCATTGCTCATAGTTCATCAAGGTTCTATCACTGATGAGCTACCATGCTGTCTCGTTCAGTTGGTATCTTTGACAGAAAACCCAAAGAAACAATCATATTCTGTTCAGCAAGCTTGCCCTGTTGTAATTTCATAAAGTTTGTACCTCCCACTACAATTTCAGGGGAATAACATTCCATCCAATCTGTTACCACTCAGAGGTATAGAATTTGTATCATCAATTTGATCTGTTACACCATTCCCTGGGTGTAATGCCCAGATGTATATGTCTTATCCAATAAAAATCCGAAGAGATAATCATCTTTTAATATTTCCAACCCTTAGGCTTCGTGAGTTCTAAACAATAGCCTGTTTTAGATTCTCATATTATTCAGAAGTTTCTAGAGTAATATGCGAAACTCCTTTTATGAAAGTATTATTAGTCCATTAATCGTTATTTCAATATAAAATGCTTGGAAAAGATCACAACAATGGACGAGAAAGAAATTAACCAGGAGCATAGTTCGAAACAAATAAGTTAAGCAAAGATAGCAAATGCAATCTAGAAGGAAATTTATTGGTAGTGTATTTTGATAGCCAAGACCATAAAAGAAAATTGATTGGGGTGTATCTTTAAAAAAAATAAAGTGATCAAGGATAACAAATTCAAAGTGGGTAAGATAGAAGCTAGGTGCCCTAGATATCGCCGCCTGAGCTTCTCTGTACAAACTTCTTAAGGACCATTTTGAGCTCAATACGTGTTTAGAGGATCTGGAGTACTTTGTCGATGCCCTAAGACATAGTATTTCCTCATTGTTAATTCAGGCATAACAAGACTACCAAATGCCTATCTTTGATCAAAATTTGAGCCGCCCTTTTCGGGTTTTCGACTCAAAACCCCTTTGGTCTCAAAGTGCCCTTTTCGGGTTTTTGCCTTGGCCTCTCCTTTTTCCTTTTCCTTTTCTTTCTTTTTTTTTATAATCTCAAGGCGTCCTTTGCGGGTTTTCACCTTGGCCTTTCAGGTAAAATACTTATTATTTGAACCTGAATTCGTCGGATTGGGCAAGTCTTCGCCATTTGTCTCAATCAACATCAATGTTCCTCTAGAATAGGCCTTACATAAGGTCCTTCCCAGTTTGGCATCTGCTTTCCTCTGAAATCCTTTTGTAAAAAAAAGATCAGGTTCCCCTTGTGGAATTCTCTAGGATAAACATCTTTGTTATAAGCCTACATCATCTAACCGTGATGGATAACTTTTAACCTTTTCTTCGATTAGGTTCAATTGGCAAAAATGCTTCCATTCCATAAACCAATGAGTAAGATGTTGCCTCGGAAAAAGTTCTAGCTGACATTCGATACTCCTCTTTGCCAATCTTTACAAGTCTCGGTCATCTTTCCTACAATCATTGTTTTGTTTTTTTTTTGTTCTTTTTCTTTTTGGTTGCCTTTGTTGCTCTATAATATGTCATCTGATCTTTGAACAGATTACAAACTTTGACAGTGTCCTTTTTGGCATTCTTTGTCGGCGCCTGATCTTTTTTTTTTTAAAGAATTTAATGACTTCGACCTTGTAACATTGACATATGAAGCTACTTCCACCCTCTTAGTGAAGTAAACGACGACCATGACGATGAACCGATATTGACTAAAAGCTTTTGACAAGATTGGCCCCATCCCGTCCATGCCCCATATATGGAAAATTTGTGAAGAAAATGGAAGAGTCACATAAATCTTGTCCTCTTCAATTTAGAATTTACGGTATAACTGATGCGATCCCCTTCCATGGAAGACCAACAGTACTTGATCCTCATGTTTTGCCCACGTTTTAGTAACCCATGCATCTTTGAACAACTCAATGAAGTCTTGCCTTATTTCTGTGGTAAGCTAGGCTTCGAACTTCACCCCTTTCCTAGGCTCGCAATGTCAATTAACCCTATGTTATACCATCCTTAACAAATCATAAGATAGGTTATAATCTCTGTCATCTTCAAAGTCCTAAGATCCCTCTAAACACATATCCTACTCGAAAGGAGACTCCAAGTCAATAACAGTGTTGCTCACATCGTTGATATCTAGAGACCTATTGTAGGTTCGAAGGAAGATTCCCAAAAAATAAATGATTCAAAGTATGGTCATGAATGAAGAATGAAAGAATACTTGAAAGAAAGTCCAAAAATAAAAGAAACTATATATGGAAAGAATGAAAGAATATTTGTTCAAAAAGATGCATTTTATTTGAAAATAAAAATTTCAGACACGAGCCTATTTCACAAAAGGATTCTTATTGCCTCTAGGCTTAAGGCAGCAAGCGTGTTTTGAATATTACTCTAGATTAGTTCTAAAAATATAGGGATCTCTTCCACAGTCCCATTATTCAATACACTCCCAAGTACACAAGAGCTTGGAAATGCTTGGAAATCTCGTTCCTTGGTTCCCTCTTCGGTTTTGATTTCTTGAAGGAGTCGCAATTTTCTTGTATCCTCCTTCAATTATCACATTTACTGCCTCGTCAAAGTGATTAGGTTCTGATGAATCGTAGAACTTCACAATTCCCATTTTGATGAACCTTTCGATCAACTTTTAGAACGTAGTACAGTTTTCAATTGAGTGACCCGTTATTCCCGCATGGTATTCGCATTGGGCATTCTCATTATACCACTTTGGGAACGGAGGTTGCACAGGTTTCGAGTAGGACGGAGACACCACATGCACATCAAAAAGATTCTGATATAGCTCCTTATATGTCATTGGGATGGGTGTGAACTGGAGCTTTTCTGTATTTGGCCTCGAGTTGGGTTCCTGCTTTGAAGAGCTTTGATAGCTAGTGGTTACAGCCCTCGGCTGGCCTATGGTGATTGATTTGGTATGCCTACTCAAGGTACTCACTTCATTTTCCTTGTTTCTCGGGGCTGATCTTTTGACACTTTCTCCCGTGTCTATCCTCCCACTCCTTACCGCATTTTCAATCATCTTGCGAGACATTACTATATCTAAAAAGCTTATGGTGGCGCTTCCCAACATATGGTTAATTAATGGGGCTTTTAGAGTATTGATGAAAAGCATCGTAGTTTCCTTTTCTAGGAGTGGTGGCTGAACTTGCATGACAACTTCTTTCCATCTTTGCGCATACTGCCTAAAACTTTCATTTGACTTCTTTTCCATATTCTGTAGCATGATCCTGTCAGGCGTCATGTCTATGACATGATTGTATTGCTTCATGAAGGCTTGGGCCAGATCTCTCTAGGAGCTAATCTTAGCACGGCTGAGTTGATTGTACCACCTGGACACTGCCCCCACCAAACTGTCTTGGAAACATTGAATCAAGAGTTGATCATTGTTAACGTAGCCAGTCATCCGTCTACAGAACATAATGATATGGGCTTCAGGGTAGCTGGTCCCATTGTACTTCTCAAATTCTGGCATTTTGAGCTTATGAGGAAGCACCAAATCTGGAACCAAGCTCAGGTTTTTAGCGTCAATTCCATGACGATTATCAGCATTTTCTAAAGCCTTAAACTTTTCTTCCAACCGTTTGCAACGATCTTCTAACTACCTTGAAAATTCAGTTCTTATCCCCTCCCTCTCTGCTATATCTAAGTCAGGGATAACAAGATTAGCAGGGTTATATATACTTGGATTGGGAGAGTTAAAATTCATTAGGTAGCCAAGTGACTTCCAAACCAAGATAATAGGCAAGAGGATCCAAGTCATTAAGTGTAACAGTGAAACCAAGCTGTTGAATGATATCTTGGAGAAGATTAGTCATTGATCCTCTCAAAATTAGATCATCAATCAACATAAGGCAGTAAGTTGTGTTCTTTCTTTAGGAGTAGATAAAAAGAGAGTTGTCAACTTTGGATCTTTTGAAACCAAATTTTTTGTAATGTTAATATCAGAAAAAAAAAGGCCAAGCATGTAGGGCTTATTTTAAACTGTATAAGGACTTCTTTAAAAAACACACATGATTTGGCTTAGCAAGATCTATAAAACCCTAGAGTTGCTCTATGTGAATATGCTCATTAAGTGTCCCATGCAAGCACACATCGGATACTCCTAATTGACGGATAGGCCAACTATAGTCAGCGCTAATATATAAAATGAGACGTGTCATGGCTAGCTTGAGAATAGGGTTGAAGGTTTCAACATAGTTGGTCTTTGATGAAACATTTAGTCACAAGTCTGACCTTATAACAATCAACAAATTTGTTAGGTTTACTTTTGATACGATAAATCCACTTGCAATTGATTTTGTTGCTTGTAATCTTGGCACTAAATCCCATTTCCCATTGGCCATTAAGGCATTTATTTCCTCTAGCATTTCTTGATGCCAATTTTTTTTGTTTGATTGCCTCTTGATATGTAGACTGGGTGGTGAGAGTGGTGGGTACAAAATTGAAAACTTTGGATTTTAAGCTACTATATTTGGATCTAATAACCATGAGGTGTTGGTTTTGGCTATTTGTATTATGGTCTGGGTGAGATTGAAAGTCATATGTAAGCGTATGGAGTGGTTGGGTACTAGGGAAGACGGTAGATTTTTAGTTGTGTTGCTGGCAAGGGAAATAACAAGGTTAGTTGGCTGTAGTGTTTTTGGGAGTCTCAATTGTGCAGTGGGCATGACATTTGGTGTTGGTTAGCAAGACAAGTATTTGAGATGTTGTCTAAGAGAGAACATAATGATTGGTGATGGTTGTGAATTGAGAATTTAGGCTTGCCCATCATTTCTTTTGAACAGGATCATCTGTTCATCAAATAAGATATGGCATGAATAAAAAATTATTGGTATAATGGCGAACATTAATAACCTTTTTGAAAAAGACTATAATCAAGAAATAAAAATTTGGTAGAATGAGATTCAAGTTTATTTTTAGTATAAGAATGAGCCCAAGGATAGCAACAACATCAAAAAATGTGAAGGAAGTTATATTCTGGGTTATGTTGAAGAATTAATTGGTAAAGTGATTTGTGGTTTAGCTTTGAAGTAGGTAAGTGATTTATTGTATAAACTGTAGCAGCAAAGCCATGCTCCCAATATTTTAGTGGTACGAAGGAATGGTATAGGTAAGGTCGACCTATTTCAGTAATGTGGCTGTGTTTTCGTTTAGCACATCCATTTTGTTATGATATGTAGGCAATAGCTTTTTTGTCTAATAACATTTTTTTTGCTTAGTGCTATAGAGTTTGGTATTCTCCTCCCCAATCTGATTGAGTTATTTGATGGATTTACTGAAACATTGAACTATAGCCTAGATTTTAATAAAAAATTGAAGACATCATATTTATAATGAATAAAATAAATCCTTGTGTACTTGGTCTAGTGATCAAAGAAAAGAACATAGTAAAATCAACCATCGGAAGAACCAATTAGAGAATGACTCATTAATGGTTTTTCACTTGATAAATAGAATCATGAAAGGTAGTTTATGTGATTTTCTAATAGAACATATGTAACACCCTTTACCTAGTTTAGAGCTTGTCAGGCAAAGAACACTACATTGGCCGCCCAAGCAATAATTGAAGTTGAATTGGGCTTTAAAACAACATTTGGGGGGAACTTAGGAAAATTGTGACCTAAGTATTGATACATGGGTTGTAAGCATCAATACCTTAATTAAATTTCAAAATACTAAGCATTGATTTTTTGTAGTATCGATATTTTAAAGGCTTGCATTAATACTTGAGCACAAGTTCTAAGACTTTCCTTCCCTATTTCAACGAAGGTATCAATATTTTAGGTCTGGGTGCCAATACCTAGCCTAAGTGGTACCAATACTTGGGCTTTAGGTTCTAATACCGAAGCTCAGAAATGCAATTTTCAATAGCTTAACACATTCCAATACCTTTAATAACCTATACTAAATGTATATAACAAGCTATAAAATAGAAACAAGAAAAAATTGACACATTATGATAAGTTGAAGATACCTTTCCAGACATCAATAAACATCAATAATCCAAAATGATTTAAGTAAGATTTGAATCAAAATAACTCAAACATTGCCTTAAAACAATCCATAAGAAAAAATTGTAAAATTTCAACTCTACCAAAACATTTAACTTTGAAATATGTCATTATGGTAAATAAAATTATGACAACAAATCAAACCGAATATCTGGGTATATGCCTTAACCAAACAAATAAGAAAAAACTGTATTAAAAAATACATAGCGTGAAAAAACTCTTGAGATGAGTTGCTACAAATGGATTCCTTCACAAATTACCTATGACTTAAACATGAAACAAACATCTGAAATGCTAAGCTTTCCTCAAAGCTTAGTGGTGATAAAATAAGTTCTAACATTACTATATGCATGTAGTCAAATTAAAAGCATACTAGTCACACATAAATTCCAATTCATACAACAAGTATTTATTTCCTAGATTTAAAACATGAACATACTATCAATAATGTCTTTCATATTAGAAAGCAAGTAAACACTTCTTCACTAGATTATTGATTACTAATTTGTTTCAACCATTAACAATTCGTTCAGTCTCGTAATTTAAATAGCCTCTATAACACTATTTAGAAATTAAATAAATACACAAGTATCCAATCGTACACACACCACAATTAATATAGAAAGTGAAAACTACTTCTTTTGACAATTACAATACTTCGATGCAAGCAGGCACAGGTTAACCAACCTAACACCAAATGAGCGTAGCACAACAATTACATTACTTCCAAACACAATGTAGGTTGCACAATCTCAATGCTAATAGTGAGGGATCCCTATACTTATATGGCATGTTGACTATATCCAAAAGTTTCCAATACATTTTATTGGGTAATTTTATAATTTATTAATAGCAATTCATTAAGACATATGATTCTTATATTAATAACAAAAAACTTGATATAAGTTCATATCAAAGTGTGTAAACAACATAGATGTAAGCCCTTAAATCTTAACACTATGCCTCAACAACTTATCGATAAAAACCGTCCAATAATTAACATTTATCAATTCTAACACAATAGTCATTTTCATAAAATAAATAATTTAAATACGACACAAAATAAGTCAAATATAGATATCACAAACCAAAAACCAATTTGATTACTCCACAACCATCGTCTTTCCTTTGTCTATGGACAAACTCACATTTCCATTCATTTCTCAACACAATTTAACACTTATTACTAACAATAAAATCAAATAAAAACATTTAAAAATTGAATGCAAAGATTTTGAATGCAATTTGAACATATATGATACCCTACCCAATTGAGAAGCTCACCAAAATCGGATTCGATTTCGTCCAAAAATTTATTCCAATAGTTCAGTACAATTTTTTATCTTGCTAAACACTTGAAAACCCTTACCAAAATAAAAATTTAAAAAAAAAATCATTTTTTTTCTATTTCCTTGGGTTATACAGTAATAAAATTTGATTTTTATTCTTGGAAAACCTTGCGATTTGATCTCAAATTGTCACATATTTTGACTCTAGAAATTTTGGGGCGACAATCTTAGCAAAAGCAGATAATTTACACAAGGACAAAACTTTGTTGACATTTTTGTACTATCCACTCACATATATATACCAAAAACATGAATATATTCAATGTTAGTAAGATGATACCTTTTACTTTTTAACTGAACTATGAATTCCACTATTTTAAGTGAAGCCATATCATACATAAGTCATATATCCAATATATCAACTTTAGACTTCGATACCAAAGGAACATAAGCTTTCAATATATCAAAGTATATGAGTTAGGTGCACATGGTCAATCACATACTTAGGATTGCGGTAAGTCACATCATGAACTTCACAAGTGAATGAATTCATAAACGGACCAAAGATAAAACCTATGCATTTATTTTTTTAGGAGTCAATTGCTCTGATACCCAAGACAACGTATCTTCTCAAATGGGTTAATAGACAATATAAGAGTCCTCATGAACCAATTGTTCATTTTGATTCCATGGGCAATGGACAATTTAGATTACCTAGTAATATAAGTTGTTATCTCGTATAGTAATCCTTTCATATGGTGCAGCTTAATATTAGTTAAATCTTAAGGTAATAAATGAGATAATATTTGCTTATTCATTTTTGTGTTTCATGAAACAAACATTGAGGCCAATTACGTAAAGATATAATAAATTAATTATGGAATTTTATTTATTCAATCTATTTGAAATTTGCAAGTAGAATGACGAAACCACTACATTAAATGCATAAATGCCTCACAATCTCCCACTTGCCCTAGTGAAATAACTGAGTCATGTTTTGCATACCCATACCCTTTACATATTTCTCAAAACTCCTAACCATTAGAGTCATGGTAAATTGATCTGTAAGGTTGTCCTTAAATATGATTTTGATTACATCTACTATTCTATCAGCCATCGCCTCTCGTATAATATGATGTTTGCGATAAATGTGTTTTGTCCTCTTATGATTTATAGTTTCTTTAGTATTATCTATTATCACATTGTTATTTCAATCGAATGTGATAACTTTTTTTATACTAGGAATGATGATATATTAAGAACTTTCAAAGTTAGTTTTCTTCGTTTGTAGCTTTTGAAGTAGCCACATATTCAACCTTCATAGTGGAGTCAGCAGTTTGTAACACGCTGAAACTTTTGACTTATCGTATACTGATATATATGAATTTAGTAGAATTTCGATATGAAACATTTAGATTTTTGATGGGTTAAATTTATTTTAAGTCACTGAGGAGACTATAGAAGATAACTTTAGTTAACTAGATTATAACTGACCCAATCGGGTAAAAATAAGAGATTAAGAGCAAAATGGTAATTTTGTCACTGTGAGTATGTTGGACATTTAGAATATACATAAGATTAATTATTAGAATAATTTTGGACTTGTGGTGATGAGATGCCGATGGAGCTTCTTAATTTGATCTTTATGTGTTAAAATAAGCATTTAGTCACATGTTTGAATTATTAAAATTGTTTACTTTTGACCACATTTTGTTTTAACATAAAAATGAAGTAAAAAATGAAAATATCATAATATTTTATCCATACCATCCAACCACCTTAAAGGTGAAGAACATTCTCCATATTTCTTCATTTTCTTCCTTTTTCCTCACTACTTACCCATGCCTTTTCTAAATACTCATAATTTTTCAACAATTTATTGTAAAACTTTCACTATTAAACTCTTTTTGAGTCTATCCCTCATCATCTCCATCACCTAAGAAGTTAAGGTTTGAGCTTTAATGTGAGAAACTATATTAGGAGGGTGAAAAGATGTGAATAAGGAATGAATTTTATAGTTTCCATCTGATTTATGTACAAAATCATGTTTATTTTAAGTTTGGGTGTTGCTGAGCCATATTAATGGCAATTTTTTAATATTTATGATTTTTTTTAATTATGAAGAGAGTGAAGAAGGAAAGACTAACAGTAGCAAAGGAAAGGAAAAGCTAGTGGACTAAGGTGGAACTAAACTTCTCCAGCAACTTTTGAGTATTTTGTATGGTAAGATATATGGAAAACTTATGGAATATTTTATTTAAGATTAATATTTTTTACGATTGATTTACTATTAATATTAAATTGAATATATTTTAGTATATATTAATAATTATGAAAGTGTGGTTGATGGCAATATAATAACTTCATGAGTGATTTTGAAGTTAAGTCTCCTTGTGGTGACATTTATTGGAACATGAATCTTGATTTGGTGGGTTAAAGTTATGAATGGATATTGTAATGGCTATTGTCTCAGACATTGTTTTAAATCTGTAAACTTGTTTGTAGATGCAAATATGGATATTCTAGAAATATTGAAACAAGCCCTAGTAACTTAGTTAAGTGGTTAGAATACAATTTACATGCCAATAAAGGACTCTTGTTTTGTACTTCGTACTCCTATTACTTGCACTTCGATGCTCCTGTTGCTGACACTTCGTGTAACAGCCCGATTTTGGGTCTAGTCGGAACAGTGGTTTCGGGACCACAAATTTGATGCAGTAAAGTTTATTTTTATTATATTTTTATGGTCTATAGTTTTATGGAATGATTTTATGAAAATTTCGTTCGAAAATTTTGACGTTTGGGCACTTAATTTAGTTAAAAGGACTAAATTGCAAAAAGTGCAAAATATGTGTTCTAGAAGCTAGAGGTGTCTAATTGCTATGAACTTTAACTTGGAGGTCTTAGATGATAATTAGACCATTATGAATGGAAAAAAAATGGACATGCTTAGTGAAAAATATCAAAGTTTAAGTGAAAGGCATTTTGGTCATTTGGTAAATAAAGCCAAAATAACTAAAATAAAAGATGTCATCTTCTTTAATTTCATCCCCATAGTCGAAAATTAGAAGAGGATACATAGCTAGTGTTTGGCCAAGCTTTCAAGCTCGATTGTAAGTCCGTCCTTGTCCCGTTTTTAATGATTTTTACATTTTTGTGAATGTTGTAACTTGATTTAGCTATTTCAAGGACTAATTTGAAAGAAAATCAAAGTCTAAATTTTTACCCATGATGAATATTTGTGTATTTTGATGTCTAATGGTATATTATGTATGTTTGATGTTAGATAACAACTTTTACTAAGTGATTTTTGATGAAAATGCCTAAAAGGACCTATTTGTAAAAGTTGCAAAATATGTAATGAAAATGTGAATAAATGAAAAATGTAGGCTACTACGAGTATGGAAAAGGTTCGGCTAGGCTTGGGTAATGAAGAAATCGAATGAAACTCATTTTTACGAGCCTAGGGACTAAAATGTAAAATGTCAAAAGTTTAGGGGCAAAAATGTAATTTTAACATAATATGATTTTTGGGCTGAATTGAATAATGTGATGATTGAATGAGTTAAAATTGTTATTATAGATCAAGAAAAACAAAGTTCGGACCTAGACTGGGGGAAAAATAAAGTATTTGACGATTAGGTCAAATTCTACTATTTTTGTATTGAGGTAAGTTCGTATGTAAATAATGCATTGTTATATTTATATTTTAAACGCTTTAACATTGTATGAATTTTGATTTACCCTTTGGATGTAATCGATAAAGTTTCGACAAGTGAGAAATTTCGGTTGGACCTTAGGAATAGATAAGATACAAATGTCATGACATTAGGGTTACTAAGATTACATGTAAGGCCGTATTTGGGATATAGCATCGATATGAGACTTCGTGTAAGACCATAGCTAGGCAATTGGCATCGATATGAGATTTCATGTAAGACCGTATCTGGGATATATCATTGGTACGGTACTATGTATACGAGATTCCCGATTATCCTTTAGTATTCTAGGTGGTTCAATGAAAAAATTTAACAGGAATGTCAAAGTTATAAAAGACTATGGTCATGTTGTGAATTGGTACAGGTATGCATGTAAAACCCATAATTAATAAGCTTGATATGTGGTGAACCCTCGGTAAGGTTGTGATTGAGTAAAATATTACTATGGGATTTTAGTAACATTTATGTTAACTTACATTATGTTAATTGTATGTTAAATGTGTGGTTGTGATGCTTATTATTTGTATAGGAACTTACTAAGCTTTATAGCTTACTCCCCTTCTTTTCCCTTATCTTATAGTGTCGCCAAGCTAGCTCGGGGTTTAGAGACTGTCAAAGATCCACTCACACTATCAACAATTATTTTGGTACCAATGAACTAACATTTTGAGTTATGGCATGTATAGGGGACTTGGTCATTTTGTTATGTTTCATAATTGATTTGGCCAAATAAGTTGGCTTATATTGGTTGCAAGTTCATTTTGTAAATGGCCATTAAAATTGGCTAATGTTGGTATAAGTAATTTATATGATGAGGCCTTTCATGGATGTGAGAATTTACTTGATATGAGTTGATAAGTATGTAATGTTTGTGTATGATAAATGGTAGTATGTGAATGATGTCTTGATGTCTTGGTTGTGGCTGATTTGATTGCATGTATATGCTTGAATTGGTGCTATGTTATATGGTGGAGGTGTGAGTATTAAAGGGTGGCAAAAAGGGCTTGGTAAATAGCTTTATTTTTATCCACATAGGTAAACACACGGGCGTGTGTCTAGGTCGTGTGTGACACACGTCCTGCCCCACGGGCATGTGTTTCGGCTGTGTGTCCCCTGCATCTTAATTGTTCCAAAACAGGATGTCCAGAATTGAGCACACGGGCAGAAACACGGTCATGTGTCTCGGTCGTGTATCTTGGTCATGTGTGCTACACGGCCTTGGACACGAGCATGTGTCTCGGTTGTGTGAAGTCTGCACCTATTTTATGAAAAATTATGGAAATTAAATTGACCACACGACCTAGTAAATGGGCGTGTGGCACGGCCGTGTGGCATAAGTCAGAGAGCACCCTATTTTGAACACGGCCTATAGCATGGGCGTGTCTAAAGGTCACACGGGAGTGTCCCTTGGACCACACGGGCGTGTGAGCCCTGTAACATGAAAATATTTCTAAATTTTGTAAAACTTTCTAAAGTTCTCGATTTAGTCCCGAACCACTTCCAAAGCATGTATTGAGCCTCGTAGGCTCGTTTTAGGGACGATATAAAAAGTGTTTAATTTGAATGGAAATTTATGACTCAGAAATGTATGTTTGCTTGTGTTTATGTCCGGTAATGCCTCGTACCCTATTCCGGCGTTGAATACGGGTAAGGGGTGTTACACTTCGACATAATCCTGATGCTCATGTTAATGTAAGTCCAAATAATTTGTCTCTAGTATCCTAACTTTTTTTCTAGGCACACTGAGGGCTAAAGTTAAACTAGCTTTTATTTCTGAGAATAACTTGATTTTAGCATGATAAATACAAATACTTGAATTTTTCGATGCAAATTCTTGTATGTGTCTCATGGTACTAAACTGTTCTGTTTTTTTTTTTCCTGAATTGTCATGTAGTTATCATTCATATTAGTTCAAAGCATATTATATATTCTTATAGATGACCTAAATATAATTTTTAAAGGTAAGTATATAAGGTATTATCCATACTATCTTAATAAGTTTTAAGCCTAACTTGCCATTGTTTGTGCATGTAGGTCTTCTGAATCAACGTCCAGAGTAGCGTTCTGTAACATCCCAAACCCGGCCTAAAAATTAGGCCTGAATCTGGCGTGTCAAAAAAAATACTCGTTTGAAAGTCTTCAGCTTCTTTGTTAAAACCCAAAACACTTAAGCAATTGTTATCTACTTAAAAACGTAATTATCTTTAAAAACCTTTTTGGTTACGAAAACATATTTGAAATAATCAATTCACGAAAATATGACGTTTGGAAATAGAGTTGTAGAAGCATTTTGAAAACATTGCGGAACGTAGATAAAATACAAGTATTATTGATTGATGAATCAAAAATCAAGGAATTGAACTTTAAAACCGTGACTTTTGAAAATAGTGTTAATAGTTCGAGAGAAAGTATCCGTGTTAAAAATATTTGTGAAAGTTTATTTTGAAAATTCATTTGTTATTCGATTTTGGAAACCATTATTTAAGTTTTCAGAAAATTCTCTTTTTAAACAATTTATGAAAAATAATAAAAACATCTCAACCATAAAGCAAAATAAAAATAGTCCAGAGGCCTTATTACAACATTTAACCCAAAATAGTAAAGTAATAAAATAAACGAGAAAGAAGTCTAAAGTCCAAATAACCATTTCTGAAGTAAGGCCTCCCTCGAGTCATCCATAGCCCAAGTCCATACCATCAAGCATTACCTACAAGGGTTAAGAGAAAAGGGGGGTGAGTTACAAGAACTCAGTGTGTAACCCACTTACCGTTGTCCACTGGGCCAAAATCCCATTAAGCAATTATTTGGGCCAAAGCCCGTTTACAATAACATAAATGTATCATATATATAATATGCATATGATATGCAATTCCCAAACCAAACCTAGTTTTCCATCCGCTACACACCACCCATACCAACCAACACACCTGTGGGTGATCTTTAGTCAACCCACCCCACCAACACACCAAACGTAGGCATTAAGCCATTTATATCAAATTTGTGGTCAAGCCACCAGATTAACAGAATTTACATGGCATTGCCATTTTTCAGATTTGTGGCAGAGCCACCAGGTTTATGTAGCAGAGCTACCAGAACTTCTCTTCATCATTATCCCATCCCATGCAAAACATGTATATGATGCATAACAATTTACAACAATGTATTCAGATATTTCTTACAAATTTTATGGCCCATTATAACAATTTATCAAAATTGGCCTAAGCAAATATCAATCGGCCCACATAATCATATATCAATTTGGCCCACATAGCAATTATATCGATTTGGCCCACATAGCAAATATATCGATTTGGCCCACATTGCAAAATATCAGATTGGCCCATTAATCAATATGTCCATTCGGCCCATAAGCAATTTTGTATTTCGGCCCCTTAGGGGCATTTCCATAATTCAGCCCGTAAGGGTAATATAACAAATCGGCCCATTAACACTTTGCAATTTGGCCCAAATAGAGCAATCTTATCAAATCGGCCCATAGGGGCATTTTCGTAATTCGACCCATTAGGGGCATTTTCGTAACTCGGCCTGTAAGGGCATTTTCATAATTCGGTAATCGTACCCACTAAGGGTAATTCGGTAATTTACCCTCTAAGGGTATTATGGTAATTTCGTAACCTAAGCTTAACTACTAATTTGGGGCATAAAAATTGAAACTGTCCATCTGCGTCATACTGACCAAATTGACTATAACTCGAGTTAGGATTCTCAAAATCTAAATCCGTAAATTTTCCTTGAAACTAGACTCATAAATATTCTTACTACAATTTTTCCAGAATTTCTGACTTAACCATTTAGTACAGTTTATTCCTTAAAATTTCCCTTGTTTCACTGTCCAACGATTCTGACCTCTTTTACCTTAATTTCAAAATCTTGCTGTACAGTTTTCATATATTGCTCCCACTTGTTTCTATTGAAAATATGATCACTAAGGAATCCATACATATAAATTATAATGAATAATTCCCTTTGTACAATTTTATATGAATTTTCCAAAACAGATCAGGGAACCACGACGTCAATCAGAACCAGTCCCACTAAAATTACAATATCTGAGTATATAAAATTCCTTTTCCTTATCCATTTCTTCCATATTAAAGACACAGTAAGATTTAATTTCATATCTTATTCACTTTCTAATTTCCTTTCTCCTATTTTTCATGATTTTTCAAAATCACATCACTGCTTCTAATCGAAACTGTTTTATTACAAAATACGATTACCACTATGATCATACGTACGCCCGAGTGATCACGGATGCCAGTTTTTCGGTTTTCTTCAGTATTTCGACCCAAAATTTTAGAGAAGTGTGAGATTACACACCATTTCAAATATGTATACGGAAGGTATGGGATTACAGTACGGGATTACACACCTTGATTAGGATTCCTTAAAGAACCACTCTCCGTTGACCTACTATATCCGAAGGATTTGCAAATAGGATATATCGAGTGATTTCGTCCCTAAAACATAATCGATTAGTCCAAACTTCAATCTGATTTGCAACATAGCCAAATAGAGATATAACGAAAAATCCAAAATGAACCCCCTTACCTTATCGATATTGGATCCAATTTCCACCGTCTGACTTCGGCTAGAACAATACACGGTCTTCCACTTAAAACACTACGAAAAAGAGAAAATGATCTCGTTTAAGAGGGTAGAATAAAATGATGGTCTCGGTTAAAAGGACCATCCCATGCCAAGACATATTTTCGGCTAGGAGAAAGAAAGATAAAAATGTTTGAATAGAACCACTTACCGATCGATCAAAGGAGTGAGTGTTAATACGGATGAGAAGAATGATAAAGAAGAAATGAAGGGTTCGGGTTTTTTTCCAAAGGACAACGAGTGAACAAAAGAAATGGTCTCCAAGTTGTGTACATTTGGCAAGAAGAAGAAAAGGAGTTTGGAAAGAAAAGATGAATGATACCAAAGTTGCCAATAGGGATTTGGCCAAAACAACCAAAATTTTGCCAATTGCCAAGACCAAATTCGGCTAGGAGAAAAGAATTTGAGAAGAGAAAAAAAAACACACTTGATGCTAATGGAATTGTCCAAAACTAACACTAAAGCCTTACCAACACTAACAAAAATTCGGCTATGCCCCTTAAGCCCCAAAAACCGTCTACATACATAGCTAAAATGGTCAACAATTTGCCACCCAAACTTTCCAAAACACTATCCACGAAATAAGCCTCTTGTCCCCCTTACTTACCTATTTCTTTTGATTCCGTTCCCCAACTTCCACCTTGCCTTATTTCTTTAGCCACCATTCCGAAAATAAAGAAGTCAAACTTTCCATAAATACCTCTTGGCCGACACTTAAGGAAAGAGTGCAAAAATATTAGTCAAAATTTGCACACAAAGTGATTCGAACCTCTTCCCTTTAAGTCCATCATGTGGCATCATATCTTTCTTACCAATAGCTCATTTATGGAAGCACTTTACTCATTTACTTCCATAAGTCTTGAAGCTACTTACCATCTCTCCTTAAAGTGCTAAAATATCAAATTTTTCCTAAGGCCCAATTAAACTCGAGACTTCATAGAAACCTCGTAACCTTCCAAATTCACTTAACTAATAAGTCCAATTTGCAATAACACCATTCTCATATTCTCAAAAATTTTAAACACTCCTAAGCCCAAGGCCCAATCGGCTCAATCCTACTAGGCCAATTTCGAGATGTTACACGTTCCATACGAAAAGAAAACAAAACAATGCTGGGTATTGTGCTAAAGGTCTATAGACATATATCGCTTTAGGCAAGGTAACTTGAGGTCTTGCTCTCAAAAGAAGCAGACCATTTTAGATCTTTTTCGAGCAGTAGAATAAGATTGATTTTGCTAAGGCATTTTTGGTTAATAAGGGTAGATTCTTAGTAATCCCAACCTTCCAAGTCAAGATTGATTTTGCACGTTTTATACATCGTTATTCTCTTAATTGCCACTGCATTTTTATTATTGTTTTTGTCATAGCATTAATCACACTCCTTTATAATAACTTGACCAATTTATACCTAACCAATCCATGTGGAGATAATCTCACTTATCACTTTATTACTTTATCCGACGTGTATACTTGCACAATTTGCATAACACATTCACATGTGACAAGTTTTTGGCACCATTGTTGGGGATCGACAATTTGGTGAAAGTTGGTTTGGTTATTTTATTTAATTCTATTAGTTTTATTTAATTTAGTTGTTTTTAATTTCTACATATTTGCCGTTAGTGCCTGAGTAGAGGCATTCCTGCAAATGAAGAGTATCCTTTTGACCCCAAGATCGAGAGAACTTTGAGAAAGAGAAGCTAAGTGCGTAACATGGCTAAGGACGAGAATGATCCTGGTCTGGATGATCCATTGAATCCAAATGGTCAAAATGTTGAGCTTCCTATTCATCGCTTGATAGTTGACTGAGACAGGCCAATTCGTGAACATGTTAGGCCAATTCGTGAACATGTTGTGCCAATTTTGGATTATATGAATCCAAGGATAGTTAGACCAAAAATTCAAGATCAACATTTTGAATCGAAACTAGTGATGTTTCAGATGTTGCAAACAGTGGGACAGTTTAGCAGGTTGGCTACTAAAGATCCACGATTGCGTTTAAGATTTTTTCTGGAAGTCTGTGACTCATTTCGTCAACAGGGTGTTCCAAAAGATGTCCTGAGACTTAAATTGTTTCCTTATTCCTTGAAAGACCGAGCAAGAGCGTGGCTTAATGCTTTGTTGTCGGGGATAGTGGTATCATGGAATGATCTTTGCTAGAGGTTTTTGCTACGGAATAATCTACCAAACATGAATGCCAAGCTTAGAAATGACATCACGTCTTTTCGACAACCAGAGGCGAAATGCTATATGAAGCTTGGGAATGGTTTAAAAAATTACTTCAAAAATGTTCGATGCGTAGGTTTTAGCACTGGACATAGATAGGGATTTTTTTATAATGGGTTGAATACACATATGAGAATGGTAGTTGATGCTTCTACCAATGGTACCTTGTTGGATAAATTTTACAATGAAACGTATGAGATTTTAGAATGGATTTCCAACAATGATTATCAATATCCTACCACGCGAGTTGGGACTGGTAAGAGAGCTATTTGCACCATGGAACTTGATGCAATTACTTCATTGACTGCCTAGGTATCGTCTTTAACTAATATAATAAAAAAAATGAAGAGACCAACTACAATTTAAGAGATGAAAGCAGTGTAGCAAACATGTGTTTATTGTGGTGAAGACCATGTATTTGATGAATGCCCATCAAATCCAACATTCGTGTGCTACATGAGTAATTTCAACTAGAACAATAAACCTTATTCCAACACCTACAATCCAGGGTAGAATTAGCATTTGAACTTTAGTTGGAATAATCAAGGTGCGAGAAATTCTAACAATGCAACAAGACAGAATGCCATCAGTGCACTGGCAGGTTATACTCAACCTATGCCAAGTCAAATTGTGCAACAAGGTTAGACATCAACTTCATCATCATATCATCTATTAAAGCTTTGTTGAAAGAATATATGGCCAAGAATGATGATGTAATTCAAAGTCAAGTTGCATCCCTTAAAGCTCTTGAGAATCAAGTGGGGCAAATAAATAATGCTTTAAGTTCGAGACCACAAGGAGCTGTGCCAAGTGATACTGAGTGTAACAGGCCAATTTAGACCCTAGTCGGAATAGTGGTTTTGGGACCACAAATCCAAGTCTAAAAATATTTTAATAATATTTTCTGGGTCTACAGCATGTGAATTGGTATGTGTGAAATTTTCGTGATTTAATTTGATCATTTGTGTGCTTAATTTGCAAAAATGACTAAATTGCTCAAAATGCAAAATTTTCCTTCTATTTGAATAATGGCCAAATTGATGTGTGTTTATAAAGAGGAGGTCCTTATGTGGTTATTTAACCATTGAATGCATTAAATGACAAAGTTGGACATTACTTAGTGGATTTTAAATGATATTATAAAGGTTAAAAATGGAAATTGATAATTAAATGATGAAATAATAAAACAAAAGTATGAAAATAGGCCATTATGTTCATCTTTGGCCGAAAATAACAAGAAAAGAAAAATAAAAAGACCAAGCTAGGGTTCGGCTTTGATATTTGGTGATTAAGGTATGTGTTTTAATCCATTTTTGACAATTTATAAGTTTTTGTGATTGTTGCTTAGCATTTTATTAAGCCCATGTCTCAATTTCTAATTTTAATGAAGATTGTGAGTTAAGACATTGATGAATTTGTGAGTTTAATGATGTTAATTGATGAATTATGAAAGACATGTGTTGGATTAATATGTTTTGTTTTGAGATTTTTGATGAATTTGAGTATTTTTGGGCTAAATTATGACAATGAGAAGTTGGGGGGCTAAAATGTGAAACAAATGAAATATGTGGACTTATATGAGCTAAGGGAATATTTGGCTAAGCCTTTGTATAAGGAAATTATGTGTATTTTGTGATTTTGTGAAATGAAGACTAAATTGTCAAAATGTGAAATGTGAGGGCTAATTTGTAAAATGCCCTAAATTATATGGATTGAATTGAATTATTTGGTGAATGAATAAGCTAAATTTGAATGTGTATAGATCAAGAACCAAAGAAAACAAAATTAGATCGGGGGAAATCTAAAGTGGTCGAGTAATAGTTTATTTCCATCCAAATCCGTACGAGGTAAGTCGATATACAAATAAATGTGTTTGAATTGAATTATTATTGCTTATATATAAATGAATTATGATATATGGCTATTTGAGCTAAATATGTGGAATTCGGGAAAGTGCCGATAATGTGAAGACGTCCGAAAAGTCCCATACAAACCTTAGGAATAGTTAGGATACGTATGTCATGACATAGGAATTCGATATGTGTTATTGTGTAAGACCACGTTTGGGATGTTGGCATCGATTTGAGATTTACATGTAAGACCATGTCTGGGACATCGGTATCGTATATGATTTCGTGTAAGACCCTGTCTGGGACAAAGGCATCGATATTTAATTACATATAAGACCACGTCTGGGACGTTCGCATTGTACTAGCTTTATGAGGTATCCGAGTATCCTTATTGATTCCAAATGGTTCGACGAGCATTCTGAGATATGATTGAGTATGTGAATATGTATCC
Source organism: Gossypium australe (assembly GCA_005393395.2). Classification (NCBI taxonomy): domain Eukaryota; kingdom Viridiplantae; phylum Streptophyta; class Magnoliopsida; order Malvales; family Malvaceae; genus Gossypium; species Gossypium australe. The sequence continues at coordinate 40,006,201 of CM016619.1, forward strand.
GTTCAAGTACGTAGGAAATGTACCTGAAATTTGGCAATGGAAGATAGGTATGAATATGATCAGTTGATATGTAAGCTGCATGAAAATGTGATATAGTTGTAAGCAAGTGGTTAAGAACAATTGAGCCAAATGAGAAATATGAATTTGCTAGTCTGTTATGCCATAGTTTATATGAATAAAATGGTTTATAAATGTTCTATGTGATAAGATTATTTGTATATGGCTCACTAAGCTTTTGAAAGCTTACCATTTGTGTGTTTGCATTGTTTTATAGATTATCGAAGCTACTGGAAGCTCGGGGATCGTCAAGGATCATCACACCACTATCGAACTAGATTTTGTTACCTTTTGAAAATGTACATATTGAAGTATGGCATGTATAGGCTAGAAATGTTAAGATATGTTTTGGGATATGTGTATATATATATATATATATATATATAACTATGCGATATGGTTTGATAATGAATGTGATTGTGGGTGAATATAGTTCATGCTATGTGATGTAAAAGTTGGTATGTTTGGATGTGCTGTTGAATGGACAAAAAAGATGGTCAATTTTGGCATGTTTTGGCTGATTTTGAGTCATAATTTGATGCTTGTAGGTATGACCCAATATGGGTAGCAATTTGGCCTTGCAAATGGCCTATAATTGCCCACACAGTTGAACACACGGACGTGTGTCCCGACCGTGTCTTTCACTATTTCAATTTGTAGTAAGTCAAACTTACACACGGGCTAGACACACGGGGCGTGTGACAGGCCGTGTGACCCAAGTCAGTATTGTACACGGGCCAGACACACGGGCATGTGACAGGCCGTGTAGTTCAAGTCAGTTTTGCACACAGGTTGAGACATAGCGTAAGGCACGGCTGTGTGAGGCACCGGCCTAGCCACATGGGTGTGTGCCCTGTTTTGAAAGAAAAATTTCTAAGTTTCGCAAAGTTTCTGTATGAGACCGGTTTAGTCCTGAACTTTCTCTAAAGCATGTTCAAGGTCTCGTAGACCTTCTAAAGGAACTATGTGGGTATGAATCATTATGTAATGACGTTGTATGATTGATGTTATAAAATGAGTGTAAAATGTTTCGATATGTCCGGTAATGCCTCTTAGCTTTGGTCCGGCGACGAATACGGGTTAGGGGTGTTTCATTTTATTGGTATCAAAGTCATGATTTAGTCGATTCTAGGAATAACGTAGCGTGTGAGAGTCTAGCTATAGATGGCATATATACGAATTGTGATAGTGTGATGAATCCTGACAGATAAAATGTGTTTTCCGTATAGTAAATGGATCCCGAATGAGCCGTAGCTGCCAATGTTGAAAGTAATGCGCCTACTCCCGCTTAGGGGGCAGCACCGTTTGAGACTAGACCGGTTACTAGTGGTCAAGAAGGAGAGGCTAAACAAACCTTCTTCCAAATAATGAATGAGTGGTTCACTTAGTATATTAGAGCAAATCCGGCTGTTCCTCAACCTCCGCCCCCGCCTAATCCTCCTCAAACTCTTGTTGTACCTCCGGTTATGAATATGAATCTGTTGAATAAGCCTCCGGTGGATAAAATCCGTAAATATGGGGCCGAAGAGTTCAGGGCCACTAATGATGATGATGCTGAGAGAGTTGAGTTTTGGCTCAAGAATACGATTTGAGTATTTGATGAGATGTCGTGCACCCCTGATGAATGTGTCAAATGTGCCATTTCTTTGTTGAGAGATACAGCATACCAATGGTGGAAAACTTTGACTTCTGTTGTTTCGAAAGAACGAATTACTTGGGATTTTTTTCAATCTGAATTTTGGAAGAAATATATTAGTCAGAGATTTATTGATAAAAAATGAAAAGAGTTTCTTGAATTGAAATAAGGCCGTATGTCTATTACAGAATACGAGCGAGAATTTGTGAGACTGAGCCAGTATGGACGAGAATGTGTCTCAACTGAGGCAATAATGTGTAAAAGGTTCAAACACGGCTTGAATGAAGATATCCGTTTGTTAGTCAGAATTCTAGAAATAAAAGAATTCATTGTGCTTGTTGACCGAGCGTGTAAAGTTGAAGAACTTGGGAAAGAGAAAAGAAAGGCTGATTTGGAAGCTAGAGAGGTGCGAAAATGAACAGCGAGTAAGTCATATCAGTTAGCATCAAAGAAATTCTGAGATGATTATAGTCGTTCAAAGGCTAAGGTGGGATATTCGAGTAAAGATCGTGCAAGATCACATTCGAGTTTTCGAGCTCCAGCTACTTCTATTGCAAGTGTTGGAAATGTCAGATCATAGTGACCTGAGTGTTGACATTGTGGTAAAAGATATCCGGGCAATTTTTGATTAAATGATCGAGCTTGTTTCAAATGTGGATCTTTACATCACTTTATCCGAGACTGTCTCGAGTCTGTTGAGCAAGAGATTGTGAGTGGTAGACCTTTCAGAAACACGGGAAATGTGAGTGGTAGCCAAAGAGCTACGAAAGATACAGTTGAGAGATCTAAGACGAGAGCATCTGCCAAAGCTTATGCTATTCGAGCTCGTGAGGAAGCTTCATCTCCAGACGTTATTACGGGTACATTTACTCTTTGTGATAATTCTTTGATTGCACTGATAGATCCAGGGTCTACTCATTCATATATATGCATGAACTTAGTATCCAGTAAGACTTTGCCTATAGAGTCTACTGAATTTGTAATTAGAGTATCGAACCCCTTAGGCAAGTGTGTTCCGGTTGATAAAGTATGCAATAACTGTTCGTTGATGTTTCGAGATATCTGTTTCCCTGTTGATCTAATGTTATTACCCTTTGATGAGTTTGATATAATCCTGGGTATGGATTGGCTAACATTGCATGATGCTATTGTGAATTGCAACCAGAAGACTATTGATTTGAGATGTCAGAATGATGAAATAATACGGATTGAGTCCAGTGATATAAATGGGTTACCTGCCATAATATCTTCGATGAAAGTTCTGTATTATGTGAAAAAGGGATGTGAAGCTTATCTTGCGTATGTAATTGATATGAAAATGACAGAAAAGAAAGTTGAATCTGTGCCAGTTGTTTGTGAGTTTCCTGACGTATTTCTTAAAGAATTACCAGGATTACCTCTGATACAAGAAGTTGAGTTTGGCATTGAGTTAGTGCCGAGGACGACCCCTATCTCAATAGCTCCGTATAGAATGGCTTCGACAGAATTGAAAGAATTGAAGTTTCAGTTGCAAGAATTAACAGACAGAGGTTTCGCATGACCAAGTTTTTCTTCATGGGGCGCTCATGTTCTGTTTGTGAAAAAGAAAGATGGTACAATGAGAATGTCCATTGATTACAGTCAGTTAAACAAAGTGACAATAAATAATAAGTACCCTCTATCGCAAATTGATGATTTGTTTGATCAGTTGAAAGGGGCTATAGTGTTTTCGAAAATAGATCTGAGATCGGGATACTATCAGTTGCGAGTAAAAGATTCAAACATTTCGAAAACTGCTTTTAGAACGAGGTATGAGCATTATGAATTTTTAGTTATGCCTTTCGGACTAACAAATGCTCCTGCTATCTTTATGGATTTGATGAATAGAATTTTCAGATCGTATTTAGATTGATTTGTTTTTGTATTCATTAACGACATTTCAATTTATTCGCGTGATGAAATTGAGCATGCCGAACATTTGAGAATTGTGCTACAAACTTTGCGTGATAAGCAATTGTATGCAAAGTTTAGTAAATGTGAGTTCTGGTTGCGCGAAGTTGGTTTTTTGGGGCATATTGTGTCAGCATCTGATATACGAGTTGATCCGAGCAAGATTTCAGCTATTTTAGAGTGGCAGTCTCCGAAAAATGTGTCTGAAGTCCGCAGTTTTCTGGGTCTTGCTGGTTATTATCGACGGTTCGTAAAAGGCTTTTTGATGATTGCAACTCTATTGACGAGATTGCTTTAGAAAGATGTGAAATTCGAATGGTCTAAAAAGTGTCAGAAAAGCTTTGATCAATTGAAAGCCCTTTTGACAGAAACTCTAGTGCTAGTACAACCAGAATCTGGTAAGGAATTTGTGATATATAGTGATGCTTCGTTGAACGGTCTGGGCTGTGTTTTGATGCAAGAAGGCAAAGTTATAGCTTATGCCTCGAGACAATTGAAACCGCATGAAAAGAATTATCTGACGCATGACCTTGAATTAGCTGCAATCATGTTTGCTCTAAAGATTTAGCGCCACTATCTTTTCGGTGAGAAATGTCATGTGTTTTCAGATCATAAATGTCTGAAATATTTGATGACTCAGAAAGATTTGAATCTGCGTCAGAGAAGATTGTTAGAACTGTTAAAAGGCTATGAGTTAGTTATAAATTATCGTCCCGGAAAAGCAAATGTTGTTGCTGATGCTTTGATCAGAAATCACTGTTTGTGCTACGTGCGATGAAAGCTTATTTAGTTTTATCTGATGATGGTTCGGTTTTAGCCGAGTTGAAAGCAAGACCATTGTTTTTGCAGCAGATCTGCGATACTTAGAAAGTTGATAATGAGATAATAGCAAAACGAGCTCAGTGTGATTTGAATTCTGATTCTGAATTTCAAGTTGATGATAATGATTGTCTGAGATTTCGAGATCGGATTTGTGTTCCAAGAAATCCAGAGTTGATTCAGTCAATTTTGAAAAAAGCTCATAGCAGTTGCCTATCTGTTCATCTGGGAAGTACAAAGATGTATAATGATTTGAAACAATTTTACTAGTGGCCTGGAAGGAAAAGAGATATCTCTGATTTTGTTTCGAAATATTTGATCTGTCAGCAAGTTAAAGCTGAACATCAGGTGCCATCCGGTTTATTACAACTGATTATGATTCCAGAGTGGAAATGGGATATAGTGATGATGGATTTTGTTTTAGGTTTGCCTTTAAATCTAAGGAAAAAGATGCAATCTGTGTTATAGTTCATAGATTGTCAAAATCAGCTCATTTTATTCCGGTGAGAACGAATTATTCGCTTGATAAGTTAGCTGAGTTATACATTTCTGATATTGTGAGATTGCACGGGGTGCCACTATCTATTGTGTCTGACAGAGATCCGAGGTTTACTTCACGATTTTGGAAGAAACTGCAAGAGGCGTTAGGTATGAAATTGGACTTCAGTACTGCTTTTCACCTGCAGACGGATGGTCAATCCAAGCGGATTATTCAGATACTCGAGGATATGTTGAGATGTTGTATTCTTGAGTTTGAAGGTACGTGGGGACAGTATTTGCCATTGATTGAATTCGCATATAATAATAGTTTTCAATCGAGCATTAAAATGGCACCGTATAAAGCCTTGTATGGTAAGAAATGCCGAACACCTCTGTACTGGTCTGAACTTAGTGAAAATAAAATTCACGGGGTTGATTTGATTAAAGAGACTGAACAGAATGTAGAAGTGATACGAAATAGACTGAAAGCAGCGTCTAATCGATAGAAATCATACGCAGATTTGAAACAAAAAGATATTGAATTTGAGATCAGTGATAAAGTATTTTTGAAAGTGTCTCCGTGGAAGAAAATACTCTGATTCGGCAGAAAAGGATTCATCGGGCCATATGAGATTATCGAGCATATTGGGCCAGTTGCTTATAGACTGTTGCTACCATCTGAGTTAGAAAAGATCCATAATGTGTTTCATGTATCGATACTTACAGATCCAATCCCTCACATGTGATTTCTCCGTCTGAGATAGAGATTCAGTCTAATATGACTTATGAAGAAGAACCGATCTGCATCTTAACTCGCAAGGTTAAAGAATTGAGAAATAAGAAAATTTCGTTAGTAAAAGTATTATGGCATCGACACGGGGTCGAAGAAGCTACGTGGGAGCTCGAAGATGCCATGAGACAGCAATATCCAAATCTGTTCAACGGTAAGATTTTTGGGGACGAAAATCTCTAAGGGGTGAGAGTTGTAACAGCTCAGTTTAGACCGTAGTAGGAATAGTGGTTTCGGGACCACAAATCTGAGTCTAAAAAACATTTTAATATTATTTTCTGAGTCTACAGCATGTGAATTGGTATGTGTGAAATTTCTGTGATTTAATTTGATCGTTTGTGTGCTTAATTTACAAAAAAAGGACTAAATCGCAGAAATTGCAAAGTTGTCATTCTATTTGAATAATGGCCGAATTGATGTGTCTTTATAAAGAGGAGGTCCTTATATGGTTATTTAACCATTGAATGCATTAAATGACAAAGTTGGACATTACTTAGTGGCTTTTAAATGATATTATAAAGGTTAAAAATGGAAATTGATAATTAAATGATGAAATAATAAAACAAAAGCATGAAAATAGGTCATTATGTTCATCTTTGGCTGAAAATAACAAGAAAAGAAAATAAAAAGACTAAGCTAGGGTTCGGCTTTGATATTTGGTGATTAAGGTATGTGTTTTGATCCATTTTTGACAATTTCTATGTTTTTGTGATTGTTGCTTATTTTATTAAGCCCATGCCTCAATTTCTAATTTTAATGAAGATTGTGAGTTAAGATAGTAATGAATTTGTGAGTTTAATGATGTTAATTGATGAATTAAAGATATGTGTTGGATTAATATGTTTTGTATTGAGATTTTTTATGAATTTGAGTATTTTTGGGCTAAATTGTAAAAATGAGAAATTGGGGAGCTAAAATGTGAAATAAATGAAATATGTGGGCTTATTTGAGCTAAGGGAATATTCGGCTAATCCTTTGTATAAGGAAATCATGTGTATTTTGTGATTTTGTGAAATGAAGACTAAAATGTCAAAATGTGAAATGTGAGGGCTAATTTGTAAAATGCCCTAAATAAGTGTATATGGATTGAATGGAATTATTTGGTGAATGAATAAGCTAAATTTGAATGTGTATAGATCAAGAACCAAAGAAAACGAAATTAGATCAGGGGAAATCTAAGGTGGTTGAGTAATCGTTTATTTCCATCCGATTCCGTACAAGGTAAGTCGATATACAAATAAATGTGTTTGAATTGAATTATTATTGCTTATATATAAATGAATTAAGATATATGGCTATTTGAGCTGAATATGTGGAATTCGGGAAAGTGTCAATAATGTGACAACGTCCAAAAAGTCCCGTACGAACCTTAGGAATAGTTAAGATATGTATGTCATGACATATGATTCCGATATGTGTTATCGTGTAAGACCACGTCTGGGATGTTGGCATCGATTTGAGATTTACGTGTAATACCATGTCTAAGACATTGGCATCATATATGATTTCATGTAAGACCCTGTCTGGGACAGATGCATCGATATTTAATTACATGTAAATTGTACGAGCTTTACGAGCTTTACGAGCCATCCGAGTATCCTTATTGATTTCGAATGGTTCAACGGGCATTCCGAGATATGATTGAGTATGTGAATATGTATCTGTTCAGGTACATATGAAATGTATATGAAATTTGGCAATGGAAGATAAGTATGAATATGATCATTTGATATGTGAGCTGCATGAAAATGTGATATGGTTGTAAGTAAGTGGTTCAGAACAATTGAGTCAAATGAGAAATGTGAATTTGCTATTCTGCTATGCCATAGTTTATATGAATGAAATGGTTTATAAATGTTCTATGTAACAAGTTTTTTGTATATGGCTTACTAAGTTTTTGAAAGCTTACCTTGTGTGTGCTTGCATTGTTTTATAGATTATCGTAGCTACTGGAAGCTTGGGGATCGTTGAGGATCATCACCACACTATCGAACTATATTTTGGTACCTTTTGAAAATGTACATATTTGAAGTATGGCATGTAGAGGCTAGAAATGTTAAGATATGTTTTGGGATATGTATATATATATATATAGCCATGTGATATGGTTTGATAATGAATGTGATTGTGGGTGAATATAGTTCATCCTATGTGATGGAAAAGTTGGTATGTTTGGATGTGCTCTTGAATGGACAAAAGAGATGGTCAATTTTGGCATGTTTTGGCTGATTTTGAGTCGTAATTTGATGCTTATAGGTATGACCCAATATTTGTGGCAATTTGGCCTTGCAAATGACCTATAATTGCCCACACGGTTGAACACACGGTCGTGTGTCTCGACCATGTCTTTAACTGTTTCAATTTGTAGTAAGTGAGACTTGCACACGGGCGTGTGACAGGCCGTGTGACCCAAGTCAGTATTGTACACGGGTCAGACACACGGGCATGTGACAGGCCATGTGATTCAAGTCAATTTTGCACATGGGCTGAGACATGGCCCAAGGCACGGCCGTGTGAGGTACACGGCCTAGCCACACAAGCGTGTGCCCTGTTTTGAACAAAAAATTTCTAAGTTCCGCAAAGTTTCTGTATGAGATCGGTTTAGTCCTGAACCTTCTCTAAAGCATGTTGAAGGTCTCGTAGACCATCTAAAGGGACTATGTGGGTATGAATCATTATGAAATGACGTTGTATGATTGATGTTATAAAACGAGTGGAAAATGTTCTGATATGTCCGGTAATGCCTCTTAACCTTGGTCCGGCGATGGATACGGGTTAGGGGTGTTACACTGAGAATTTGAGATCATAAGGGAAAGAGCATTGTAAGATAACCACTATCAAAAGTTGAATTAAGTTACCTGAAGTTGTTAGAGATGCCACTATAGAAGAGGAAAACTTAAGTCTCAACTATGGAAAGATTTCAGAAACATCTAAAAATCACACTGCATTTGAAAAGGTTAAACAAAAGAATGTTGTAGTAGAACTAGATCATGTTGCCGGTACAAATACCATAGTAAAATAATATAAAAAAACTAAAGGACAACCACCTCTACCATTTCCTCAGCGATTTCACAATTGTAAACAAGAGGCTTAGTTCAAGAGATTTCTAGATGTCCTTAAGCAACTTCCTATCAACATACCAATAGTTCAAGCTTTGGAGAAAATGCCCAATTATGTTAAATTTGTGAAAGATATACTATCAAAGAAGTACAGATTGGGAGAATTTAAGATTGTTTCTTTCACTGAAGGGTGCACGGCGATGGTGATGAATAAATTACCTCCAAAGGTGAAGGACCTTGGGAGTTTTACCATCCCATGTTCAATAGAAAATCAGTATGTTGTTAAGGCATTATGTGGTTAAGGAGCAAGTATAAATCTAATGCCTATGTCTATTTTTAAGAAGCTGGGAATTGGGAAAGCAAGACCTACTACTATTGCCTTGCAACTGGCTGATTGATCCTACGTACATTCGAAAGGTAAAATTGAAGATGTACTAGTAAGAGCAGATTTTTCTAGCAGATTTCCTTATTTTAGAATGTGAAGCTGATCATGATGTGCCGGTTATTCTTGGAAGAACTTTTGTTGCTATAGGCAGAACTTTAATTGATATGCAGAAAGGTGAACTTACCTTGAGGGTAAATGAATAGCAGATCAAATTCAATGTATTCAATGCCTTGAAATGTGCTAATGAGAATGAAGAATGTAATGCCATTGAGTTGATAGGGGCAGCAGTTGAGGAAGAGTTCACAAGATTTTGCCACAACAATTCTGATAGTGAGGAAAACTCAATTAAGCAGAGTGACACAATAATTTTTGAGGATTTTGGTGAACTTACGGTAGCCAAATAGCTTGTGGATAGACCAGGGAAGAAGTTTGAATCCTTGGATTTATATCGTTCTTTCAAGACTCCTAAACCTTTTATAGGGGAACCTCCCACACTGGAGTTGAAGCCTCTATTGCAACATTTAAAATATGCTTATTTGGGAGAAAAAAAACACTATGCCAGTAGTTATTTCTGTCGAGTTAATACCCAATCAAGAGGTGAGGTTGTTGGAAGTACCCCAATGATCTAAGAAGGCATTGGGATGGATAATTGTCGACGTTATTGGAATCAGCCCTACTATCATAAAATTTTACTGGAGGATTGCCATAGCAATTCTATTGAACTATAAAATAAGTTGAATCCAATCATAAAAGAAGTCGTTAAAAAGAGATTATCAAGTGATTAGATGCTAGTATTATCTACCCAATCTCCGATAACTCATGGGTGAGCCTTGTACAATGTGTACCTAAGAAAGGAGGTGTCATAGTGATCAATAATGATAACAATGAGCTTATTCCAACTCGCACTATCACGTGATGGAGAGTATGCATGGATTACCGCAAGCTCAATAGGGAAACTTAGAAGTATGATTTTCCCTTAACATTTATTAACCAAATGTCAGAATTGATTAGCTAGGAAAGCTTTCTACTATATTTTGGATGGTTATTTAGGATATAATCAAATTGTTATAGCTCTAAATAACCAAGAGAAGACAACTTTCACGTGTCCATATGGTACTTTTGCGTTTAGACAAATGTCATTCATGTTGTGTAATGCCCCAGCAACATTTCTGCATTGCATGATGGCGATATTCTCGGACATGGTGGAAAATTTTCTTGAAGTCTTCATGGACAATTTCTCTGTGTTTGGCAATGATTTTGAGGATTGCTTGAAAAATTTGGAATTGGTTTTGTGCCGTTGTGAAGAAACAAATCTTGTCTTGAATTGGGAGAAATGCCACTTCATGGTTCGTGAAGGCATTATGCTAGGTCATATGATATCGCAGTAAGGGTTTGAAGTTGAAAAAGAAAAAAATTGAGGTGATAGACAAATTGTCGCCTCCGACCAGTGTCAAGGGTATTAGGAGTTTTCTAGGTCATACGGGATTTTATAGAAGATTGATTAAGAATTTTTCAAAGATATCTAAACCCTTGTGCGCCTTGCTGGAAGAAAATAGACCTTTCAATTTTGATGAACCATGTTTGATCACTTTCGAGGAGCTGAAAAGACGACTGGTAACAACACCAATTGTAATAGCCCTTTCGAACTTATGTGTGATGCCAACGATTATGCCGTAGGAGCAGTGTTGGGGCAGCAGAAAGACAAGGTATTTCTTGCAATTTATTAAGTGAGCAGGACCCTGACGGATGCATAGCTTAACTACACCACCACTGAAAATGAATTATTGATTGTAGTGCTCGCATTAGATAAATTTTGATCTTATTTAGTTGGCACCAAAGTCACAGTCTACACGAATCACTCTACTATTAAGTATTTGGTGAGCAAGAAAGATGCCAAGCCAAGATTAATTAGGTAGATTCTCTTATTGCAAGAGTTCAACTTGGAAATTAGAGATCGAAAGGGGATTCAAAATCAAGTGGTTGATCACTTGTCGAAGTTAGAATCTGAAAATGAAGATGACAATGGCAAACTTATTAAAGAAGACTTTCCAGGTGAGCAGCTGTTAGTTGCCATGGCATTACCTTGGTAGATATAGTGAAATTTTTAGCAAGTGGTGTGATGGCACCCGATCTCAACAACCAAAGAAGACAAAAAGTCCTTCATGATGCCAAGCATTATTATTAGGATGAACCCTTCCTATTTTAGCATTATGCTGATCAGATAATTAAGAAGCGTATCTTTGATGATGAAATTCATAGCATTTTGCAGCATTGTCATTCAGCTCCTTACGGAGGACACTTTAGAGGAATGAGGACTGCTAGCAAAGTACTTCAGCCAGGATTTTATTGGTCAAGCCTGTTCAAGGATGCTCATATTCAAGTATCGTCATGTTCAAGGATGCTCATGAATTTTATCAGTCATGCGATCGTTGTCAGAGGACAGGTAGTTTATCTAAGAGACATGAAATGCCGTTGCAAAATATTTTGGAGATTGAGTTGTTTGATGTTTGTGGAATTAACTGTATGGGTCTATTTCCACCATCATTTGGCAATCTTTACATACACATGGTAGTGGACAACGTCTCTAAGTGGTATGGCTCCCTACGAATGATGCCAAGTTAGTGCTGATGTTTTTGCACAAGAACATTTTCACAAGATTTGGTACACCTCGGGTAATTATCAGTGATGAAGGTTCTCATTTTTTTGCAAATTAGTTGTTAATGCTTTGCACCGGTATGAGGTGAAGCATAAGATTGCCACGACATATCATCCCCCCAAAAAAGGACAACGAGAGATCTCTAATAGAGAAATTAAACAAATTTTGAAAAAAGTGGTGAACCCAACTCAAAAAGATTGGTCCTCCAAATTGGATGAAGCTTTGTGGGCTTATTGTACGACATTCAAAACACCATTGGGGATGTCACTTTTTAGTCTTGTTTTTGGGAAGCCATGTAACAACCCATTTTCAATGAAATCGGAAGAGTGGTTTCGGGACCACAAGCCCGAGCCAAAAAGAAAATTTATTTTAATATTATTATATGGTCTACATTATGATAGGATTGGTATATGAAAATTCTAATAAGAAAATTTTATCGATTATGTGTTTAATTATGGAAAGGACCAAATTGCAAAAAATACAAAAGTTGAGTTCTAATAGCTATAAGTATCAAATAGCTATGGAATTCAAAATTTGAGGTCCTTATATGGTAATTAGACCATTAGAGAAAAGTTAGTAGATATTTTTGGTGATTCATCCATGGAAAAATTAGAAAAGGCTAAGGACTAAATTGGAAACTAGAATAATTAAAAGATGATAATAGAAATATCATCTTATTTTATATCATCTTCCCCAAATTAAGACATGGAAACACTAGGAAAGAGAAAAGTCTTCAAGCAAGCTTAATTGGTTCAATTGGGTAAGTATTCTCGTTTCGTTTTTAGTAATTTTTATATTTTTGAGATCGAGATAGTCTGATCTATCTATTTTGGGGACTAATTTGGAAAGCTATCAAAGTAACAAAGTTTTGCCATGGATGAATATGCTGAAAATTAGAAATTTATGGTAGAAAATGAAAGGTTGTTGATATATAAACAACTTTTACAAAGAGAATTTTGATGAAAAAATGGTTTAAGGACTAAATTGAAAAGTGGTAAAACCCATGGAAAAATTGTGAATTTTGTCAAATACAAGTGCTGTAAATATTATATGAAAATTTTGGTTAAGCTTGGAATAAGGATTAAATTGCATGAATTTTATTTTTCGAGCCTAGGGACGAAATTGGAATTTATGGAATGTGTAGAGGCAAAATGGTAATATTTCCTAGGGTGTAAATTGAATCCAATTGAATATGAAATGTGATAAATTGATGATTAAATTCATTTATATAGATCTGGACAACTCATATTCAAATTTAGATCGAGGAAAAGAAAAAGTTTCAGATTAGTAGATTTTCATATACAAACAAGTGTTGATGGAAGTTCGTGTAATCAAATGTTGTGTTTATTTACATGCTTGAATTGAATGTGGTATGGGATTATATGAATTATATAAATGTTAGAAACATATGAAATAATCACATGTTCAATCATATTCGGAATATAATAAGTTCCTTTTGAATAATTAAATTTGATGAATATGTGTGATTTCCTATATTACATGTGGTCCAGCATATGTTGCAGACAGAAAATAGCTCGTGTAACACCCCTTACCCGTATTCAATGCCTGAATCAGATATGAGGCATTATCGAACTTAACTTTCTTAAACCCATACCATCAGGCAAAAAAAGTTTCGTTCTAACTTAAAACTTTTCATTTATAGTCATAACGTCCCTATCAAAGGTCTACGAGACCCTAAACATACACCCTGGATGCTTCGGGACTAAACCGAAAAATTTTGCATACTTAGAAAAATTTCACTCAAAACAGGGCCACACGCCCGTGTGGAATGCAACACTCCTGTGTGGGCAAGCCGTGTGGTCACACATGTCTATGTGCTCCACCTATGGTCGACACTGACTTGCATCACACGGCCCGTCACACGCCCGTGTCCCTCGACCGTGTGACGAATTAAATTCCAAATTCAGGTTCAGACTTCACACGGCTTGGGGACACACCTATGAGGCTGATCATGTGTCACACACGGTGGTATCACACACAGCCCATCGATGACAAATAATAAGGTGGTATCGCACACTGCCCACCATTTAATAATAAATATGATTGTATCACACACAGCCCATCGCTAACAAAATAGTAAGGTGGTATCGCACACAATCCACCATTTGTCTTACATTCACAGATATTTATTCACACCCATTTCCTATTTCGAATGATCATCCGAGGATTTCCTCACTCTCTATCATTTTTAATAGATCTCTACATTAATTATACGCAATCACGCAATCCATTAATGAGTAAAAACATATGCAATAACGGATGCATCATTTACACATAACTAACTATGAATTCATCATATACCGAAATCACTTCATATGAGTTCTAGGTACATACCTGTACCACTCATGACATATCCACATACCTCCTTATTTTCAACATACCTGTTGAATCGATTGAAATGCTACAAGATGCTCTTGAGTCTTATACATATGGTATCGCATCAACGCCATATCCCCGATATGGTCTTACATGAAATAACATATCGATGCCATGTCCCTGACATGGTCTTCTACGAAATCTCAGACCGAAGCCATATTCCAAATATGGTCTTACACGGAACCTTAATAACCTTAGTATCGTAGTATTTGCATTCTATCCATTCTTAAAGTTCAATTGAAGATTTTCATTTCTTGACTTCTCAGCAACATCATAATTAATATATTTCATAAAGAAAATATACAAATCATACAACATCGAAATATTAAATACTTCACTTAAGGTTGCTTTATTTGCACACAAACTTACCTCGATACCGCAAGGGTAAAAAGGGACCTATTCGTCAATATTTCTCTTTTCCCCCGCTCTAGGTCCGAATCTCATTTCTTTGATCTATAACAATAAAATTTACTCATTTAATCACTGCACTAATCAATACATTTTAAAATTTCTACTTTGGCAAAATTACAATTTTGCCCTTAGATTGGCAAAATTACGATTTTACCCCTAGGCTTGTATATCAATTTTCGTCAAATTTCCTTATCATTCAAGCCTAGCCAATTCATATTCTCTCTTATAGCCACTCAAAATTTCAACTATTTCACACCTTTATCATCTATTTCACAACCTTTACAAAAAAGTCCTTTTAGGTGTTTTCATGGAAACGCCTTTCACAAAAGTTGTGTATTTAACAACTAAAACTTATTTTCTTCCATAAAATTTCAGAAAACAACATAAATACTCTCATGGAAAAACCCTACACTCTTAAACATTTTGCAAAATAGTCCCCTCATTAGCTAGCTTAAGCTTTAGGGGTTCCAAAAGTACAAAAACTTTCAATAAAGGCCACCAAAATCACTTACTTGTAAGGAGGAAAGTTTGACAGAAATTTTTGAGTTTTCAACCCCCATTTTGCTATTAATTTTCGGGGGAGAAGATGGAGAGAAAAGGTGATATTTTCTTTCTTTATTTTATAATAAAAATCAATTTTTATCACCAAATTTCACATAACCAAATGACAAAGTCTATTCTTTGTCCCCTTTGGCCGGCCATCACTTCCCCAATGGCCCATTTGCACTTTAAAGACCTCTAATTTAATATTCTATGGTTATTTGGCACCTCTAGAAAATAAAATAGAACTTTCGCATTTTATAAGATTTAGTCCTTTTTCACGATTTAAGTATGAAATCGCTAAAATTAAAGTACCAAAATTTTCATGCACCTTTATAATCATGTTATAACTCATAAAATAACATTAAAATAATTTTCTCCAACCCTGGATTAGTGGTCCTGAGACCATTGTTTCGACTAGCCCCTAAATCAAGCTGTTACAGCTCGGACGAGCAATCTGTTATAACCCTCTCGAGCATCTTGTTATATAGTTCCTGCGAGCATCCTGATCGGTAGTGATTTTGCATGTGTTGCACACTACCGCAGCTCTGTGTGAGCGTCCTGTTACATGATTCAATCGGTTGTGATCTAGTATATAACGCAGACACAAACGTAGCTCTACGTGAGCGTCCTGATATAAGCTCTTATGGGCTTCCTGACACGGCTCGCTTGAACTCCCTATTACCTTATCCGGTGCTCCCTGATGTTAACTCTTCGGAGTTATCTATTAAGCTCTATAAGCTCCCTGATGTTAACTCTTCGGAGTTATCTCTTTCCCGAGTTCTTCAGCTTTACACGCTCGGTCAACAAGCACAACGAATTCTTTTATTTCCAGAATTTAGACTAACAAATGGATATCTTCATCCAAGCCGTCTTCGAACCTTTTACACATTATTGCCTCAGTCGAGACACATTCTCGTGCATACTGGCTCAGTTTCACAAATTCTCGCTCGTATTCTGTAACAGACATACGACCCTGTTGTAATTCAAGAAACTCTTTGCATTTCTAATCTATAAATATTTCACTGATGTATTTCTTTCGGAATTCAGTCTGGAAGAAATCCCAGGTAATTCGTTCTCTCGGAACAACATAAGTTAGAGTTTTCCACCATTGGTAAGCTGTATCTCTCAACAAGGAAACGACACATTTAACACATTCATCAGGGGTATATGACAACTCATCAAATACCCGAATAGTATTCTCAAGCCAGAACTCGCCTCTTTCAGCATCATCATCAGTAGTAGCACGAAACTTTCTGCCCTATATTTTCTAATCTTATCAACGGAGGTTTATTCAGACGAATCAGATCTTTAACTTGGGGAGCTACGGGAACTGGCGGGGGCGGAGGTTGAGGAACAACCATATTTGCTCTAACATACTGAGTAAACCACTCGTTCATCATTTGGAAGAAGGCTTGTTTAGCTTCTCATTCCTGACCGCTAGTAACCAATCTAGAATCAGACAGCCCTGTCCCATGAGCGGGAGCAGGCGCATTGCTTTCAACATTGTTAGCTACGGCTTGTTCTGGATCCATTTACTATACGGAAAACACATTTTATCTGTCAGGATTTATCACACTATCACAGTTTGTATATATAACATGTATAGCTAGACTCTCACACGCTACGTTAGTCCTAGAATCGACTAAACCGTAGCTCTGATACCAACAAATTGTAACACCCCTAACCCGTATTCGTCGCTGGACTAGGGTTAAGAGGCATTACCAGACACATTGGAACAATTTACGCTCATTTCACAAGATCAATAATACAACATCATTTCATAATAATTAATACTCATATAGTCGCTTTAGAAGGTCTACGAGACCTTATATATGCTTTAGAGAGGGTTCAGGACTAAACCGATCTCATACAGAAACTTTGCAGAACTTAGAAAATTTTTCTTTAAAAACAGGGCACACGCCCGTGTGGCTAGGCCGTGTGCCTCACACGGCCGTGCCTTGGACCATGTCTCAGCCCGTGTGCAACACTGACTTGGGTCACATGGTCTGGCACATGCCCGTGCTTCTTGCCCTTGTAGCATCCTGATTGTTTCGAATTGCAACCTTGAGGGACATGGTCGAGACACACGCCTGTGTGCTCAACCGTGTGGGTAAATATAGGCCATTTGCAAGGCCAATTTGCCACCCAAAATTGGGTCATGCCTAGAAGCATCAAACAAGCATCAAATCATGTCCCAAAAATAGCCAAAAACATACCAAATCATGCACAATTTGACCCGTAACAACATTCATTTCCATATACAAATCCAACTCAAGCATACCAATTCAAAGCACCAACTTCACATCAAAAACATGTGATTCATACACCATATTAATCCATTTCAATTCATAGCATTTCTCATCATATCAATTTTTGAAATCAACCATGAAAGTTACCAAAATTGACCATTTCTCTTGGCCATTCATGAGCACATCAAAGCATACCAAATTTTGCATCACATAGCATGCACTAAAATCACTCCATAGTAACATTCATTATCAAGCCATATCACATGGCTATATTTACACATTTCAAAACATAATCAAAGTTTTCTAGCCTATACATGTCATACTTCATTATGTGCATTTTTAAAAGATACCAAAATATAGTTCGATAGTGTGGTGATGATACTCGACGATCCCTGAGCTCCCAGTAGCTTTGATAATCTATAAAACAATACAAACAAGCAATACAAACACACACAAAGTAAGTTTTCAAAAGCTTAGTAAGCCATATACAAATAAGCTTATCACATATAACAATTATAAACCATTTCATACATATGGTTCATGGCATAACAAAATCACAAGTCATATTTTTCTTATATCTCAATTGATCATGTTCACTTGCTCGTAATCACATATCAAATGATCATATACATACATACCTTTCATTGCCAAATTTCATATATATATACATAGGTATCGAAATTCGGATGCACATTCGTATACTCATTCATTTCTCGGAATGCCCGTTGAACCGTTCGGAATCAAACAGGATACTTGGATAGCTCGGAAAGCTCATACAATGCCAATGTCCAAGATGTGGTCTTACATGTAATCAATATCGATACCATTGTCCTAGATAGGATCTTACACGGAATTAAATACGATGCCGATGTCCTAGACATGGTATTACACATAAATCACAAATCGATGCCAACGTCCCAGATGTGGTCTTACACGATAACACATATCGGAATCCTATGTCATGACATATGTATCCTAACTATTCCAATGGTTCGTACGGGGCTTTCCGGACGTCATCACATTATTGAAATTTTCTTGGATTTCACATATTCAGCTCCAATAGCCATTCATCACATTTCATTAACATATAAGCAAAATAATTCAATTCAAACACATTTATTTGTATATAGACTTACCTCGTATGGAAAAGAACGGAAACGAATGGCTATTCAACTACTTTCAATTTCCCTCGATCTAATTCTGTTTTCTTTGGTTCTTGATCTATACACATTCAAATTTAACTCTTTTGTTCACCAAATCATTCAATTAAATCCATTTACACATATTTAGAGCATTTTACAAATTAGCCCTCATATTTTCACATTTTAACACTTTAGTCCTCATTTCATAAAATCACAAAATACATAAAATTTCACATTTTTCATGCTTAGTCGAATTTTCATGGAGTTCATTTAAGCCCATATATTTCATTTATTTCACATTTTAGCCCATCAATTCCTAATTTTCACAATTTAGCCCATAATAATCAAATTCATAAAAAATCCCAATACAAAATACATTTATCTATCATCCAACACTTAATTTCTATTATCAAACTTCACAAAGCTCACATTATCAACAATGGCATAACTCAAAATGATAATCAATTTCATGAATTTAAGCATGGGCTAGCTAATATACGAAGCAACGATCTCAAAAACGTAAAAATCATCAAAAACTGAACAAAAATCACATACCAATTGAAGCTTCAAATGACCGAACCCTAAATAGCCATGGTTGTCTTCTTTCTTCTTCAAATTTATTAACATTAATACATAATTTACCATTTTACCCATGGCTATTTAACTTATAAATTAACTAATGGTTGTCCATGATTTCTTATTTCGGGAATTTGTCCGTTGACTCATTGAAATTTCAATGGATACTCAAGTAGTACGCACATAGTGTACAAAACTGTAAACCATCAACTCATAATTAGGGGTATCCATTAGGGCACTTAATCAGGGAGTACACTCTCGATCCACATATCAGGATGCTTAGATGAGCCATGTAACAGGACACTTATCCGGGCTAAACAGGAAACTCATAAGAGTTTTACTCAGGGAGCTCATAGAGCTTAATAGATAACGCCGAAGAGTTAACATTAGGGAGCACCGGATAAGGTAACAGGGATTTCAAGCGAGCCATGTCAGGAAGCCCATAAGACCTTATATTAGGAAGCTCACATAGAGCTGCATTTGTGTCCGCATTATATGCTAGATCACAACCGATCGAATCATGTAACAGGATGCTCACACAGAGTTGCGGTAGTGTGCAACACATGCAAAATCACTACTGATCAGGATGCGACCAGGAACTATATAACAGGATGTTCGAGAGGGTTGTAATAGTATTGCTCGTCCAACCTATTTTCTGTCTGTAACATATGCAGGACCACATGTAATATAGGAAATCACATATATTAATCGAATTTCATTATTCAAACGGAACTTATTATTTTCTGAATATGATTGAACATGTGATTATTTAATTTATTTCTATCATTTATGTAATTCATACAATCTCATACCACATTCAATTCAAGCATGTAAATAAACACAAAATTCGGTTACACGAACTTACGTCAACACTTGTTTGTATATAAAAATCTAGTAATCCGAAACTTTTTCTTTTCCTCGATCTAACTTTGAATTTGAGTTGTCCGGATCTATATAAATGAATTTAATCATCAATTTATCACATTTCATATTTAATTGGATTCAGTTTACACCCTAGGCGAAATTACCATTTTGCCTTTAAACTTACAATAAATTTCAATTTCGTCCATAGGCTCGGAAAATGAAATTCATGCAATTTAATCCTTATTCCAAGCCTAACCAAAATTTTCATATAATATTTACAGCACTTGTGTTTCAAAAAATTTAGAATTTTTGCATAGGTTTTACCACTTTTCAATTTAGTCCTTAAACCATGATTTCATCAAAATTCTCTTTGTAAAAGTTGTTTATCTATCAACAGCCTTTCATTCTCTACCATAAATTTCAAATTTTCAGCATATTCATCCATGGAAAAACTTTGTTACATTGATAACTTTTCAAATTAGGCCCTAAAATAGATAGATTAGACTATCACAATCTCAAAAATATAAAAAATACTAAAAACGGAACAAGAATACTTACCCAATTGAACCGATTAAGCTTGCTTGAAGAATTTTCTCTTTCCTAGGGTCTCAATGTCTTAATTTGGGGAAGATGATATAAAATAAGATGATATTTCTATTATCATCTTTTAATTATTTTAGTTTCCAATTTAGTCCTTAGCCTTTTCTAATTTTTCCATAGATGAATCACCAAAAATATCTACTAACTTTTCTCTAATGGTCTAATTACCATATAAGGACCTCAAATTTTGAAATCCGTAGCTATTTGATACATATTAGAACCAAACTTCTGCATTTTATGCAATTTGGTCCTTTCCATAATTAAACACAATTAATAAAATTTTCTTATCAGAATTTTCATATAACAATCCTATCATAATGCAGACCATGTAATAATATTAAAATAAATTTTCTTTTCGGCTCGGATTTGTGGTCCCAAACCTACTGTTCCAATTTCACTGAAAATGGGCTGTTACAAGCCATGTCACTTACATATTAAGTTAGAGCATAAAGCATTTTGGGCTATTAAAAAGATGAATATGGAGTAGAAAGCTTCTGGCCATAACAGGTTGTTAGAACTAAATGAAATAGAAGAATTCTGGGTACAGGCATATGAGAACGCTAAACTGTACAAAGAAAAGACTAAGTGGTGACATGATAAAAGGATTATACCAAGGCAATTTAAACTAGGACAACAAGTGTTATTGTTCAACTCTAGGCTCAAATTATTCCTTGGTAAATTAGAATCTCACTGGTCAGGTCCCTTTGTAGTAGCATAGGTATATCTGGATGGAGATGTTAACGTCAAAGACTTGAAAATGGGGGACACATTTAAAGTTAATGGACAACACTTGAAGCACTACTGGGGTGCTCATGTGGATCGAGACAAGCCATCCAATGACCTCCGAGATGTTTGAACTAATAATTTTATTTTCTATTTTTCTTTTCCTTAATTACTTTACTTTAATTTCATTTTTATTATTAATTATCTTTAAGTATTTCACGTTACGTCTATTTCAGTTTTTATCTTTAGGTAGTTCTTTCCTTGATTTCTAAAGAAAAAATAAAGAATGCGAACTTATCAGTTGTGCTACTAAGAGGAGTCTGCTGCAGCATTGCGAAAGAGAGTTATGCCGCGACAAACTGGGAAATAGATGTTGAGGTACGAGGTAATATGGGTTGACCGGACAAAAAAGTCCAAGGGAGAGATTTCTGGACAGTTGGGCCTACTACGTTACTTGGGTAGCCCATGGTGGAAAAGACAAAATTCTTGTTTTAAGGCTAGGTCTCTTCACAATTCCCTCCAAAAATCCCTTTTTGTTTCCCTCCTTCATGCTTTAAAACTTACTCTGCACATTTAATTTTCCTGAACCGTCAACACTACCTCATAATAGAAATTGTGAGATTGGGCTGCATGATACCCATTGGCCCATTGGGAATTTGTTTCCCAAATATTTGGGCCTGTTACCTTTTCACTTTCCCTCCAAATTTACATCACACCAAAGTCAGACCATAATTACCAGCTTCCCATCACTCACGTCATAGCCCATTTACTCCTTACTTTGCCATCATTTTAATTTTCCCTAACCTCTTCAATTTTTTTATAGTTACCATAAATTTTCTTTCTCTCCATGATTATTTGTGCTTTCTTCAAACACTGCAAATTTTATTTTTCCTTTTCTACATAGGCTTTTATCTTGACTTTCCACAATGGATAGATGATCTACCCCTCAATCATCTACTATGCCACCTCACACTTTCTTTAACGTTGTGGTAGAAGAGCGATATTAGAACAACATCTCCAAACGACCCTTTTGTTTGGTAAAAGACTTTCTTTTTAAAGACGAGGCTTTCATTGGATACGGTGCTTCCATTTCTTCTATCATCGAGCAACATGGATGACAAATATTTTTTTGCATCCGGAGGATGTGCTGAGCAAGATTGTTCGTGAGTTTTATGCTCACCTTACTTCTTCAAATGTTGCTTTTATATATGTGCAAGGAGTCTTGGACTTATTTGATGAGGACACGGTTAATGCTTAGTATGGTCTTTCTGATATCCAAGACGAGCATATCGAGTTTGTTTCAATCGTCAATATTGATGGGTTAACTCAGATTCTTCAAGACCTATGTGTGACGGGAACTAAATGGACGGTGTCGAGGCAAGATTGTTACACCTTCGAAAGGTCATCTTTGAAGCCCAAGTGCAGGATTTGGTATCACTTCCTTAAGACGCACCTACTCCCTTTTACCCATAACTCAACAGTTTCTAAGGAGTGGATGTTAATGCTCCATTCTATCATGCAGGGTAGGAAGATTAATGTGGGTAAGATTATATTCTACGAAGTACATCGGTGCGCACAAAAGAATAACAAGAGTCTGAACTTTCCTTCTTTAATCACCGCGCTTTTCCAACGTGTTAATGTCTGGGTCCAAGCCAATAAGGATGTCGTCCTAAATAAAAGGGTCGTTACAAGATTAATTGTTGTAAAGGTTTCTAGGGAGGATTTGCCTTGGCAACAACCTCCTGGCTCAGCCTCAACATCCTTTACGCCAACATTTGCCACTGCAACAACTTCTAAGACTAATAGTTTATTCGAGCAACAAGTGCTCAGTTCATTAGAGAAGTTGCAGAAATAGAATAATCTATTCGAGACTCAGCATCTTTAGCTTGCTGCAAATTTGGCAAAGGTGCAGGACAAACTAGCTCTTTACTGGGCCTATGTGGGGAGGGGGACGTTGCTCTGAAAAGGTCCCTTCAAAAGAATTTCTTGACTTTCTTAAGGAATTGCTGGCAGCTGGAGCAGAAGAGTTGGTGAAGCCCAACCAACTGAGAGAGACTCTTCCACTGTCGAGAAAGAAACCAAAGATCCAGAGGAAGAAATAGAGAAAATAGAATCAGTCAGTATTGCAACTAATTGTGAGGAAGGAGAAGAAGCAAATCCCACACCTACACCACCAGTGGACAACACTAGAGATGTTCCACCTTTCTTTACTGAACCTATAACTGAACAAGATCGTGAGATCAATAGGATTATTGATGAAATCACCAAATCTGATGATGAACAAGAGGACGTGCCACTCCAATCATTGAAAAGGAAAATGCACTATAAACACAGTGCACATAAATCCACTCGTAGGACAGAATGAAGTAACTACACTCCAGTCCAAGCCAAGGAAGATCTTTTCCCTTCCATACATCATACATTTCATTTATTTTTCCATGACATTTTCTGTTGTATATTCGTACATGCATTGAGGACAATGCACCCCTTAGTTTTGGAGGTGTGTTGAGCATTTAGTATTGCATTAAATAGTTAGTTGAGCATATTTTAATTTTTGGTTCACCTGTCATTCATTTTGCCATGGCACACATAATTGCCACGGTTTGTTTTGCCTATAATGAGTACAATCTTTACATATGATGTTTGATGATGAGCTTAAATTCTTCAATATGCCTAGAACATGTGACAGTGGATTAGGTGAATTTAGCTTAGGAGAGTTGCTTGAAAATTAACGCCTAAACATGAGATGTCCTTTAATGAACTTAGAGACTTTTGAATTCAAACTCAACCACATTTCCAAAGCATTACTTAAATAAAGGACAATAGACACTTCAATACATAGAATTGCCAAGTAAGTTAGCACCACTTTGTTTGCTCCATCGTGCTGTTGACTAGAAAGGTGAGTCCAAGTAAGAGTATGTAATAAAGAAAAGAAAATTAGGGGCACTCCACTATAGTGAGGCTAAGTAGCTAAAGAGGTAGTTGTTTGCTCCATCCATCTTGTAAGTTAAAAGCCTTAGCTTCAACAATGATTTCTATTTAAATTGTGACATGATTGTAATTTAGTGTATGCTCCATTGTGATTATCAAGTCAAAGAATTTTGTGACATGTTAAATCCCTAATATGCTAAAAAAAGGAAAAAAGAAGAAGAAAAAAACAAATACAAATAAATATTTTAAGTAAGCTTAGAGTAAGGGTTACAAAGTAGCTTGAGTTTAGATAAAAAAAGAACTGAGTAAATTAGGAGATGCTTGCTATGACCAGAAAGCACACATGAGCACTTAGGAAATTTTGTTTTTAGGATGGTAATTTTTGCACTACCTTTGTTGAGTGAACCTTTAACACTTGAACAAGTTTTTGGAGAAAGAAGATTGCTAAGAACTGATGTATATATTGTTTTTTGAGTAAACTGGCAGTTCAAGGTGGTTATGTACGATGGCAAAGTCTTGCATATATGCATTCATGCATATGTTGCTTCAGGACAAGCAATAACTCAAATTTGGAGGTGTGATAACTCTTGAAAAGAGTTATATTTTACGGACATTACAAATTCTTAGTGATGCCTTTCGGACTAACAAATGCTCCTGCAGTGTTGATAAACCGTAAAAGTAACATATTTTAAGCCCACATTTAGCATGCTTTTGGATGATTTAAGCCTTGAATTGTGTAATTTGGTGCTCTTCATCCTTTGTTTTCATGTTTTATACCCAAGAGAGCACCAAAGGATGAAAAGAACGAGAAACGGGCCCAAATGGAGTAAATGGACCATATCACGAAATCCACACGCCCTGGGCCCAAGGCCACACGGCCATGCCCCATTCAACAGCCTCAAACATGGCCTGGCCACGACTCACATGAACGTGTGCCATGGGCGTGTCCCTGTCATGGGAAACAAGACTTTTACTCGGATTTGGATACTTGGAGGTAAAGAAACACATTCCAAAGCCTATTCAAACACTCTAGTAGGAATTCTACTTGAATTAGGATACTTAGGGACCAAGTAAGGCATCTCAAAGTCTATATAAACACCCAAGGGGGAACTTCAAGGGGAGTTCGGCAGAAGCCAGAACTCAGGGCTTTAGTCAGGGGGCGTCCAGCTAGGCCAAAGAGGGCAGATTTGTGGAGAATTACTCGAAGATAGCCAGTTGATTCATCTCAAGAAGCCGTAATTCTACTCAAGACGAAAGATCTCTCCTTCAATTCCTTCAGGGGGTTTTAGGGATTTCTTATGTTTTGTTTTATCTTTTCTTTTGAGATGTTTTCTTTTATTGTTATGAACTAAACCCTCAGATACCTGAGAGGGATGAAACCTAAGATGAATCTTGTTATCGTTTGCTGAACTATATGATAAATATTTGACTTGTTCTTAATTATGTGTTCTTAATTCTTGTTTTGGTATTTCTGGGATAATAATTCAAGTGTGATGTGCTTAGGTGGAGGAGTAAAAGTTCTTGCCTAAGAGTAGATCTACCATAATTAAGCGGAGTTGATCGCACGCCTAGATATAAGGTGACGAGATTTTGCCGGATTAGGGTGAAACCTAATATGGGAGTCCATAGATCGAGTTAATGCAATTCTAGGGGTTTTAATTAGAAAGAGATTTCAATTAATCAACCTAGGGTTAGATGTTAGTCGCCTCGGGAGAGGGATTAATATAACTTAGGGAATCTTACGGATTAAGTCAAGCGAATAAATCGTCTGGTTCAGAGTTAGATAACAAGTGAAGTCTAGGTGGATTCTTCCTTGGGTGCCGTCTTAACAAATTGGTTTTTCCTTAAGTAGTTTTCTCAATTTCATTCTTCTTTATCTTAGAGTCTTTAGTTTAGTAGTTAGTTAATTTGAGATTAAATAAACAATTCCCTTAATTCTTAAGCTAAATAATAAAAAGAGAGTTAGTATTGGTACTTTTGGTTCCTTTGGGTTCGACATTCTGGTCTTGCCTTAACTATACTACTGTTCGATAGGTGCGCTTGCCTCAAATCGTTGTCATGGTTAGTTTCTAGGTTCGATCATTCTTTTTATAAATTTTTAGACTTTGACATTGCGAAAAACAACGATCAAGTTTATGGCGCCGTTGCCGGGGAACTAAAATATTAAGAACGCTTAATTTTTATTACTTTAGCCATTTTTTTATTGCAATTTTTTAATTTTTATTTTTTTTACTTTGTTAATTTTTCCTCTATTTGCTTTTGACAGATATTTTTAGTTTATAGAGAAGATGGCACTGAATAATTATCAGTGGCAAGTTATGAGGACAATTCCTACTAAAGCAGCCAGTGTCTTCAACCTCGACGTGGTCACCAGGTTATCTAGCCAGCTAGAGATGATGAATAAAAAAGTTTGATGGTTTGTATAGTCTCTCGTAGGTACACCCAATAATGCAATATGACTCGAATATAGGAGGCGTGGCGAATCCTGAGTACCCACCCTACAGATATGGCATGGTGAACGAACAAGTCCACTATATGGGTAATTATTCTAGACCTCAAAATAATTTTTATGATAACACTTATAATGTAGGTTGGAGGTACCATCCCAATTTCTCGTGGGATGATCAAAGTAGCCAAAGACTGGAACCTCCTCCAGATTTTCAACAACCACCTCACCAACATGAAGAGGAGTCGAACCTGGACGAGATGCTGAAAAATTTTATAGCAGCCTCAGAAAAACGTTTCCAAGATACAGAAACACGTTTCCAAAAGATAGAAATGAAACTTGAGGCATCAACACAGTTGATCAAGGGTCAGTTTGGTCAGCTTACTAAGCTGATCTCAGAACAACGACAAGAAAGCTTGCCAAGCAACACTGAAACTAACCCAAAAGAGCAAATTCAAGCCGTAACAGCTCATGACAGTGAAAGGTTAGTGGAATCTGACCCAAGGCAAGGGCCTGTGGTAAGGTAAGGTTGAGGTAAGCCATGATTTACCAAACCCGATGATTACAGAGTACCAACCTTGTGTGCCATACCCCGATGCGACAAAGAAAGACCACACAGAGGAACAATTAGGTAAATTTCTTAAACCTCCAAAGAAGTTTCTTATTAACTTGCCGTTTCTTGAAGCTCTTTCGCAGATGCCAGATCCTAGACCTCGTGTTGATAAAGAAGAAATTCATAAGGAACGAAGGTTTTGGATCAATGAACTAGACGAGTGGAAAACACACTTCAAAGAGAAACTAAAAACACACGAAGCAAAAATGAGGCAACTCCACGACGAACTTAATAATGGGACAACCCAGCTTAAGGTAGGAGATCAGGTACTCAAAATCCTCTCAGATGGAATGGTCGAGGTAACACATTCTAATTTCTGCACTTTTGTGGAAAACATTACTCGACTTAAATTTTATATCAATAACTGAATTGATCACATGAGAAAGGATTTTCACCTCCTCAAACCACCATGACCATACGAATGAGAGGTAAAGTCTAGTTTAAGACTATAAACGAGCGCTTCTCGGGAGACAACCCGAGCACTAACCCCATTAATTTTTACATTTTTTATTTTTTACTTTTATTTTTCCTTTTAGCACCTAACCATAAACTAACCAAAGTATAGATTTCCATACCACACGGCCGTGGCCGTGTCCGTGTGGCCACCACAGGAAAGTACGAGGGCGAGGCCAACTACCAGATCCATAATTTCTATTTAACCCCCTTCTTCCCTTCCTTTTCCCGTTATCTTTCTTCTTTCATTTTCCATTATTTACTTTTATTTTTTTATTTTCTTTATTATCTTCTTCTTATTCTTCGCACCATTTAGATTTAGCTTAGGATACAATAAAATCAGGACGACTGCTTCGAGGACTCAATTTCAAACGGTTCAAGACGCTTCCCCACGTTCACCTCCAATCCTATCTGGCTTCTTTCCAAGGATTTCATCCATGATTCAGGAATTTTCACTTCTCTCCCTATCTTTTGATTATTAAATTGCTATTATTTATCTTTGTACATTGAGGGCAATGTACACCTTAAGTGTGGGGGGTTAACTATAGTATTATTTGAAAATCCCTGAATTATGCCTTGTTCTAAAGTAATTTTCTTATATTATGATTAGAATGAAAATTCCTTTGATTTATGATTTCTATTGATATATTTTAGATTAAGTCATTAATAATTGTGCATTGATGATTAAATTTGAAGGATACTAGAGAATCAAGCATGATAAGTCTCTTTTTCAGAAATTAAAAATTTTGTAGGTTGCCTACCTGAATCTAATTATTACCTTGAAGTTCGAAATTTACGAGGTTGACATCAATAATCCATAATTCTATGTGAGACTTTGAGCCCTGTAGAGCATATATCCTTCTTTCGTGCTCATTTTTTTATTATAAGTGTGTCAGCACTGATTTGTTATTCTAGACTTGCATCGATTATACTTGTCGAGACCACACCTATGATTTGATATACCGAGATGATAAAGGCACCTAGGTTTTAACCCACTCACTGCACTAAAAAGCTTACCTTCATAACTAACCCCTAGTGAACCACATTGATCCTAACAACCCTTTTTATTGACTCACCCACTAATATTAACCCAAAACCCTTTGTATTTGTTATCACCATTCCTTTTGACCTCCTTTTTGTCGAGATTTGATTTGATCAGTTGCCTAACTATGATCTTTATTTCAGTAGTTAAATTTATCCCTTGTTAGGAACGTGACTTGTTTTTAAAAAAAATGATGTATATTCATTATTAGTTCTATAATTAAGTGAGCTTACATGTTCAAATTTCAAAGCTTGAAGAAAAATCTCGTTTCAATTGATGTAATTATTTAGGAGTAGTCATATTTCTAGTTAGGTAATTTGTCAGGTCAATCTCGATTTTAACCTTCTAATTCAGCCTATATCCATACCCTTAAACCTAAGCCTCGTTACAACCCTGTAAAGACCTTTTGATTTGTTTATCATCTCATATTTTAGTGGTGGAGATTTGATTTTCATGCAAGCCTATCGGATTAACTTTTCATGTTCGACTTATGAGTGCTTAATTCTAAACCTTAAACACTTCGAGTGGTTTGAGTGAATCTTTAGTGTGGATGTCAACTCTTATCGATTTTGAATCAAAGGTAATTATTTAGGTAAGGGGAAACACCTAATGTTTTCATACTATAAAAACCATGGCTTTGATTGTTTGAATCTTTAGGACCCTTTGAGTTGAATTATCCATGTATAAATTATCTATGAATTATGATGAAACACTATGAATGAATATTATGAATCTAGGAAGTTCGTTTTAATTATGAATTGAGAATTTTGCTTGAGGACAAGCAAAAGCTTAAGTGTGGGGGTATTTGATAAACCGTAAAAGTAACATATTTTAAGCACATATTTAGCATGCTTTTGGATGATTTAAGCGTTGAATTGTGTAAATTGGTGCTCTTACTCCTTTGTTTTCATGTTCTATACCTAGGAGAGCACCAAAGGATGAAAAGAATGAGAAACAGGCCCAAAACAGAGTAAATTGGCCATATCACGAAATCCACATAGCCTGGGCCCAAGACCACACGGCCGTGCCCCATTCAACAGCCTCGAACACGACCTGGCCACGACTCACACGGATGTGTGCCATGGGCGTGTCCCTATTGTGGGAAAGAAGAGTTTTACTCGGATTTGGATACTTGGAGGCAAAGAAACACATTCCAAAGCCTATTCAAACACCCTAGTAGGAATTCTACTTGAATTAGGATACTTAGGGACCAAGTAAGGCATCTCAAAGTCTATATAAACACCTAAGGGGGCAACTTGAAGGGGAGTTCGGCAGAAGCCGGAACCTAAGGCTTTAGTTAGGGGGCGTCCAGCTAGGCCGAAGAGGGTAGATTTGTGGAGAATTACTCAAAGATAGCCAGTTGATTCATTTCAAGAAGCCGGAATTCTATTCAAGACAGAAGATCTCTCCTTCAATTCCTTCAGTGGTTTTAGGGATTTCTTATGTTTTGTTTTACCTTTTCTTTTGAGATGTTTTCTTTTATTGTTATGAGCTAAACCCTCAGATACCTGAGGGGGATGAAACCTAAGATGAATCTTGTTATCGTTTGCTGAACTATATGATAAATATTTGACTTGTTCTTAATTATGTGTTCTTAATTCTTGTTTTGGTATTTCTGGGATATTAATTCAAGTGTGATGTGTTTTGTTGGAGGAGCAAAAGTCCCTGCCTAAGAGTAGATCTAGCATAATTAAGCGGAGTTCGTCGCACGCCTAGAGATAGGGTGACTAGATTTTGCCGGATTAGGGTGAAACCTAATATGGGAGTCTATAGATCGAGTTAATGCAATTCTAGGGGTTTTAATTAGAAAAAGATTTCAATAAATCAACCTAGGGTTAGACGTTAGTCGCCTTGAGAGAGGGATTAATATAACTTAGGGAATCTTACGGATCAAGTCAAGTGAATAAATCGTCTGGTTCAGCGTTAGGTAACAAGTGAAGTCTAGGTGGATTCTTCCTTGGTGTTGTCTTAATCAATTGGTTTTTCCTTATGTAATTTTCCCAATTTCATTCTTCTTTGTCTTAGAGTCTTTAGTTTAGTAGTTAGTTAATTTTAGATTAAATAAACAATTCCCTTAATTCTTAGGCTAAATAATAAAAAGAGAGTTAGTATTAGTACTTTTGGTTCCTTTGGGTTTGACATTCCTGTCTTGCCTTAACTATACTACTGTTCGATAGGTGTGCTTGCCTCGAATCGTTGTCATAGTTAGTTTCCAGGTTCGATCATTCTTTTTATAAATTTTAAGACTTTGACATTGCGAAAAACAATGGTCAAGTGTTTATGGATTTGATGAATCGGATATTTAGACCGTATTTGGATCGCTTTGTAGTGGTGTTCATTGATGATATTTTGATCTATTCGTATGATGAGACGCAGCATGCCGAGCATTTGAGAATTTTGCTACAGACTCTGCGTGAAAAATAGTTGTATGCTAAGTTTAGTAAATGTGAATTTTGGTTGCGTGAAGTTGGTTTTCTAGGGCATATTGTGTCAGCTGCCGGGATACTAGTTAATCTGAGTAAAATCTCTACTATATTAGAATGGAAGTCTCCGAGAAATGTGTTTGAAGTTTGTAGTTTTTTGGGACTAGCGGGATATTATAGGCGGTTTGTGAAAGGTTTCTCGATGATTGCGGCTTCGTTGACAAAGTTGTTACAGAAAGACGTTAGATTCGAGTGGTCGAAAAAGTGCCAGCAGAGTTTTGAGCAGTTGAAAGTGTTGTTGACAGAGGAAACAGTACTAGTTCAACTAGAATCAGGCAAAGAATTCATAGTTTATAGTGATGCCTCGTTGAGTGGTTTGGGCTATGTGCTGATGCAAGAAGGGAAAGTCATTGCTTATGCTTCGAGACAGTTAAAGCCGCATGAAAAGAATTATCCGACGCCCGATCTTGAATTGGCTGCGATTTTGTTCGCATTGAAGATTTGGCGTCACTACTTATTCGGTGAGAAATGTCATATTTATACTGATCATAAGAGTTTAAAGTATTTGACGACTCAAAAAGATTTGAACTTGCGACAGAGAAAATGGTTAGAATTGTTGAAAGACTATGAACTTGTGATAGATTACCACTCGTGTAAATCTAATGTTGTAGCCGATGCTTTGAGTCGGAAATCGTTATATGCTTTGCAAGCTATGATTACTAAAATAGATCTATGTGATGATAGTGCAGTTATAGCTGAGTTGAAAGTTAAGCTGATATTTGTACAGCAGATTTGTGATGCCCAAAAAAGTGATGTTGAAATAATGGCTAAACGAATTCTGTGTGAATCAGATGCTAAATCAGAATTTCGAGTAGATAATGATAATTTTCTGAGTTTAGAGATCGGATTTGTGTTCTGAGAAATTCAAAGTTGATTTCGATGATTTTGAATGAAGCTCACAATAGTCATTTAACTGTGCATCTGGGGAGTATGAAGATGTATAATGATCTGAAACAGTTCTATTGGTGGCATGGCATGAAAAGAGACATTTTTGACTTTGTGTCAAAATGTTTAGTTTGTCAGCAAGTCAAGGCTGAACATCAAGTTTCGTCTGGTTTGTTACGATTCCTGAGTGGAAATAGGAGAGAATTACGATGGACTTTGTGTCAGGTTTGCCCTTATCTCCGAGTAAGAAAGATACAATCTGGGTGATAGTGGACAGATTGACGAAATCAACTCATTTCGTTCCGGTGAGAACCGATTATTCTTTAGATAAGTTAGCTGAACTGTATATTGATGAGATTGTGAGATTGCACGGAGTACTGTTATCTATAGTGTCTGACAGAGATCCGAGATTTACTTCGCGATTTTGGATGAAATTGCAAGATGCTTTAGGCACGAAATTGCATTTCAGTACCACTTTTCATCCGCAAACGGATGGTCAATCCGAGCGAATCATTCAGATTCTCTAAGACATGCTGAGATGTTGCATACTTGAATTTGAAAGTACGTGGGAAATACATTTATCATTAATTGAGTTTGTGTATAACAACAGTTTCCAATCTAGCATTAAAATGGCACCATATGAGGCTCTATATGGTCGAAAGTGTCGAACTCCATTGTATTGGACTGAGCTGAGTGAGAATAAGATTCACGAGGTTGATCTGATAAAAGACACTAAACAGAAAGTGAAAGTAATTCGTAACAATTTGAAAGCAGCCTCAGATCGTCAGAAATCTTATGCAGATTTGAGACGAAAGGATATTCAATTCGAAATTTGTAACATCCCCAAACCCGGCCCACGAGCCCTGACCGGATCTGGTTATGTCACTGCGGAAAGACGGGTGAAAATTCTTTTGACTTTAGAATTAAACATGAAAATTAGATTAACTTTTGAAAATAGTGTTTATTTAAAAATACAAGTAAACTTTGTTATCCTAAAATGTTTGGGTTAAAGCCTTTATTATGCATACATATTGAATAAATAGTTTGCTAAAATAAAATCATTTTCACATAGTAATTCAAATTAATCAAACCATAATTAAAATGATAATAAAATAATTCCAACAATAATAATAAGGCCCTTATTACAACCAATACTTACAACCAAATACTTAATATAAATAAGCTTAAAATAATTAAACTTCTTCCTCGGAATGGGCCACCCTGCATCCTCTCCTAACCCGGTCCAACTTTACGCATCACCTGAAATGGTTAAGAAAAATAATGGGGTGAGTCCACAGACTCAGTGCATAATCATAACACATATTTCCACACGTATAGGCTTAGCCCATATCCATACAATCCACGAACCATTCATGCAATTATGCATCACAGCCCAACCTAGGTCCATCCATTACACCAACCTTAGCAGACTCCCTGCTCAAGGCCGTGGCTAAGCCACCGATCACAACCGAGTGATCCCACATATCTTACCTCAGCAGACCTACTGCACAAGGCCGTGGCTAAGCCACCGATCACATCATGATCCCAATGTTAATCCGTCTACGGTGATGCACTTAGCTATCAACCGCCGAGATGGGCACCTAGCCAACATCTCCCTTGATGTAGCACACAGCTTATC
The DNA here is from genome assembly GCA_005393395.2 of Gossypium australe. Taxonomy (NCBI): domain Eukaryota; kingdom Viridiplantae; phylum Streptophyta; class Magnoliopsida; order Malvales; family Malvaceae; genus Gossypium; species Gossypium australe. Next base: position 40,040,009 of record CM016619.1, read on the forward strand.
ATCAAGTGCTAATGTAGCACGAGGCTAACATTAGACCACGTACATAAACATGTACACCCTCTTCCTTCATCGAATCCAATCCCTATGCACACAGGTATATATCATGATAAAACATCATTTAATAAAAGATACACAACATGCTCACTATCATATTACACATACATCATAAATAAATATCGTGAGCCACTAACCTGTTAACCGATTACCCCAAACATGGGTATCTATCACCTTAGCCTTTATTGTCGGCTACCACACATCATGCACAAGTACACATTAATATACAATCAATAGGGAAATAGTGCGATGATTACGCACCTTATCACTTGGAGTTCTAAACTCTCGATCCCAATGCTATCGCTAAACGAGACTACAGCTAGCTGCCTATAGCTATCCCCTGCTGCTGGCCCACACCCTGGTGGCCAATCTCGAACCGCCGAGACATCTCTCTTCTTAAACTTCGGGATAGGGACTTTCCCTTGCCCTCCTTGACTGGTGTTGGCCTCCATCAAAACACTTAATCAGAACAACGGTTAATCACCCAAGTCATAAATCTAGACATCAAAACTTACTAATATTCTTACCAAACAAACTTGAATCCCGGTTGCTCCTACAAACCTATCGAAATCCTAAAATAAACCACATTAGAATCGGTCACCACCTACACAACATGGCCTTAGGCCGAATATCATAACTTACACACCATGCTCATCTTAAATCCTGAAAGACCTCTCAGCTATCCCCTTAACGCTGGCTTCCAAAAAGGGTTACGAATCCAAGACTTTGAATAGGTTCGGTTATACACAAAAATACAAGGTTAAACCCCATGGTTTCGGCTGGCCAAAACAAGAATAAAAGATTAAACCAAAGAGAGTCCTTACCATACTATTGAAATCGGCACAGGGAGATTCGGCCAGAGAAAGAAACCATTCGGCTTTGAAGAAACAAGAGAAGAAAATGGAATGCTGCTGGGCTTAAAGAGGTTCGGCTATTGATAGGAAAAGAAGAGAAAACACAAGCTGCTCAAAGGAGAAATGGATATGAAAGAACATGTAAAGGTAGTGTTTGAGAAGAAAAAGTGAAAGCTTTAGGAGCAAAGAGCTAAAATTCGGCTAAAGGAAGAGCACACCCCCTTAAATAGGATTCGGCTACTCCCCCAAACCCCCATGGCTGAAAATGCCAACATGGAAACCCCTAAGCCGTCCCACTCCTTTACCTCTCACCCAATCCCTTGATTCCCTCCTAGTTTCACTCTACACCAACCCTTCAAACCAATTCAAACATTTGAACCATTCAAAATCCTCTTTTCAAGTGCCATGGCCGGCTCCAACACTTCCCTCTTCCCTGACGCAAAAACAAAAGCAAAATGCTGCCTTCGCAGCTCGAACTCTGGCCCCCTTTGCACTTTGAGGCGTCACTTCTCCATGCTCTAAGGTGGCGCCTCCTTGCCACTCTACCAAAGCAGTTCTTGTGTCTAAACCTCCTAAAAATTTCCCTTAAGACCTCTAAAGCCAAGCTCCCCTTCTTGACACTAAAAATCAAAAATTTTCCTAAGGCATTCCACTACCTCTTAGAGTTCTCAAGACCCCTAAAACTCACCCAACCACACACTGAAGTATGCCAACACCTGAGTTATGCACTAAATGCATAACCCCTAGAACCAAATTGGTGATAAAGTGTTTATGAAAGTATCTCAATGGAAGAAAATACTTCGATTTGGCCGGAAAGGGAAGCTGAGTCCGAGGTTCATCGGCCCGTATGAGATTATTGAACGAGTTGGGCCGGTTGCTTATATATTGAGATTACCATCTAAGTTAGAAAAGATTCATAACGTGTTTCATGTGTCAATGCTTCGACGGTACAGATCAGACCCGTCTCATGCGATTGCTCCTACTGAAATTGAGATTTAGTCAGACTTATCATATAGTGAAGAATCGATCCGAATTATGGCTCGAGAGATTAAAGAGTTGAGAAACAAAAGAATTTCCTTAGTGAAAGTATTATGGCACAAACAAGGAGTTGAAGAGGCTACGTGGGAGCCTGGGAACATTATGAGAGAGCAATATCCACACCTATTCACTGGTAAGATTTTCGGGGACGAAAATCCCTAAGGGGGAGAGTTGTAACAGCACGATTTAGACCCTAGTCAGAACAGTGGTTTCGAGACCAAAAATTTGAGGTCAGAATGATAATTTAATATTATTTTCTGTGTGAATAGTATGTGACATAGTCTGTGTGAAAATTCTGCGTGATAATTTTATCGATTGTGTGCTGAATTAAGAGAAAGGACTTAATCGCGTAAAGAGTAAAAGCTATGTGCTGATTTATAAGTACCTAAGTGTTGTTGTCTTCTTAATAGGATGGCCTTAAGAGGCAATTAAGCCATTATTCAAGATAGTGGATGGCTAAATGACAAATTAGCCTTAATATATATTTGTCTTATATGTTTATGAAAAGGTTAGTTTGGTAAAGTGATAATTATGTTTAATATGTTATAATAAAACATGAAAATGGCCATTTAGTAATATTAGCAAGAAAAGAAAAGGGAAAAGAACACAAGGGTTTGACACATTTTGATCTTGATTCAAGGATAGGTTTTAATCGAATTTTGATAATTTCTACGTTTTTGTGATCGTTGCTTCGTGCACTAGATAACCCATGTTGTAATTTTGTAAATTGATGATGTTTATGAAATGTGCCATTGATGAAATGAGGAGCTTTGTGATGAGTGCTGGTGTTAAATGAAAGATATGTGCTTAATAAACATGTTTTGTTCTTGAATTTTTGATGAATTTAGCTAATTAGGGATTAATTGAGAAAATGAGAAATTGAAGGGTTAAATTGTAAAATAAATGAAATGTATGAGCTTGTATTAGCATGGGAAGAATTCGGCTAAGCACATGTGTATTGAAATTTTGTGTATTTGATGATTTTGTGAAATAGGGACTAAAGTGTCGAAATGTGAAAATGTGAGGGCTATTTTGTAAAATGCCCTAAATGTGTGTGTGTGGACTAAATTGAATAAATTAGTGGTTGAATAGATTGAATTTGAATGTGTATAGACCAAGAGAGAAGGGGTTCGGATCGAGATCGAGGCAAAGATAAAGTGCTCGGTTAATCGACCGTTTCGATAGTTCAATATCCAAGGTAAGTTCGGATATAATACATGTTATGAAAATATGTTTTAGCATTTTGAAATGAGTATGTATATGATAATGAAATTGAGATGCTATGTGCAAGACTTAGTTGATGGCACTAAGTGTGCGAAAAATGAATTTGATACCGGAATGAATGGCACTGTATGTGTGATGTTACGAAAGCTTCGGCTTATGGATTTGGCACTGTGTGTGCGATACCGGGATAAGTCGGTTGAAAGATTAGGCACTAAGTGTGCAATGATGAGTATGCTTCTGCCATGTATATAGCACTGAGTGTGCGATTAAGTTGAATGAATATCAGAGGATGATCGACATGTAATACCGAGCTTTGAATAGCCTTAAAGTTGATTAACTTTGTGTTAGCTAAGGTATGTATTAAACCTTTGTGGTTGATAAGTTTATAGATAAGCTACGAATGGGGGAATGAGATTTTGGTCATGGATGATATGATATGATATGAATGTGAGAGAATGGATCTATGAGATGGTTATTATATACATTGGTTTGAATTAATGAAATAATTGTATTGTATTTCGAACTTACTAAGCTTTGGAAAGCTTACTGTGTGGTTTGTTTCTCTGCTTTGCAGTGTCAGTAAAGTTAGCTCGGATCTGGAGATCGTCATCTTCTCAATCACACTATCGGCAACCTATTTTGGGTACTTTTGGAAAGATGTATATAGTTGAAATATGACATGTATAGGCTAGTTATTTGAATCATATTAGAGATGTGTAATTAGCCATGTGATATGGCTAGATATATGATGGTTTTAAGCATGAATGGCTTGATATATATATTATGCATATTTTGGTATGGCATGTGGGTTAAGAAGATGAATTTCAAATGGTAATCTTTTTGATGGTAAAATGTTAGTATGATTTAGTGAATTTGAGAATGAATGATGTTTAGTTTATGAATGTGTTCAAGTTGTATATGTTAGCTTATAGGTTGACAAGTTTGGAAATGAAATTGCATGAGATGATGTATCGATTATTGTCATGGAATTGGTTGCCAAATTGTGTGTATAAAGATGCTCAAATGTGTTTGTAGGATTGACCAATGTGGGTGGCATTTGGCCTTGCAAATGGCCTATTTTGCCACACGGTTGTGGCACATGGGTGTGCTTAGTGACCGTGGGTCAAAGTCAGTAGCTAGCATAAGAGTGCACGGCATTGGCACACGGACGTGCCTAGTAGCCGTGTGGTTTTCAACAGGATTGACCACGGCCAAAGTACACGGGCGTGCTTGGTGGCCGTGGAGAAAAGTCAGTTTCGACCACGGGGAGGACACACGGGTGTGTCAACAGCCGTGGGAGGCACACGGCCTACCCACACAGGCGTGTAAGCCCTGAAACTTAGAAAAGTTTTAAATTTCTGAGAATTTCTGTATGTGTTCCGGTTTAATCTCGACCTGTTTCTTGCATGTGTTGAAGGTCTTGTAGACCTCTATAAGGGACTATTTGATTATGTTTTGATGTACTATGATGATGTTTGACTTTGTGTTGTAAATAGGTTGTAAAATGATTCGATTGTTTGGTAATGCCTCTTAACCTTATTTCGGCAACAGTCTCGGGTTAGGGGTGTTACACAATTGATGGACGCCATGGCTCTTTTCTAGGGACATTCTCCCACTGAATTTAAAAAAAAAATTTAAATTTTTTTTTAATTTCGAATTCATGGATGAATGATGTAACACCCGAAACCCAGCCTAGACGTTACGACTGGATCTGATGTGTCACATCAAAGTGTCGTTTGGAAACGGGATTGTTGATAATAGTCATTACTAAATGTTAAAACTTTTTAGGAAACGTTGGGGTTGTAAAATCACAAACTTTATTCACTTAATGGTCATATCATTTACTAATCAGGATTTAATATTGTGGAAGCTTGTTCTAGTTGTCAACTTTAAGGTTTGAAAATCGTAATTTTCTTTAGAATCCGTTATTGTTTTAAAAACTCGTGTTTCTTAGACTAGCAGATTGAAAAAAAGTGAAATACCAAATAAAAGTTTAAAAACCCCAAATGGCCTTATTACAACATTAATAACACAAATTATTAAAAATAAAATAGCTAAGTCTAAGATTAAAACATATCAAGCGTGTGGCCACCTCTGAGTCCCTCGCAGCTCCAAAACATCTAAGGCTGGGGATTACCTGCACAGTTAAGGAAAAGGGTGAGTTACGAGAACTCAATGTGTAATCCCCAATCATGCAATAATAGTTTGGGCCTGAGCCCTATTCAGTATCAGTTCAGTCTGGGCTTTAGCCCTATACAGTAGCATTGTGTGCAACACCCCAAACTCGGCCTAGAAGTTAGGCCCGAATCTGGCGTGTCACATTGAAGTGTTTTTGCGAAAACCTTGTTTTCGTTGAAAACCTTTCTTAAAGAAATTTGGAGTAAAAACCCAGTTTAAAGTTGTTTCGCAAAACGATGTGTGTTTAAAATAAACCGGTCTTTTTATTAGGAATAATTATCTTAAAAATAAGACTTTTTACCAACGGAAGCTTAATTTTGAAAAAAACAATCGTTTTAAGAAAACTTAATATAAACTTATAAGAAATAAATCCGAGTTCCGTTTCTTAAAATGTAAAGTATAGCATTCAAAGTATCGATAAGCAGAGGGAAGGCCTTATTACAAACCAAACTTAAAATAATCAAATTACTCAAAAATTATAAAGAAAACCATGTTCAAAACATCTTGCTAGCTGGCCACCTCCAAGTTCCTCCATCCGTCGAACCGCCTACTGGGGATTTCCTGAGAAAATAAAAGAGGGGTTGAGTTTTGAAACTCAGTGTGTACAACCTTCAGTAAACAAAACATACAACATTCATTTGGGCCTAAGCTCATATCATAATAATAACATAGCAACATCATACATGCAATGCTGTGCAAACCCTCCCCAAATAATCCATCTGGTACACTTCATCTCCGTCCAACCTTATACACCTGTGGGGATTTCTAAATCGACCCACCCATCCGATACACTTCAAGGGTAGCCCTGTTGTAGTACTACCAAACGTTGCAGCAAAGTTGCTATTCATATAATAGGCTTAGAAAGCCATCGGTGGATCCACACTTGTCACGCAACCATGCGATCCTCATATACTTCCTCCGTTCCATAATTCCCACCCATATGCATCCTAAACAGAATATCATATGAATGCAGCGAATGTACATGTAACATCCATAAATCTTACAATCAACACATAGGGGTATTTTAGTCATTTCACAAATCAAGGGTATTTTCGTAAATCTACTCTACAGGGGTAATTAGGTAATTTAGCAAAATAGGGGTACTTTGGAAATTTTGTAATCAGGGATATTTTGGTGATTTCACAAATCAAGGGTATTCTGGTAATTTTACAATTAGGGGTATTTTAGTAATCTTGCAAATCTAAGGATATTTGGGTAAATTTCAAAACAGGGGTATTTGGTCCCTCTCGGGTTTTAGTTATGAACTTTGGCCCATAAACAAGTCCTCGTGGCTAAAGTTAACAGGTAGGATTCCAGAGAAGAGGAGGTGGGCCACTAGGATCGCTTAAGTACCAAGCTCTCCCTAGATCCACTCCTAGACATGCATATGTCCGTTGCCACACTCTAACCCAGCGACTTGTCCACAGACATGCTAATTATTAGAAGGTCTTATGCGGTTTAAGAGTTGTTTAGTACTAAGCCTAAAGTCCATTAAACCCTAGCATACTTGTCAACGTCCCCATAAAGCCTATCAAGCCCATTTCACGTTCATATAACCCATTATGCCCAATTCACATCCTTATGGCCCATTAAGCCCAAATTTCATTCATATGGCCTACTAGGCCCAAAACAATTCCAGTTCATGTAACATGCATGACTAACTCTATTCATATAACCAAATCAATCAATTTCATCAAACTTAGCCTCAAGGCCCACTAGGCCCATTTAGCCACTTTCGGCTTTTCGCTTTCCGGCATTGCCCATATCATGTGCGTGTAGTGTTTGTACACACCTCGTAATAGTGCGCTGCAAATTCCTCTTAGTCACAAACCTACATTCGATATTCCTTAACCATTAATCATAGGCTAAATACAAACTTTATCAAAAACCGAAACCTCACTGTAGCCTTACCATGTGCGACAAGCCTTAGTAGCTCCTTTCTTTAACACCAACTGCAATTAGACCCTAGATCTGTACCAACTTAAACATTAGAGCCTAAGTAATAGATGACTTGCATCCAACACAAGTCACCCTCTCAACATATATGACCATTCAACCAACCCTTAAACTGAAGTAAAAAACACTTACCCTTGCTAACGATCCTACCACGCTTGCGATCTTTGAACCTTATCGTTGTTATCACAGAGTTAATGATAGGACAGTTAGATAGCCTTTCGGCTTTTAGCAAAATGTACAAGAGAGGTTAACCGAATACTTACCAGATCCTACTTTTGATCCTGCAGCCTAAATTTGACTTTTGAGATTAGTATGGTGACAAAGGCAATTCGGCACCAATAGGGAGAAGAAGAGGAGAAGTGATCGGCTAGAACTAAAGGTGAACAAGAGAAGGAGTTTAAGAAGAGAAGGTATGGGGAATTTGGCTAGAGAGAAAACCAAAATTTCGACAAAGGAATGATGGTTTTTTTCTGGCAAATGGAAGAATTCGGCTAAAGGGGAGAAAAAGAAAAGTAATGAAACCCAAGGAACCTCTCAAAGGAATTCAGCACCTCCTTTTATAGCTAATAACCGAATCCTACCTTCCACCACAGTCCAATTCGGCACCAACTCTTCCCACTTCTCATCTCTTAATTTTTCTCCATGATATCCCTTATCCTTCTCCTAAATTCTCTCTACTAATCACTTCTCCTTAGAGTCCCTCTACACGCCACTTCCAGCCTTCTAGAAGCCTAAAATTAAACTCACAAATAAAACTAAGCTAGCACTCGAACCTCAGACCTCTCTGCATGCATAAGTCGCCCCCTCCTTGCACCCTAGTGGCGTCACTTAGCCACTTTACCACAGGCTTCTTTGTGCCATTTTTCACTTATTTTTTACTTAAAAGCCCACTACTCACAACCTTGATTCCTTAATTAATTAAATTAAGAATCCTCCACCACAAAACTCGAACCAGAGCTTCTCCAACACACCTAGACACTCCAAATTCATTAAACCTTTAAAGCCGTCATGTCATTTGTCATTTTCTTGCTCACTTAAAAAAAAATTATGAGACCAATGCCCAATAGGCCCAATTCTTCTAATCCCAAATTCGGGGCGTTACAGTGTGGGCCTAAGCCCAAATTATCATAGAACAGAACAGTAATGCAACCCAACCCAATCCAGCCAACACACCACCCGTACCAACCAACACACTATGTGGGGACCAAGTCGACCCACCCAGCCAACACACCAATATCGCAGCATAGGTGCTAGTAGTCACGCAGCAAAGCTGCTAATAACAGTAAACGTGGGCCAAGCCACTAAAATCAGAACACGCAGCGAAGCCACTAGATCAGTAAAACGTGGCAGAGCCACTAGTACAGTACTTCCTCGAAATACAAATCCCAACCACAATTCAGAATGTTGTGTCATAAATAATTCATGTATGCAATATGTCACAATCATAATCAGCCATATAAATATCACACAAACATCACTTAAGCTACCACTAGGGGTGTAATGGTCATTTTGTCGATTAGGGGTAAAACGGTAATTTTACCCAATGAGGGTATTTCAATAATTTCACCCATCGAGGGTGTTTCGGTAATTTAACCCTGTGAGGGTATTTCGATAATTTTACCCTTCGAGGGTATTTCGATAATTTTACTATTCGAGGGTATTTCAGTAATTTTACCCTTCGAAGGTATTTCGATAATTTTACCTTCGAGGGTATTTCGATAATTTTACCCTTTAACGGCCTCTCCGAAGGCCAACAGTTGCCTCGAGCGACACAGACACCCTTTTTGGTCGAAGTGGTGTAATTGGGCCCAAAGCCCAATTTTCGATCCAAGTGGGCCAACACGCTCGTATGGCCCATTCAACCCAATTTCAGTCGCGGCTATGCGAACTTCGCAGTCCAATCCATTATCTAACACTATCAGGAATTTTACCCATGTAGGGCCCGTGGGCCCAATGGCCCATCTCAGCCCTACGAGGCCCATACTACCTAAGCCCACGGGAATGTTCGTAGTAGCCTCAACGTTCTATCGCCAATGATTGTGGCTCGGTTTATCTCTACGAGTGCTCGCACGCTCGAGAGCCTTCAGTGCCGAAGTTTCGGCTTATCGGTTTTTCGACTTTAGCTGATTCACAATCCTTCAGGGGTGTGAATACACCTTCACGTGTCATATTGACAGAACCAAAATCGGGTGTACGATTACATACCTGTTATGGGTTGTAGGTTGAAGCTCCCAAGATTAAGCACCTATGAAATCAACAGTTCTAACAATTAGTCTCAACCCTTGTTAAAACATCACCATAATATTGAAATCGTTTAATCAAACTAACGCTACTTACCACCAATCAAGAGATCTCTTGCACGGGAAGGGTAATCGACCTACTCCTTGGTTAAGGAAAGCGAGTCCCTAGCAACGTTGGAACGGAGAGAAGGTGTTAGCTATACAAATAACCACGGTAACAAATGAAAACAAAACAGCCTTTCGGCTCGAGAGATATAGAACCGAGCATAGAAAAGAAGCTGACCAAGATTCGGCTAGAGTATCCACTTATCACAAAATTGAAAAGATTCGAAAAGGTTAGAAACAAAGAAAAGAAGGAACGTAGAAAAGAGAGTGTTTAGGCCACAATAGGTTCGGTCATCACAATAAGAACAAAGGGAAAGGAAATAGATTCGGCAAGAAATGGATTAAGGGAAAAAGAAAAAAGCAATGCCGAGTCGGCAAGGAATGAAGAAGAGAAGAACTTTGAGGAAAAACTCAGCACCCGACGTTCAAGTTTTGACAAAGAATGGGCAGCAAAAGCGAATAAAGATAGAAGGGAAAAGTCTCGAATGGTAAAAAAAATGCACGAGATGCTTCAAAAAATGCTCAAATGACACCCCTCTTTAGCCGAAATTTCTCTTCCTACCTAAGCTCTCCAAATTCAGCCAACTCCCTTCACATTCAAACTCCCTCAAATTCTCCACCAAATCCTCCTTGAATTACTCCCAACCTCTCATTTGAAATTGTTGACCAATTCTTCAACCTCATATACAGAGTTTGATCCAAACTCTACCTCTTGCACCCTCAAGACATAAAATAAAAGCTCCCATTTGCTTGCCATGGGATTCAAACCCCACTCCTTTTGCCATCTTAGTGACGCCACCACCATCAAGCCATAGGCTCTCTTTGTGTCATAGAACACACACAATTATACATAAGTCCTACTGCTAATTGCCAGTTCCACTTATGAGCAAAAATTAAAATTTTTCCAAGGTTCAGACTTGAACCCATGCCTCCTAAGAACCCCAAATACACTCAAATACCTAGCCATTCCAGCACATCTTGAAATTTAAGCCAATTCAGCAAAATGACAAACCCCACATTTTTGGGGTGCTACAAATCTACCCCCTTAAAGAAATTTCAGCCTCGAAATTTACCTGGTCAGAAGAGGTGAGGGTATTGCTGTCACATCGCCTCCTCAGGCTCCCATGTGGCTTCCTCTGAACCTTGATTGCGCCAAAGCACCTTGACTAACGAAACATATTTCCTTCTTAACACTTTAACGTCACGATCCAATATCTGCACTGGTTCTTTTTCAAAAGTCAAATCAGGCCTAACCTCGATCTCCTCCACCGGCACTCTATGTGAGGGATCAAAATGATATCGCCTCAGCATGGAGACATGGAACACATCATGTATCCGGTTCAACTCAGAAGGTAACTCAAGTCGACGGGCGACCGATCCTACACGCTTTAATATCCGGTAAGGTCCGATGAATATAGGGCTCAGTTTGCCTTTCAATCCAAATCTCAAAATCTTCTTCCACGGTGAGACCTTCAAGAAGACATAATCCCCCATAGAGTACTCTATCTCCTTACGCTTTAAGTTAGAATACGACTTTTGCCTATTAGTTGCTTCTTTTAACTGATCTCGAATCAACTTTACCTTTTCCTCAGTTTCAGAAACTAACTCTAGCCCCAAAACTCGCCGCTCACCAAGTTCTGTCCAATAGGTAGGGGTGCGACACCTATGACCATATAACGCCTCGTACGGTGCCATCTGAATACTGTTGTTATATGCGAACTCTGCTAACTGCAAGTAGTCTTCCCAACTGCCCTTGAAATCAATTACACAGCTTCTTAGCACGTCCTCTAATACCTGGATCATCCTCTCCGACTGACCATCAGTATGGGGATGAAATGTCGTGCTGAAATCCAATCTTGTACCCAAAGCTTCGTGTAACACTTTCCAGAATCGTGATGTGAATCTAGTGTCTCTGTCCGAAATGATTAACATTGTACCCCATACAGTCTCACGATCTCTGCCATGTATAACATAGCCAACTTTTGCAGTGAATAGTCAGTGCAGACCGATATGACGTGGGAAGATTTTGTCAGTCAGTCAACAATAACCCATACTGAATCTTTCTTAGAAGGTGTCAAAGGTAGCCTACTAACAAAGTCCATGGTTACCCTCTCCTACTTCCAGAGTGGAATCTTAACGGGTTGCAGTAATCCAGAGGGTAGTTGATGCTCAATCTTAACTTGCTGGCATGTCAGACACTCACTCACAAAATCTGTAACCTCTTGCTTGAGCCCTGGCCACTAGTACAATTCACGCAGATCTCGATATAACTTGTTTTAGCCAGGATGCATAGCGTATGGACTGATATGCGCCTCTCGTAGTATAGACTGCCTTAACTCAAAATCCCTCGGTACACAGACCTTCCCACGAAAGCATAGCACTCCCTCACTGTTCCGCCCAAAATCCGCAGTCTCCCCCTTCTCAACCAGTCAGAAACGAGAAACCAACGATTCATCCAGCAACTACTTTTCCCTAATTTAATCAATCCAGGTCGGTCTTACTTGGAGTTCAGCCAACAGAATACCATCCTCAAACAGGCTAAGACGAGCAAACATTTCTCTCAAATCAGATACAACCTTACGGCTCAGTGCATCCGCTACAATGTTAGCTTTACCCGGATGGTACTCAATTGAGCAATCATAATCCTTAAGTAATTCTATCCATCTTCGTTGCCTATGATTCAACTCCTTCTGAGTAGGGAGGTACTTGAGGCTTTTATAGTGAGTGAAAATAATAGACTTCTCGCCGTATAAATAATGTTTCCAAATCTTCAGTACGAATACCACCGCAGCTAACTCCAAGTTGTGAGTGAGGTAATCCACCTCGTGAGGCTTAAGCTGGCGAGACGCGTAAGCAACCACCTTACCCTCTTGCATTAACACACATCCCAACCCAGTGTGCAACGCATCACAGTAGACAATAAATTCCTTCCCAGACTTTGGCTGTATTAACACCGGGGCTTCAGTCAGAACCTTCTTCAGTTTCTCAAAACTCTCCTACTACTTATCCATCTAGTTGAAAGGTACCCCTTTATGCAGTAACTTAGTCAGAGGTGCAGGAATCAGTGAGAACCCCTCAATGAAATGTCTGTAATACCCAGTCAGACCCAGAAAACTTCGAATCTCAGATACAGTCTTTGGTGGTTTCCAACCCAATACGGCCTCAATTTTTCGAGGATCAACCCTAATCCCCTCGGCAGACACCACATGACCTAGAAATGTCACTTCTCGTAACCAGAACTCACACTTTCTGAACTTTGCATATAGCTGCTTTTCCTTCAGCATTTGTAAAACAATTCGGAGATGTGCATCGTGATCCTCCTCGATTCTTGAATAAACCAGAATGTTATCTATAAGCACCGCTATGAACCATCCAAATAGGGCTGGAAAACTCGGTTCATCATATCCATGAAAGCAGCTGGTGCATTCGTCAACCCAAACGGCATGACTAGAAACTCGTAATGCCCATAACGAGTCCTGAACGCGGTCTTGAACACATCCGCCTCCTTAACCCTTAGCTGATGGTACCCAGATCGAAGATCTATCTTGGAGAAAATCGAAGCTCCGTGCAGCTGGTCAAACAGATCATCTATTCTCGGCAAAGGGTACTTGTTTTTAATTGTCAGTTTGTTCAGTTGACGATAATCGATGCACATGCGCATGGACCCATCCTTCTTCTACATGAATAACACTGGTGCTCCCCATGGAGACACACTCGGATGAATGAAACCTCGGTCCAGTAGCTCTTGAATTTGAGCCTTTAACTTTACCAGCTCCTTCGGTGCCATCCTATAAGGGGCGATGGACACCGGAGCTGTTCCAGGTAAGAGTTTGATACCGAATTCGACCTCACGGTTTGGAGGCAACCCGGAAACTCCTTCACAGTTCTGACATCCCCTACAGAAAGACCTTTAGAATCAAATATGCTGACATAAGCTAAGAATGCCTCACAACCTTTGCGAACCAGTTTCTCAGCCCTTAACGCTGAGATTATATTAGATAGATAATCCTTTCGCTCCCCTATCACAACCACCTCTTCATTCGTAGAAGACTTCAATACAGTGCAATCCAAATTCACACGGTGTTTCACTAGCCAATCCATGACCAATATCAGATCGAATTCACCAAACGGCAGTTCCATGAAATCCGCCAGAAAGACAACCCCTTAGACCTCTAGGGGCACGTCTCTAAACAACTTATTCACTTTAACCGACTATCCCAGCAGACTTAACACAGTCATCTCCCTATCAGTAATTTGAAACTGAAAACTCAGTCTCCCAGGCACAGTGCATGCAACATACGAGTGTGTAGACCCAATGTCAATTAAAGCGGTATATGGTATATTATAAATGAGGAACGTACCAGTTATGATGTCAGGAGTGCCGCCATCCTCTCGGCCCCGAGCAGCATAGACCAAAGCTGGCTGTCTCGTCTCAGTATTTCCTGCACCTCTGCCCGGTGTTCCATGACCTCTACCCAAACCATTTCCCCCTTTGGCCTGACCATGACCTCTTGGTGGCTGCTGACCACCTCTCCCTGGCTGAACATAGCCTTGACCTGTAGCTTGCACCTGAACAGGCCTCTGAGTACAGTTCTTAACCTGATTATCCATGGACCCACATCTGAAGCACGCCCCCATTCTTTTCCAGCACTCACCCTGGTGAGATCTCCCACAATTTGCGTAATGCTGCGGTCTGACAGTAACAATAGGGACCACAGCTCGGATTGTCCATCAAATCTAGGCCTCTTTTTAGGCCCACCAAAAGAACTTGAGGGCCCAAAATCCCTCTTACTTCGGCCCCTATCTTTCTCACGGTTCTGTCGCTCTGAGCGTTTCACGTCCTCGGTAATTTTTGCCTTCTCAACAAGGGCAGCAAAGTCTCTTTCCCTCTATAGAGCTATCAGCACCCGCAACTTATCTCAGAGGCCATCCTCGAATCGCACACAGCGTTCATACTCAGTCACACTATGCCCCGAGCATACCGGCTCAACCGCAGGAACTCTGCCTCATACTCTGCTACAAACCTATTCCCCTAGACTAGACTCAGAAATTCCTTCCTCCAGGCATCCACATAACTCGCCCCAACATATTTTCCTTGGAAGGCCGTTTTGAAGAAATCCCACGTCAAACGGTCAGCCTGTGTACCCTCTTGAACGGTGAGCCACCATTGGTATGCCTCGTCCCGCAGTAGAGACACTGCTCCCTTCAATTTCTGTTCCACAGTATAGTTGAGGTCATCCATTATTCGTTCGGTAGGCTCTAACCAATACTCTACCACATTCGGGACTACATTAGAGACACCCTTGAAGATTTCCACTCCATTAGACCGGAGTCGTTCAGAAATCGACCCTCGGCCCACTGACCCAGTACTTGCTCCAACAACCCTTTCAAGAACCCGTAACATTGCTTGAGACAAAGCATCATCCCCAACGGCTCCGTCATGAGACCCCGTCTCAATTACTAGTGAGGCTGGTGCCTCCCTAGTAGGCATATGGCCCGATGCTGAAGACCCAGTCCTAGCACCTCGACCTCTACCACAGCCACGTATACCCCTTCTGCGACCTCTTATGCTCATGTCGATGTAGCGTAGTTATCTGATTTAAGAGTTTTATGCATTAGCTTATAATTCCAATAATTAATAACATATATTTTATGATAAACAATAATTAGAGTTGTTTTCGCAAATCAAAACCTCACTAAAGTTTTCAGTCTCCTATAGTCTCAGTTTACTCTAGCTAAAGAGTTTCAGTGCACTACAACTATCCTTAGTAGTTTCTCAGTATAATCATTTCAGTATATTGCAGAAAACAGTGTCAGAGAACTTACAGATTTGGTGCTGGAGACTCGGTGTGCCACACTTTTAGTAACAACATTTCTTTCCAAACCAAAATTTAGACAGATTTAGAAAATTTTCAAAAACCCATTCCACGACCGAGTTTTGCAACTCGGCTCTGATACCACTAAATGTAACACCCCAAACCAGGCCTAGACGTTACGACAGGATATGACGTGTCACATCAAAGTGTCGTTTGAAAACGAGCTTGTTGATAATAGCTCTTTATTGAATGTTAAAACTTTTTGAGAAACGTTGTGGTTGTAAAATGAAAAACTTGTTATTCACTTAATGGTCATATCAATTACTAATAAGGATTTAATATTGCGAAAGCTTGTTCTAGTTGTCAACTTTAAGGTTTGAAAATCATAATTTTCTTTAGAAACCGTTATTGTTTTAAAAACTCGTGTTTCCTAGACTAGCAGATTGAAAAAAAGAGAAATACCAAATAAAAGTTTAAAAAACCCCAAATGGCGTTATTACAACATTAATAACCCAAATTATTAAAAATAAAATAGCTAAGTTTAAGATTAAAACATATCGAGCGTGTGGCCACCTCCGAGTCCCTCACAGCTCCAAATCATCTAAGGCTGGGCATTACCTACACAGTTAAAGAAAAAGGTGAGTTACGAGAACTCAGTGTGTAATCCGCAGTCATGCAATAATAGTATGGGCTTGAGCCCTATTCAGTATCAGTTTAGTCTGGGCTTTAGCCCTATACAGTAGCAGTATGAGCCTAAGCCCAAAGATCACAGAACAGAACAGTAATGCAACCCATCCCAATCTAGCCAACACACCACCCGTACCAACCAACACACCATGTGGGGACCAAGTCGATCCACCCAGCCAACACACCAATATCGCAACATAGCTGCTAGTAGTAACGTAGCAAAGCTGCTAATGACAGTAAACGTGGGCCAAGCCACTAAAATTAGAACACGTGGCAAAGCCACTAGATGTAGCACCCCAAACCCGGTCAACACACCACGACCGAATCTGGTATGTTACGAGGAAAATCGAAATTTTGAGAAGGTAGGTTTCTGTTTAAAAGTTTGATGAAAACACTTCGCTATATAGTGCATTTGAAGAAAACTTAGGTAGGCTTGATTAAAATCTAATGGTGTATTTGAAAACCCGGAAAATTTTGAAAACTTAATCAGATGTATAGTTAAAACAAGGTTATCTCATTTAGAAAGTCAAGTAGTTTCTTATTGTTACTAAAACATTTTGACTTAGTGGAAAATCGAGTTTAAGTTAGAAAAACATTTGAGTTCCCTTTGTCTCAGTCATAGTGTGATACCCGATGGTATAGTTTAAAACATATCGCTTGGTAGTTTTGAAATCGTTGTCTTTCCAAGTTTTAGCAAATTCTAACCCAATTAATTTGTTAAGGCATATTAAAAATCGACTTTAAGCATAAACATAGCAAAATATAATTTTAAAGGCCGTTTACAATCCAAAATAAAACCAAATAGTAATAAATAAACTAAAGTACCAAATTTTGTAAAAGTCTGAGCAAATTCTTATTTTTTTTTTGCATGGCATGAGCACCTCGAGTCCATCCCGGCTCCATGTCTGCGTCTATGTGTCACCTGAAATGTCAAAGGGGTGGGTGAGTCGCAAGACTCAGTGCATAAATCCCCCTCCCGATAATACAACATGCTAACACACGTCTAACAAAGCAATACAATTAATGCACCCGTTCCTAACCATCCATAACACCTTTTCTACCCCGTGTGGTACCAAACCACTGGTGGTGCCAAACCACTGGTGACCCAAAGTCACGATATCCATCAATGTGGTGCCAAACCACTGGTGACCCAAAGCCACAAATAACCAACTGTGGGGCCAACCCACGTGTGATACCAAATCACTAGCGACAATCCCGTATCTCTCAAGTGGGGCCAACCCACGGTGGTGTTAACCACAGGGACGAGTCGCAATGAGGTGCCAAACCTCTGGTGTCCCAAAGACACAAGTGTGATACCAAATCACTGGTGACCGTAGTCACGAATCGGATGATGGGGCCAACCCATCGTGTGATACCAAATCACTGGCGTCAATCCCGTATAATCAACTGTGGGGCCAACCCACTGTGGTACTAAGCCACTGGGACGAGACGCTGAGGTGCCAAACCTCTGGTGACCCAAGTCACAAAATATCATCTGTGGTACCAAACCACTGGAGGTGCCAAACCTCTGGTGTCCCAAAGACACAGTGTCCCAAAAACATACAACCATGCTAACATGCTCAAAAAGGGCATCTCGTAGTATTTACATCATAAATCATAATATCACATATATCACTACCGATCTCGTAATGAAACGGACTTACCCGCATCCGTGCACATACCCCATCGGGTACCAAATCCATCAACCATATAGTCTCACTTTACACAAACAGGTTATTAACATATTACTAGGAAATCAGTGTGTTAGTTTACACGCCTGGTAAATCACAAGTCTAAATCCCAAAGAACCCGTCTAAATCCCTCGATCACCTCGACAACCTTGATCCTATAATCGGCCAAACATGGATTAGTCACACATACCATTCGGCCAAGACCAAATAAACCAATGGGTTATCATCCGAACCCTTACCTTGCAAACGGTTTGGTTTCTTACCAAACCCGAACCGATAATGGCTCCTCTTACCAATCGGCTACACCCTAAAAAGAAAATGGTTAATCCTTTGAAACCTTAGACTTAATCGAAACTACAAGAATACACCAAAGAACTGCTTCTTACCACCACTTACCGACCGATCACTCAACGAAAAGGCTTCACTTGATCACCCCCAAAATCCAATGGTCCTGTAATGGAATCGGTTCACCCAAAACAAGAGATTAACCTCTCTTACCAATCACCACAATCGGTTCTTAGCCAAACCAATAACAACAAAGAACAAGGGAGAAAAGAAATACCCTTCGGCTATGGACTTACCTTCCTCGACGATTGGAAGAAACACACAAGATCAACACTGCACCAATGTTTGGCCAAAATAAACACCACTAGAAGAGAGGTAAGGTTCGGCCAACTCTTAAAACAAGATGGAAAAGCAAAGAATTCAGCTAGGGTGATTTATAATAACCAAACAACATTCGGTCAGAGTGAAAGAAAAGAGAATCCGAAATGCAAAAGGATAGGGGTGATATTCGGTCAACAACAGAAATGGGAAAAGAAGAAGAAATGAAAAGGTATAGGAGGGTGAGGTTTCGGCTTACAAGGTTTCAAGAAGAAAAAGAAAGTTTGAGAAGAGGAGAGACTAGTTTCGGCTCAACACAAATGAACAAAAAGAAACAAGTGAGGGGGAGAATTTGGCCACACACAAAATTAAGGAATAAAATGCAAATTTCGGCAAGACTATAGGGGTTTGGTCATTCGGTTTGAAGAAATGAGAAAATGCTCTTGAAATTTCGGCTTGTTTTTGACAAAAGAAAGATGTTGGCTTACCAATGTCTTGACCGAAAATGTGCCAAAATTCAAAAATGAATTTCGGCACTACCCCTCCCCACTTACCAAAACCGGCCACCCTCTCCCCCAACTCCCCAACATTCGGCCACTACCATCAATTCCTCCAAGCCACTCATTTCAAACTAGTTGAACTAGTCTCCCTCCTAAATTCACTCTCCACCCACCATTCAAATGGGTTGACTTGGTCTATGGTAGAGTTTGAACTACCAACAACTTCTCCTCCTTTATGCCGTCAAAAGGAAGCAAAAATGTGGTATTTTTGCAGCTTGAACACAGGACCTCCTCCCTTGCACTTGACGTCACACACAAGCTCTAAGTGGCGCATGCTTTGCCACTTTACTAGCTCCTCTCTTGTGCTCACAAACACCAAATAATATATATATATCCCAGCTCCATCAGCTCCTCTTACCTAAGCCTAAAAACAAAAATTGTCCTACCTACTCAGGCTTACTTCTAGCTTACAATTAAGCCCCTAAAACATCAAAATAACTGCATAGCATACCAGACCCATGCACACAAAGTCATAACCAAAAATAGCCCCCTAACCCGGGATATTACACTAGATCAGTAAAACGTGATAGAGCCACTAGTACAGTACTTCCTCCAAATACAAATCCCAACCCCAACCACAACCCCAATGTAGAATGTCGTGTCATAAATAATTCATGTATACAGTATGTCACAATCATAATCAGTCATATAAATATCATACAAACATCACTTAAGCTACCACTAGGGGTATAACGGTCATTTTGTCGATTAGGGGTAAAATAGTAATTTTACCCACAGAGGATATTTCGGTAATTTCACCTATCGAGGGTGTTTCGGTACTTTTATCCTATGAGGGTATTTCGATAATTTTACCCTTCGAGGGTATTTCAGTAATTTTACCCTTTGAGGGTATTTCAATAATTTTATCGTTTAACGACCTCTCCGAAGGCTAACAGTCGCCTCAAGCGACACAAACACCCTTTTTGGTCGAAGTGGTGTAATTGGGCCCAAAGCCCAATTTTCGGCCCAAGTGGGCCCAGACGCTCGTGTGGCCCATTCAGCCCAATTTCAGTCGCGGATATGCGAACTTCGTAGTCTGATCCATTATCCGACTCTATCGTGAATTTACCCACATGGGCCCAATGGCCCATCTCAACCCAACGAGGCCTATTACGACCTAAGCCCACGAGAATGTTCGTGACAGCCTCAACGGTCTATCGCCAATGATTATGGCTCAGTTTATCTCTACGAGCGCTCACACGCTCGAGAGCCCTTAGATGCCGAAGTTTCGACTTTAGCCGATTCACAAACCATCAGGGGTGTGAATACAATTTCATGCGTTATATTGACAGAACCAAAATCAGGTGTACGATTACACACCTTTTATGGGTTGTACGTTGAAGCTCCCAAGATTAAGCACTTATGAAATCAATAGTTCTAACAATTAGTCTCAACCCTTGTTAAAACATCACCATAATATTGAAACTGCTTAATCAAACTAACGCTGCTTACCTCCAATCAAGAGATCTCTTGCAGGGGAAGGGTAATCGGCCTATTCCTTGGTTAAGGAAAGCGAGTCCCTAGCAACATTGGAACGAAGAGAAGGTTTTAGCTATACAAATAACCACGGCAAAAAATGAAAACAAAATAGCCTTTCGGCTCGAGAGATATAGAATCGAGCATAGAAAAAAGCCGACCAAGATTCGGCTAGAGTATCCACTTACCGCAAAATCAAAGAGATTCATAAAGGTTAGTAACAAAGAAAAGAAAGAAAGTAGAAAAGAGAGTGTTTAGGCCACAATAGGTTTGGCCATCACAAGAAGAACAAAGAGAAAGGAAATAGATTTGGTAAGAAATGGATTAAGGGAAAAAGAAAAGAGTAATGCTGAGTCGACAAGGGATGAAGACGAGAAGAACTTCAAGGAAAAACTCAGCACCCGGCGTTCAAGTTTCGACAAAGAATGGGCAGCAAAAGCAAATAAAGATAGAAGGGAAAAGTCTCGAATGGTAAAAAAAATGCACGAGATGCTTCAAAAAAACAAATCCTGAAATGCTTAAATGACACCCCTCAACCTAATTTGCAAAATTGAAACCCTCTAGCCGAAATTTCTCTTCCTACCCAAGCTCTTCAAATCCGGCCAACTCCCTTCACATTCAAACTCCTTCAAATTCTCCACGAATTCCTCCTAGAATTATTCCTAGCCTCCCATTCGAAATTGTTGACCAATTCTTCAACCTCCTATGCAGAGTATGATCCAAAATCTACCTCTTGCACCCTCAAGACATAAAATAAAAGCTCTCATTTGCTTGCCATGGGATTCAAACCCCACTCCCCCTGCCATCTTAGTGACGCCACCACCATCAAGCCACAGCCTCTCTTTGTGTCATAGAACACATACAATTATACATAAGTCCTACTTCTAACTGCTAGTTCCACTTATAAGCAAAAATTAAAATTTTTCCAAGGTTCAGACTCGAACCCAGGCCTCCTAAGAACTCCCAAATACACTCAAATACCTACCCATTCAAGCACATCATGGAATTTAAGCCAATCGAGCAAAACGACAAACCCTACATTTTTGGGGCGTTACAAATGATTAATGTACAAATAAGACCAAATAATTCTTTCCTAATCTATATGACATCATCACACCCCAAAATTGGGCCTTAAAATTTCTAGGGTAATTTAAGGATTTTAGCTCAAAATGTGTTCTGAAATTTGAAGCATGGTAAATCGAACATGTCTTCATTTATAACTTTTTGAAAATTAAAGCAATTTACGAAAATAATGTAGAAAAGATTTCCAATTTAAATAAGAGGATTGTTTTGTAAAAGGTTTAATTTAAGAGTAGTTTTAAAGCAAATATACCAAGTTTAAAATCAGCCAAATTTCCCCCTTTTTTACCCTATTTGTGACATGAAAAAAAAGTAGAAACATCATTCATCCCTTTTATTTGTTTCGTCCTTTCAAATCCTCGTATACTATTTACCTATTTTGATCTTCCAAACTCTAATCCTTTAGATTTCCATCAAATCTTAATACCAAAATTCAAATAGAAACTGTAACAGCCTGGTTTAGACCCTAGTCAGAATAGTGGTTTTGGGACAACAAATCTGAGTCAGCAAAATATTTGAATATTATTTTTTGTGCTTATAGTATGTGAATTGACATGTGTGAAATTTCCGTGATTAAATTTATCCATTTGTGTGCTTAAATTGCGAAAAGGGCTAAATCGCATAAAAAGTAAAAGTGGCATTCTCATTGTTAATATATTAATTTGTTATGATTTGATTTATGGGAAGTCCTTAAAAGGTTAATATGCCATTATAAGGCTAGTGGACATTTATGTCCATGATTCAAGTGTTTTATATTAATATTTCATTAAGGTAAGATTAGTAATTCATTAAATCATAATGAATTAAGTGAATAATGCCAAAACGTTCATCATTTTCAAGTGTTCTTCCACAAAAACTAGAAAGAAAATAAGGGTTTTAAAGCTTTCTTCTATTCGGCCTTATTCAAGCTCAATCAAGGTATGTTTTTGTTTCGGTTTTTGATAATTTCTACATTTTTGTGATCGTTGCAATGTGTTTTCTTAAGCCCATGTCTCAATTTTAGAATTTGATGATAATTTTGAGTTGTGCCATTGATGATATTATGAGCTTTGTGATGTTAGTTGATGAAAAATGAAAGATATGTGCTGGGTTAACATGTTTTGTATTTGGATTTTTGATGAATTTGAGCATTATGGGCTAAATTGTGAAAATGAGAAATTGAGAGGCTAAAATGTGAAATAAATGAAATATGTGGGTGTATATGAGCTAAGGGAATTTTCGGCTAAGCATGGGTTATATTGAATTATGTGTATTTTGTTATTTTATGAAATAGGGACTAAAATGTCAAAATATGAAAATGTGAGGGCTAATTTGTAAAATGCTCTAAATATGTGTATTTGGATTGAATTGAATAATTTGGTGAATAAAAAAGTTAAATTTGAATGTTTATAGGTCAAGAACGAAAGAAAACGAAATTAGATCAGGGGAAATCTAAAGTGGTTGAGTAATCGTTTATTTCCATCCGAATCCGTACGAGGTAAGTCGATATACAAATAAATGTGTTTAAATTAAATTATTAATATTTTTATGTGAATAAATTGAGATGAATATGTGAAATCCGGAAAAGTTCCGATAATGTGACGATGTCCAAAAAGTCCCGTACAAACCTTAGGAAGTAGTTAGGATATGCATGTCAAGACATAGGATTCCAATATGTGTTATCGTGTAAGACCACGTCTGAGACATTGGCATCGATTTGTTATTTACGTGTTGTAATTGGCCCATTTTTCCCAGGGCCAATTAACCAAAATTAAAAACCAATTAATAAAAATCGAAAACAGTCCAGTCCATTAACAGTCCAAAATTAAAATACGGGCCCAAATTAAATTAAAGCCCAAATACTATCCTAGCCCACTAACCCTAACACAACAAAAACCCTAGCCATCATTTTTGCGCCACAACAGCCCCAACAGCTCCAGCCCCCACACGCGCGCTATGCCTTCGTACTCCCCACGTCAACAGCCTCTGTACACTCCTCCGTATGGCCTCCACTGCTCGTCATACACCTGCAAAAGAAAACAAACAAATAGACAGTACAGCAATAAAAAATGAAAAAAAATTCATTTTTATTTTCCAATTTTCGGCCTTTAAAAAACTGAAGAAGCCATTGTAACAAATTTTTTTATCGACAATATCAATACGAACACAAAAATAGAAAATAGAAAGGAAATAGATTCAAGGTGATTCTTTTTCTTCGCGTTTTCAATATCTATTTTTTCGTTTTCCATTTCCTTTCAACATTTTTCTTTTTTTTAAAAAAAAAAGAAAATAAACCAAAGAAAGGAGGTCTTACCTCACTGGTGGTTGGAAGGGAGGAAACTGAAGAATCTTTCGATCTTCCAGTGATCTACGAAGGCTACTTTAGGCGGTTTGGGGGCATATCGGAGTTGTAGGGGTTAAAACGGTCAAAAGAGGGGTTTTCAGGAGTTCCGGCCACCATACACGGTGGCCAACGGTGGTGGATTGGTGGTGGTCTGGAGCCGGTATCCTGACCGAAAATCGCCAAGAAGATAGGGTTTTAAAAATTTTTCAGTTTTTTTTTAGAAAAACATAAAGGAGAATGTTTTTTTTTTAATTTTCGGCCTTATATGCTGAATGAAAACGTCGTCGTTTTAGGCCGTGCATTTAGGCGCCAAAACGGTGCCGTTTTACCCTATCAACCCGCATGTTGATCCGACCCGGGGAAGGATTCGCGTGTTTTGTGGAATTGGGCTATTTACTGCTTTAGCCCTTCAGCATTTTTTTTTAAATTCAGTTTTTTTAATTTTTATTTGCCCTAGTAATTTTCCTGCTGATTCATTTTAGTCCCCCTTGATGCTGCGCGTTTTGGACAGGGGGAATAATTTCCTAATTAGTTCCTATCCTTTTGGGGCGCATTACAATTCGGTCCTTTTACCTTATTTTATTTTTGTTTTCGCCCTAAAACTTTATTTTTGCTTGCAATTTAATCCTTTTAGTCATTGTTGCTATTTATTATTAAAGTATATTAATATTAATATTAATATTATTATTATTATTATTATTATTATTATTATTATTATTATTACTATCATCATTATTATTTATTATTATTATTCCTATTATTATTTATCTATTTTTTATTATCATTATTCATTTATTATTATGATTATTATTATTATTATTATTATTATTATTATTATTATTATTATTAAATCGTTTTACTTAATATCCGTTTATTTATTTATTTATTTATTTATTCATTATCAAATTTTTAATTAAATTTTTTTATTATTTTCCTTTATTTACTTATTCGTTTTTTATATTTAGTTTGTTTTATTTTATTCATTTATTTATTTTGCTTTTTATTATTTATCTTTTTTTTTGCCTTTATTATTGTTATTTATCTTCTCGCCCGTCATTTTCATTCTATTATGCATACCGGTACTATAATTCATTCTCCATTTTACTACGATCGTATTACATTTTATCTGATGCATTAATTTTTTTTTTGAAATAAGCTAATACTTCGCGTTCTAAGGTTCGAAAGAAATCATACCCTAACTTACTAGGTTTCGATTTTTCTCATTGAGCCTAAAGAACCTATTATTTTCCTTTTAAAATCAAAGCATAAAAGTTAAATAAAAGCTTATCCTCGGTAATTAAAAAAGGTTGTGTCCTAACTCACTGGATGTGACATTTTGTTATCTTGAGATAAGGATTTTTAAAAGCAAAGGCAATATTTTCTATTTGGAAATTTTGAGAAATTGTGCCCTAACTTACTAGGTTCCAATTTTTCATTTGACCCAAATAACCGAATATCCTTTTTGAATTTAAATGCACGAGTTTTAAAAGTCAAAAGACAAGCTTAGTTTCGAGGATTTGAACTGTCATATCCTAACACACTGGGCATGACATTTTACTTCGTCAAAATATGCGGGCCTTAGCACCTGATTCAATTCATTTAAAATTTTCTTTAAACAAAGAGGATGTATTTTAAAATCTTTTCAAATGTTCGACATTAAGACGTTAATCAATCAATTCGGTACCAATTTTGGGCGTTACGAGGGTGCTAATCCTTCCTCGTGCGTAATCGATTCCTGAACCCATTTTCTCGAATTTCGTAGGCCAAAATCATTATTTAAATAAACCAAAATGTTTTTATGATTAATCTTAAGGTGATCCGATCACACCTCGAAAAAAAGATTGGTGGCGACTCTATTTTCATTTTTAAAGTCTACCCTTTTTTCCAACAACAAATAAAAATGGTTTCGACAGCTTGGCGACTCCACTGGGGACGTAAAGAGTCAAGCCGTAAATTTGATTTTTTTCTGTCTTGTTGTCGAAAAATTGAAAATCCGATTTGAAAAATTATGATCCTTTTATTGCATTTGTTCGTATTGTTTTGTTACTGTGGTTTGATTCTCGTAGAATGTTTTCGCATCATATAGCATAAGGACCGTTTCGTCTTACCTTTTTGAAGTGGGAGTGAGAAACTATTCCTTCGTGAGGTATTCACCTCCGTTTAGGATAGTGGATCGCTTTTAGGATACATCGGTACCTATGTCTTCGTGAGATTTTCATCTTCTTATAGCCATAGAGAAATGTATTCCCCTGAACTGAACTCAGTCCGTATGAGCCTATAATGGGTGAGGATCGAGGAATCTGCCGGTTCAGATACCTTTACTTTAGAATCGAACCACATATAATGAGCCCTAAGAACTTACCTTAGGTAGATCCACACCAAATCCTAGTGGTTACCCGAATAGGCGCTTTATTATTTCTTGCTTGCTTCAGATTCTTGCTTCGTATACTGACTTGTTTCTTTTGCTTTGATTGCATGACATTTTCATCATAAAAAAAGAGGGTGTTGATTCACGTTCGATTGCTAAATAGAAAGCTTGCCATGGAGAACGGGGTTCTTGATAAAGTAGAAGATAACACGGCTGTCCGAATATGGTCCGAGAGAACACAACTGGAGAAAGGTGATAGCCTGATGGAAGGGTATGTATCAGAATTATGGGATTTCAATCGAAACAAAGTGACCCAAAATAATCTTCAGGAATTGAAAGAGATATGGGTCCAGTGGGATGAAGAAATCAAGCAGTTATTTTACAGTAATTATGGTGATCTACCTTACCTACTCGATGTAAAAGTAGACAAGCATTTGTTTCGAGCTCTGGGTCAATTTTGGAACCCTGCCTATAGTTTTTTTACTTTTGGAAATGTGGATTTGGTACCTACTATGGAAGAGTACTCAACCTTGCTCCGTTGCCCGAAGATTCAGACCAACAAAGTCTACTCTAGGGCTGTCAATGTCCCGACGTTCTTAAAGAAGTTGATGAACGTCACAGGGATGAGCAAATAGTGGGTGACAACTCGAATCAAATAGAAAGGTGACAGTAAGTGCATCCCTTGGAGAAATTTGCGAGATTTGATCCTAGCACATCCCGACGTGAAGAAAAGGGCCGACGTCTTCGCATTAAGCATTTATGGATTGGTGATCTTCCCCAAGGCTTTGGGGCATATAGACGAGGCCGTCTCTGATTTATTTGATCAACTTGATAAAAGGGTTACACCCATCCATGCAATTCTGGCCGAAACCTTCAGGTCCTTGAACTCATGCCGAAGAGCGGGTGAAGGGAGATTCATCGGGTGTGCACAAATTTTTTTTAGCATGGTTTCGTAGCTATTTTTGGAAAGTAGAAAAAGTGTCGTACCGAATCTTCTCCGAAAACTATTCTCCCCTAAAAAGTTAGTGGCTACTCCGAGACGGGATGATATTACAGAGGAGAAATGGATGATGATTCTCAAAAACCTGCGTGACGAAGACGTCGAATGGAGAGCCCTTTGGATGGTTCCTGATGAGATTTTATACCAATGTGGCAAGTTCGATTGGGTCCCTCTGCTTGGGATTTGAGGAGCTGTTGGGTATTCTCCTCTACTTATGTTAAGGCAGTATAGATCGAGATAATTCATACCAGCAACTCAAGGGCTGGCTCAATGCGAGTTTTCGTATAAGGGGGATAACTACAAGAAAAAGGTCCGAGAAATGTCCAATGCCTGGAACCAAACCCGCCGAATGAAGTGATTTGCCGCAGGTTTGAAGACGACCCCCGAATATAATGGATGGTTGGGTAAAAGAGTCAATGATAACGTCCCCGGGCCGAGTCAGGAAGGCATTCGACCAATGGAGGAATATCTGCGAGTGGTCCCGTCTGAGCTAGAGATCATAAAGCAAGATTTTGAAAGAAGGAATTCGGAGCTAGGAAAGAGGATAGAGCAATTAGAAGAAGAAAAGATGCAATTAGGACTAGATGTTGATGTCCAAAAGCTAGAGTCTGATAAATTAAGAAAAGGAAAAAATAAGGCTGAAGAAGATTTGGATAGTTTGAAAACGGATTACAAGAAGCTGCGCCTATCAATGAGGACTGCTGGATTGGGAAAGACATTAGAACAAAGGCGGCAAGAGGTCAACGAAGAAAAGAATAGAGCCGAGCAATAGGAAAAGAAATACCAAGACGTCCAGGTTCGAGGAAATGACTTAGAGAAAGACCTATTAGAATGCCAAAATGAAAAGGTCGGATTAAAAGCCAAGGTTGTAGAATTAGAAAAATCACTTCATCAGTATCATAATCGCAATTCCACAATTGAGTTGAAAGCAAGCTTAAACAAGATTGAAGAGCTGAAAAGAAAAATAGAAGAGCTCGAGATCGCATTACAAAATTGTGAACTCTGAGTTGAACTCCTTGAAGAAAGCAACGAGCAGTGGAAAGAGCAACTTCACCATTCTCAAAGACAGATCAGGGATAGAGACTATATCATGGGTGAAGCTGTGGCTCAAATACGAGAGGTGGCCGATCATTTTGATACCCTAGCAGTTCAGGCTAACGCACTAAGTTTGAAGTATGAATCAAAATCAGATTGGGGTCAAGAGTTAGCTTGGCTTCTTAGGAAGGTTAAGGCTTTGAGCACTAGGGCAAAGCCGTATATGTAATCTGTTTTATGTAAATGAATTTGTTTTCTAGTAAAGTTTTCTAAATGGAATTGAATCAAAATCGACGCCTTTTTGCATTCATTCATTCGCATTACATCACATCATGTGCATTTAAATTTCAGGGAAAGACCCTAATTGGTTAAAATCATTTCAGAGTTAATCTGGAAACCAACAAAAAACTTATCAACCAAACTTGATTACGGTACCCGAGCAAAAACTAAAGAAATGGACCAAAGGTTGGAGAGATTAGAGCAAATGCAAATAAAGATGCTAGAACAATTAGCCAAACTTCAACAAGATATAAAGAATCAGATGAGCCAGTTAACCAAGATGCTAGCTGGAGGGTTAGAAAAAGGAAAAAACCCTATGGTTGAGTTCGGGAACAGTAATGAGGACTTCGGTTATCATTCAGGCTTTACCCAACAAACACCCAAGCACAACCAAATGCGAATCCACAAAGAGTATCTATTAACATCAGACCCCAACACCAGACTGGTACCTCGACACCGGTGAACTTCCCGATAGATTCAGGTTCTAGTCCAGGGGATAACCTAATCAACCCTGTAGCGGAAAAAAAGGCGAGAGCGGAGCTCCCAAAACAATTTGAAGATCGTTCAAATGGAAAAGGCAAGAGAGGAGCTCCTAAATCAATACTTTAAAGGTCCCGAGGAAGAGAGAAAACGAAGTGAATAATACAAGAATGTATAATAAGGGCTATTCAAGGCCGATTACTGTAAGCCAACCAAGGACGGCAACTACTAGCCATCAGGTCCCCCCAAGGCAAGATCCTAATCCAAGACCGAGCTCAGAAAAACCCTAGTTCATGCCCATCCCGATCACGTATGGGGAGCTATACCAAAGTTTGTTTGATGCACATATAGTATCCCCTTTCTACCTAAAACCTATACAGCCTCCCTTTCCCAACGCCCAATACGAGTATCACGCGGGAATCACAGGACACTCAATTGAGAACTGCACTGCTTTTAAAAAGATAATTGAAAGACTCATCAACATTGTTATGGTGAAGTTCGATGCAGAAAATTCGTTACCCAACCATTCTGACAAAAGGGTAAACGCGATAATCCAGAGTGCAGGGAAGAGAATCAAGACAGATGTAGCAGAGGTGAAAACCCCGCTGAGGGAGATTTGGAAGAAAATGGTAGAAGGAGGATTAATCACCTAGGATTTAGGAGAGAAACCCGGAGAAGCAAGGAACTACTGTGAGTTCCATGATGAAGAGGGTCATGTGATTCAAAAGTGCAATGAATTCAAAGCCTTGGTGCAAGGCCTGATGGATAATATGGAACTGGAATTCTATGAATATATTGAAGGCCTGGATAGAATGTACAGAAATGAGAGCATTAAGGTTATATCTGAAAAAAGAATTAGAAGAGAAAACTTATAGCACATCCGCCCTTATGAGCCTGGGAATGTTTTGAACAATTAAACTGTGGAAGAGATCCCTGTATTTTTTAGAGCTAATTTAGGGTAATATGTAAAACACGCTTGTTGCTTTAAGCCTAGAAGCAATAAGAATCCTTTTGTGAAATAAACTCATGTCCAGCATCTTTATTTCAACAAAAAATGCATTTTTGTGTCTCACTTTGAGTAAATATTCTTTTATTCCTTTATTTCATTCATGTTCATACCACATAAATAATTATTATTAGATTCATTTGTTCTTTGAATATTCCTTCATACCTACAACAGGTCCCTAGATATCAACGACATGAACCACGCTGATACTAACTCAGAATCTACTTTTGAGCAAGGTATGTGTCTATAGGGATCTCAGGACTTTGAAGATGACAAAGATTGTAACCTATTGTAACACCTTGAATTTGGGCCTAGTAGAATTAGGCCTATTGGGCCTTGGGCATAGGAGCGTTTAAAACTTTTGAGAACAAGAGAACGACACTAATGCAAGTTGGGTCTATTAAATGAGTGATTTTGGAAGGTTAGCGGGCTTCTATGAAGTCTTGGGTTCAAGCCATGTCATTTGGAAAATTTTTATTTTTAGCATTAGAGGACACTGACTCCTGGTATTAAGCCTTGTAATATCCCAAAATAGGGGTTGCGAGTTTGGAAAATAACCCAAGTGTTAGTGGGCCTCGGGAGTGTTTTGATGAGTTATTAGAGTTCCTAAAGCCCGAGGATAAAAATGGGAGCATTTTGGAAATTTTGAAAATTTGGGGTTAAAAATGGAAATTTGGTTGAGGAGGCCTTAAGTAAAAATTTTGTAAAATTGAGGCATATAAAATGCTCTAGCCGAGTGGCTTCTATGCGCCACTTTGGGGCTTGGATATAACTCCATAACGTCTGGAGTTCGAATCGAAGGCGCGGCATAAGAGTTTTGTTTTTTTTTAGAAAATGGTATTGCTGTAAAGAAGGATGTAAAAGAATTTTTAACTCGTCCATTAGCATAAAATGAACATTGGCTGAGTGGTTAGGACGTTTGCAGCCAGGGTATCTTCGCGAGAACCTGCGTTCGAGATTCGCTGGAAGCGCGGGGTGAGTTTTTATTTTTGAATAAAGGGAATCTAACGGAAAAAGGGTTTAAAAGAAAATCTGATGAGATTATTGCATGAAATTCGAAGTGGCCGAGTGGCCAAGGACTTTGCGTGAGAACTAAGGCCCGGAGGACTCGTGTTCGAATCCTCGGGATCGCGCATGAGGCGCTTTATTTTTACTTTAAGCACTAAAAGTATAAGGAGCCATGGAAGTAAGGTTTAAAAGAAATTTCGATGGGATATAGTATGAAATAAGCGTCTGGCAGAGTGGCTGAAGCTTGGAGATGCTTTCTCCAGGTCTCGGGTTCGAGACCTGGGGGCAGCAGGCATGGTTTTCCTTTTTGATAACGTGAATGGGCTGCATGGGCATTAAATGCCTGCAGCAAGCATGCACGCATGCAACCTTGGGGGGGTTTGCTCCTCTTTATTATTATTTTTATAAGTATTATTATTATTTTTATGCATGAAGTATGGAAATTTTGTTAAGTTTTATTTTTAATTATAAATGGTGTTGAGCATGCTATTAAACAAAGAATTTTATTATTCTTATGTTAATGGGTTATTATTTTATGGTGAATAGGAAATGATGAGGTATGGTTATATTTTATTAGTTTGTTTTTAATAAGGGAAAAATAAGATTAAATAATGGAAAATGGTGTTGAAATTACAAAAGGGAGAGCATGCTTAGAGTACTCCTAGGCCGGCCTTGTGTTTGAGAAAGGATGGCCAATTTCTTTATTGTGTTTTTAATAATTTTTAATGTATGGGAAAAAGGATTAGACATGGGAATTTTTTTTTTTGGAAATTTGATGTGAGAAAATTTAGTAAAATGAGAGAGGTGTGGCCGGCCTTGATTGGTAAAAACTTGGCCAAAATTCTTGGCTCTTTTGTTTTGATTTTCTTTGCATTTGTGAATGGCCGAATGCTTCCTTAGGTCTTTCCTTTCCTCCATTCTTGTGCATAGCCGTTGAAGCTTGCTTTAGGGTCTTGCATGGCCGGTTTTTCCAGTAGCAAGGGAAGTGGCCATTGCTATGTCTTTGTTTCTTTTTTTGTTCTTGACCGAGAGAGAGGGAGAGAAAGAGCAAGTTGGGCTTCGGTCTCGAAGAAATTAGAGGGTATTTCAGCTAGCAATTATTGTTTCTTCAATGATTGAGTAGCCGCATGTTTCGTTATCATTTGAAACATAAGCTCATTATCACCCTTTTTCCTCTCCATTAGTACAATGCCGAAACACCTTAGCTGAATCTTGATAGAAGGTACTATCAACTACGTGTTTATGATCTCTTCGAACGTTGGTAAGTACTCCTATTAAGTAGTTGATTTCTTCTTTTTCTTTTGCATGTCGAAATCAAGGCTAGACTTTGATTTCAAGAATGGCCGAATATGCTTTGGGCCATATTGATATGTTTCTATTGTACCAATGTTAGGAAGCATTAAAGGAGTCCTTCGAGTTTGACAGAGATTAAGGTGAAGAAATGTGATTTTCGGCCTTAAGACTATATTTTGAGTTTTGGTGTTAAACGAATGATTGACCTTGATTTAAAGGGGTGGCCGAAAGTGTACAAGGCCATGGTAAAGTGCTCTTTTTGTGTGGCAAGTGTTAGGACCTTAAAAAGGAGTCTTCTATTCAAGAAATGGTAAGTGCAATATTTGGCCGAGGGCCATTATTTTTAGATATGAATGTTAGCCGATTCTAACAATGTTTTAATAGGACTTTCGATGACTTCGAGAGCTAAGCAACAAGAACAAGTGGTGATTCGGGATCAAAATAAGCTAGGTAAATGACTTATGGTATTCGGCCTAAGGCCATGTTTTTGGTACTAAGTGTGACCGATTTCGGTTGTGTGTTTTAGGGGCTAAACAATAAAAAGAAACAGAAGCTTTCGAGGCTTTAGTTGATATTAGAATCGATAAATCAGAATCTCGCTATAATCAGGTGCGTAGTTATCGCACTGATCCTTTGTTTCTTATATGTGTTGTGTGTGTTTTTTATGAAAGTGTACCTGTTGTAAAGTGTTAATCGAAATAAAGGCTAAGAGTATGGATACTAAGGTAAGTGATCGAATAATCAAGTTAATGGTTATGATATTAACTTGTCAGTGATTTGCGATAATAATTGATTATTGATGAATGTATAATAAAGTGATGACACATTATGTATAATTGTTTTGAGTAGCATGTGGCCATAATACATATACATATGCATGTGAATTGTGACGTACGCTATGTGAGTGATCTAATGCTAGCCTCGTGCTACATTCGCGATTGATGATTAGTGAACCAATTGATATGTGGATCACTCCGTGGATTAGACTTCGTAATTGTATATTAGTGATCATATTTTTATATTGTGTATTCATGATTGCATTATCATAATTGCATGTTGTATATATGAATTGTGTGGATATGGGCCAAGCCCATAGGTGAGGACATGTGTATTAACTGTGCACTGAGTCTTGGTGACTCACTCTATTTTTATTAAACCTTTCAGGTGGCGCGTAAAGCTTGGACCGGGTCAGAGAGGACACAAAGGTGGCCATGAGGAAATGGACTTTTTAAAAAAAGGGACGTCTTATGTGATTAATTAAATATTTATATTTTCCGTATTTTGATTAAGTGTGTATTGTAATAAGGCCTACTAAAGTATTTCAGTCCATTTATTAAGTATCGTTATTAATATGCCCTACTATGAAAGGTTGATTACAAACGGTTTTATTTCCTCGAGCAAAGCTCGAATCCGATATTTTTATAATAAACTTCGACTTTTACTTAGAATATTACAAGTCACGAAAATGTTTTACCAAACTCGGCAAAATTTTCATCGGTTTCACTATTAAGTAAGAATGTTTTTCGAAAGTGTTCCGCAGTGGCATTCCAAATTCGGTCGGATTTAATGGGCCGGGTTTGGGGTGTTACATCGTTTTACCCCCTCAACCTGCTTGTTGACCCGACTAGGGGAAGGATTCGTGTGTTTTGTGGAATTGGGCTATTTACTGCTTTAGCCCTTCAGCATTTTTATTTTTTAAATTTAGTTTTTTTTAATTTTAATTTGCCCTAGTAATTTTCTTGCTGATTCATTTTAGTCCCCCTTGATGCTACGCATTTTGGACAGTGGGAATAATTTCCTAATTAGTCCCTATCCTTTTGGGGCTCATTACAATTCGGTCCTTTTACCTTATTTTATTTCTATTTTTGCCCTAAAACTTTATTTTTGCTTTCAATTTAATCCTTTTAGTCATTGTTGCTATTTTGTTATTAAAGTCTATTAATATTATTATTATTATTCCTATTATTATTTATCTATTTTTTATTATCATTATTCATTTATTATTATTATTATTATTATTTTTAAACCGTTTTACCTAATATCTGTTTATTTATTTATTTATTTGTTCATTATCAAATTTTTAATTAAATTTTTAATTATTATTTTCCTTTATTTACTAATTCGTTTTTTTATATTTAGTTTGTTTTATTTTATTCATTTATTTATTTTTGCTTTTTATCTTCTTTTTTGTCTTTATTATTGTTATTTATCTTATCGCCCGTGATTTTTATTCTATTATGCATACCGGTACTATAATTCATTCTCCATTTTACTACGATCGTATTACATTTTATCCGACGCGTTAAATTTTTTTTTTGAAATAAGCAAATACTTCGCGTTCTAAGGTTCGAAAGAAATCGTACCTTAACTTACTGGGTTTTGATTTTTCTCATCGAGTCTAAAGGACCTATTATTTTCCTTTTAAAATCAAAGCATAAAAGTTAAATAAAAGCTTATCCTCGGGAACTAAAAAAGGTTGTGTCCTAACTCACTGGATGTGACATTTTGTTATCTCGAGATAAGGATTTTTAAAAGCAAAGGCAATATTTTGTATTTGGAAATTTTGAGAAATTGTGCCCTAACTTACTGGGTTCTGATTTTTCATTTGACCCAAATAACCGAATATCCTTTTTGAATTTAAATGCACGAGTTTTAAAAGTCAAAAGGCAAGCTTAGTTTCGAGGATTCAAAATGTCATATCCTAACTCACTGGGCATGACATTTTACTTCGTCGAAATTAGCGGGTCTCAGCATCTGATTCAATTCATTTAAAATTTTCTTTAAACAAAGAGGATAGTATTTTAAAATCTTTTCAAATTTTCGACATTAAAACCTGTTAATCAATCAATTTGGTACCAATTTTGGGCATTACGAGGGTGCTAATCCTTCCTCGTGTGTAATCGATTCCCGAACCCGTTTTCTCAAATTTCGTGGGCCAAAATCATTATTGAAATAAACCAAAATGTTTTAATGATTAATCTTAAGGTGAACCAATCACACCCCAAAAAAAAAGATTGGTGGCGACTCCATTTTCATTTTTAACGTCGACCCTATTTTCTAACAACAAATAAAAATGGTTTCAACACGTGTAAGACTATATCTGGGACATCGGCATCATATTTGGTTTTGTGTAAGACCCTGCCTAGGACAGTGGCATCAATACTGATTACATGTAAGTCCACGTCTGGGACGTTGGCATTGTACGAGCTTTCCGACCTATCTAAGTATCCTATTTGATTCTGAACGGTTCAACGGGCATTCTGAGAAATGAATGAGTATACGAATGTGCATCCAACTTCTGGTACGTATGTATGTATATGAAATTTGGCAATGAAAGGTGTGTATGTATGTGATCATTTGATATGTGAGCTACATTACATGATATGTGGTTATGAGCAAACGGACACGATCAATTGAAATATAAGAGAAATATGACTTGTGATTGTGTTATGCCATGAACTATATGTATGAAATGGTTTATAATTGTTCTATATGGTAGGTTTGTTTGTCTATGCCTTATTAAGCTGTTGAAAGCTTAGTTTGTGTGTGTTTTCAACGTTTTATAGATTATCGAAGCTACTGGAAGTTCAGGGATCATCGAGGATCATCACCACACTATCAAACTATATTTTGGTACCTTTTAAAAATGTACATATTGTAGTATGCCATGTATAGGCTAGAGAACTTTGATTATGTTTTGAAATGTGTAAATATAGCCATGTGATATGGCTTGATAATGAATGTGATTATAGAGTGAATTTAGTGCATACTATGTAATGCAAATTTTGGTATGTTTTTGGCTGCCTTTGAGATTTGATTTGATGCTTTTTTTTTATACTTATAAGTATGACCAAATTTTAGGTGGCAAATTGGCCTTGCAAAAAGGCCTCTATTTGACCACATGGTTGAGCACAAGGGGCTTGTGTCTCGACCGTGTCCTTCACTGTCCCAATTCGAAGCAAGTCAGACTTGTACTTGAGCCAGACATATGGGTGTGTGACAAGCCGTGTGACTCAAATCAGTGTTGCACACGGGCCAGACACGCGTGTCTGACAGGTCGTATGGTTCTAGTCAGTTTTGCACACGGGTTGAGACTTGGTCTAGGGCACGGCCGTGTGAGGCACACGGCCTAGCCACATGGGCGTGTGCCTTGTTTTGAAAGAAAAATTTTCTAAGTTCTGTATGAGATCAGTTTAGTCCCGAACCTTCTCTAAAGCATGAGTAAGTTCTCGTAGACTTTCTAAAGGGACTATATGTGTGTGAATCATTATAAAATGATGTTGTATGATTGATGTTGTAAAATGAGAGTAAA
Source organism: Gossypium australe (assembly GCA_005393395.2). Lineage (NCBI taxonomy): Eukaryota > Viridiplantae > Streptophyta > Magnoliopsida > Malvales > Malvaceae > Gossypium > Gossypium australe. Next base: position 40,076,675 of record CM016619.1, read on the forward strand.
ATGTTTCGATATGTCTGGTAATGCCTCTTAACCTTAGTCTGGCGATGGATATGGGTTAGGGGTGTTACAATTTATTGGTATCAGAGCTATGGTTTAGTCTATTCTAGAAATAACGTAGCATGTGAGAGTTTAGCTATACTTGCCATATATATCAATTGTGATAGTGTGATGAATCCTGATAGATAAAATGTGTTTTCCGTATAGTAATAGATCCCAAACGAGCTGTAGCTGACGATGTTGAAAGTAATGCGCCTGCTCCCGGTCAAGGGATAGAGCCGTCTGATTCTAGACCGATTACTAGCGGTCAGGAAGAAGAGGCTAAACACGCATTATTCCAGATGATAACTGAGTGGTTCACTCAGTATGTTAGAGCAAATCCAGCTGTTCCTCAACCTCCGCCCCTACCTAATCCCCCTCAGACTCTTGTTTTACCTCCAATTATGAATCTGGATCTGTTGAATAAGCCTCCAGTCGATAAAATCCATAAATATGGGGCCAAAGAGTTCAGGGCCACTAATGATGATGATGCTGAGAGAGCTGAGTTTTGGCTCAATAATACGATTTGAGTATTTGATGAGATGTCATGTACCCCTGATGAATGTGTGAAATATGTCGTTTCTTTGTTGAGAGATGCAGCTTACCAATTGTGAAAATCTTTGACTTCTGTTGTTCCAAAAGAACGAATTACCTGGGATTTCTTTCAATTTGAATTCCAGAAGAAATATATTAGTCCGAGATTCATTGATCAAAAACACAAAAAGTTTCTTGAATTGAAACAAGGTCGTATGTCTATTACAGAATACGAGTGAGAATTTGTGAGATTGAGCCAGTATGCATGAGAATGTGTCTCAACTGAGGGAATAATGTGTAAAAGGTTCGAAGACAGCTTGAATGAAGATATCCGTTTATTAGTCGAAATTCTAGAAACAAAAGAATTCGTTGTGCTTGTTGATCGAGCGTGTAAATCTGAAGAACTTGGGAAAGAGAAAAGAAAAGCTGATTTAAAAGCTAGAGAGGTGCGGAAACGAACAATGAGTAAGCCATATCAGTCGGCATCAAAGAAATTCTGAGATGATGATAGCCGTTCAAAGACTAACTTGGGACATTCGAGTAGAGATCATGCAAGATCACATTCAAGCTTTCAAGCTCTAGCTACATCGATTACAAGTGTTGGAAATGTCAAATCTGAGCAACCTGAGTGTAGACATTGTGGTAAAAGACATCCAGGCAATTTTTGATTAAATGATTGAGCTTGTTTCAAATGTGGAGCTTGAGATCACTGTATTTGAGACTGTCCCGAGTCTGTTGAGCAAGAGATTGTACAGAATCCAAAGTCGAATAACGCTTCAGCTAGGGGTAGACCTTCTAGAAACACAGAAAATGTGAGTGGTAGCCAGAGAGTTATGAAAGATATAGCTGCGAGATCTGAGGCGAGAGTGCCTGCCAGAGCTTATGCTATACGAGCTCGTGAGGAAGCTTCGTCTCTAGACGTCATTACCGGTACTTTTACTCTTTATGATACTTATGTGATTGCATTGATAGATCTAGGGTCTACTCATTCATATATATTCATGAACTTAGTATCCAGTAAGACTCTGCCTATAGAGTCTACTGAATTTGTAATTATAGTATCGAACCCCTTAGGCAAGTGTGTTCTGGTTGATAAAGTGTGCAAGAATTGTCTGTTGATGTTTCGAGATATCTGTTTCTCGGCTAATCTGATGTTATTACCCTTTGATGAGTTTGATATAATCCTGGGAATGGATTGGCTAACTTTGTATGATGCTGTTGTGAATTACAAACGGAAGACTATTGATTTGAGATGTCTGAATGATGAGATAATTCGGATCAAATCTAATGACTTGAATGGGTTATCAACTGTGATATCAGCGATGAAAGCTCATAGTTATGTGAAAAAGGGTTGTGAAGCCTATTTTGCCTATGTGATTGATTTGAAAGTAATTGAAAAGAAAATTGAATCAATGCCTGTGGTTTGTCTTTCCTATTTTCTCTAATGTGTTTCCTAAAGAATTATCGAGATTACCTCTGATACAAGAAGTTGAGTTTGGCATTGACTTAGTGCCGATGACGAGCCCTATATCAATAGCTCTATACAGAATGGCTCCAAAAAAATTGAAAGAATTGAAGTCTCAGTTGCAAGAATTAACCGATGGAGGATTTGCACGACTGAGTTTCTCACCTTAGGGTGCTCCCATTTTGTTTGTGAAAAAGAAAGATGGCACGATGAGAATGAGCATTGATTACCGTCAGTTAAAAAAAGTTACTATTAAGAACAAATATCCTCTGCCCAGAATCGATGATTTGTTTGATCAGCTGAAAGGAGCTACTATGTTTTCAAAGATAGATCTGAGATTGTGATACTATCAGTTGCGAGTAAAAGATTTAGACATTCCGAAAACTGTTTTCAGAATGAGGTACGAACATTATGAGTTTTTAGTTATGCCTTTTGGGTTAACGAATGCTCATGCTGCCTTTGTGGACTTGATGAACAGAATTTTAGACCGTATTTAGATCGATTTGTTTTTGTATTCATTGATGACATTTTGATTTATTCGTGTGATGAAATTGAGCATGCCGAACATTTGAGAGTTGTGCTACAAACTCTGTGTGATAAGCAATTGTATGCAAAGTTTAGTAAATATGAGTTCTGGTTGCATGAAGTTGGCTTTTTGGGGCATATTGTGTCAGCATCCGGCATACAAGTTGATCCGAGCAAGATTTCAACTATTTTAGAGTGGAAGGCTCTGAAAAATGTGTATGAAGTCTGTAATTTTCTAGGACTTGCTGGTTATTACCGACGATTCATAAAAGGCTTTTCGATGATTGCAGCTCCATTGACGAGATTGCTTCAAAAAGATGTGAAATTCGAATGGTCTGAAAAGTGTCAGAAAAGTTTTGATCAGTTGAAAGCCTACTGACTAACGCTCCAGTGTTAGTACAGCTAGAATCCGGTAAAAAGTTTGTGAATATAGTGATGCTTCGTTATAATTCAAGGATGTGTTGATGCAGGAAGGCAAAGTTATAGCTTATGCCTCCAGACAATTGAAACTGCATGAAAAGAATTATTCGACGACGACCTTGAATTAACTGCAATTGTGTTTGCTCTAAAAATTTGGCGCCACTATCTTTTCGGTGAAAAATGTCATGTGTTTTAAGATCATAAAAGTTTGAAATATTTGATGACTCAGAAAGATTTGAATCTGCGTTAGAGAAGATGGTTAGAACTGTTAAAAGATTACGAGCTAGCTATAGATTATCATCCGGGAAAAGAAAATGTTGTTGCTGATGCTTTGAGTCAGAAATCACTGTTTGTGCTACGTGCGATGAATACTTATTTAGTTTTATTTGATGGTGGTTCGGTTTTGGCTGAATTGAAAGCGAGCCCATTGTTCTTACAACAAATTTGTGATGCTTAGAAAGTTGATAATGAAATGTTAACAAAATGAGCTTTGTGTGAATTGATCTCTGATTCAGAATTTCAAGTTGATGATGATGATTGTCTGAGATTCTGAGATTGGATTTGTGTTCTGAGAAATCCTGAGTTGATTCAGTTGATTTTGAAAGAAGCTCATAGCAGTCGCTTATCGGTTAATCCGGGAAGTACAAAGATGTATAATGATTTGAAATGTATAATGATTTGAAACAACTTTACTGGTGGCCTGGAATGAAAAGAGATATCTCTGATTTTGTTTCGAAATGTTTGATCTGTCAGCAAATTAAAGCTGAACATCAGGTGCCATCCGGTTTGTTACAACGATTATGATTCCTGAGTGGAAATGGGATAAATTGACGATGGATTTTTTTTCCGGTTTGCCTTTAACTCTAAAGAAGAAAGATGCAATTTGGGTTATAGTTGATAGATTAACAAAATCAGCTCATTTTATTTTGGTGAGAATGGATTATTCGCTTGATATAGATGAATATACATTTCTAATATTGTGAGATTGCATGGGGTGCCACTATCTATTGTGTCTGACAGAGATCCGAGGTTTACTTCGAGGTTTTGGAAGAAACTGCAAGAGGCTTTAGGTATGAAATTCCACTTCAGTACTGCTTTTCTATAACACCCCTAACCCGTATCTGCCGCCGGATTAGGGTTAAGAGGCGTTACAGGATAAACAAAATCTTTTACGGACATTTCATAATATAATTCATCCAATCAGATCAGAGTGTCCCTTAAATAGGTAATTAGACCTTAAACATGATTTGGATTAGGATCGAGACTAAACTAAACACATACGAAAATTCTCAGAAATTTAACACTTTTTTTGAGTTACAGAGGTCACACGCCCGTGTGAGTAGGCCGTGTGCCTCCCACGGCCTCAGACACGCCCGTGTGCCTCACCCGTGGTCTATCCTGACTTGCACGACACGGCCAGTCACATGCCCGTGTGTCCAGCCCGTGGTTGATCCTGACTTGTTTTGAATTTCAACCACGAGGGACACGGTCGAGCCACACGCCCGTGTGCTCAACTGTGTGGGCAAATATAGGCCATTTGCAAGGCCGAATGGCCACCCACACTTGGGTCATTCCTACAAGTATCATACCAATTCATTGCATGCAAAAGTAACCAACTTTCACAAGCATTCAAAAGCCTATCAAAGTCAACAACTTATGCAACAATAGCTCCACTAATTAACAATCATTTCCAAGCATACTTCACCACATACATATCATTTCCATATGATAACCATTCATCAAATACATGCTTATTAAGCATCCATAAACTTACCATTATCATGACCATTCCATGGCCTTGTAAACATATCAAAATCAACTTCATATAGCATAGCATCATATACAAGGCACAATCACTTATCTAGCCATATCACATGGCTATATATAAACATGTCTCAAACACACCTCTAAAACAACTAGCCTAAACATGCCATACTTAGTATATACATTTCCAAAAGGTACCAAAATGAGTTTGGGTAGTATGATGATGATCCTTGATGGTGCCCGAGCCTCCCGTAGCTTTAACGATCTAAAAAAACAGAACAAACACACACAAAGTAAGCATTCCAAAAGCTTAGTAAGCTATATACAAATAAGCTTAACATATAATCAATTAGAAGCATAACTATTTGAATTCATTAACATATCTTCATTTCAAGCACATAAATAATCTCTTTAGCTCACTTGGTTTGCCATTGCTTACCAATTCATCATATCTCAAGTATCTCACTTGCTCGTATCTCAAACATACATATATCTCAAATGTTCCTTTGCATCAATACACATACTTACTCACCTTTCATGCTTATACAAAGCATACATATCAACGTACCTGAAACGGATATACAACTCACGTGGTCATTCCTTTCTCGGACTTGCCTATTGAACTGTTCGGAACTAAATAGATACTTAGAGTACTCGGAATAGTCGTACAATGCCAACGTCCTAGACGTGGTCTTACATGTAACCAAATATCAATGCCACTGTCCCAGACAGGGTCTTACATGAATCAATACGATGCTAATGTCCCAGACATGGTCTTACACGTAAATCTCATATCAAAGCCAACGTCCCAGACGTGGTCTTACACAAAATCTCGAATCAATGCCAATGTCCCAGACTTGGTCTTACATGATATCACATAACGACACCTATGTCATGACATATGTAATTTCTATTTGTTCCTAGGTTCAGACGGGACTTTTCGGACACTAATACCTTGTCGATATATATACTTAAACTCGGATTTCACATACATTCCATCTCAATGGATATTCATAGCAATTCAAATTTCATATAGATACAAATAATTCAATTCAAGTGCATTTATTTGTATATTGACTTACCTCGGATTCGGTTTAACGGAAACAGGCTCGGCTACTCAATTACTTTCGATTTCCCCCGTTCTAATCTGTATTGTTCGATTCTTGATCAATACATATTCAAATTCAATCCATTTATTCACCAAAACATTTAATTCCATCCAAGAACACATATTTAGGGTAATTTGCAAATTAGCCCTCACATTTGCACATTTGGACATGTTAGTCCCTATTTCACAAAATCACAAAATACACAAAATTACCATATACCCATGCTTAGCCGAATATTAATGCATCTCATAAAAGTCCATACATTTCATTTATTACACAATTTAGTCCCTCAAAATACTATTTTCTCAATTAAGTCCAAATTGCTCAATTTCATCAAAAATTCAAAGATAAACTATGTTAATCAAACACATAACTTTCATAATTCATCATCAAACCTCATAAAACTCATAAATTCATTAATGGCTCATTTCAAAAACATCATCAATTCACAAAATTGAGGCATGGGTTTTGAAGTATACAAAGCAACGATTACAAAAATGTAGAAATTATCAAAAACCGAAGTCAAAACTTACCTTAATTTATGCTTCAAGCTAGCCGAATGTCCACAACTCAAAACCCTTGCTTGTTTTTCTTGTTTTTGATGGATGAACATAAAAGATGGTGGAATTTTTGGCTTTTGTTTTTGTTTAATAACCTTTGATTTATCAAATTACCTATTTAACTTTTAATACTAAATATATAAACATATGTTACAAGGTCATTATTGACCATGTCCATCCACTTACTACAATAGTGGGCTAATTGCCTATTAAAGACTTCTCATAATAAAAACAATAACAATTCAGCACCTATACCAAATAGATGGCCACTTTTACCATTTATGCGATTTAGTCCTTTGCTCAAATTAAGCACAGAGACGGACAAATTAACTTACGGAACTTTAACACATGCTTACTCACATATCATAGGCACAAAAATAATATTAAAATATTATTCTAACTCGGATTTGTGGTCCCGAACCACTGTTCTGACTAGGGTCTAAACCGGACTGTTATAATTCTCCCCCTTAGGGATTTTCGTCCTCGAAAATCTTACCGTTCAACAGATTCAGATATTGCTGTCTCATTGAATCTTCAGGCTCCCATGTAGCCTCGTCCACTCCGTGTCGATGCCAAAACACTTTCACTAACGAAATTTTCTTGTTTCTCAATTCTTTCACTTCACTGCTAAGATACGGATTGGTTCCTCCTCATATGTCATATCAGATAAGATTTCAATCTCAGACGGAGGAATCACATGTGATGGACCAGATCGGTATCGATGAAGCATTGACATGTGAAATACATTATGTATCTTTTCCAGCTCGGAGGGCAACAACAATCTGTATGCAACAGGTCCAGCACGCTCAACGATCTCATATGGTCCGATGAACCTTGGACTTAACTTGCCTTTACGTCCAAATTGAAGTACTTTCTTCCACGGAGACACTTTTAAAAACACTTTGTCGTCGATCTTAAATTGAATGTCTTTTCTTTTCAAATCTGCGTAGGATTTCTGACGATCAAACACTGCTTTCAGACTGTCACGGATTACTTTCACTTTCTGTTCAGTGTCTTTTATCAAATCGACCCAGTGTATCTTATTTTCACTGAGCTCTACCCAATACAGAGGTGTTCGACATTTATGTCCGTACAAAGCTTCATAAGGTGCCATTTTAATGCTCGACTGAAAACTGTTGTTGTATGCAAATTCTATCAATGGCAGGTATTGTTCCCACGTACCATCAAACTCAAGAATGCAACATCTCAACATATCCTCGAGAATCTGAATAATCTGTTCGGACTGACCATCTGTTTGCGGATGAAAAGTGGTACTGAAATGCAATTTCGTACCTAAGGCTTCTTGCAATTTCTTCCAAAATCGTGATGTAAACCTCGGATCTCTGTCTGACACAATGGACAATGGCACCCCGTGCAATCTCACAATATCAGAAATATAAAGCTCAGCTAATTTGTCAAGTGAGTAATCAGATTGTACCGGAATAAAATGGGTTGATTTCGTTAATCGGTCAACTACGACCCAAATCGCATGTTTTTTTTTGAAGTCAATGGCAATCCAGTAACAAAATCCATTATCACTCTATCCCATTCCCACTCGGGAATCAGAATTGGATGTAACAAACCAGACGGAACATGATGTTCAGCTTTAACTTGCTGACAAACTAAACATTTCAAAACATATTCAAAAATGTCTCGTTTCATACCAGACCACCAATAATATCGCTTCAGATCATGATACATCTTTGTACTTCTCGGATGAACAGATAGACGACTGTTATGTGCTTCATTCAAAATCAACCGAATCAACTCTGAGTTTCTCAAAACACAGAATTGATCTTGAAATCTCAAGCAATCATCAACATAAACTCGAAATTCAGAATCGGAGTTCGAATCACACTGGGCTCATTTTACTAACATTTCATTATCAATTCTGAGCATTACATATCTGTTGTAAAAACAACGGTTTCGCTTTTAATTCAGCTAACACTGAACCATCATCAGACATATCTAAATGAGCATTCATAGCACGTAATGCAAATAGTGACTTCCGACTTAATGCACCGACAACGACATTTGCTTTACCCGGGTGATAATCTATCACAAGCTCGTAGTCTTTTAAAAGCTCTAACCATCTTCTCTGTCGCAGATTCAAATCTTTCTGGGTCATCAAATATTTCAGACTTTTGTGATCTGAAAACACATAACATTTTTCACCAAAATGATAATGGCGCCAAATCTTTAGCGCAAACACAATCGCAGCTAGTTCAAGATCGTGAGTCGAATAATTCTTTTCATGAGGCTTTAGTTGTCTCGAGGCATAAGCTATTACTTTGCCTTCCTGCATTAGAACACAACCCAGACCATTCAATGAAGAATCACTATAAATCACGAACTCTTTGCCCGATTCTGGTTGTACCAACATTGGAGCTTCAGTCAAAAGGGCTTTCAACTGATCAAAGCTTTTCTAACATTTATCAGACCATTCATATCTCACATCTTTCTGAAGCAATCTAGTCAACAGAGTAGCTATCATCGAAAAGCCTTTTACGAACCTTCGATAATAACCAGCAAGTCCCAAAAAACTACGGACTTTTGACACATTTGTAGGAGGCTTCCACTCCAAAATAGCTGATATTTTGCTCGGATCAACTTGTATACCAGATGTTGACTCAATATGCCCCAGAAAACCAACTTCTCGTAACCAAAATTCACATTTGCTGAACTTCGCATACAATTGCTTTTCTCGCAGAGTTTGCAACGCAATTCTCAGATGCTTTGCATGCTCAGTTTCATCACGTGAATAAATCAAAATGTCGTCAATGAATACAACAACAAATTGACCTAAATACGGTCTGAAAATTCTGTTCATCAAATCCATGAAAACAGCAGGAGCATTTGTTAATCCAAAAGGCATAATTAAAAACTCATAATGCCCGTAATTCGCTCTAAAAGTAGTTTTCGGAATGTCTGAGTCTTTTACTGCCAACTGGTAGTATCTCGATCTCAGATCTATTTTTGAAAATACGGTAGCTCCTTTAAGTTTATCAAACAAATAGTCAATGCACATTCTTATCGTGTCGTCTTTCTTTTACACAAACAGAACAGGAGCACCCCAAGGTGAGAAACTCGATCTTGCAAACCCTCTGTCAGTTAACTCTTGCAACTTTGACTTTAATTCTTTCAGCTCTGTTGGTGCCATTCTATACGGAGCTATTGAAATAGGAGTCATACCAGGCAACAATTTAGTACCAAATTCGACTTCATGTATCGGAGGTAATCCTGATAGTTCTTCAGGGAACACATCAGGGAATTCACAGACAATAGGCACCGATTCAACTTTCTTTTCAGATACTTTTGAATCAATCACATAAGCAAAATATGCCTCATACCCCTTTTTCACATATCTTTGAGCTTTCAACACAGATATCATAGTAGGCAAACCATTCAAATCATTAGACTCAATACGAACTATTTCATCATTCTGACATCTCAAAACAATAGTCTTTCTTTTACAGTTCACAACAGCATCATGCAATGTCAACCAGTCCATACCCAGAATGATATCAAATTCATCAAATGGTAATAGCATCAGATCAGCAGGAAAACATATATCTCGAAACATCAACGGACAATTCTTGCATACTTTGTCAACCAGGACATTTTTACCTAAGGGGTTCGATACTCTAATAACAAATTCAGTAGACTCTACAGGAAAAGTCTTACTGGATACTAAGTTCATGCATATATACGGATGAGTAGAACCAGGGTCTATCAATGCAATCATAGAAGTATCATAAAGAGTAAATGTACCCGTAATAACATCTGGAGATGAAGCTTCCTCACGAGCTCGGATGGCATACGCTCTGGCAGGCGCTCTAGCTTTAGATCTCCGACAGTGTCCCTCGTAGACCTCTGACTACCAATGACATTTCTTGTATTTCGAGAAGGTCTACCCTTTACTGGAACATTATCAGATCTCGGATTCTGAACCATCTCTTGTTCAACAGACTCTGGCAGTCTCGAATAAAATGATCTAATGATCCACATCTGAAGCAAGACCAGTCATTCAATCTACAACTTCCCGGATGCCTTTTACCACAATGTTTACATTCAAGTAGCTCAGATCGGACATTTCCAACACTTTCCATTGAAGTTGCTGGGGCTTTGGTATTCGACTGTGATCTAGCTCAATCTCTACTCAATTGTCCCACATTAGCTCTTGAACGGCTGTGCTTATCTCTGAATTTCTTTGAAGCAGACTGAAATGATTTGCTCAAAAATCTCTTTCTCACATCTCTAGCTTCGGGCTTAGCTTTTCTTTTATCTTTCTCGAGTGCTTCAACTTTGCACGCTTGATCAACTAGCACAACAACTCTTTTATCTCCAGAATACCAACTAGTAATCGGATATCTTCATTAAGGCCATCTTCAAATCTCTTACACATTATCGCTTCCGACGATACACATTCTTGAGCATACTGACTTAGTCTCACCAACTCTCATTTGTATTCAATGACAGACATACGGCCTTGTTTCAATTCTAGAAATTCCTTTCGTTTCTGATCAATGAATCTCTGACTAATGTATTTCTTCCGAAACTCAATATGAAAGAAATTCCATGTGACCCGCTCTTTCGAAACATCAGAAATCAAAGTTTTCCACCACTGATAGGTCGCATCTCGTAACAAAGACACAACACATTTAATACTTTCTTCCGGAGTCGAAGACATCTCATCAAATACTCGGATAGTGTTTTCTAACTAGAACTCGGCTTTTTCAGCGTCATCATCACTGGTACCCCTAAACTCTTTAGCCCCATACTTACGGATTTTGTCGACCGGGGGCTTGTTCAACAGATTTATACACATCACTGAAGGCACAACTGAGGTCTGAGGGGGATTAGATATGGGCAAAGGTTGTGAAACAGCGGGATTATTTCTCACAAACTGAGTGAACCATTCACTCATCATCTGAAAGAGAGCTTGTTTAGCTTCTCCCTCTTGACTGCTCGTAGCCGGTCTCGAATCAGAGGGCACTGTCCTTTGAGCGGGAGAAGGCGCATTGCTTTCTACATCGTCAGCTACGGCTCTTTCGGAATCCATTACTATACAAAAATCACATTTTACACGTCAGGATTCATCACACTACCATAGTTCAGATATATGGCATGTTTAGCTAGAGTTTTACACGCTACGTTAGTCCGAGAATCGTCTAAATTGTAGCTCTAGTACCAATCAAATGTAACACCCCTAACTCGTATCTTTCACTAGATTAGAGTTAAGAGGCGTAACCGGACAAATGGAATCTTTTATGGAAATTTCATAATATAACTCATTCAATCAGATCAAAGTGTCCCTTAAATAGGTCAACGAGACCTTAAATATGCTTTAGATTAGGGTCGGGACTAAACCGAACACATACGGAAATTCTCAGAAATTTAAAACTTTTTCTTAAGTTACAGAGGTCACACGCCCGTGGGGGTAGGCCGTGTGCCTCCCACGGCCTCAAACACGCTCGTGTGTCTAATCTGTGTCAAAACAAGGCATACATACTGACTTGCCGTAGACACGCATGTGTGCCTCACCCGTGGTCGATCCTGACTTGCACCACACTGCCAGTCACACGCCCATGTGTCCAGCCCTTGGTCGATCCTGACTTGTTTTGAATTTCAACCACGAGGGACACGATCGAGCCACACGCCCGTTTTCTCAACCGTGTGGGCAAATATAGGCCATTTTCAAGGCTAAATTGCCACCCACACTTGGGTCATTCCTACAAGCATCTTACCAATTCATTTCATGCAAAAGTAACCAACTTTCACAAGCATTCAAAAGCCTATCAAACTCAACAACTTATGCAACAATAGCTCCACTAAATAACAATCATTTTCAAGCATACATCATCACATACATATCATTTCCAGACGATAACCATTCATCAAATACATGCTTACTAAGCATCCATAAACTTACCATTATCATGATCATTCCATAGCCTTGTAAACATATCAAAATCAACTTCATATAGCATAGCTTCATATACAAGACACAATCACTTATCTAGCCATATCACATGGCTATATACAAACATGTCTCAAACACATCTCCAAAACAACTAGCCTATACATGCCATACTTAGTATATACATTTCCAAAAGGTACCAAAATGAGCTGGGGTAGTACGATGACAATCCTTGACGGGCCCCGAGCCTCTCGTAGCTTTAACGATCTAAAAAAACAGAACAAACACACACAAAATAAGCTTTCCAAAAGCTTAGTAAGGCATATACAAATAAGCTTAACATATAATCAATCATAAGCATAGCTATTTGAATTCATTAACATATCACAATTTCAAGCACATAAATAATCTCTTTGGCTAACTTGGTTTGCCATTGCTTACCAATTCATCATATCTCAAGTATCTCACTTGTTCATACCTCAAACATACATATATCTTAAATGTTCCTTTGTATCAATACACATACTTACTCACCTTTCATGCATATACAAAACATATATATCAACGTACCTGAAACGGATATATAACTCACGTAGTCATTCATTTCTCGTACCTGCCCGTTGAATCGTTCGGAACTAAATAGGATACTCAGAGTACTCAGAATAGTCTTGCAATGTCAACATCCCAGACGTGGTCTTACATGTAACCAAATATCGATGCCACTATCCCAGACAGGGTCTTACATGAATCAATACAATGCCAATGTCCCAGACATGGTTATACAAGAAATATCGAACCAATGCCAACGTCCCGGACATGGTCTTACATGATATCACATAACGGACACCTATGTCATGACATATATAATTTCTATCTATTCCAAGGTTCAGACAGGACTTCTCGGACACTGATACCTTGTCGATATATATACTTAAACTTGGATTTCACATACATTCCATCTCAATGGATATTCATAGCAATTCAAATTTCATATAGATAAAAATAATTCAATTCAAGTACATTTATTTGTATGTCGACTTACCTCAGATTTGGTTTAACAGAAAAGGACTCGGCTACTCAATTACTTTCGATTTCCTCTTTTCTAAGTCCGTATTCTTCGGTTCTTGATCTATACATATTCAAATTCAACCCATTTATTTACCAAAACATTTAATTCAATCCAAGAACACATATTTAGGGTAATTTGCAAATTAGCCCTCACATTTGAACATTTGGACATTTTAGTCCCTATTTCACAAAATCACAAAATACACAAAATTACCATATACCTATGCTTAGCCGAATATTCATGTATCTCATACAAGTCCATATATTTCATTTATTACTCAATTAAGTCCAAATTGCTCAATTTCATCAAAAATTCAAAGACAAACTATGTTAATCAAACACATAGCTTTCATAATTCATCATCAAACCTCATAAAACTCATGAATTCATTAATGGCTCATTTCAAAAACATCATTAATTCAAAAAATTGATGCATGGGTTTTGAAGTATACAAAGCAACGATTACAAAAACGTAGAAATTATCAAAAATCGAAGTCAAAACTTACCTTATTTTATGCTTCAAGCTAGCCGAATGTCCACAACTCAAAACCCTTTCTTGTTTTTCTTATTTTCGATGGATGAACATAAAAGATGGAGGAATTTTTGGCTTTTGTTTTTGTTTAATAACCTTTGATTTATCAAATTACCTATTTAACCTTTAATACTAAATATATAAACATATGTTATATGGTCATTCTTGACCATGTCCATCCACTTACTACAATAGTGGGCTAATTTCCTATTAAGGACTTCTCATAATAAAATAATAACAATTCAGCACCTATACCAAATAGAAGGCCACTTTTACCTTTTATGCGATTTAGTCCTTTGCTCAAATTAAGCACATAGACGGACAAATTAACTTACGAAACTTTAACACATGCTTAATCACATATCATAGGCACAGAAAATAATATTAAAATATTATTCTAACTCGGATTTGTGGTCCCGAAACCACTGTTCTAACTAGGGTCTAAACTGGACTGTTACATTTTCACTTACATACGGATGGTTAATCCGAGCGGATTATTCAAACACTCGAAGATATGTTGAGATGTTGCATTCTTGAGTTTGAAGGTACGTGGGAACAATATTTTCCATTGATTGAATTCGTATATAATTATAGTTTTGAATCGAGCATTAAAATGGCACCGCACGAAGCCTTGCATGGTAGGAAATGCCAAACACCTTGGCACTGGTCTGAACTTAGTGAAAATAAAATTCACGGGGTTGATTTGATTAAAGAGACTGAACAGAAAGTAAAAATGATACAAGATAGTTTAAAAGCAGTGTCTGATCGACAAAAATCATACGCAGATTTGAATCGAAAAGATATTGAATCCGAGATTGGTGATAAAGTATTTTTGAAAGTGTCTCCGTGGAAGAAAATACTCTGATTCGGCAAAAAGGGCAAGTTGAGTCTGAGATTCATTGGGTCGTATGAGATTATCGAGTGTATTGGATCTGTTGCTTATAGGCTGCTGCTACCATCTAAGTTAGAAAAGATCCAAAATATGTTTCATGTATCGATGCTTCGACGATATAGATCCGATCCCTCACATGTGATTTACCCGTCTGCGATAGAAATTCAATCCGATTGGACTTATGAAGAAGAACCGCTCCGTATCTTAGCTCACGAGGTTAAAGAATTGAGAAATAAAAAAATTCTATTAGTAAAAGTATTATGGCATCGACACGGGGTCGAAGAAGCTATTCTGGAACCTGAAGACGCTATGAGAGAGCAATACCCGAATCTGTTCAATGGTAAGATTTTCGAGGACGAAAATCCCTAAGGGGGAGAATTGTAACAGCCTGGTTTAGTCCCTAGTCAGAATAGTGGTTTTGGGACCACAAATCTTAGTCAGAAAAATATTTTAATATTATTTTCCGTGCTTAGAGTATGTGAATTGACATGGATGAAATTCCCGTGATTAAATTTATCCGTTTGTGTATGTAAATTGAGAAAAGGGCTAAATTCCATAAAAAGTAAAAGCGGCATTCTCATTGTTAATATGTTAATTTGTTATGATTTGATTTATGGGAAGTCCTTAAAAGGTTATTATGCCATTATAAGGCTAGTGGACATTTATGTCCATGATTCAAGTGTTTTATATTAATATTTCATTAAGGTTAGATTATTAATTCATTAAATTAAAATGAGTTTTATATTAATATTTCATTAAGGTTAGATTATTAATTCATTAAATTAAAATGAATTAAGGCCATTATATGTTAAAATTTTGAAACTAAGTTTTTGAGTAGTTTAGAGTGGTTTGAAGGTTGATAACCTTTCTTAGGTAAGTAATGAGATGATTGGAATTGATTTTAGGCATTGGGAATGAGTAGAGATTAATATATTTGTGTTTCGAATTTGCAAGTCGAGAATTTCAGTTCCAAGAGGAGGAAACCTTAAACCTGCATTTTTTATTATTTGGGTGTGTTTATAGCTATAAATTAATTGAACTTGTTATGATTTACTTTGGTAAAGAATTGGAACCGTTGGAGCTTTCTTCGAGTAAGGCGAAAGGCAAGGAAAAGCTAGTTTAAGCTTTTGGCGACTAGGCCAAAGCGTGAACACGAGTGTTTGGAATTGCTTCTTGTAGACATGATTCATAGTGTTAATCAGGAGCTTAGGAATAGCCTAAACCCCTATCCTAAGCTCCAAGTGTAAGCTTTGTTATACCCCTCGTTTAATTTGGAAAGTATGTAACTGTGTGATATAGATTGAGAATTAAGCTGTGATAATGTGACATGTGATATGTATTGTGATAGCTCTTCTGAACGTGTTAGTTATGCGCATATTAAACATGTCAAAGGACAGTGATGATCTTATGTTAGCGATATAAATGTGTAGTGAAAGTGTGCAGAAAACAGTAAGTACATATTTTTGAATTGTGGAATGTGATAATTTGATTTTTAAAGCATTCATATATGAACGGATATGTCATGGTTCAATGAGCATAGTTGTGGCACTTAAAGTGCAATTAAATGTGAATCCAGTAAGTATGAATTGTGTACATATTGTGATGTGAAATGAATTTTTCGAACATAGATTAAGTGCATAAGAACAATAAATAAATGTGTGTGTTTGTGGATACTTTAACCTGGTGATCTCATGAAACCGTTGGATATAGTTGTCACGCCATAAGATTGTGAGTACCCACACTTGTGTTTTGTGATTTGGGCATTAAGGCCCCGGGATAGATTGGGGGGATAAGGGAATGTCGAGCCAAGCTCCTTTCAATGGAATATGTTGGTGTGTTGGAGAGTGTTTAGATTTATGCTACACTTATGAGATATGTTAGACTCTTTGAGTCATTGGTGTGATGGAGATCCGTGTATCCAATGTGTGGTGATAGAGTCCATGTAACACTTCTCACCCGTATTCAATGTCGAAATAGGGTTATGGAGTATTACCGGACTTATAAATCAATTAAACATTCACTTAGCATACATTTTCACAATTTATGCATTCAATCATTCAATCTCAATCAGTTTGTCCCTAATACGAGCCTACGAGGCCCTAAACATGCATTGGGAGTGTTTCGGAACTAAACTGATGACTTCAGAAACTTTTAAACACTTAGAAAATTTTCTCAAAAACAGGGGACACATGCCCGTGTGGCCCACTCGTTTGTCTCACACGGCCAACAGACACGTCCAACACACATGCTCGTGTGCCTTACAAATGGCCATACACGCCCGTGTGCCAGGTCGTATGCTAGGCCGTGTCAAACCTATAGGGTATACTGACTTATACCACACGGCCAAGTTACAAGCTCGCGTGTGAGGCCGTGTGGAGCATACTGACTTGATTTTAATTTCAACACCAGGGGACACACGATCGTTTAACATAACCATGTGTCACACACAGTTGTGACACACGCTCGTGTCTCTGCCCATGTGGACAAAAATAGGCTATTTACTAAGCCATCTTGCCACCCCAATTTTCACACACCTACACATATCAAATGGTACTCATTCATAGCATAAGTGGGCATCCAATTCAACCACAGTCAAGTCTAAAACATACCACTTCAATACTAACAACTAACATGCTTAAAATCTTATGTTTTACTCATTCAAATTATACCAACTTCACATATTCAAATCAACTAATTATACCTTTCCAAATATGCATCATCATGCACCAATTCACAAGCACATAGCTTCTCATTTATCAACCATTTGACATCTATAAACTTACTATCGAAAAGCATTACAAAACCAACCTAAATCACACAACATAGGTCATTGGTATACATATAAACATCATCAAAATTATCAGTATAAACCAACTCACATGGCTATATATATACAAACCAAAATATAATCATTCATAAGCCAACTCAAATGGAAAAAGTCACTACCAAAATACTTATCAAAATGACCATATTTGTAACACCCCGAATTTGGGCATAGAAGAATTGGGCCTATTGGGCCTTGGGCATGAGAGCGTTTAAAATTTTTGAGAACGAGAGAACGGAACAAATGCAAGTTGGACCTATTAGGTGAGTGATTTTGGAAGGCTAGGGGGCTTCCATGAAGTCTCGGGATCAAACCTGGGCTTTAGGAAAAATTTTGGTTTTAGGCGAATAAAACCCTAGGAGTAAGTAAATAGACTTTAAGAATAAAATGTGGAAAAAAATGACACAAAAAGGAGTTGTGGTCTAGTGGCAAATGGCGCCACATGGGAGACAATGAAGTGACGCCATAGAGGAAGCAAGGGGTCCAAGGTTCAAGTCTTGGCGCTTGCATTTCATTTTGTTTTCTTTTTAAATGAACTTAGACTTTGGCCCATAAGCTTATATTTAGTTGCGCATGTTTTAAGACACAAAAGGAGCTTGTGTTGTGGTGACATGTAGCGTTTGGAGCATAGGAGGGGGCAAGGTTTGGAATCCCATTGCAAGCAAAAATGGATATTTATTTTTGCTAAGTTGGGAGGGCAAGTGGTTGTGATGGATTTAAACCTGTTGAAGGAGGGATCCCACATCGGGAAGCTAGCATGAGGGAAGGTGAAAAGCTGGCTTTAAATAGAGCAATCTATGAGGAGAGTAAGGATATACCTTGGTTGGCGTTTGGGCATAGGAGTGTTCGGAGCACGGATTAGCTTCAGATTCCTATCAGGTGTGTATTTCGCACTACTCTAGCTGTAGAGCGGCAAATGCCGAAATGCCGGTCACACGTCGATGGTAGCCACACGAGCGTGCGAGCACACGTGTGGGAGCTTCGAAGCAATAGTTGAGGCCATCAATAGTGTTCTTGTGGGTTTAGGCTGTTTGGGCCACGATGGACCGAAAGGGGCCATGTGGGGCCAATGGGCCCGTGGGCCCAATTGGATAATGATTGTGTAGTAAATATTAGACTAGACTATGTGAATCTCATATCTGTGGCTAGATTTGGGCTAAATGGGTCACACGAGCGAGAGGGCCCATTTGGGTCGAAAATGGGCCCTAGGCCCATTCGCATCGTTATCTCTGTTTAGAATACCTTGGTTTGCAAAAATACTGAAATACGCCTGGTTTATAAAATTACTGAAATACCCTCGACTTATAAAATTACCGAAGTACCCTCGGTTTGTAAAATTACCGAAATACCCCCAGTTTACGAAAATATTGAAATACCCCCAGTTTAGGAAATTATCGAAATACCCCCGATTTGTGAAATTACTGAAATACCCTCGGATTGCAAAATTACTGAAATAACCCTACTTTGTGAAATTATCGAAATACCCTCAGATTGCAAAATTATCGAAATACCCCTAATTTGTGAAATTACTGAAATACCCTCGAATTGCAAACTTACCAAAATACCCCCTAATTTGTGAACATACCGAAATACCCTCTGTGGGTAAAATTACCGAAATACCCTCTAAGGGTAAAATTATCTAAATACCCTTTATGGATAAAATTATCGGAATACCCTCTACGGGTAAAGTTACCGAAATACCCTTGATGGGTAAAAATTATCGAGATGCCCTTAAGGGGTGAAATGACCGTTTTACCCCTAACCGTCTAAATGACTATTATACCCTTAGTGGTAGTTTAAATGATGTTTATGTGATATTTGTATAGCTGTAAATGATTGTGATACACTGCATACATAACATATTGCATTGGGTTGGGTTTTCTGATTTGGAGGAAGTACCGTTATAGTGGCATCGCCACGTATACTGATTCTAGTGGCTCAGTCACGTATACCGTTATTAGCAGCTTGGCTGCATTATTGGATAGTTGGTTGGGTGGGTTGACTTGGTCCCCACATGGATAGATGGTTGGTATGGGTGGAGAGTTGGCTGGATAGGGTTGTGTTACATGTATGCTTGCATTTGATATGATTTAGGGCTTAGATCCAAACTATTACCGAATAGGGCTTACACCCAGACTGTTACCGAATAGGGCTTAGGCCCAGATTGATACCGTATGGGCTCGGGCCCAGACTGTGACCGTAATAGGCGATTACACACTGACTTTTCGTAAACTCACCCCGTTTTTAACTGTGCAGGTAATCCTCAGCCTTAGACGGTTCGGAGCTGCGAGGGACTCGGAGAAGACCACACACTGCTTATGCTTCCTGTTCTGATTATTTGCTTTTAAATATTTTGATTTGGGTTGTAATAAGGCCTCTCTATTTTTAACTAATTATTTGTGATATTTATTTATGATGTTTTCTAACTGCTAAAATTGGAATACAATTTTCAAAATGATAATTGTCTTCAAAACACTACGTTTCCGCAACGTTTTCAAAATGCTTCTACAACTCAGTTTTTAAACATCAACTTTTCGTAAATTGTTTATTTTAAATATGCTTCCGTAACATATAAGGTTTTAAAAGTAGTTACGTTTTCAAGTGGACAATAATTGCTTAAGTTTTTTTTTTCGAAAGAGGTTTTAACTCTCAAACAAGTTTTAACATCAAGAAATATGGTTTTGAAAAACACTTCCATGTGACATGCTAGATTCAGGCCTAACTTCTAGGTCGAGTGTGGGGTATTACATTTAATGGTATCAGAGCCCGGTTGCAAAACTCGGCTGTGGATTGGGTTTTCAAAATTGAATTCCTGAAAGTGTTGTTTCAAAAAGGCTTGAAAGGATTTAAAGTTCTGAAATTGTATTGACCGTTTTCTGAAAGTGTGGTACACCGAGTCTCTGGCGCCGAATCCGTAATTTTTTGAAACTGTTGTTGGTTTTGCTGAAAAGCAGTAGATAAAGATACTATGATTTCTTTAGATATTGGACTGTATTTTTGGTATTTATTCTGTGTGTGTTTTGCTTGGATGTGATGTTGGATATAGAAATTGGTTGCGTGTGAAATATCTGTCTGCTTCAATGGTTAGGTGTTTTGAGTATCTGTAGGGAGTTCCAAGTTCTAGTTAAAATACGATAGGGATATTAAAATTAGAGTGCACAGCGAGAGCGTAGTGGTGTAATGTAACAGCTCGATTTAGGGGCTAGTCGGAATAGTGGTCTCAGAATCACTAATTCGAGGTAAGAGAAAATTATTTTCATGTTATTCTATGTGTTATAACATGTTTATAGGGATGTATGAAAATTTTGGTGCCTTAATTTTAGAATTTCTAGCCAAATTGTGAAAAAGGACTAAATCGCATAAGGTGCGAAAGTTCTATTTTATTTGCTAAAGGTGCCAAATAGCTATGGAATATAAATTGGAGGTCTCAAATGTGCAACTTGGCCTTGTTAAGTGAGTTGGCCAGCCATAGGGTGCTAAGGGGACAAAGGCATTTAATGATGGTCAAAATTTGGTGATGTTAGGTGGTTTAAATGAATAAAATAAGATGAATAAAGATGTTATCATCTTTTCACTATTCCTTCACCTTCATCCACCGAAAATTGAAGAGAAATAAGGGTTATGGAGCTCAAAAATTTCAGGAAATATTTCTCCTCACAAGTAAGTGATTTTGATGATTTTTCTTGATAATTTTTTGTACTTTTGGAGTCCCCAAAGCTTAAGCTAGCTAATGAGGGGACCAATTTGCAACATGGTTGAGAGTCTAGGGACTTTGAGTTTATGCTAGTTTCTAAGTTTTTATGGAAGAAAATGAATGTTAGGATGTTGATAAACAACTTTTGTGAAGGGTGTTGTTATGAAAACACCTAATTAGGACTAAAATGCAAAAGTTGTAATTTATTCATTAAGGCATGAAATAGTTAAAATTATGAATAGTTGTAAGAGGATTAAATGTTCAGCTAGGCTTATTTAACAAGAAAATGTGATGAAAATTTATTTACGAGCCTAGGGGCAAAATCTTAATTTTGCTAAAGTGTAAGGGCAAAATAGTCATTTTTTCCTAAAGTGTAGATTATGGTGTATTAATGATTTATAAGTGATTAAATCAGTAAATTCCATTGTACTATATCAAAGAAAGTGAGTTTCGGACTTAGAACAGATGAAAAGAGAAATGTGGGCAAAAAGTCCCTTTCGACCCTTTCGACATTGAGGTAAGTTCATGTGCAAATGTTGTAATTACGTATGAGTTATTTTAATATTCCAATGTTGCATGGAATGTATAATTACGCAATGAATGTATTAAATACTTGTCGATGAGTTGTTAAGAGAATTGAATCTAAGAATAGTAAGAAACGTAAATAGTATGAAATGATGATAGTTAAGGTTCCGTGTAAGACCATATTGGAATATGGCCTCGATGAGAGATATTAAATAAGGGACATGGCAACGATGTGATATTTCGTATAAGACCTTTTCGGGGACATGGCATCGATATGTTAATTTATGTATGGCCCTATCAAGGGTATAATGTCAATGTGACATTATGTGTATGAGACTCAAGGGAGTTACTTAACAATTTTAGTGACTCAACAAGTATTTTGAGAGTTGAGAATGAATGTGTTGTAGCATGAGAGGTACAGGTATGTGTTAGAACTAAATTGAGATGAATTCGATATCTGATGAACCCATAGTGGGTTATGTGTAAATGATGCACTTCGGTTGCGTAAGTTATATTCATTAATACATTGTGTGAATGCGAACGTTTATAATATAAAGTTAAGTAAGAATAGTAGTGTGTGAGGATGCTCCCGGATGAACATTTAAAATAGAGAATTACATGTGGATAACTATCCATGAATGTATAATAAAGGTGAGTTATGTGCGATATCACTTTATTGATGGTTAGCGACGGGCTGTGTGCGATACCATTAACTATATTATTAACGGTGGGCTGTGTGCATTACCACCTGGTTAATTATTAATCGATGGGCTGTGTGCGATACCATCGCTTATAAAATCATTTGGTGGGCTAAGTGCGATACCACCATAAGTATAAATGATTGGTGGGCTATATGCGATACCACCCTACTAGAGATTGATGGTGGGCTAAGTGCGAAACCACCGAGAGATTAGTAGTACGAGTGGCTTATTGAAAATGCTTGACGTGTTATTTTATGTGGTCCTGTGATGATAAGTGCAGGAATGTATGCCAATTAACATGAGTATGTGGCTCGTGGCATGGTTAGATTATGGTAAGAGACAGAATGAGTAAGTTCAAGAATGATTGAGTAGGTAACCATGAGTTTACGAAAAAAAAAACTCATTATAATACCTTGTGATTGAATATCAGTAACTAATTCTTATTTGTATATGAACTTACTAAGCATTATTGCTTATTCCTTTCCTTTTTCCATCTCTTATAGGTTAATTTAGCTAGCTCGGTTGGAAATCGCCGGAGATGTTTTCATACTATCGAGCATACACTTAGTATGAGGTATCCTTATGAGTCATGGCATGTATAGGGCTAGTACTTAAGGTTGATTAAGTTCTAATTGATGTGGCCAAATTGTGTTGGCCTAAGAGAACTTATAGTTTGTTTATGTGTAGCTATAGATGATGGCCTAAGTCGATTGTAATTGTGCTAGAAATAGTTCTCCCTTGTGTTTGGGATGAAGATTACATTGTATGAATTAAATGTCTTTAATTCAAGAGTTATGTTGATGCTATGTGAAGTTTATGTGATGGCGTATGAATGTATGCAAGTGAGGGTATATAGCCTGCTAAATGTCTATATGGGTAGACACACGGGCGTGTGTCTAGACCATGTGGGAGCCACGGCTAGCACATGCGCGTGTGCCCAGGCCGTGTGAACTCTGCACCTTGCACCTAGAATTTAAATCACCACACGGCTGGGGTACACGGGCGTGTCAAGGCTGTGTGACTTTAGTCAGAATCCACCACGGTTGGAAGACACGGGAGTGTCAACGCCATGTGAAATTAGTCAGTGTCGACCATGGGTGGAAGACACGGGCATGCCGTAGAGGCATACGGCTATTATATAGTTGGAAATTTCGAGGGGTGTTACGTGTAACCTATGTTGTTCGGCTATTATATAGTTGGAAATTTCGAGGACGAAATTTCTTTAAGGGGGTAGATTTGTAACACCCCGATTTGGGCCTAGAAAAATTGGGCCTATTAGGCCTTGGGCATGGGAGCGTTTAAAAATTTTGAGAACAAGAGAATGAAACTAATACAAGTTGGACCTATTAGGTGAGTGATTTTTGAAAGGTTAGGGGGCTTCCATGAAGTCCCTGGATCAAACCTGGGCTTTAGGAAAAATTTTAGTTTTAGATGAATAAAACCTTGAGAGTAAGTAAGTAGGCTTTAAAAATAAAATATGGAGAAAAATGACACAAAAAGGAGTTGTGGTCCAGTGGCAAATGGTGCCACATGGGAGACAAGGAAGTGACGCCATAGAGGAAGCAAGGGGTCTAAGGTTCAAGTCTTGGCACTTGCATTTCAGTTTGTTTTCTTTTTAAATGAACTTAGACTTTTGCCCATAGGCTTATATTTAGTTGCCCATGTTTTAAGACACAAAAGGAGCTTGTCTTGTGGTGGCATGTAGTGTCTGGAGCATAGGAGAGGGCAAGGGTTCGAATCCCATTGCAAGCAAAAAGGGATATTTATTTTGCTAAGTTGGGACGGCAAGTGATTGTGATGGACAGGGTTGGGTTACATGTATGCTTGCATTTGATATGATTTAGGGCTTAGGCCCAAATTGTTACCGAATAGGGCTTAGGCCCAGACTGATACCGTATGGGCTCAGGCCTAGACTGTGACCATAATAGGGGATTACACACTGACTTTTCGTAAACTCAACTCGTTTTTAACTGTGCAGGTAATCCTCAGCCTTAGACGGTTCAGAGCTGCGAGGGACTCAGAGAAGACCACACACTGCTTATGCTTCCTGTTTTGATTATTTACTTTTAAATATTTTGATTTGGGTTGTAATAAGGCCTCTCTATTTTTAACTGATTATTTGTGATATTTATTTATGATGTTTTCTAACTGCTAAAATTGGAATACGATTTCCAAAACGATAATTGTCTTCAAAACACTACGTTTCTGCAACGTTTTCAAAATGCTTCTGCAACTCAGTCTTTAAACATCACCTTTTCATAAATTATTTATTTTAAATATGGTTCCGCAACATATAAGATTTTTAAAAGTAGTTACGTTTTCAAGTGGACAACAATTTCTTAAGTTTATTTTTTTTTCGAAAGAGGTTTTAACTCTCAAACAAGTTTTAACAACAAGAAATATGGTTTTGAAAAACACTTCCATGTGACACGCCAGATTCGGGCCTAACTTCTAGGCCGGGTGTAGGGTGTTACAATATTCCTATACATGCCATATGACCAAACCACAAGCTCAAAAGTACCAAAGTGATGGTTGGCTAGTGTGACGTACTCTCCGACGATCCCCGAATCCGAGCTAGCTTTGGAATCACTATAAAACATAGAAAAAATAAACAAAGTAAGTTTTATAGCTTAGTAAGCTTGTATGAAATAAACTCAACTAATTATAAATACACAAGTTATCAATTTAAACATATTAACATGTAATTCATGATAACTAACAAACCTTTCATATGCTTAATCATATGCTTATATGCAAACTTCATAATTTCTTCGATTTAAAGCTCATATGATTCATGTATATACCTGTACCAATCCGAAACGAACTCATACCTATTCAGAATAATGTCGAATACTCGAAATTCCGCACACTAAGTGCCAATACATAGCCAAAGCTATTTTAATCTCACACACTAAGTGCCACACATAGCCGAAGCTATCTTAATCACGCACACAAGTGCCATACATAGCCGAAGCTATCTCGATCTTGCACACTAAATGCCCACAAGTAGCCGAATCATTGTCAAACACGATTGTAGTCTTGTATACACAATTTATGCAATATCAAAGCATTGAAAGCATAATTATAACAATGCTTATTACATACGAACTTACCTCAGATGTAAAAACGATGACACGAGTCAACTAATCCTAGACTTTGTTCTTTCCCCGATCTAAGTTCGTATTTCGCTTTTCTTGATCTATATAATATCAAATTCAGCTTATTTAATTTCCTCACTATTCAATTTAATCCAAAACACTTATTAAAGCACATTTACACATTTACGCCTAATGTTTCACAACCTTTACAATTTAGTCCTTATTTTATAAAAACACAAATTCATACAATTCAACCACAACCCATGCTAGCTGAATTTCAATTAGGTCCCTAGAAGCCCATATTTTTCATTTATTTCACATTTTTAACCACAAAGTTTCCACATTTCTCAATTTAATCCCTAATTTGCATTTTCACTAAAAATCACTTAACAAAACTTGTATAACTATCACCAAACATTCAAAATCTATCAGTAAACATAAAAACACACATGTATTCATCAATGGAATCATTCAAAATCTTTAACAATTTTGCAAATTAGTCCCTGGGCTAGGTAGACTTAGTTGGAACCATCGCAAAAACATAGAAATAATTTAAAACCGAATAAAAATAGACTTACATGCAATAATGAACTATGGTTGAATGTTTAAGCTCCAAAAATGGTGTCTCATTATTTTATTTTTGGTGGAATAATAATATGTAGAAGATGATATCTTTGTTTAGGTTATTTTTACTTTAATTTATTTATTAAATTACATATTTAACCTTCGTAATTAACTATTAAAATCACTTAATACATGTCCATAAATGTCCACCCACTATAAAAATGGTCTAATTACCTCATAAAGACCTTACATTTAATATTCCATAGAGATTAAACCATTTTAGCTAATAGAACACAAGTTTTACACTTTACGCAATTTAGTCCTTTTTATCAAATTAACTATCCAAACAATAAAATTTCTTAACAAAAATTTCACACCATCATATTTTCATGCTTTAGACATTAAAATAATAATAAAATAATTATTCTAACTTTGGATTTGTGGTCCCAAAACCACTGTTCCGATTTGACTAAAAATGGGCTGTTACAGTCCACTTTTACGTTTCATGTTTCCAAGTTGTCAAATTATCATAAAGTGATTAATATATGCAAATATTGTGTGTAAATGCATGTGAATATATAAGCTACACTTTTGAGCTATTAAAGCATGAATACATTGTTTTGTCTTGAGGAATTATCGTAAAATGAATTATATATATATATATATATATGAGTTGAGTATAATTGCATGTGAGAGTATATGCTAGTGTTATGAATTAATGGAGCATGAACATGTAATTTTGACACGATTAGAATATGGTTGTAAATGTGTTATAGTATGTTCTTGCTTAACCTTTAATGTTGTGTATGCTTTGTGGTTATTCTTGTAACAGCCTGATTTAGGGCCTAGTCAGAATAGTGGTTGCGAGACCACAAATCCAAAGTAGAAATATGTGTTTTATGATTTTTATGATGCTTATGAGGTGTTTTCATGATTCTGTGAAAATTTCATGAAGAAATTTTTATTAATTAGTGACCAAATTGTCCATTAGGACTAAATTGCAAAGATTAGAAAATATGAGATTCTAGAAGATTTAAGTATGAAATAGCATCATAAAAATTATTAGAGGTCCTTATTTAGTAATTAGACCATTATTTATTAAGATGGACAAAAATAGACATGGGAAGGAAAAAAATCTTAAGGAATAGTCTTAAGGGCATTTTGGTCATTTGGTTAATTAATGAATTAAAAAGGGAAAAAAAAGTCAAAATTGTGTCCATCTTCTTCAAGCCATAGCCGAAATTCTTAAGCTCTCCATAGCTAAGGTTTCTTCAACTTTCAAGCTTGATTGTAAGTACCTTTTAGCCCCGTTTTTTAATGTTCTTCGTATTTTTTAAATCCTCATAGCTCGATTTAGCTATTTCTAGATATATTTTGAGCTAGGGTTCATGTTCAAAAAATTTACCCATGTATGACATGCATATATTTTGATGATTTATGAAAGAATATGAAAGTTTGATGTATGTTAAACATCTTTTTCTAAGTGATTCTCATGAAAAATGCATAAAAGGACCAAATTGCAAAAGTTATGAAAATGGTCATACATGAGTGAAATAGTGGAAATTAGGGGCTATTGTAGTTAAGAAAATGATTCACCTAGGCTTGAAATATAAGAAAGTTGAATGAAAATCATTTTACGAGCCTAGGGGAAAAAGTGTAATTATGAGAAAGTTTAGAGGCAAAATCGTAATTTTTCCAAAGTGTGATTCATGAGTCAATTTAGTCAATGTGAGTATTAAACAAGTGAAATTGTTATTATAGATCAAGAAACACGAAGCCCGGACCGAAACCGAGGCAAGGACAAAGTTTTGGACTAAATTGAACATCCACACACATTTTGAGTATCGAGGTAAGTTTGTGTGAAATTAAAGCTACGTATGTTATTATGTTCTAAATTTCTTATTTATATGAGAAATGTATGTTATTTTCCATGAAATTGATTTTTGATTTCTTAATAAAAATTATAATGAAATAATGATAAGTTGAAGTCCCGGTTGAACATTCGGAATAGCATGGATACCTATGTCACAACATGAGATAAGAAGGTCCCGTATAAGACCATGTCTGGGACATGGCATCGACACCAAAGGAATGTAGGTTTCGTGTAAGATCATGCCTGGGACATGACATCGACACCGAACGTAGGTCCCGTATAAGATCATGTCTGAGACATGGCTTTGGCACCAAAGGAAGATCTCGTGTAAGACCATGTCTGGGACATGGCATCGACATCTATGTACGATCTCGTATAAGACCATGCCTGGGACATGGCATCGATATCGAACTAAGAGATCCCGTGTAAGACCATATCTAAGTTATGGCATCGGCATCAAGAGGTGATCCGATGTAAGACCATATCTAGGATATGGCATTGGCATCGAGATACATGTATGATGAAATTGAGTACCCTCTGATATTCTGAGTAGTTCAACGAGCAAAAGAGCTAAATATGCAAAGGTGACAATGAGCTAAGTTATACAAAGATGACAAATAGTTACATTTAAGTTAAGGATGATAATGATTCAAGTTTATGTTCAAGATAGCATAGGTGCTAAATTATATGATGAAGTGATACAAGTACCTTGAGTAAAATATGAGTAATGAAACTGTAATGTGATATGTGTTGGGTAAGCGTAAGTATGAGTAAGTATGACAAAGTACTTGAGGACCTATGTTGTTTTTGTTCTATGAGATGAATGGATTTTACCACGAATATTTATGTTGTTATTTTAATTCATGCAAACTTACTAAGCTATATGCTTAGCCCTCTCTTTTCCCTTTTCCTTGTAGTATAACCAAACTAGCTCAGGAATCGTAGAACATCGGAGCTCTGATCACAATATCAATCATTCTTTTGGTATAGTAAAGTTGACCTATTTTGAGTATGGCATGTATAGAAATCTTGGTCATTTTGTGTTATGTCATATTTA
This sequence comes from Gossypium australe, assembly GCA_005393395.2. Lineage (NCBI taxonomy): Eukaryota > Viridiplantae > Streptophyta > Magnoliopsida > Malvales > Malvaceae > Gossypium > Gossypium australe. The sequence continues at coordinate 40,105,836 of CM016619.1, forward strand.
GAAGCCAAAGTGTTAGTTACTAATGTTATACACCCATTTTTGTAAATGGCCATTGGGAATTGGCATATATTTGTCAAGTTTCATATTTTATTAACAATGAGTTTTATGAGATGAAAGTTTATGCAAATGATGGGTAAGATGTGAAATGTATGATTGATGATTACTGTTTCTTCATAGTGTACTATTGTCATGTTATGTGTTGCTTGAGTTTGTATAAGTGTGTTTATGTTTTAGGGTGGCAATTGACTTGGAAAATAGCCTTATAATTGTCCACACGGGTAGACACACGGTCAGCCCCATGGGTGTGCTGATAAGCCATGTGTCCCCTGTATCAAATTATGAGAATTTAATTCGTCACACGGGCCAGCACATGGGCGTCTGCCTAGGCCGTGTGCCCTTAAAAGGTTGTTGTCGTCATAAACAGAATACCCAAGTTTTCACATACGGGTGATGACACGGGCGTGTCTAGGCCGTGTGAGGGACACGGGTCATCGACACGGGCGTGTGCCCGGCCGTGCGAAAACCCCTGTAGGTTCAAAATGAAAAATAAATTCCACATGGGTTAGGGACATGGGCGTGTGTGACCACACGGGCGTGTCCCATCTTACATGGGCATGTGGCCTAGTTTAGGTAAAAAATTTCAAAGTGCTCAAAAGTTTCCAGTTAAGTTACGAAACCCTCCGTATGCATGTTTAGGGCCTCGTAGGCCCATAATAAGGATGATAGGAATGCGAATGAGAAGTTTTAAGTTGAAAGGAAATTTTATAGCTTAAAGTTGTATATTCAAGCAAGTTAAGTATAGTAATGCCTCGTACTCGATTCTGGAGTTGAATACGGGTAAGGGGTGTTACAATTTTGACATTCACTAAGCTTGTTTAAGCTCACACACTCCATTTTAAACCATTGCAGATATTTAGCATTGCGGTGTGAGCTGTGCAGTTCCAAGGAAGTGATCCAAGTTAGGCTTAGTAAATTGAGTAGGCGATGTTATTATTCTTTTAGTCTGTGAAAATAAAGGCAATGTGGCTATAATGTTGGCTCGATATGCATATTATGTCTTTGATTATTTGTTTATAGACTTTTAGGATTTGATGAATGTTGATCATTATTCTATTGCTATTGCTTTAGTTAGAATATTTAAGGTTACGAAATTGATTTGGGACTATAATTATGGTTATTTTCATGCTGGATGATGTGTTAGTTGTTGCATGTTGAAGGGGTAAACATTTGTGTGTGTATTATGCCCTATTTTGTAATAATTTTTGCTATTTTATATAAAGGTATCGATAATCGGGGTATTAGTATCGATTACCCCATGTTGAAACAAATGTGTAGGAAAACAGTAGCTCATTTTGGTATCAATACCAATTCTTGAGTATCAATACTTGAGGTGTAAAATATAGATACTTCTTGAATTGTATCAATAATTTGCTAGGTTTTAAATTTTGCAAAGAAATAAAATGCTAAAAAGGTACTGATTTTCTAAACGGTATCGATACCCATAATGAGAAATATCGGTACCAGCGAGTGTGTATCGATACCTACAAAACTTTTTGGAACTTTACATTAAGTGGTCTTTAAGCATGCTTCTAAGTCGTTATAAGGCCATCTAGTGTATGTTCGGTAATTTTAACATTGCCTAGGGTATTTTAAACTTAAAACTCATATAATTGATTAATTATGATGATGTTCGTATGCTAATGAGACGTGGTGTAAAGTGTGATGATATGACGTTGGTGTAGCGTCTTGTTACTTGGGCTCGACGACCATGCCGAGTTTAGGGTGTTACATTTGGTGGTATTATAGTCTAGGTTATCTAACACTTGGACCTAAACTATTGATGTATGGACTGGAGTTAGGCAACCCATGTATCCAAAAACCCATGTGTCTGAATTTCTTTGATTGCTTGAACTATTTGAGATATTTCTTTCTGAAATTGCATGAATTTACCTAAAATTGTGGTAGGATTGGGAACACATTTCCATTAGAATTTTTCTTGTAGGAACGTGATTTGTATCATTTCCCCACTATTCACACCTTTTTTTGTTTGTGTTTGTTAGATTATATTCGATATGCCTCTTAGACGTGTTAATGTGAGTGTAAATGTATTCATATGTTCTGAGTGCATTAGCTAGTAAGTTGGAAATTTCGATAGGAGTGCTCAATGAGGATTTCATTCAGGCCAAACCAGACAGTAGAGCTTTACGATGGTGGATTTAGGTTCTACGCTTTTGTAAGTTTTGAGCGATTTAGCTAGTAATTGGAAAACCCTAATAGAGACTATTAGATTAGGAACAACGGCTACGAGTTCTTTAGACGAGAGTGTCACACCCCAAAATTGGGCCTAGAAATTTTAAGGGTAAATTAGGATTTTTAGCTCGTAGTAGGTTCTGTAACACTCCAAAATAGGGCCTAGGAGTTTTAGGGGTATTTAGGAATTTTGGCCTATATGAGCTCGAAATTTCGTAAGGTTGGTACTCGATAGTGTTTTTGACTATGGTCTCTTAACTGTCAAATCAATTTTTGAGAAAGTGTTCTAGAAACCCTTGATTTTGAAAAAGGATTGATTTGTAATAGAGTCAAAACTGTGAGCATTTATGTGAAAATTAAACCAGCTTTTGAAATTGAACCTAAAAACCCTCGCTTTCAGCCTAAACTCATGATAGTTGTTCTTCAAACTTGTAGTTGTCACCCCTTACTATTCCCCTTGCTTTCTCAATCGATTGTTGGTCCCAAATCACAATACATTGAATTCGTGTTGATAAGTTATAAAAGTAACATATTTTAATCTTATTCTTAATGCATTTTTTGGATGATTAATTATGCAAATTGGTGAATTTGATGCTTCTAATACTTTAACTTAATGTTTCTATACTTAGCAGAGCACATGAAAGTGAAATGAGAGAAAAACGAGCCAAAATCAGACAAAAAGAGTTATTTTCAAGATCCACATGACCTGGGTGCCATCCTGTGTCGATTTCGCACCTTACTTCCCAATTACAAGGAAAAACCCAATTTTTAGGCTTTATGAGCATTCTAAAGTCTATAAATACCAATTAGAAGAAGACAAAAGGGGGGAATCAAATAAGATCGAAGAAAACACTCGAAGAATGCCATCGGAATCAACTCAGAAATGGATCTCCATCAAGATTGAAGAGCCCCTTTTAATTTCTTTCGAAGTTTTATTGAGTTTCTTTATGTTTTGTGATTGTTATAACTGTGAAATTTTTCTATTCAAGATTATGAACTAAATTCCCTAGATAACTAAGGAAGATAAAATTTACGATGAACCTTATTATTTGATTTCTGATTTACGCGATAAATATTTGATTCTTGTTCTCAATTATGTATGCTTGTTTCTTGTTTTAATATTTTCGGGATATTAATTCATGTTTAGTGTGCTTATTTCAGTGGAGCAAAAGTCCCTGTTTAAGAGTAGATCTAGCATAATTGAGTGGAGTTGCATGCAATCCTAGAAATAGGACGTCATAAATCCACCGGATTAGAATCAAATCTAATAGGGGAATCCGTAGATCGAGATAATGCAACAATAGGGGTTTTAATTAGAAAGAAATTTCAATTAATCAACCTAGAGTCAGTCGTTCTTACTTTCGAAAGAGATATTAACATAATTTAGGGATTCTTACGGATCAAGTAGCAAGTGAATAAATCATTTAATTCAGATTCATAATAATAGGTGAAGTCTAGGTGGATTCTTTCCTGGGTTTTGTCTATCTCATTGGCTATCTTCGATTATTTTCCTATTTCATTCTCTGTTGCATTATTAGATAAATTAGTTTAATAATTTTAGATTAAAACACAATCATTCCAATTTTTAGACTAAATAATAAGAAGACGATAATTATTAGTACTTTTAGTCCTCGTAGATACGATATTCTCTACTCACCAAAGCTATACTATTGTTATATAGGTGCACTTCACTTAGTCGTATTTATAGTTAGTTTAGTGACCATCAAGTTTTTGGCGTCGTTTCCAGGGACTAAAATATTAGGAACGCTTTATTTTTATTAATTTAGCATTTTTTATTTTTTATCTTGTTTTTAGTTTAATTTTTATTTTCTAATTTTTCTCTTATTTGGTTCTGGCAGGTTCTTTTAGTTTACGACACGAAGAAACCCGTCAGGACCATTACTGTTTGACAGTGAAATTGAAAGTATAGCTCGTAGAAACTGTAGAGAAGTAAGGCAAAGTCGATAGAATATAATAGACGAACAAGAAGACATTATTATCACGAGGAGATTGGTGATAATCAGAATAATCAGCTACCTCCTGTAGTTGCAAATCTTGCAAATCCAGATCCTGTTCCTCGTACTCTGTACGATTATGCCAAGCCCATTCTAACTGGGGCTAAATCGAGTATTGTGAGACCTACCATTGTTGCAAATAATTTCGAACTTAAGCGGAACACTATTAAAATGATTCAACAATTTGTTTAGTTCGATGGTTTGCAAGACGAAGATCCAAATACTCATTTGGCTAATTTTCTGGAAATCTACGATACTATCAAGATTAATGGAGTTTCTAACCACGTCACTGGCCTATGGTTATTCCCTTACTCATTGAGGAACAAAGCTAAATAGTGGTTGAATTCTTTACCACTAGGTTCCATCACTACATGGGCTCAAATGACAGAGAAATTCCTTTTGAAGTACTTCCTACCGGCTACGACAGCCAAGTTGAGGACGACATCTCTTCCTTTATGCAGATTGATCTAGAAACGTTATATGATACATGGGAGGGGTATAAGGATTTATTGAAAAGGTGTCCTCACCATGGGTTACCTCTATAGCTACAAGTTCAAACTTTCTATAATGGTTTGAATGTAACAGCCCAATTTCGGTTAAATCGGAACAGTGGTTTCGAGACCAAAAATCCGAGCCGAAAATAAAATTTATTTTTATTTTATTATATGGTCCGTATTATGTTAGAAAAGTCATGTGAAAATTTTGATACGAAAAATTTATCAATTAGGTGTTCAATTAGGGAAATGACTAAATCGCATAAAATGCAAAAGTTAAATTCTAGCAGCTTTAAGAATTAAATAGCTATGAAATTAAAAACTTGAGGTCCTTATATGGTAATTCGGTCATTAATAAAAAGTTAGTAGATATTTTTGGATGATTCATCCATGGAAAATGAGAAAAAGACTAAGGACTAAATTGGAAATCAAAATTATTAAAAGCTGATAAATTATTAAATAGAAATAAAAATCATTTTTATCATCTTCTTCCCCAAAATATTTCATGGAAACCCTAGGAGAGAAAGAAGAAACTTTCTTGGCCAAATTGGGTAAGTTTCCTTGTCCCGTTTATAGTAATTTTGATATTTTTTTAAAACTGAAATAGCTTAATTTATCTATTCGGGGGATCAATTTGTAAAGTTATCAAAGTATGGAAAATGGGTCATGGATGTATATGCTGAAAATTAGAAATTTATGGTAGAAAATGAAACGTTATTGATAGATAAACAACTTTTACAAAGCAATTTTTGATGAAAACATGATTTAGGGACTAAAATGCAAATTGTGAAATTGGATGAAAAATTCTGAATTTTTATGAATACATGTGCTGTAAATTTTGAGATGGAATTTTGGTTAGGCTTGGAATAGGGAGTAAATTGCACAAATGTAATGCCTCAAATTTTGGGCCTAAAAGTATTGGGCCTTGTGTATGGATCAGTAAGGAGGCTGTACATAAGTATTTAATTGTGCAAGGAAATGACACAATTAAATGTCTGCTTCAGTGGTTAAGGGCCCTGAAAAGTGTTGGAGAAGTCCTGGGTTCAAACTTGGGCTTTAAGAATATTGTTGGGGAAAAAAATGACACAAAGAAGCATGTGGGCTAGTGGTTGTGGCATCATTAAGGTTGTAAGGGAGCTTAGGTTCAAGTCTTGGCTCTTGCAATTTATTTTGTTTTTTTTTTTTCTTTTAAAAGAACCTGGACTTTGGCCTATAGACCTTTTTATTAATTGAGGATATTTTGTGACACAAAAAAGCTTGTGGCAAGGAGGCAAGTGGCGTGTTGAGCTATTGAGAGGGGCTTGGGCTCGAATCCTTTTGCAAGCAAAATACAATTAATTTGTTGCATGGGGATGGTAAGTGGTTGAATTGGATTGAAACTCTAGAAGGTTGTTGTGGACTTGGTAAAAGGGTGAAGTTTGAATTGGTTATGGAAAAAATGTAGGAGAAAAAAAGGGAATTTGAATTGGATGGTGGAGAGTGTAACATCCCAAACCCGGCCCATTCACTCCGACCGAATTTGGAATGCCACTGCGGAACACGTTCGAAAAATATTCTTATTTAAGAGTAAAACCGTTAAAAATTTGTTTCCTTGAATAAAACATTTTCGTGACTTGAAATATTCTAAGTAAAAATTAAATTATTATGAAAACACCGGATTCAAAACTTTATCATACCTACTTAGGAAAATAAAATCATTTGCAATCAACATTTAAATTATCAATCGTAATAGAACATAATAATAAAGATACTTAATAAAAATACTTAAATACTTTAATGGGCCTTTTTACATTAAACACTTAATCAAAATGCTGAAAATATAGATACTTAATTAATTAAACAAGATATTCTTTTTGCATGAAAATCCGCTTTTGCATGGCCACCTTTGTATCCACTCTAACCCGGTCCAAAAATCACGATCACCTGTAAGGTTTAATAAAAATTGGGTGAGTCACACGGACTCAGTGCATAGTTAGTACACATGTCCCCACATATGGGCTTGGCCCATATCCACACAGTCCATACACATGAATATGCAATTATGAAGCCCAACCCATCCTAAGTCCATCCGTTACTCCTACCTTAGCAGACTCCCTGCTCAAGGCCGTGGCTAATCCACCGATCACATAGTGATCCACATATCTTACCTTGGCAGACTTACTGCTCAAGGCCGTGGCCAAGCCACTGATCCCATAGGGATCCCACATATCAATCAGTCCACGGTGATGCACACAGCTATCAACCGCCGAGGTGGGCACTCAGCCAACACCTCCCTTGATGAAGCACATAGCTAACATCAAGCACTAATGTAGCACGAGGCTAGAATTAGACCATGCACATAGCGTACACCCTTTTCTCCAATAGTCACATCCCAAGTCCCATGCATATATATATGTACCATGGCAACATATTACTCGAAACAAATATACATCACATGCCATCACATTTTTATACATTCATCAATAATCATTTATTATCGAAAATCACTGACCTGAGTATTCAATCACCCACCACAGGTATCCACAATCTTAGCCCTTATTTTGGCTAACATGCACAACATATACATTTACATATAACACATATAACAAGCAAGAGAACAGTGCGATAACTACGCACCTGGTTATAGCGAGATCCTGATCTATTGAATCTAACACAAACTAAAATCCCGAACTTGTCCTATTGCTGTCGATTAGCCCCTTGCTGAAACCCGAGAACTGATACTAGATCTTTGAGTAGTCGAAATCCCTTGAATAATCAAAAACCCGAGAGCTCCCTTAAAGTTTCCTTCCTTCAACACTAATGCTTAAAACAACAAAAGCAAGGGATCGATGGTACCACCCTCAGGGAATCGGCCTCAAGATTGCGAAATAGAAAAGAGGATAAGGGGGTTGAAAGGTTCGGCAATAGACTAATATTAGAGAGGCTTGGTGACTTAACAATTTCGGCACCTCCTTGAACACTCAAGGCCGACCATGATAGCCCCTAGAGAGAGCTTCATTCGGCCATGCTTACATTTGGGAAGAAAAGAAATTTCAAAGAAGCATTTTCGGCCATGTTTCCTCAAACCCAAGGCCGACCAAGGGAGTCCCCCAAGTAGGCTTCAAACGGCCAAGCTCCCTTCCCCAAGCACAAAACCCATCAGTTAGAAAAGAGATAATACATTTTTTAACCATTCACCCATTACTACCCCATCATTAAGCATAAAATAATAAAATAAAATAATAACAATCCCATACATAAAATAAAACTAACTCATACTTCCTAACAACAACAAAATAAGACTCTCCATCATCCTATGCATATAATAAATAATAATAATAATAATAATAATAATAATAATAATAATAATAATAATAATAATAATAATAAAACAACTACCCATCATCATTGTTTCATGCGTGCATGCCCTATGCAGGCCACTACCCACGCCTGCACAAAAAGAAAAACCCATGCGCTGCTTCTGGGTTTCGAACCCCCGACCTGCTGGAGGCTCCCCACACCTCCAGCCACTCGGCCACTGATCCTTTCGTGACAAAAACCCATCACAATTTCTTTTAAACATTTCCCCGCTGGTTCCCTTGCTTAGCGCTAAAAACAAAATAAACGTCCTTGCACTCCCCTCTGGACTCGAACGCGAGTCCTTGCGCGACATAAACCCGCCATAAATTCCTTTTAAGCATTCCCTCGCTTCAACGCCAGAAACCAAAAATTAAAACACTCCCAGTGTGACTCGAACTTGAGTCCCTTCCACCAAGGCCCTTAAAGCAGCGTCCCAGCCACTTTACCAATCCGACTTTCATGTCCATTAGCTCCTAAAATTTTACTTAAGGCCTCCATAGCCCAATTCCCCTTTTTACACTTAAAAATCCAAAAATTTTCCAAAGCATCCCATTTAATCCTAGAGTTCCAAAAACCCTTAAAACATCACCAACCCCACTTAAAACCTACTAACACTAGGGTTATGCTCCAAACGCACGACCCCTAATTTAGGATGTTACAATTCTACCCTCCTTAAAAATAATTTCATCCTCGAAATTACTTACTAACGAATAATCGTACATTTCAACTCACCACACTATGCTTATGCTGCGCACTCTGATCTTAACAAAACTAACACATCCCTTAGGTATTATCTCCAGATTCGTATTCAAAGTTCCATACTTCACTAGCATACAAACACGAACTATCTCATAACAATCCAGACAATAAAGGGATTCCAGAATTAGGGAACATACCCGCTATCTCATCTCGCATCTGAACCTTCAGCACCTCTTCTTGGAGTTCCACGTCCTTGACCTCGAGCCTTATCCATCATTTGAGGACAGTCTTTAATCAAGTAAGACTTAGACTTACACCTAAAACATTCTCGATTCCGGTTCCAACACTCGCCGACATGATACCTTCCACACTGAGCACACGGACGATCCCGATTTCCCATAGCTGGCTTAGTCACACGAGCAAAATTTTCAACCCTCGGTCTTTTTCGAAGACCCTCAGATGATTCAGACGATCCAAAATTTCTCCTATCCCGGTTCCTATCCTTATCTCTGTTTTGTCTCATCGAGTCCTTAATCCCTTCAGCTACCTTAGCTTTTTCGACTAACACAGCGAACCCTCGTTCCTGATGAGGAGCTATCAACAGTCTCAGGTCGTCCCTTAATCCGTCCTCAAACCGGACACATCGTTCATGCTCCGTAGCAACAACCCCTCGAGCATAACGGCTTAACCTTAGGAATTCAGCTTCATATTCCGCCACGGACTTGTTCCCTTGAACCAGCCCCAGAAATGCCTTCCTCTGAGCATCAAAGTAGTGAGTACCGACATACTTCTTCTGGTATGCCGTCTTGACATACTCCCAAGTGAGGTCCTCCGCTGTGACACTATCTCGAACCGTGAGCCACCATTGATACGCCTCGTCACGAAGTAGCGCCACCATTCCTTTCACTTTTTCCTCAGGGCTCAGATCGAGCTCATCCATAACTCGCTCGGTTGCTTCCAACCAATATTCAGCCGTACTGGGTGCCACACCTGATACACCACGGAACAATTCCGTTCCATTGGCTCGAAGTCGCTCGGGTACAGACTTCCTAGCTCTCATATTTCCACCCGCTCCAGCCACCATCTCTAAAACTCGCAGCACCGCCTGCGATACAGCATCATCCCTCGTCTGACCTTGCTGCTCATTACCCAAGGCTGGTGATGGAGGTGGTACCTCATTATCAGACCCTTGACCCGATCTAACGGGTTCCGATATGGCCATTCTGCCTCGATCACGTCCTCTAGAACTCATCTTTTATCGCGCAATCTGACTTAGAAAGTTTTATGCATTAGAAATTTGTTTCACTGATTATCCGCGACCAAATTTTATGAAAAGAAATATTTAAAAGTGGTTCTTTCGATCAATCAAAGTTTCATCACAAGTTTCACTATTCTAATTCAAGGAACCACACTCACATTCATAAACAAAGACATGTTCATTCATCAACATATTCATTCAGTGGTAATTGCCACACACATTCATTATTCAAATTACCTCAATAGTCAGAGGTACTTACCTGGTGGACTTCGGGTCGAAGGTACAGGTGCCATGCCAGAATAAACCTAAAATAAAAGTCCATATTTTGAAAAGCCCACTTTTGAAAACTGTTTTCGGGCCCAAAACCTCAAAGTCGAGTTTTGAATCGGGCTCTGATACCAACTTGTAGCACCCCAAACCCGGCCCATTCACTCCGACCAAATTTGGAATGCCACTGCGGAACACGTTCGAAAAATATTCTTATTTAAGAGTAAAACCGTTAAAAATTTGTTTCCTTGAATAAAACATTTTCGTGACTTGAAATATTCTAAGTAAAAATTAAATTATTATGAAAACACCGGATACAAAACTTTGTCATACCTATTAGGAAAATAAAATCATTTGCGATCAACATTTAAATTATTAATCGTAATAGAACATAATAATAAAGATACTTAATAAAAATACTTAAATACTTTAATGGGCCTTTTTACATTAAACACTTAATCAAAATGCTGAAAATATAGATACTTAATTAATTAAACAAGATATTCTTTTTGCATGAAAATCCGCTTTTGCATGGCCACCTTTGTATCCACTCCAACTCGGTCTAAAAATCACGATCACTTGTAAGGTTTAATAAAAATTGGGTGAGTCACACGGACTCAGTGCATAGTTAGTACACATGTCCCCACATATGGGCTTGGCCCATATCCACACAGTCCATACACATGAATATGCAATTATGAAGCCCAACCCATCCTAAGTCCATCCGTTACTCCTACCTTAGCAGACTCCCTACTCAAGGCCGTGGCTAATCCACCGATCACATAGTGATCCACATATCTTACCTTGGCAGACTTACTGCTCAAGGCCGTGGCCAAGCCACCGATCCCATAGGGATCCCACATATCAATCAGTCCACGGTGATGCACACAGCTATCAACCGCTGAGGTGGGCACTCAGCCAACACCTCCCTTGATGAAGCACATAGCTAACATCAAGCGCTAATGTAGCACGAGGCTAGCATTAGACCATGCACATAGCGTACACCCTTTTCTCCAATAGTCACATCCCAAGTCCCATGCATATATATATGTACCATGGCAACATATTGCTCGAAACAAATATACATCACATGCCATCACATTTTTATACATTCATCAATAATCATTTATTATCGAAAATCACTGACCTGAGTATTCAATCACCCACCATGGGTATCCACAATCTTAGCCCTTATTTCGGCTAACATGCACAACATATACATTTACATATAACACATATAACAAACAAGAGAATAGTGCGATAACTACGCACCTGGTTATAGCGAGATCCTAATCTATTGAATCTAACACAAACTAAAATCCCGAACTTGTCCTATTGCTGTCGATTAGCCCCTTGCTGAAACCCGAGAACTGATACTAGATCTTTGAGTAGTCGAAATCCCTTGAATAATCAAAAACCCGAGAGCTCCCTTAAAGTTTCCTTCCTTCAACACTAATGCTTAAAACAACAAAAGCAAGGGATCGATGGTACCACCCTCAGGGAATCGGCCTCAAGATTGCGAAATAGAAAAGAGGATAAGGGGGTTGAAAGGTTCGGCAATAGACTAATATTAGAGAGGCTTGGTGACTTAACAATTTCGGCACCTCCTTGAACACTTAAGGCCGACCATGATAGCCCCTAGAGAGAGTTTCATTCGGCCATGCTTACATTTGGGAAGAAAAGAAATTTCAAAGAAGCATTTTCGGCCATGTTTCCTCAAACCCAAGGCCGACCAAGGGAGTCCCCCAAGCAGGCTTCAAACGGCCAAGCTCCCTTCCCCAAGCACAAAACCCATCAGTTAGAAAAGAGATAATACATTGTTTAACCATTCACCCATTACTACTCCATCATTAAGCATAAAATAATAAAATAAAATAATAACAATCCCATACATAAAATAAAACTAACTCATACTTCCTAACAACAATAAAATAAGACTCTCCATCATCCTATGCATATAATAAAATAATAAAAAATAATAATAATAATAATAATAATAATAATAATAATAATAAAGCAACTACCCCATCATCATTTTTTCATGTGTGCATGCCCCATGCAGGCCACTACCCACGCCTGCACAAAAAGAAAAACCCATGCGCTGCTTCTGGGTTTCGAACCCCCGACCTACTGGAGGCTCCCCACGCCTCCAGCCACTCGGCCACTGATCCTTTCGTGACAAAAACCCATCACAATTTCTTTTAAACACTTCCCCGCTGGTTCCCTTGCTTAGCGCTAAAAACAAAATAAACGTCCTTGCGCTCCCCTCTGGACTCGAACGCGAGTCCTTGCGCCGCAGCCCTCCTAAAGCGCCCTTAACCACTCGGCCAAGGCCTCCATTGTGACATAAACCCACCATAAATTCCTTTTAAGCATTCCCTCGCTTCAACGCCAGAAACCAAAATTAAAACACTCCCAGCGTGACTCGAACTTGAGTCCCTTCCACCAAGGCCCTTAAAGCAGCGTCCCAGCCACTTTACCAATCCGACTTTCATGTCCATTAGCTCTTAAAATTTTACATAAGGCCTCCATAGCCCAATTCCCCTTTTTACACTTAAAAATCCAAAAATTTTCCAAAGCATCCCATTTAATCCTAGAGTTCCAAAAACCCTTAAAACATCACCAACCGCACTTAAAACCTACGAACACTAGGGTTATGCTCCAAACGCACGACCCCTAATTTAGGATGTTACAGAGAGGTTGGAGGAGGGTGTGTCGAATGAGAATTTTTGCTTATCAAAAATTGGCTTTGAGTAGTCTTTTACTCTCTAATTCGGTGGCTTGAAACATTTTGGTTATTTTTCTTTCTTGGAGGCCAATTTATGCTAAGAGTGTGGGCAGTATCTTTTCGTTTTTGGTCATGTCGAATACCTTTCAGGTTCTTCTGTTCTCTACTTTGCATTCCTATGCAAACCTCCTGTCAAACTGATTCTTCTTCTCTCCTCTACCTCTTCACACTTTTGCTGAATATTTCTTTTCTCTCTCAATTGGTTGATGTGTTTTTGGCCAAGCACATTTTTATCTCCTCTATTCTTTCTTTTGGCTTTTCTCATTTCCCTCCTCTTTTGCTAGAGCCAAATAACCTCTGAACTTCTGTGCTAGTCAAATACTTGGTCTCAAGGGAGTGCGATTGTTTCTTCTCGTGCCTCGATTTATGGGTGTGTTGCGGTGGTGGCCGAATACTTCTGTCTCCCAGTCTTAATTCCACAATTTGGGTAAGTTGCGATACTCCTGGTTCAATTATTTGCGTATATGATATTAGTTATTGAGTCGCGAATGGGATGCATGTAGTTTTTTTTTTAAGGACTTGAAGTGAAGTGATCTCCTGCGATGGCCTGAGTGAGATTGATTAAGGCGAGTGATAGATAAGCCTCCGAACAGGAGTTTTGGGTTAAGGTTCTCTTCAATTGATTAATAAGCGACTAACCGAAGTTTCTGATTGTGTTAGGTTGGTGTTCTTGTGGGTTAGTGTGTATTTTACCCTGTACCTGATAGTCGGCTGATAAGCCGAAGGTGTGTAACAGTACCCTGTATCCGATAGTTGGCGAGAAAGCCGATAGAGTGTGTGTCACCACACTCCTTCTGATTGTAAATCGATAAAATACCGAAAAGCCGACATACCGACGAACGATGCCACACGAGGGTGTGATCACACGTGTGGTGGACCGAGCTCACGAACATGGGCATTAGTCTGTACAGGCCACCACGAGCACTCTCATGGTATTGGGCTGTTCTGGGCCTCGTTGGACAGAAATGGGTCATGTGGGCCTAGTGGGCTTGTGGGCCCACGTGGATAAAATGTATGTGATGTGGTAAGTGTTGTTTGGACTGTGACGTTGGCATAACTGTGGCTGTTTCTGGGCTAAATGGGCCACACGAGTAAAATGTAATTTATGAAATAATCTGAACTCGAGATGTGTTATATGAAAATATACTTGAGATATAGCAATGTGATTTATACGTGTTGTGGAAAGCATATGTGCATGGAAACTTGATTGTTAATGAGCCTATACATGTTTTTGATGTTATTATGGAATATATAACTAACAAGGGAAATGAGGATATGTGTAGGGCTTGAGGTCAAATTGAATGAATGTGCCTTACATAGTTACCTCAAAATAGAATGAATGGTAAGTTAAGTACCATGTTATACGAACTAACTAAGCATTTTATACTTAGTTTTATTTCCCTGTTTTAGAGTAAATTGGAAGCTCAGCGGAGATCACTCACACTATCCATCGGCCCATGTCGGTACAATATGGTAAATCAATTATGGTTGTAATGGCGTGTATAGGTTATATTGGCCATATTGGCATGTAAATGATGTTTGTAACCTAGCCATTGGAATGGCTAGTAATGGTTTGTTTTAATATACTTGTAATGTCAAACTATGGTAGCTATATTAATGTTAAGTAGTTGATCAAACTATGTCTAACTTGAGGTCTTAACTAAGGTAAGATTACAGACATGTATGCATGAAATGATATGCCATGATGAATGATGGAATTTACTTGATTTGAATGCTTGAAATGGTTGGTATTTGGATGTGTGATTCAAGTGCAGGTCATGGGTGTGATTTTGGGTGAGAAATGGAGCAAGGAATGGCTTTATTTTGTCCATATGGGCAGACACACGGGCGTGTGTCTAAACCGTGTGTGACAGACGGCCTACCCTATAGGCGTGTGGCCTGGCCGTGTGTCCCCTGCACCTTAAATTTGAGAAAACAGAATGCCCAAAATTGAGCACACGGGCAGAGACACGGGTGTGTGTCTCAGACGTGTGGGAGACACGACCTTGAACATCGGCGTATGTCTTGGCCGAGTGAAAACTGAACCTAATTTCAAAAGAATTTAATTAACCACACAGCCTAGCACAAGGGCGTGTGGGATGGTCGTGTGCACAAGTTAGAGAGTTACAGGGGGTTGAACACGACTTGTAGCACGGGCGTGTCCCAGGTCACACGGGCGTGTGAGCCCTGCACCTTGAAAATTTTTTGAAATGTCGCGAAAAATTCTTAGAGTTTCCAATTAAGTCCCAACTCGTTTCTAATGCTCATATTGAGCCTCGAGGGTCCATCTAAGGGATGTTACGAATAATTCCGGTTAATGAGTAGTGATTGACATGATTTATTTGAAAATGTTCTAAAAATTTTCGGTAGCTCTCTGTAACACTGTTCTGGCGACGGACACGAGTTAGGTGTGTTACATTTAGTGGTATTAGAGCTATAGTTTAGTCAGTTCTCGCACTGAACATGGCATATGTGAAGTCTAGAAATACATGCCATCATATAACTTGTGATAGTGTGATATCTCCCAACTCTGATGAAAATTATTTTACAAATAGACAGAGATGCTTTCCAACCGAGCTGATTCTGGTACTACTGAAAGTGATACTCACGTGCCTGAGTAAAAATGTTACTTATGATGAAATGAGACTTGTAAAGGTATGAAATAAATGTTTTATAGTGATCATGTTAATGGTACATGTTAAGTGATATGTGTGTATTTATGAAAGTTAATTTTTGAGGCATACAATCTCCACCCCCTTACCAGTATAGTGTTATACAATGAAATTCACAAGATTTATATGGATTAAGCTCATGAATGTGGAACTAAAGAGTTCAAAGGCTGAATGACTAATAATGTAGTTAGGATGAGAATGGGTTAGTAAGTAAAGATGGTATTAAAAGAGATATCAAATTTTTCTGAAGATTATTCTTAATATGTGATGTCATTGTTAAGGAATAAGTTATTCATGAGTAAACGGATTAGTCAAAAATTCTTCTAAATTGACTCTTTCAGTGAACTCAATAATGTAAGATTATTGATGACTTTATTGGTCAGTGGAATAGTGATAAAACTGCAAAGATATTCGAATACAACTATTATAATTGAGTATATTACAACAAGATCTCCTGGGTACTCTATAAGTTCTGTTATTCTCAGAGGCATATGAATTTGTTCATGTTCAGATACAATATTTGTCGTATTGAAAGGCTAGTAAATCATGATAGATGAAATTACTATAAGTCTGGATAATTCATAAGTGGTATTGCTCTATCATACTTGGGCTTTCTAATTCATCATTATTCATATAAGACTTGATGATAAGATTCATGTGGTGTTATTTTCTACTTCTACTGATTGAAGCCCTGAATTGCGAATATGCAAATTATATTGTCTTTGTTATAGTTGTTTCTACTGAGTATGCGTGATATTACCTTTCTAAATTTTCTCTGAGATATCATCAATCTCTTTATTATTCAAACATGGTTTATCTGTGAAAGATATTCATCTGTTGGAGATAAATTACATTTATTACCATTATAAATATTGACTTGATCATGAAATTTGGTGACAGAGATTGCAGATTATAGAAACCAAATTACTGCATTGGTTATTATAGGGGCCACTTTCGGTTCTCACTCTTATAAATTGAGGTACACTATTGATATTGAAGTATTGCTTTATCTATACGGTTGAAATGTCGGTCATATTATAACACTATGGTTTTGAATCTATCTTATAGTTGTGGCTTTGGAAAAATTCAAAGCTTCAATGTTAATAATTGAAATAGCTACATTGATGACATAGTTATTACGGAAAGATGTAATATTTGAATGGACTAACAAATGTTAGTAAAGTTTTGACCAGTTGAAAGCTCTTTGATCAAAGTATTAACACTGATTCAGCCTGAATCAGGTAAGGAATTTTTATTACATTATTGTACTATTGAACTAAATTAGACTATGTTTTGATGCAGTAAGGCAAAGTAATAGCCTGTACTTTTAGACAGTTAAAAACCACATGGAAAGAATTACCCGATACATGATCTAGAATTGATAGCTATTGTTTTTATATTGAAATCTGACAACATTACTTGTTTGGTAAAAAGAAATGTCATATATCCACCAATCATAATTTTTTTTTAAGTATCTAATGTCGCTAAAAGAGTTTATTTTGAGATAGCGTACATGGTTTGAAATGTTGAAAGATTGTGATTTGATAATTGAATATCACTCGGAAAGTGTGAATATGGTTACAAATATTCTGAGTAGAAAATCACTGTATACTTTGCAAGCTATGGATACCGATTATGATTGCCTAATAATAGCTCAATTTTAGCTAAGTATAGAGCTAAACCGATGTTTCTACAACAGATCAGTGAAACCCAGAAAAGTGATAATGAGTTGTAAGTTAAATGAATATAGTGTGAAATAATTTCTGAGTCAGAATTTTAGAGTAGAACTTATAAATGCTTGTTATTCAGAAACAAGTTTGTGTACTGAATAATTTGGAGTTTATACAGAAAATTTTACATGAATGATCACAGTGGTACTGTGACTGCTTATCTGGGGAATGATGAAATGCATAATGATTCGAAAAGGATGTATTAGTAGCTTGGAATGAAATGTGGTAATTTTGGAATTGTATTTAAATGTTGGATGTATTAACAGATAAAGATTATAATTTCAGGATGGTTATAGCTAGCGATGATACCGAAATGGAAATGAGACAAAGTTACTATGAACTTTATATTGGGATTATCCTTGTCTATGAAAAAGAAAGGTACTACTTGAGTAATTGTCGATTTTTCGGCGAAGCCTGCACATTTTATCCTGATATGAATTGATTTCTCACTTAATAGATTGCTTGAATTATCTGTTTTTGAGATTCCCAGATTATATGATATGCTAGTTTCTGTTATTTCTGGTAGAGATCTATAGTTTATATGCAGATTTTGAAACAAGTTACAAGAAACTCTGGGTATACAGTTACATTTTAGTATCGTATTTCATTTTCAAATGGATGATCAATCTAAACATATGATTCAGATTTTGGAAGTATGCTTCGATGTTGTACTTGAATTCAAAGGCAATTAAAAAGGAAATATTTGCTCTTTGTTGAATTTCCTTGTTATAATAGTTAACAGTCCAGTATAAAATTGTACCATATGAGGTTTTATATGGTCACAAGTGTAAAGCTCCGGTGTTTTGGACTAAGTTCAATAAGAAAAGATACATGTAGTTAATTCAATTCTTTGAAATCGAAGAAAAATGAAAGTGATCTGAGACAGTTTGAAAGCAGTACTTGATAGTTAGAAATCCGATGTGAATCTAAAAAAATGAAGAGAATTTCAGATTGGCGACAAAATATTTTGAAAGTTTTGCCATGGAAGAAAGTTCCCCGGTTTGGCCGTAAAGGCAAATCAATTGGGTCATATAAGATTATGAAAAGAATTGGACCTGTTGCGTATTGATTGATACTATTATCAGAGTCCTACAGGATTCCCAATATTTTATGAGTATATGTGTTATGACAATATAGATCAGACCCATCATATGCTTTTTCTTTGATAAATGTTAAATTCGGCCTAACACGACTTACAGTGAGGGATTGATTGAAATTCTGGCATTTGAAGAGAAAAACTTAGAAATAGAAAGGTAGCTTTAGTAAAAGTTTCTGATAGTGACATGATGTAGAGGGAGATACCTAGGGACTGGAGGAAACTGTGAGAGAGAGTAATGTCTGAATCTCTTTATTGGTAAAATTTTTGAGGACGAAAATTTCTTAAGGGGGAGAATTGTAACAGCCCAATTTCGATGAAATCGGAACAGTGGTTTCGGGAACACAAATCCGAGCTGAAAATAAAATTTATTTTTATTTTATTATATGGTCCGCATTATGTTAGAAAAGTCATGTGAAAATTTTGATACGAAAAATTTATCGATTAGGTGTTCAATTAGGGAAATGACTAAATCGCATAAAATGCAAAAGTTGAATTCTAGTAGCTATAAGGATTAAATAGCTATGGAATTCAAAACTTAAGGTCCTTATATGGTAATTAGACCATTAATAAAAAGTTAGTAGATATTTTTGGATGATTCATCCTTGGAAAATGAGAAAAAGGCTAAGGACTAAATTGGAAATCAAAATTATTAAAGATGATAAATTATTAAATAGAAATAAAAATCATTTTTATCATCTTCTTCCCCAAAATATTCCATGGAAGCCCTAGGAGAGAAAGAGAAGAAACTTTCTTGGCCAAATTGGGTAAGTTTCCTTATCCCGTTTATAGTAATTTTGATATTTTTGAAACTGGGATAACTTAATTTATCTATTTGAGGGATCAATTTCTAAAGTTATCAAAGTATGGAAAATGGGTCATGGATGTACATGCTGAAAACTAGAAATTTATGGTAGAAAATGATAGGTTGTTGATAGATAAACAACTTTTACAAAGTAATTTTTTATGAAAACATGATTTAGGGACTAAATGCAAAGTTGTGAAATTTGATGAGAAATTCTAAAATTTGTATGAATACATGTGCTGTAATTTTGAGATGGAATTTTGATTAGGCTTGGAATACGGAGTAAGTTGCACAAATTTCATTTTCCGAGCCTAGGGACAAAATAGGAATTTATGGAAAAGTTAATGAAAATTAAGTCCACTTGAATGTGAAATATGATAATTTGATGTAAAGTTTACTCTTATAGATCCGGATAGACCAAATTAGGAGCTAGAACGAGGAAAAAAGGAAATGTCAGATTAGTAGATGTTATGTACACTAACATTTGTTGAGGTAAGTTCGTGTAAGTAAATTGTGTTTACTTACATGCTTCCATTGATTGTGTTTATATAAATTGTACAAATTTCATAAATATGTGAAATGGTTACATATCCGATGAAGCCCGATAAATATGAATGTCTAATGTAAATGATAATGCCCGCTAGATGATAAATAACAAACGATGAAAATGTTACTTTTATGCTTGGAATGAATGAGAAGTGTGATCATTTGAATTATATGGATGATTATAGATGTATGAAATAATCACATGCCCGATAATGTCTGAAAAATGTTTAAATCCCGGTTGAATAAATGGAAGATCGATGGACATGTGATTTCCCCGAAATGAATGAGGTCCTGCATTTGTTGCTGGTGGGATTTAACTCGGACGAGTAATCCTATTGACCTCATTTCTGAAAGGATTTAGCCTAGACGGGTAATCCTGATGTGGCTCCTCTCGAGCATATCTTATGAATTGGATTTAGCCCGGACAGGTAATCCAGATCAAGCTCCTTAAAGCATATGTCATAAAAAGGATTTAGCCTGGACTGGTAATCCTGTTGTATACATGTGTGGCTCGAGAGTGCACTCTCTGAAATAGTATCTTATGGATACCATTGAATATGTATTGACGGAACTTGATTTGTACACCTCGAGTGTACTACTTGTGTACCCATCGATATCCTGAATAAATTCAACAGCTAAAAATCTTGACATGAAAGGACATGAATAAGAAATGAGTTATTACACGTAGTTGTCAGAAATCCATGAAAGTGATGCTACACGACAATTGACATATGAAAACATGAGATGATATTTGTATATGGGATTCATTTGATGAATATGTTCATACTTGGTTATAGACTTGTACACTTTGAATGTACTACTACTCGTGAGACAATGATATTTCGAGTAAAATGTGTAAAATTTTGATATGAAATAATCTGAAATCGAAATGTGTTATATGAAAATATACTTGAGATATAGTAATGTGATTTATACGTGTTGTGGAAAGCATATGTGCATGGAAACTTGATTGTTAATGAGCCCATACATGTTTTTGATGTTATTATGGAATATATAACTAACAAGGGAAATGAGGATATGTGTAGGGCTTGAGGTCAAATTGAATGAATCTACCTTACATAGTTACCTCAAAATAGAATGAATGGTAAGTTAAGTACCATGTTATACGAACTTACTAAGCATTTTATGCTTACTTAGTTTTATTTCCCTGTCTTAGAGTAAATTGGAAGCTCAGCGGAGATCACTCACACTATCCATCGGCCCATGACAGTACAAAATGGTAAATCAATTGGTTGTAATGGCATGTATAGGTTATATTGGCCATATTGGCATGTAGATATAAATGATGTTTGTAACCTAGCCATTGGAATGGCTAGTAATGGTTTGTTTTAATATACTTGTAATGTCAAACTATGGTAACTATATATATGTTAAGTAGTTGATCAAACTATGTCTAACTTGAGTTCTTAAATAAGATAAGATTACAGAAATGTATGCATGAAATGATATACCATGATGAATGATGGAATTTACTTGATTTGAATGCTTGAAATAGTTGGTATTTGGATGTGTGATTCAAGTGTAGGTCATGGGTGTGATTTTGGGTGAGAAATGAAGCTAGGAATGGCTTTATTTTGTCCACACGGGCAGACACACGGGCGTGTGTCTAGACCGTGTGTGACACACGGCCTACCCCATAGGTATGCGGTCTGGCCGTGTGTCCCCTACACCTTAAATTTGAGAAAACAGAATGCTCAAAATTGAGCACACGGGCAGAGACACGGTTGTGTGTCTCAGCCATGTGGGAGACACGACCTTGAACATCAGCGTGTGTCTTGGCCGTGTGAAAACTGCACCTAATTTCAAAAGAATTTAATTAACCACAGAGCCTAACACATGGGGGTGTGGCATGGCCATGTGCACAAGTCAGAGAGTTTCATGGGTTCGAACACGACCTGGAGCACAGGCATGTCCCAGGGTCACACAGGCGTGTTAGCCCTGCACCTTGGAAAATTTTTGAAATGTCGCGAAAAAGTCTTAGAGTTTCCGATTAAGTCCCGAATCGTTTTTAATGCTCGTATTGGGCCTCGAGGGTCCATCTAAGGGATGTTACAAATAATCTCGGTTAATGAGTTGTGATTGACATGATATATCTAAAAATGTTTTGAAAATTTCTGGTAACGCTCTGTAACCTTGTTCCGGCGACGGATACAGGTAAGGAGTGTTACATTGAACCTTTCAACTAGACAGTTGATCGATGCAGCAGCCGGTGGAACTCTGAATAATAAAACACTCGAAGTGGCTTATGAATTTATTGAAGAGATGTCACTGAATATTATGAATGACAAGTCTTGAGAATGAAGCTAATGAAAGTAGCCAGTGTTTTCAACTTAGATGTCATCACCATGTTATCAAATTAGGTAGAACAATTAAATAAGAAAATTGATTATTTATATGTTTCTACGTAGGTACATTCAGTGATGCATTACAATACAAATGGAGGTGGAATGAACAATCCAGAATGTTTACCCTTCGGTCCTAGCACAGAGAATGAATAAATCAATTATATGGGTAATAATTCTAGGCCTCAAAATAATCCTCATAGTAACCACTATAATGGAGGTTAGAGGAACCATCCCAATTTCTCTTGGGGTGGTCAAGGAAATCAGAAGCACAAGCCCCTCCAAGCTTCCAACAACAACCTTACCAGCAAGAAAAGAAACTGAACCTTGAGGAGATGTTGACGAAGTTTATCTTAGTGTCAAAAACCCACTTTTAAAACACTGAAGTAGAACTTAAAAATCAACAAGCATCAATTCAAGGGCTCGAGAACCAAATAGGCCAACTTGCTAAGTTAATTTCAGAACAATCGTCAGGTAGTTTGCCTAGCAATACCGAAACTAACCCAAGGGTGCAACTTCCTGCAATTACTGTTCGGGATGAAGAAGGGTTAGATGGATTTGAACAAGAACCGAGGCAAGAAATTGTGATAAGTAATGGTAAGGTTGAGGTAAGCCAAAATGAGCAAAACCCGGTTGCTAAAGAATATAAGCCTCGACTGTCATATCCTAACGCGACGAAGAAAGACCAAACGAACGAACAATTTGGTAAATTTATCAAACTCTTAAAGAAATTAATATTAACTTACCGTTTGTTGAAGCTTTGTCGCAGATGCACAATTTCGTTAAATTTTTAAAGGAGCTTTTGGCAAACAAAAGGAAGTTAGATGATTCGTCGATTATGAAGCTAAATCCGATTTGCTCGGCCATATTGCGAAATAAACTACCCAAAAAACTGAAAGATCCAGGGAGTTTTACTATTCCTTGCTTAATTGGTATTTTAAATATTGATAATGTTTTGGCTAATTTAGGGGCTAGTATTAATGTCATGCCCTATAAAATGATTAAAACAATTAGGTCTTAGGAAACCCAAACAAACTAGGATGAGTATTCGATTAGCGAATAGAATCATTAGATTTCCTAGGGGTATTATTGAAGACGTATTTGTAAAAATTGATAAATTCATATTCCCAGTTGATTATTTTGTTTTAGACATGGACGAGGATAGTGACGTACCTTTGATTCAAGGTCGGCCGTTTTTAGCAACTGCTAGGACAATTATTGATGTTGGTACGGATGATTTAGTACTTTGTGTAGGTGACGAAACGGTTACTCTCCAAGCTCATGATTATGTTAGAACATCTAGTGATCGAGATGATTTTACAAGTTCTGTTAATATGAGTAACCATGTCGCTCGACCTTCTTTGCAGGAAACCCTTCAAAAAAATGTAATGGAGCCATGTTCCAATCAATACGACAGAAACAGAAGAATTTATGATGAACGGATGTTACAAATTGATGAACTAGATGAATGACAGACACATGTCAAGGAGAAATCGAAAAAGCATGATGAAGAGCCAGATCGATGCCATGATGAACATATGAACATGATGAACCAATTTAAGGTTGGAGACAAGGTATTGCTAGACAAAACGGATCCACGAATTGTCACTTCGGAGCTTGATGCAAACGAATCAAACCCTTTTATGGTACTAAATGTCTTTCCCTATGGTGTAGTCGAGGTAACTCATTCTGAATTTGGCAAATTTAAGGTAAATAGTACTCGACTCAAACCTTACTTTAATTGAAATGATAGTGAGGAAGAGGAGCATCGGCTCTGCGAACCACCGTAACCATACGCGCAAGGTAAGTCGAGCTTAGACTCTAAAAAAACGTTTCTCGGGAGGCAACATGAATGTTAACACTGCTAATTCTTTTAATTTTATTTCATGTTATTTTTAAATTAATTAATTTTCAAATTTTAAAATTAAACAAAAAAGGTTTTTGACCTACACGGCCTGGTAAGATGGGCGTGTCCCTTGCCGTGTGCACAATAAGGGGTTCGACAGTGAGTTACACGGCCTGGCTTCTAACACCCCTTACCCGTATTCAACGCCGAAACAGGGTACGAGGCATTACCGGACATAAACACAAGCAAACATACAAAACTGAGACGTAATTTCCATCCAAATTTAAAACTTTTCACATACATTCATATCATCCCTAAAACGAGCCTACGAGGCCCAAAACATACATTGGAAGTAGTTTGGGACTAAACCGAGAACTTTAGAAAATCATACAACACTTAGAAAAATTTTCATGGAAACAGGGCCACACGCCCGTGTGGTCCAAGGGACACGCCTGTGCTACAGGTCGTGTTCAAAATAGGGAGCTCTCTGACTTGTTCCACACAGCCGTGCCACTTGCCCGTGTGCTAGGCCGTGTGGTCGATTTAATTTTCATAATTTTTCATAAAATACGTGTAGACTTCACACGACCAGGGCACACGGTCGTGTCCAAGGCTGTGTAGCATACATAGCCGAGACACATGCCCATGTCTCTACCCGTGTGCTATATTATAAACATTCTATTTTGCAACAATTAAGGTGCAGGGGACACACGACCGGAGCACATGCCCATGGGGCAAGCCGTGTGTCACACACGGCCTAGACACACGCCTGTGTGTCTACCCGTGTGGACAAAATAAGGCTATTTACCAAGCCATTTTGTCACCCTTCCATGCACATATCTACACACAAAAACATAGCACCAATCCAAGCATATATATTCAGCCAAATCAGCCACAACCAAGACATCAACACTCATTCATATGTTACCATCTATCACATATAACCATCGCATACTTATCAACTCAAACCATGCAATTTCCTACATCCATGAAAAGCATCATTATATGCATATATATACTTAAACCAATACTAGCCAATTTCAATGGCCATTTACCAAATGAATTATCAACCAACATAAGCCAACACATTTGGCTAAATCAATTCTTAAACATAACTTAATCATTCTTAATCTTACCAAGTGTTCATCACATACCGAGCTCATTCTTATGAGTTTTTTTGTACGTACCTATACTTGTACCAACCCGTAACATATCATACTCTTTCTCATCTTTGACATTCCCATTGAACACTTGGAATACTAATAGGATACACGAAAAGTCTTGCACATAAATGCCACATACGTAGCCAATGCTACCTCATATCTAATAACACATAGAGGCACGCTCTCGAGCTAATCACAGGCCTGCTCACACAAGCTGTCAGTCAAGATGTAACTACACAGTACTGCTCACACAAGCTATCAGGTATCCACAACACATGCCGGACTACCCAGCCACTAGTAGACGTACGAGACCAGCACCCGAATCACATAAATCATATATATCACATGGTTTCCTAGTGACATGTCACTTGTATCCTAATCTATTCCTAAGGTTTAACTGGATTTCTCTCTTGCCAGAACTTCATACATTTCATGCAATATCAAAACATTAAAATACAAATATAACATTGCATTATTTACATACAAACTTACCTCGGTACAAAATAGTAGAAAAGGATTTAATCGTTAAACACCTTATTCTTTTCTCGGTCAAGGTCTGAACTTCATTTTTCTTGATCTATAATAGCAAATTTAGCTTATTTACTATTCACATTACTCAAATCAGTCCAAACATCACATTATGGCAAAATTACCTTCTTTCCCCTAAAGTTTCACATTTTTTATGAATTGGTCCCTAGGCTCGTAAAATGAAATCTATTCAATTTTTGTAATGTACAAGCCTAGCCGAACCATTTTTTTAACTATGAAAGCCCCCAATTTCCATTAAAACACACGTTTACTACATATTTTATAACTTTTACTAATAGGTCCTTTTAAGCATTTTCATCAAAAATCACTTAGTAAAAGTTGTTTATCTAACACCAAACATTCATTTTCTACCATTAGACATCAAAATACACAAATTTCTAACATGGATCAAACCTAGACCTTGATTATTCCATAAATTAATGGTAGAAATAGATAGATCGAGTGATAACGACTTCAAAAATGTAAAGAGCATTAAAAACAGGGCAAGAACGGACTTACAATCGAGCTTGAAGGTTGGCCAAACCCTAGCTATGTCTTCCTTCTAATTTTCAGCACCAGGGGGAGAAGATGGACAAGATTTTGGCTTGATTTTCCTTTTTTATTCTTTTATTTACCAAATGACCAAAAATGCCCTTCACTTAAAACTTTGAAATTTTATCTCACCATGTCTATTTTTGTCCACTATCTTAACAAATGGTCTAATTACCATCTAAGGACCTTCAATTTAAAATTTCATAGTAATTAGACACCTCTAGCATCTAGAACTAAGCTTTTTCACTTTTACAATTTAGTCCTTTTTGCTAAATTGAGTGCTCAAACATCAAAATTTTCGAACGAAAATTTTCACGAAACTATTCCGTAAAATTTCAGACCATAAAAATATAATAAAAATAGATTTTACTAAATTGGATTTGTCGTCCCGAAACCACTATTCTGATTAGACCCAAAATCAGGCTGTTACATGGCGGCATAGCCATGTGACCCATACGGCCTAGACACACAGGCATGTCCTTGGCCGTGTGGATCTTGGGACTTAAGTTTTCAAAAATTCGAAGGTTAAATGGCCCCACCGCCTCTCGCACAATCGCCCAACTCTAGCATCACTCCTAACTACTGTCGGTTTCCCCTTTAACCTATTTTTTATGTTATTTTATTTTATTAATTTTTAATTCTTACTTATTTTTTTCTTATTATTTATTTGTTTTTGTTTATTTTGTTTATTTGCTTGATTTTATGTTTCTGGACATTATTACTATTTTATTTTTTATTTTTATTTTTTTACTATTACCGTTAGTGTTCTTATTATTATGTTTCCTATTTTTTTTTAGTCTTAGGTTTATTATTTTTATTTTAGCTATTGAATTGTTTTGGTATCTTAGCTTATTGTGTTGTTTTTGTTTTTCTTTGTTGTTTTCTATTTCTTCTACCATTATTGTTATGATGATTTTATTTTTGGTATTGCTTCTAAGTCATTTTGATATTTCTAAAATTATGTTAGGATTTGATAATTCATTCTTTATATTATTATTATTATAGGATTTTGTTTTCTACTTTTATTATTCTTATATTTCTTATTATTATATTCTTCTTGCGGATCATTGTATGTGACGGTTTGATTCAACTATATTCTTTTTAGCTAGGTATTCGATTTTCTGATTTTAGATTTTAGTTGAATTCAAGTGTCCTTTTCTACATATTTCCATTGATCCATTGTGTTGATTTGTCCTCTTGCTTTGAATACTGAAATTATTATTTGGTCGTTTTTCTTGTATGGACATAATGACGAACACACGAAGCAAGTCTAAGGTCACCGTCCCCACTTCGAAAAAGTGGAAGACCCCTAGTGCGACCTCCTCCTCGAGCGCTTCCACCGAGGCTCGCCATCCGTATCTCCAGTTTTCACAAGGTCCCCAGAAGGACTTATATCAGCTTCTTCGACTACGAGCACTCGATTTAGCCCGATGTATTGATTAGGTCGCTTTGGAGCAGGTCCAGTTAGTTGATCATGTTCGCGCCATCATTGCCACAGGCCTGTGGGACTAATTTTTCTCTATTATCGAGCCCACCTACATGGAGCTAACTTTGGAGTTGTATTCTACATTTACTCTACAGCAAGTGATGATGACTCATGACGAGCTGGGCACCATTACTTTTAGACTCAGTGGCCTGGAGTGACATATGAATATCGTTGAGTTCGGTGCTGTTTTGGGACTATACACTGAAGAGTTTATGAGTGCCGAAAACTTCTTTCGCCTACATCGGCACATCCACTACTCTCCATCTCTTTGTTGGATAGACCTTACAGCGAGTATGACACCTTATGGTGCAGAATCAAGTGTGGGGAGGCTGTTTATATAATTATTAGAAAATCCCTGAATTATGTCTTATGTTTAAGTAATTTTCTCATACTTCCATTAGAATGAATTTCTGTCGATTTGGAATTTTTGTTGATGTGTTTTAGATTAATTTGTCGATAATTGTGTATTGGTTGATTTAAACTTGAAGACATGAAAGAATCAAGCATGATAACTTATTTTTCAGAGATTAAAAATTTTAGGTTGTTTCCCTAAATTGAAGTATTATCTTGAAGTTTGAGATTTGCAAGTTTGACATTAAAAACCATAATTTTTTGTGAGATTTTAAGCCTTTAGAGCATGCATTTTTCTTGCTCATTTTATTATTGGTTTTGAGTATGTCAATTTGATGTGTTATTCTAGAACTTGCTTCAATTATACATGCCGAGACCACACCTTTGATTTGATATACTAAGATGATAAAGGCACTTAGGTTTTAACCCACTTATCCCAAAAAAAGCCTACTTACATGATTAACCCGTAGTGAACCTCGTTGAGCCTAACACATTGTTTCTTAATTTACCCAATAATGTTAACCCATAACTATTTTTTTTCATCGAGACTTTTTCTCATTTTATTGACTTTATTTTTTTGTCGAGATTTGATTTGGTTAGTTGCTTAATTATGCTCTTCTGTTTGCTTTGCTGAATTATTTCAGATTATTCCAAATAAAAAAAGAGAGAAAGAATATATATATTGATTATTATTTAGTTATATGTTAATTGAGCTTGAACAGTGAAATTCATATTTTGAGAAGAAGCTTGTTTTTAATTCAGCATTTGTTTAATTTTTCAAGTTTGGTAATTTACCAACTCAATCTCGATTACCAAATTTTCTGGCCTTCCTCCACACCCTTAACCTAAGCCCCATTACAACCTTTTAAAGACCATTTGATTTGTATTTCATATAATTTTATAGTGGTGGAGATTTGATTTTCATGCAAGCCTATGGTAATGACTTTTCCTGTTTGACTATTGAGTGCTTATTCTTGAACCTTAAGCACTTTGAGTGATTTGAGTAAATCTTAGTGAGGAAGTCAATTCTTGTCGATTCTGAATTAAAGGTAATTACTTAGAGAATGGGAGACACCTATGTTTTCGTGTTTAAAAATGTTAGCTTCGATTGTTTGAGAATTTAGTGCTCTTTTCGTTGAATTGCCAATGCATGATTATTTATGAATTATTTTGAGACACTATTGATGAGAATTACAAGTTGAGAGAGATTAACTTTAATGTGAGTTGAGGATTTTTCTTGAGGACAAGCAAATGCTTAAGTGTGGGGATATTTGATAAGCTATAAAAGTAACATATTTTAATCTCATTCTTAATGCATTTTTGGATGATTAATTATGCAAATTAGTGAATTTTATACTCATAATCCTTCAAATTCAATTTTCTATACTTAAGAGAGCATAGGGGAGTGACAGGAGCGAAAAATGAGCCAAAATCGAACAAAAAGAGCTATTTTCAGGAACCACATAGCCTAGGCACTTCCACATGGGCTGGGCACAAGCCCATGTGAGCTACACGGGCTGGCCACAAGCCCATGTGCTAGCTCGTGTCGCTTTTACACCCTTCTTCCCAATTACGCAGAAAAACCCAATTTTTAGGCTTTTTGAGAATTCTAAAGTCTATAAATACCAATTAGAAAAAGACATACGGGGGGAATCAGAAAAGATCAAAGAAAACACTCGAAGAACGCCATCGGAATCAACTTGGAAGTGGATCTCGATCAAGATCGAAGAGCTCCTTCTAATTTCTTTCGAAGTTTTATTGAGTTTCTTTATGTCTTGTGGTTATTCTAACTTTGAGATGTTTCTATTTAGGATCATGAACAAAATTCCCTAGATACCTAGGGAAGATGAAACCTATGATGAATCTTATTATCTAATTTCTGATTTACGCAATAAATACTTAATTCTTGTTCTCAATTATGTATGTTTATTTCTTGTTTTAATATTTCTGAGATATTAATTCATGTTTAACATGCTTCTTTCAGTGGAGCAAAAGTCTTTTTTTAAGAGTAGATCTAGCATAATTGAGTGGAGTTGCATGCAACCCTAGAAATAGGACGACATAAATCTACTGGATTAGAGTCAAATCTAATAGGAGAATCCATAGATCGAGTTAATTCGACAATAGGGGTTTTATTTAGAAAGAAATTTCAATTAATCAGTCAAAATTCAGTTTTTCTTACTTTCAAAAGATATATTAAAATAATTCAAGGATTCCTACAGATCAAGTAGCAAGTGAATAAATCGTTTTATTCAGATTCATAATAATAGGTGAAGTCTAGGTGGATTCTTTTCTGGGTATTGTCTATCTCATTGGTTATCTTTGATTATTTTCCTATTTCCTTCTCTGTTGCGTTCTTAGATAAATTAGTTTAGCAAATTTAGATTAAAGCACAATCACTCCAATTCGGCTAAATAATAAGAAGGCAGTAATTACTAGTACTTTTAGTCCTCGAGGATACGATATTCTCTACTCACCAAAGCTATACTATTGTTCGATAGGTGCGTGCTTGCCTTAGTCATATTTATAGTTAGTTTAGACCATCACCTATCATTCCTAAGTCATTTATTACCATAAATCTTCAAGAACAACACCCAAAACTCCATAGATTTCATCATCTTCTTCAAACATGGGGTTTTTGGATTTTTGTCAAAACTCATTCCTTCTTCCACCAAAGGTAATCATTCATGAATCCATAAGTTTCTAATGTATTTAGACTCCAAACCTGAATTATTAGCCCTCAAATTGCATGTTTTAAATAAAAGCCAAAAATTGAGCCATTAATGGTGGATTTCGGGATTTTGCATAAAAATTTGGTTTCAAAGTATTTTTCAACTTGTTTAGCATGATTAGAAGGTTTTTAAACTTATCTAGAAGTTTTGGTAATGATTTCTCATGTCTTAATGAATTTTATAAAAATTGCTTAAAAGATGTCGAAAAATGTCGACACCATGAATTGAGTAGATTTGTCTAGTTTTAAGGTTTTGAATTATGTTTAGATGATTAAGTAGATGAATGAAACTGATTTTATGCAAAAAGGTTGAATATAGATCGAGATATTAGTATATAAGGTTTTTTATGTTAATAGTTTAAGTCACATGAGAACTTAGCTTAAGGCTTGTGTTTTAGTTGGTTTGAGTGAATATTTGGTTGATATTTGATTATGGTTATTGTATGATTTATGTGTGGAAAGCTTCAGATTTGTTAGAACTTCCTACGAGCTAGAGAAACATTAGTTGAGCTTCCAGTTTTCGTCAAAAGTATAAAGTGTGAGTGTATGGAATTGTTAATCATAAACACGAGTCATTTGTTGCTGGGAATTTAGATGTAGTCAAAACCCCTACTCTAAATTTTGACTGTAAGTTTTCTTGAGCTAGTCTGATGGTTATGTGATTATATAATATGAATGATATGTGATATGTGGATATGGTGCTTATTGTGTTAAGTGCAGTTATATATACATGTAACAAATGAGCAATATATATGGTATATGACTATGCTAGTGTTTTGCAAAAGATGCTAATATGCAGTGTTAATGTACGGTTAATCGGTAAGTAATATGTGATATTTTTCGGATATTTTGGCCTTATGATCTTGGAACCATTAGATATAGTTGGCATGCCATAGGATTGTGAGTACTCATTATATGTATAGAGGTTTTGAGCATTGAGGCTCTAGGACATGTTGGAGGGATAAGGGAATGTGAGCTAAGCTCCATTCAGTGAGACATGTGAGGGGAAATAAGGAGAATGTTAGCTATATTCTTCACTTTTGGGACATGTTTGACTCTACGAGTCTATGTGGTGTAAAAAGATTTATGTATCTGATGTGTGATGATAGAGCTCACTACATGTTTCATAATCCAAGTGTCATCTTATCTTATGTTGTATAATTGTGTGGAATATGTTCTATGCTTGAATGAGTATATATATGTGTGTTATGAGAATGACCTATTAAACGATGCATGAGTTAATACTATATAATGTTAAACTTAAGAATGAGGTGCTTGTGAGTAATTGATTGGTCGTGTTGCATGATGACATGCTGGCATTGTAGAAATTCTTGCATTCATTTAACCTATCAAAGCTCACCCACTCATTTCAACCTATGCATATTAGTGACGTCACGGTGTGGGTGGTGTGGTTTCCAAGGGAGTGATCCAAGGGAGGGATCCAAGGAAGTCTGGTTATTCTTCGTAGGTGCTTATTTATTCTTATTTGTTTTGGGGAGTTAGGCAATATGATAGAACCTTTTGAGTTGTTGGTCTTTGGACATATAAATCGGCTTATACGAATTTTATGTTATTTTTATGTTGGAATACTTAGTCATTGATACTAGTATGATGATCGATTCTAGTATTTCATGCTAAAGATTGAGTCAATTGAACGATTATTTAACTTAGTACTTGATGCATGTTGTTTAGGAACTACTTGAGACGAATTATTTGTTTTTCCTGGCTGTATTTTAACCCCAGTGGCAGAGGTATTGATATTGGGCTTTAAAAAAATCGATACCTCTGTGAATTAAAACGTACAGGGAACAGAATAGAGATTTGGTATCGATAACATTGCTCGAGTATCGATACTCGAGGAATAAATATCGATACTTCATCTTGTGGTATCGATACCACTCAAGGGAAATATTGATAGTTGGTTATCAATATTGATACCTAATGACATTTTTACGGAATTTTGCTAATTAGCCCCTAAGCATAATCCTAAGGGATTGTATGATTGTTTAATGAATGATTTGAATGTAATAATGATAATTAACCATTTGGACGACTTAAAAACTTACTTGGTTAACAAAAGGCGATTGATTTACTTGAATCTAGCTTCCTATTTAAAGTAAATGAGACGATATGGTGGTGTGGCATCTCGTATTCAGGCCTGGCAACCAGGCCGGGTATAGGGTGTTACATTTTCGCAAAATTCTGAAGTGTGGTAACCCAAAATTATTTTTTACTATAGCTTTTTGAAAATCAGGTTAATTTTTGAAAATAAGGTTGAAAATGTAACAGCCATTTTCAATGCAATCAGAATACTGGTTTCGGGACCACAAATCAAAAGTTTGAAAATTTATTTTATTATTAATTTATTGCCTACAGCATGATAGAAATACTGTATAACAATTTCGTTAAGAAATTTTGCCGTTTACATGCTTAATTTGATAAAAATGACTAAATTGTGTAAAGTGCAAAAGTTAAGCTCTAATAGCTAAAGGTATTAAATAGCTATGGAACTATAAAGTGGAGGTCCTTATATGGTAATTAAACCATTAGAGTTGATAGTGGATTTTAGTGGTTTGGCATTATTGAAATTTGAATAAATTATTGAGGTTAATTTTGGAAATTAGTAATTAAAGTTATAATTAATTAAATAAAACAAACTATTATCATCCATTATCATCATCTTCCACCGAATTTGAAGAGAAAACCTAGCCATGGAAGCCTGAAATTTCAGCAAGCTTATTTTGCTTAATCAGGTATGCATTTTTATCCCGTTATTGATGATTTCTATGTTTTTGGGATCGTTATAGCTTAATCTTGCTAGCTCGGGGACTAATTTGCAAAATTTTTAAAATATTAAGGTTTTACCATTGTTAAATATACTTGAGTTTTGAAGTTTGATGATAGAAAATGAATGGTTGTTGTTAGATAAAAAAGAGATTTTTTATGAAATTGTCAATTAGGGACTAAATTAAAAAATAGAAAATATTACATGGTGAAATGGTGAAATAATTGAAGTATAGGGCATGCTAGGGGCCTAATAGATATTTGGCCATAGTGGATTGTGGCGAAATTGTGTAAATTTCCATTTTTATGAATTAGGGACTAAATTGAAAAGAAATTAAAAGTATAGGGGTAAAATGATAATTTTTCCAAAAATATATTTTGAATTAAATTGAATGAATTATTTCTTAAATTGAGTTTAATTATCCGTATAGACCCAGTTAGACCTCGTACGGAGTTAGATCGGGGCAAAGAGAGTCTCGAATTAATCGCCTTCGTATCTACATATACTTGTCGAGGTAAGTTCGTGTAATTAATTTGTGTTTATATTTTTTAACTGAAATATATAAATGTTATGATTTTTCATATATATAATTATCGAGTGCATATCCAACAACGTACGACGATTATCGGGCGCTATTTGAACCATAAGAATCCGTAGCATACAAATGACATGTTATTAGGGTTATCGATGGCTCATGAGAGCATACCGATTTTCAGCTCAAATGAGCATACCGATTCACAGCTCGTATGAGCATACATGTACATGAATTGACGGATTATAGTTATTTGAGGTAGCCACTATGTGTGAGCTATCCTGGGTATCTAACGGTATTCTAAACTGTTCAACGAGTAATGTTCTATTATGAAATGATATGAGTTCAATACGAACTATTATAGGTATACACATGAAATGAATGGAGATGATGTTACATGATTTATAGATATATGAAATGGATGATACATGTATATGAAACTTGATTAATTATTAAGCTCATCCATGATTATTGATTCATATATGTATTTACATGGCTAATATGGTTGGTATATTTGCGCTTAGGCATTTTGTAACACCCCAAACCCGGCCCATTTACTCCGACCAAATTTGGAATGCCACTGCGGAATACTTTCGAAAAACATTCTTACTTAAGAGATAAACCGTTAAAAATTTGTTTCCTTTAATAAAACATTTTCGTGACTTATAATATTCTAAGTAAAAATCGGAGTTTGTTATAAACATATTGGTTTCAAGTTTCATAGAGAAAATAAAACCATTTGAAATCAATCTTTAATCATCCTTCCATAATAGGGCATAATAGTAACGATACTTAACAAATGAACTGAAATACTTTAGTGGGCCTTATTACAATACACACTTAATCAAAATACGGAAAATATGAATATTTAATTCATTAACCAAGAGATTTCTTTGCATGAAATCCGCTTTTGCATGGCCACCTTTGTATCCTCTCCGACCCGGTCCAAGCTTTACGCGCCACCTGAAAGGTTTAATAAAAATAGAGTGAGTCACCAAGACTCAGTGCATAGTTAATACACATGTCCTCACATATGGGCTCGGCCCATATCCACATAATCCATATATATATAACATACGATTATAAATATGCAATTATGAATACACAATATTATAAATATGATTACGAATATACAATTACGAAGTCCAATCCACAAAGTGATCCACATATCCTTCTTTTGCACATTATTTCTTAAGGTCGTGGCTAAGCCACCGATCCCATAGAAATCTCACATATCAATCGGTTCACTAATCAACAATCACGAATGTAGCACGAGGCTAGCATTAGAACACTCACATAGTGTACACCTTTTCTCCAATAGTCACATCACAAATCTCATGCGTACATATATGTACCATAACAACATTTCGTACGAAACAAATATGTATATTTTATACTATGGTCACATATTACTCATAACAATATACATCACACGTCATCACATTATTTTCGCAAATCACTGACAAGTTATTGTCATAACCATTAACTTGATTATTCGATCACTTACCTTAGCCTTTATTTGACTAACATGCACATCTCATACATTTACATAAAATAATACTTTAATACATATATCAAGCAAAAGAACAGTGCGATAACTACGCACCTGATTAAAGCGATATTCGATTTATCGATTCTGACAAAGTCTAAAACCCGAGAGCTTCTGTTATTTCTATCGATTTGTCCCTAGATCACATAACCGAAATCGGTCACACTTAGTACTAATAATATGGCCTTAGGCCGAATACCATGAGTCATTTACCTTGAGCACTTTAATTCCCGAAAGAGTCATTTGTGCTTCTTAACACTAGCTTGCTTATTTCTATCACGAAACACCATTTATTCCAGTCGATTAGCTCCCAAAGTCATCAAAAGTCCTACTAAAATATTGTTAGAATCGGCTCATACACAACTTTATAAACAAAAGCTCTTGGCCGAATATTACTCTTATCATTTACCTTGCTCGACAAAGTCCATTGAGCACTCCAACTCCCGAAAGACTCCTTTTTAAGAGCCCTAACACTTGTCACACAAAAGAGCACTTATAAGAACTTAATGCACATTCGGCCTTCTTTAAAAAAATCAAGGTTTAACCTTTGATTTTGGGCACCTTAATAGAAAGAAATCTAAACCGATTGTTAGGGTATAACTTGCTTACCAAAAAGGATTGAAGAGATTACAAATACGTAGTCGATAGCACCTTCAAAACAAAGATTCGGCTAATATAAGAACAAAGGCCCTCAGCCGAAATATGCATAATGCTTACCTAGATGTTCAACAACCCGAGAGCTCTCTTATAGTCTCCTTTCTTCACTCAAAAGCAAAAGCTCGATGGTCCTACTCTTTCCTTTTTCTTTCGGCCAACACACAAGGGGTAGAAGAGAAATTTCTAAGCATCAAATTCGACCATGCATCCTTGCCAAACACAAGGTCATTCGGCTATGCTTAGCTTGGGTAGGGAAGGAAACAATATTAAAAGTTTTTGACACATTTTTGCTATTAGAAAATCAGCTGAGATAATCCTTAGAGAGAGAGCTTTCATCGACCAAAACACCAAAGAAAATGGGGGGAAAAGATAGTCAAAGTTTCAAGCAAATTTTTGGCCAAAAATCAAGAACAAGGTCGGCCATACATTTGAAGCTCCCATGCCGCACATGTTTTTCTTCCCAAAGCCAAGACCCATCCCTTTTTCTAATTTCAAACATCCATTACTATTGTTTAACCCATTACCCAATATTCCAATCTTTTTTTCCAACAAATAAAATAAGCAAACAAATAAATATAATTCATACTAAAAGATATAATAATAAAACTCTCATGCTCCCAACGGCATGCTTCTTTCTTTAGTTAATTTCTAACCCCCAAAAACAATTTACTATATAAAAATAAAAGCATAATGCTCTATGTTCTTAAAATAAAATAAAAGAATAATGCTCCATGTTTAAAATGAAGCAAACAAGCAGAATCTTTTTAAGCTGCATGCGCGCATGCAGCATGCATTGATTTCCCATGCAGCTATTTATTTCATGCCTGAAAAAGCCAAAAAGGATAACCTTCAGGCGCTGTCCCTAGGTGTAGTCCCCAGGTCTCGAACCCGGGACCTGGAGAAAAGTTCTCCATAACCCAGCCACTCGGCCCTGTGCGTGTTTCATGCGATAATCTCATCAGAATTTCTTTTAAACCTTACCTTGCCAGTTCCCTTCACTGTAGCGCTAAAATAAAAATAAAGCGCCTTATGCGCGATTTCCAGGACTCGAACATGAGTCTTTCAAGTCGTGGTTCTCCAGCAAGGTCCTTGGCCACTCGGCCACTTAGAATTTCATGACACGAAAGCATCGCATTTTCTTTTAAGCCTTACTCCGGTGGCTTCCTCATTTTAACGCTAGGAGCTAAAAATAAAAAAATCTGCGCCCCCAATCGGACTCGAACGCCCGACCTCGAGAGGCCCCCATGCTACAAGCGTCTCAGCCACTCGGCCAGGCGCCTTTTTGTGATTCAAATCACCTCGATTTCTTTTTAAGGCCTCCTTATGCAGCGCCCTTTTACAAAATAAAAATGTCTTTTGCTGCGCCTAAGACTCGAACCCTCGACCATGCTAGGCGCCAAACCTTAAGTGGCACACGGAAGCCACTTTGCTACCTGGACTTTCATGTCCAAAACTTTACAAAATTTATTATTAAGGCCTCCTCAGCCAAATTTCACTTTTAGCCCAAAATCTTCAAAATTTTCCAAAATAGTCCCTTTTTATCCTCGGGCTTTAGGGACTCCAAAAACACATAAAAATCACTCTTAAGGCCTACTAACACTCGAGTTATTTACCAAACTCGCAACCCCTATTTCGGGATATTACACATTTGGCCAAAATGTGTTGGAATATGTTTTGTTACTTATCTATTACTTGATCAAATGGTAACTTAAATTCTAAGTATTACGAACTTACTAAGCTTAAATGCTTACTTTCTGTTATTTTCCGTGTTTTATAGTGAATCGGAAGCTCGTTCGGGTTGGAAGCTTGTCGGAGCTATATCACACTATCCATAGGTTCTTTTGGTACATTTTGGATGTTTAATTTTGGTTATAATGGCATGTATAGGTATTTTGGCTAATGTTGACCTATGTGTTTAATTGTTGAAATGGTCATTTGGTTTGGCTTGAGTTGTGGTATTTTGGTGTTCTAATGAACTTAGTTTTGGTATGTAAATAATAGCCTTGAAATGGTAATGATTTGCTTAATGGGTTTGAAAGGTGAAATGGTAGTTGAATGTGCATATTGTATATGTTTTATAACTTGATGTGAAATGGTACTTTGCTATGGAAAACATATATGTATATTAAGGCTAGTAATTGAGTAGTATATTTAGTATCATTTGGTATGTTAATTCAATGGTTGTATTGATGCAAATCTATTGGAAATTAGTTGATCATTTGACCAAAATGAGTTTATGATTATAAAAGTTTATATATTGTCATTTGAGGTGCCTAAGGTCATATTGGTTGTATGTGATTATAACATATGAATGAAGATGAATTATGCATGATTTTGGTACTTTTTAATGGCTTGCATATTTGTGCGTTGGTGTACATGTCAATTTGGGTGAGAAAAATGGCTTGAAAAAATAGCCTATTTTCATCCATACAGGTAGAAATACGGCCATGTGTCTTAGCCGTGTGTTAGATGACACGATCGTGTGTCCCCTGTAGCTTTCAAAGGGTTGCAAGTCAGGCTGTTACACGGTCTAGCACACGGCTGGCACACGGGCGTGTGAGGTTACTTCGAAGGGTACATGGCCTAGCACACGGGCGTGTGGCTTGGTTGTGTGGCCCAAGTTAGTGAGTTACACGGCCACAGACATGGGTTGGAACACAGCTGCGTGTCCATATTTCGAATGCCCACACGGCCTAAGACACGGGCGTGTCCCTTGACCGTGTGAGTCACACGGCCTGGCCACACAGCCGTGTGACCCGTACAGTGTTGAAAAATTTTACTATTTTTTGAAAAATTCTCTGAGTTTCCGATTTAGTCCCGACTTGTTTCTAACATGTATTTTGGGCCTCAAGGGCTAGCATAAGGGACAATATGTATATTTTGACTTTGTTTTAATGTGTTTATTGATATGTTATGAAATGTTTGAAATTTTCTTCGTTTGTACTATAAACTCCAGTAATACTCCGTAACCCTGTTTTGGCGACGAATACGAGTTAGGGGTGTTACAGAAAATATCTTTAATTTTAAAATAAAGATTGTTTTGTAAAAGGGTTAAAATGAGGAGTACCATTAAGGTAAACATCCTAAAGTTTTAAAAATATCCTATTTGCCTGAACAAGAATTCTTGAACAGTGAACAACCAGATCTATTACCCAATGCATCAAAAAAATTTCATTAATAAAATATGTAAATCCATTGGAAAATCAAAAATACGTATGTCGAATGAAATGGTTGTTCCTGTTTGCTCCATTAACGAATCATTGGTTTAACTAAATAACTAAATAAAATAGATAAACCTTTTCTCTTCGTCTCAAGTCAATGGATCTTCTCAATTGGAGGATGCCCTATATGGATAATATATGGATAATACACATTCCAGCTGACTGAGCCTAATTCTATTCTAATTGTTTTGTTCCGAAGTAAAGATATCCATGGGGCGCTTCACCCTATTTAGATATTCACGACAAAGAAGTACTGGATTCTCTTTCAAATAATTCCTAAAAGGAGAAAGAAAGTTGGAATGCCATCAGGAGTCTATTATTGAATTCACCCGATCTGATAGTACCCATTTTTCGAACGTCCAGTGCCAAAGTGACAGAATGGGTAAGTTACCAATCCCTAAAGTGAACTATGTAATGTACTTTATTCGCTGGGTTACGGGGACATTTACTAGAGGTTTATATTGTATCAATCTACCCTTGTGTGTGTGATTCTTATTGAAACATACACTCGAGGATGGGCGCAGGGCGAACGATTTCAAAGCGAATTATAAAACCCATGTTAGTTTCTTCTCCATATTTTTGTTGCCATCCCTTGTTCTCCCCAAGCTTCTCCCTCTTAATTTTATTTTACAAGCTTCATTCTTTTAAGTTCTATCATCACCTAAGCCATAAATCTCCATAGAATTTCAAGAAGAACATCCAAAACACCATTGATTTTGTCATCTCTCATGGTTGTGGGTTTTCCAAGTTTTCAACCAAAAGCTCGTTTCTCTTCCATCTAAGGTAATGATTTCATTTCTTACTAGTTGTTAATGTTATATGGTCTTTCAAACCGAGTTTTTAGCCATTAAATTGCATGTTTTGAATAAAAGCTGAAACTTGGGTCGTTAATGGTGAAATTTGGGATTTTGCAAACGAGGTTTCAAAGTGTTTTTCCATTGTGATTACAAGGTTTCTGAACGTTCTATAAAGTTTCGATAAAGAATTCCAATGTTTTAATTAATTTTCGTGAAAATTCCCATTTTATGTAAAATTTTTGAATCCATGAATCTTTATAGTTTTAAGTAGTTTGAAGGTTGGGAATTGTTCTTATATGTATAATTAGATTATTGTAATCGATATAGGTAATGGGAATGAATAAAGATTAAGATATTTGAGTTTCAAGTTTGTTAGTCGGAATTTTAGTTTCATGAGGAATATAGCTTAGGCTTGCATTTTTGGTTGGTTTAGGTGAGTCTTTAGCTGCTAATTGATTGTGTATATTGTGTGGCTATTATGTGTGAAGCATCGGAATTGTTGGAGTCTTTTATGAGCAAGGCCAAAGGCAAGGAAAAGCTAGTTTAAGCTTTTGGTAATTAAGTGAAAGCATGATCGGTGAGTGTTTGGAATTGCTACTTGTAAACATGATTCATAGTGTTAATTGGGAGGTTAGGAATAGCCTAAACCCCTATTCTAAGTTTTGAGTGTAAGCCATCTATTTCTCTTGCCTTATTTTGGCAAATTATGTGATTATTTGAATACTTGTGGATTGATTATTATGATACGATATTGTGATATGAGACATGTGTGATGACTATTGTGAATTGTGTTGTGCTGTGGGCATGATATACATGCCAAATGATAGTGATAATGATATGCTAATAATGCAAATATGTAGTGAAAGCAAGTGGAATTTCGGTAAGTATATATGTGGAATTGTGGAATGTGATATTATTATGACAGATAATATGTGAGAATACTTGTATGCGATATATGGTGTACTAATTTTAATGCACACATATGTGGTCAGATATGTGATGGATAAATGAGCATTATTGTGGCACTTAAAATTCATTTAAATGTGAATTCGATAAGCATGTATGGTGTACAAGTTGTGATGTAAACTGTTGAATATGAACAGAGATGATGTTCATTCAATCTGTAATTAAAAATGTGTAATTGTGGATATTTTGGCCTTGTGATCTCTTAAAACCATTGGATATTGTAACACCCCTTACCCGAGTTCTACACCAGAACCGAGCCCGAGGCGTTACCGTAATAAAACCACTTGATCGTCACTTAGGCTCATCGTGACTACTTTCTTAAGTCACCTCAACAACCTCATTCTCAACTTACGAGGCCTCACTCATACACATGAGGGCTCCCGGGACTAAATCGGAACTTTTTCAATCTTAAAAATTTTCTCTTTTGTACAGGGCTAACACGTCCGTGCATGAAGAGACACGCCCGTGCATAGACCCACACGCCCATGCTCCTCAACCGTGGTGAATACTAACTACATACACACAGCCTCAAAGCCCAGTCACACGCCCGTGTGGCTAGCCCGTGGCCAACACTTATTAAATTCACACGGCCTATGCACACGCCCGTGTGGCTAGCCCGTGGTCTATTCTAACTTAAAATGTTAACATGCAGGGGACGCACGGCCAAGTCATACGCCCGTGTGCTGACCGTGTGTCACCCATGGTTTAGACACACGCCCGTGTGTCTATCCACATGGACAAAGACGAAGCCATGTGCCAAGTTCCTTTCACCCTTCTAGCATACACAAGAGCATTCATTCAACACATTCATAAACAACTCAAATTGAAGTGCAATCTCACATAGATAACTACAACCTTTTCATAAAATAAGTAGCCAACTACTATGGCATTATAGACTATCCATCTAAAGGCCAACACATCTTAGCCATTTACAACAAAATCCACTAACTTGTCTAGCCTCTATACATGCCATATACAAAACATTGAGTCTCATGTACCAGAGTGTGTTGATAATGTGGACAATCTTCCAATTGATCCTCGTATCTCGATTCAACACTTTTACTCTATAAGACAAGGGAAAAGAAAGGGAGTAAGCTTTGAGCTTAGTAAGTTTACACAGAAACAATTAAGCATCATAGTATAAGCTAAACAACAATTAGCATCATACTAACATATAATGTACAATAATGCTTACTCTTTCTATTCCTTACCACATTTCCAGCACATCATGAGTCACATACTCATAACCATTGAAATGCACCCCTGCATTCACTATCACATTTACACAATATACAACACAACATCATTTCTCGATAATTCATCCACACAGCTAATTAACTCAATAATATACCCACACAGCTAATTTCTCGGTGGTTTCGCACTTAGCCCACCACAATCAATTAATAAGGTAGTATCGCACTTAGCCTACCTCAAAGGTATTCATAGTGGTTTCACACATAACCCACTAGACGATATACCTAACGATAGCATCGCACATAGCGAGCTTATCGTCAATATGCATTAAGATGGTATTGCACTTAGCCCACCATTTAGCATTCTCACTACACATTCACATATCTACTTACTTAACCATACATCCATTCACAAATTCTACCACATTCATCCCACATAGGTTCTCAATCATTCTCAATCATGCTACACACTAGCTAGCATTAAGAAATTGTAAGTATGAATGCATTATTTAAGCATAGACTTACCTCGATACGCAAAAGTATAGAAATATGCAATTTATCCACCACCTTGCTCTTGCCTCGGTTTAGATCCGAGCTTCGTCTTTCTTGATCTATAATGAATAAATCAGCTTATTCAATACACACATTGACTAAATTGACATTTATCTTATACTTTGGCAAAATTATTCTTTTGCCCTTAATCTTTCTCATAATTACACTTTTGCCCCAAGGCTCGTAAAGTGATTTTTATTCAACTTTCTAGCCTTTCATGCTTAGACGAATCACTTACTCAACTAAAGCATTCACCAATTCTCACTAAATCACACATGTATGACCAAACTTAAAACTTTCACAAACTAGTCCCTACATGCATTTTCATGGAAAATCACTTAACAAAAGATGTTTCTACTACATCAAGCTTTCATATTCTTCTATAAAACATCAAAATACATGCATGTCATACATGGCCACATTTTTGAACATTCAATATAGCTCATCAAATAGCTAAAAATAGCTTATTCATACAACTAGGACTTCAAAAATACAAAGAATATCAAAAACAGGGCTTGGATGCACTTACTAGCAAGCTTGAAAATTTTGAAGAACCCTAACAATGGCTCTTGAAAATTTCGGCAGCCTTGGAGAAGAGGATGAATGAACTTTGTCATCTTTTCCTCCTTTTTAATCATTTAATTGTCAAATGACCAAAATACCCTTTTTGATAAACTTCCTATTTCAACTCATCCATGCCCAATTTTGTCCAAAAATTAGAATTTGGGTAAATTACTATTTAAGGACCTCTAACATATATTCTAAAGTCATTTCACACAAATAGCTTTTAGAATCTCACATTTTGTAACTTTTGCAATTTAGTCCTTTTGGACAATTCAACCAAAATTTCACAAAATTGCTTAATGAAACTTTCACACTAGCATGCATACATAGCATAAATCTCAAAAACTCATACATAGACCTCGAATTTGTGGTCTCGCACCACTATTTCGACTAGGCCCTAAATCGGGATGTTACAACTCTCCCCCCTTTAGAGATTTTCGCCCTCGAAAATCTTACCAGTTAAGAGGTTTGAATGTTGCTCTCTCTTAGATTCTTCCGTTTCCCACGTAGCCTCTTCCATACCGTGTTTCTGCCATAACACTTTCACTAGTGCTATGCTCTTATTTCTCAACTGTTTCACCTCTAGAGCCAAGATCTTAATCGAATCCTCTTCATAAGACATATCTAGTCTTATTTCAATTTCTGTTGAAGGAATCACATGTGAAGGATCGGAGCATACCATCGCAACATCGATACATGGAACACATTATGAATCATTTCCAACTTTACCGGCAAAGCCAACCGATAAGCTACTGGCCCAACTCTGTCTGTAATCTCATACGACCATATAAATCTTGGACTCAACTTCCCTTTTCATCCAAATCTCATAATCTTCTTCCATGGGGACACTTTCAAAAACA
The DNA here is from genome assembly GCA_005393395.2 of Gossypium australe. NCBI lineage: Eukaryota > Viridiplantae > Streptophyta > Magnoliopsida > Malvales > Malvaceae > Gossypium > Gossypium australe. The sequence goes on from CM016619.1 coordinate 40,150,491, forward strand.
CTTTGTCACCCACCTCAAACTCAGTCTCTTTTCTTTTCAAATCCACGTACGACTTCTGTCGGTCCGAAGTAGCTTTCAAACTATTACGGATTACTCTTACTTTCTCTTCGGTCTCTTTTACTAGATCAACTCCATGGATCCGCTTTTCACTAAGCTCGGTCCAATACAATGGAGTCCGACACTTACGACCATACAAGGCTCATATGGAGCCATCCGTATACTCGGCTGATAACTGTTGTTGTAAGCAAATTCGACCAAAGGTAGATATCTCTCCCAACTACCTACGTATTCTAACACACAACATCGAAGCATATCTTCAAGAATTTGAATTACTCTTTCAGACTGACCATCAGTTTGTAGATGGAACGCAGTACTGAAATTCAACCTCGTACCCATGGCCTCTTGCAACTTCTTCCAAAATCTCAAAGTAAACCTTGGATCTCTAACCGATATAATAGATATAGGCACACCATGCAATCTCACTATTTCTGCAACATACAACTCAGCTAACTTATCCAGTGAATAATCAACACGTACCGGAATAAAGTGAGCCGATTTCGTTAGTCTATCCACGACGACCCACACAGCATCTTTCTTTTTCGGAGTCATCGGTAACTCCGTTACAAAATCCATAGTAACCCGATCCCACTTCTATTCGGGAACCATCACAGGTTGAAGCAATCTTGAAGGCACTTGATGCTCAGCTTTCACCTATTGACAAATTAGACACTTTGCTACAAATTCTGAAATATCTCTTTTCATACCCGGCCACCAATAAAACTTCTTCAAGTCGTTGTACATTTTCGTACTACCTGGGTGTACTGACAAATAACCACTATGTGCCTCATGCAAAACCTTTCAGATTAACTCTTTATCTCTAGGTACACAAATTTTGTCAAGGTACAACAAGCAACCATTCGAGCCCACTTGGAAATCAGAATCACTTTCTAATCTGCACTTAGCTCTCTTTGCTTGCATCTCACTGTCATTTCTCTGAGCCTCATATATCTGTTGAACAAATAGTGGCTTAGCTCTCAACTCTGTCAAAATAGCACCATCATCAGCTATTGCTAAACTCGTGCTCATAACTCTTAGAGCATACAAGGATTTCCTACTCAGGGAATCCACAACCACATTTGCTTTTCCCAGGTGATAATCAATGACTAGTTCGTAGTCTTTCAATAACTCAAGCCACCGCCTCTGCCTCAAGTTCAGATCCTTCTGATCCATCAAATATCTCAAACTCTTGTGATCTGTAAAGATCTGGCACTTCTCACCATACAAGTAATGTCGCCAAATCTTTAACGCAAAAACAATCGCAGCCAACTCCAAATCATGAGTCAGATAATTCTTCTCGTGTGATTTTAGTTGTCTCGAGGCGTAAGCGACTACCTTACCCTCTTGCATCAACACGCAATCGAGACCATTAAACGACGTATCACTGTAAACCACGAACTCTTTCCCCGATTCTGGTTGAACCAAAACCGGTGCCTAAGTCAACATTGTTTTCAGTTTCTCGAAACTCTGTTGACAAGTTTCAATCCAGTCAAACTTGACATCTTTGTGCAATTGTTTCGTCATCGGGGTAGCAATCACAGAGAACCCCTTTACGAAACGTCTGTAATATCCCGCTAATACCAAGAAAACTCTGATTTCGAACACATTCCTCGGCTGTTTCCAATCCACAATAGCCAAAATCTTACTCGGGTCAACTCTGACATCATCACCCAACACAATGTGTCCTAGAAATCCGAACTCTCAGAGCCAAAACTCACTCTTGCTAAACTTAGCATACAACTGTTTATCTCTTAAAGTTTGCAAGACAATTCTCAAATGCTCTTCATAATCATTCTCATCCTGAGAATAGATCAATATGTCGTCAATAAAGACAACTACAAACTTGTCCACATATGGTCTGAAAACACGGTTCATCAGATCCATAAAAATCACAGGTGTATTCATTAAACTAAACGGCATTACCAAAAACTCATAATGGCCATACCTTGTTCGAAATGCAGTTTTCAACACATATTGCTCTTTGACTCTCAACTGATAGTAACCAGACCTTAGGTCGATCTTGAAGAACACTGTAGCTCCTTTCAGTTGATCGAAAAGGTCATCAATCCTTGGTAACGGATACTTATTCTTCACCGTCACCTTGTTGAGCTGTCTATAGTCTATACACAATCTCATAGACCCATCTTTCTTCTTCACAAATAATACCGGAGCACCCCACGGTGAGTAGCTCGGTCTTACAAAACCCTTATCTGTCAACTCTTGAAACTAAACCTTCAGTTCTCTCAACTCTAAAGGTGCCATTCTATATGGAGCAATTGAAATCGATGCCGTTCCTGGTATCAATTCAATCCCAAACTCGACCTCTCTCACTGGAGGTAATCCAGGTAACTCTTCCGGGAATACATCCAGATATTCGCATACTATCGGCACTATTTAAAACTTCACTCCAACCTCTCGAGTATTCAACACGAAGGCGAGATAGGACTCACATCCTTTTCTCAAACATTTCTCAGTCACTAGGGAAGAAATCATTGCTGGTAGACTATCCAATCCACCTGATTTAACCCAAACCACATCTCCAATCTCACATTTTAATTCAATGTACTTACTACCACAGTTCACTAAAACACTATGGGTAGTCAACCAATCCATGCCTAGGATCAAATCAAACTCATCAAACGATAACAACATCAGATTTGCTGGAAAACAATGATTCTCAATCAATAAAGGACAATTTTTACACACTTTGTCCACTACCACATGCTTTCCTAACGGGTTTGACACCTTAACCACAATATCCGTAGACTCAATGGTCATACTCAAACTAGATGCTAATCTCATGCAAATATAAGAATGAGTAGACCCTGGATCTATTAAAGCAATAACAAAGGTGTCAAAGAGAGAAAAATTACCAGTTATCACATCGGGGGAGGATGCCTCTTCGCGAGCGCGAATAGCATACGTCCTCGCAGGTGCCCAACCCTCCGGTCTCACAGCAGAGTCTCTGGACGCACCTCTACCACTATTCCCACCTCTCGGGTTCCTAGGTGGTCTACCTCTTGCAGACACATCACTGGAACTTATCTCTTGCTTCTCTTCCTTATCGTCCTCGGGGCAGTTTCGGATAAAGTGATCGAGGGAGCCACATTTATAACAGTTTCGACTGTTACCCCAACACTCTCCTGTGTGATATCTACCACAACTTGGACACTCCGGTTTGCTCTTTGTATTGCCCACACTTTCCATCGAGGTGGCTTAGACCCTCGAACCCAAACGAATATTACCCAAGTCTCGATGCGAATATCCCACTGAGGCTGTTGTCTGAGGATTCCCTTCCTTGGATCTTTTCGACTGGGCTTGATACGACTTGCCCATCGGCCTTTTTCTAGCATCTCGGGCTTCACTCACAGCCCTTCTCTTTTCCTTACTCAACTTTTCGGCCTTACTTGCCCTTTCAACTAACACAACAAACTCTTTCAACTCCAGAATACCCACTAGGAGTTTGATATCCTCATTCAGTCTGTCTTCAAACCTCTTACACAAGATGGTCTCTGTTGATACACACTCTTGAGCGTATTTGCTAAGCTTAACAAACTCACGCTCATACTCTGCTACTGACATTCTTCCTTGCTTCAACTCAAGGAATTCCTTCCTTTTCCGATCAGTAAATCGTTGGCTTATATACTTCTTCCGGAACTCTTCCAGAAAGAAGTCCCATATCACCCGCTCTTTCAGGACCACTAACGTTAGTGTCTTCCACCAATGGTATGCATAATCTCTCAGCAAGGATACGACACACTTCAAGCTCTCTTCTGATGTACAGGAGAGTTCATCAAACACTCTCATCGAGTCCTCTAACCAGAACTCCGCCCTCTCAGGGTCATCATCCACCTTAGCCCTAAACTCCTCAGCCCCGTGCTTCCTAATCTTATCCATTGGGGGTTTCGATATCTTCACAACATCAATACCTTGAGCAGCTACTAGATTTGGCTGAGGTATAGGAGGAGGTGGAGGAGGTTGAGCATTAGGGATCGCTCGAACATAGTCCGAGTATAAATTACTCATCATCTGGAGAAAGGCTTCCCGTGCCTCTTCCCCTTGACCCCTCACCTTGGGTCCACTTTGTACAGGCATGGTTCCTTGTGGAGGAGCCGGTGCATTACTAGCTGCTTCATCAGCAGTAGATTGATTTGGATCCATATACTATACCAAACAAGATTTAAAATCATCAGAAACCACCATACTATCATAGTACACTTATGGCATGTATAGCTAGACTCTTACACCCGCTACGGTATCCTAGAACCGACTAAATCATAGCTCTGATACCACTAATTGTAACACTATTTACCCGAATTCTACGCCAGAACTGAGCCCAAGGCGTTACCATAATAAAACCACTTGATCGTCACTTAGGCTCGTCGTGACTACTTTCTTAAGTCACCTCAACAACCTCATTCTCGACTTATGAGGTCTCGCTCATACACACGAGGGCTCCCGGGACTAAATCGGAATTTCTCCAATCTTAAAAATTTTATGTTTTGTACAGGGCTAACACACCCGTGCATGAAGAGACACGCCCATGCATAGACTCACACGCCCATGCTCCTCAACCGTGGTGAATACTGACTACATACACACGACCTCAAAGCCCAGTCACACGCCCGTGTGGCTAGCCTGTGGCCAACACTTATTAAATTCACACGCCCTATGCACACGCCCGTGTGGCTAGCCCGTGGCCTATTCTAACTTAAAATGTTAACATGCAGGGGACGCACGGCCAAGTCATACGCCCGTGGGTTGACCGTGTGTCACACATGGTCTAGACACACGCCCGTGTGTCTATCCACATGGACAAAAACGAAGCCATGTGCCAAGTTCCTTTCACCCTTCTAGCATACACAAGATGCATTTATTCAACACATTCATAAACAACTCAAATTGAAGTGCAATCTCACATAGATATCTACAACCTTTTCATAAAATAAGTAGCCAACTACTATGGCATTATACAAAATAGACTATCCATCTAAAGGCCAACACATCTTAGCCATTTACAACAAAATTCACTAACTTGTCTAGCCTCTATACATGCCATATACAAAGCATTGAGTCTCATGTACCAGAGTGTGTTGATAATGTGGACAATCTTCCAATTGATCCTTGTATCTCGATTCGACACTTTTACTCTATAAGACAAGGGAAAAGAAAGGGAGTAAGCTTTGAGCTTAGTAAGTTTACACATAAACAATTAAGCATCATAGTATAAGCTAAACAACAATTAGCATCATACTAACATATAATGTACAACAATGTTTACTCTTTCTATTCCTTACCACATTTCCAGTACATCATGAGTCACATACTCATAACCATTGACATGCACCCCTGCATTCACTATCACATTTACAAAATATACAACACAACATCATTTCTCGATAATTCATCCACACAGCTAATTAACTCAATAATATACCCACACAGCTAATCCACACAGTTAATTTCTCGGTGGTTTCGCACTTAGCCCACCACAATCAATTAATAAGGTAGTATAGCACTTAGCCTACCACAAAGGTATTCATAGTGGTTTCGCATATAGCCCACTAGACGATATACCTAACAATAGCATCGCACATAGCCAGCTTATCGTCAATATGCATTAAGATGGTATCGCACTTAGCCCACCATTTAGCATTCTCACTACACATTCACATATCTACTTACTTAACCATACATCCATTCACAAATTCTACCACATTCATCCTACATAAGTTCTCAATTATTCTCAATCATGCTACACACTAGCTAGCATTAAGAAATTGTAAGTATGAATGCATTGTTTAAGCATAGACTTACCTCGATACTCAAAAGTATAGAAATATGCAATTTAGTCCACCATATTGCTTTTGCCTCAGTTTAGATCCGGGCTTCGTCTTTCTTGATCTATAATGAATAAATCAGCTTATTCAATACATACATTGACTAAATTGACACTTATCTCATACTTTGGAAAAATTACTCTTTTACCCCTAATCTTTCTCATAATTACACTTTTTCCCCAAGGCTCGTAAAGCGATTTTTATTCAACTTTCTAGCCTTTCATGCTTAGCCGAATCACTTACTCAGCTAAAGCATTCACCATTTCTCACTAAATCACGCATGTATGACCAAACTTAAAACTTTCACAAACTAGTCCCTACATGCATTTTCATGGAAAATCACTTAACAAAAGATATTTCTACTACATCAAGCTTTCATATTCTTCCATAAAACATCAAAATACATGCATGTCATACATGGCCACATTTTTGAACATTCAATATAGCTCATCAAATAGCTAAAAATAGCTTATTCATACAACTAGGACTTCAAAAATACAAAGAATATCAAAAACGGGGCTTGGATGCACTTACTAGGAAGCTTGAAAAATTTGAAGAACCCTAACAGTGGCTCTTGAAAATTTCGGCAGCCTTGGAGAAGAAGATGAATGAATTTTGTCATCTTTTCCTCCTTTTTAATCATTTAATTGCCAAATGACCAAAATGCCCTTTTTGATAAACTTCCTATTTTAACTCCTTCATGCCCAATTTTGTCCAAAAATTAGAATTTGGGTAAATTGATATTTAAGGACCTCTAATATATATTCTAAAGCCATTTCACACAAATAGCTTCTAGAATCTCACATTTTGCAACTTTTGCATTTAGTCCTTTTGGACAATTCAACCAAAATTTCACAAAATTGCTTCATGAAACTTTCACACTAGCATGCATACATAGCATAAATCTCAAAAACTCATACATAGACCTTGGATTTGTGGTCTCACGCCACTATTTTAACTAGGCCCTAAACCGGGATGTTACAGATATAGTTGGCATGCCATAGAATTGTGAGTACTCACCTATATGTATTGTGTTTTTGGGCATTGAGGCCCTGGGATAGCTTGGAGAGATAAGGGAATGTGAGCTAAGCTTCATTCAATGGGACATGTTTGGTGTGTTGGAGAGTGTTAGCTTTATGCTTTACTTTTCGGGATATGTTCGACTCTATGAGTCAATTGGTGTGTTGGAGATTCATGTATCAGATGTGTTGTGATAAAGCCCACTTTTATGTTTCATAGCCTCAAGTGCTAAATTATCGTTTACATGTGATGTTATATATTGTGATAATATAATTTGAGATGGATGCATAAACATGTGAATAATATGCTAAATGAGTTTATTTAAGTTTCATTAAAATGTTAGTATGTTCTCATAGTAAATTGCATATGTAATTGTGGATTGGGTCGTTTCCATTTAACTTGTGAATACATGTGAAAATATTAGTATACTTGTGAAGTTATTAAAGCATGTATACATTGTTTAGTCTTAATGAATTATTGTTAAATGAATTGCATATATAAGCGAGTTGAGTGTAATCGCATGTAAGAGTGTATGTTAGTTTATGATTTAATGAAATGTGAATATGTTATTTTGACTTGGTTAGAATATGGTTGTGAACATGTTGTAGTATGATCTTATTTAACCTATGATATTATGTATACTTTGTGGTTACTGCAACATTCATTGAGCTTGTTTAAGCTCACACACTCCTTTTTAAACCATTGCAGATTAGTTGTGTTTTGGTGTGAGCGGTATGGTTCCAAGGGAGTGATCCAAGTGATACTTTTACATTATTTGTACGTGTTTATTTGTTTGTTTATGTGTCGAGGGAAATAAAGGCAATGTGGTAGAAATGTTGCATGATATTACCATGATGTTTTGAATATTTTTTTGCTTGATTGTTCTTAGGAATTATAAGCTTGGACATAGGCATGTTGACTCTTGCTCGGACATGTTTTCATGTTTTGAACTGTTATATTGGTCATTTTGACATTGGTTTATAGAGGTAAATGACGCATGTTGATTGGATATTTGTTGAACTGGATTAAATTCTTAGATGTGATGTAACACCCTAAACCCATATCCGTTGTCGGAGTAGGGTTACAGAGTATTACCGATCAAACATACATAATTTCGAACATTTCAGGTCATATAATATTCAAGTCAAAACCAATCACAATCAATCATGTAATCCCTAATATGAGCCCTCGAGGCCCAAAATAAACGTTAAAAATAAATCAGGGCAAAACCGGTTACTCAAGGACTTTTTCGAAAAACATGAAAAGTTTTCAAAGGTGCAGGGGACACATGCCCATGTGGCCAGGCTGTGTGGGCATTCGAAATGGGGCCACAATCCTGTAATAGCCCAATTTTCGGGCTAGTCGGAACAGTGGTTTCGAGACCGCTAATTCGAGGTTAAGGAAAACTATTTTTATGTTATTTTATGTGTTATAGCATTAAAAGAAAGGCTATGTGGAAATTTTGGTGCTTTAATTTGAGCGATGGCATGCTTAATTGTGAAAAAGGACTAAATCGCATAAAGTGCGAATGTAACACCCCAAACCCGCATCCGTCGATGGGATAGGATTTCGAGGTATTACCCGACTATCATACGTCAGTGCAGTTTGTAAAAGTCATTTCTTAATAAAGTATATCAACTCATACTGTATAAAAAAATAAATTAAAACCGTATCTTTCGTCAAATATCAAACATTCATTTACATAGGTAATTATTTCGCATTTGAGCATAACCTGTGCATAAATATCAACCGATTCATCAATTTCCATAATCACTCATTCCATTCGACAATAACCATTGCATATATATATATATATATACTAGACTCCACCAGATCAATTTAAAACCTAGTATTTTATTTATGCATTTAACAAACCGTACATGCAAATAATTGTACTTATAATCATTTAATTCTTAAGTATACTATATGCATAAATCGAACATTATATACAAGCATTTGCGCATACCATATATAAAATTTGTCAAGGCATAAAATATTACCCTAAATGCTTATCACTAACTCATACATATTTGAGCATTATACAAAGACAATATATGTATGAATATATACATTTAACCATGCATAACAAAGCATAGCCATATTCGTATGGCGCATGTAGACATGCATTTACAAGTCTTTCAAACATATCCCAAAAGATTAAATCTATACATGCCATTGAAACCAATTCAAAATATATTTTAGCCTATACATGCCATAATGGTCAAAGTTCACTACTTCAAAAGAGTACCAAAGAGATGATAGTATGGAGAGCTTCTGAAGTGATTCCCGAGCACAAAATGAGCTTTCGAAAGTAACCTACGCGTTTAGCAAATAAACCAAAACACAAAGTAAGCTTTCATAACTTAGTAAGAATTAAGCAATTATCTACCGTTCACATGAACTTATACAAACGAAACAAATAATTATTTATCAACATTAGACCGAATAATCAAAACTCCAAAAATTGAATATATAGCCACATTCTAAAAATTTATATACATGATACGTATTTAGCAAGTACTCAACTAACACCTCAACTCATATCACTATTAAATTTATAGAAGTGATACTTGCCTCAAGTATACTTACCGTTTCCAAACTTAGTCATGCATGCAAATACTTAGGATAATATACTCAATCATTCTTATTATTTATCTGCATTTATAATAGAAGTCTTTAAAACGAACCTCACACCTACACATTGTCAATATGATTAGCAACATCACACACTTAGTGCTATTCCTTAATACTTCTCGTAACGTATCGCTCACATAGAGCCGTTACTTCATACTTCTCGTAACGTATCGCTCACATAGAGCCGTTACTTCATGCTTATCGTAACGTACCACTCACATAGAGCCTTTACTTCATACTTCTCGTAATGTATCGCTCACATAGAGCCGTTACTTCATGCTTATCGTAACGTACCGCTCACATAGAGCCGTTACTTCATACTTCTCGTAACATATCGCTCACATAGAGCCGTTACTTCATGCTTATCATAATGTACCGCTCACATAGAGCTGTTACTTCATGCTTATCATAACGTACCGCTCACATAGAGCCGTTACTTCATACTTCTCATAACGTATCGCTCACATAGAGCCGTTACTTCATGCTTATCGTAACGTACCGCTCACATAGAGTCGTTACTTCATGCTTATCGTAACGTACAGCTCACATAAAGCCGTTACTTCATGTGTATCGTAACGTACCGCTCACATAGAGCCGTTACTTCAACTTTACACATAGGATGATCTCCGAATCATTTCACCCAACTTATGCTTCTCTTAACTTGTTATTCATTTGATATGCATACTTTATATAAATAATTCACATTTACTTTACCCATAAAACATACACTTATATATATGGATATATCAAAGTATTCAATAACCCAAATACTATATATTACATTCGGCCTATACCACATCAAGCCATCATCAACTCAATTTGGAGTGCTTGAATCTCATTATATAAAATTTCCTATTTCATGCATCTAGTTACAACAACCAAGTACCATCACCATCAACTATCTCTTATCAATTTCATATATATATATATATATATATATATTCGGAAATACATTAAATTAAACTATCACTATTCAACTCAAACTTGTAATTATATATTATTTCAAGAAAATTCCATTGCTTAAAACTTACCTGGTGTTTGAGGAACTAAAAGTTTCCTACTACTCGATCAATTTAGCCTTTCCCCGATCCGATTCTGGTTCTTTCCGTCCTTGATCTAAAATAAGGTTCGAAAAGAGTTTATTCAAACAAAAATTTCATTCATTTTTAACTCAAACACATAATTGCACCATCCTTCCAATCTATCACTCAAAATTTGCATTTCCAATCATTCAAACTAGGACAATTTGCACATTTTTGAGCCATGGCCGAATGTCCCTTAAGCTCTTTATAGACTTAAAATGTTATCCAATTTGATCCTAGCACCTAATCATGGAGTTTACTCATTTACCCCTAAAAGTTACATCCTTTACAATTTACTCCCAAAATGTAAAGTACAAAAATACATGAAATTTGAATTTTTCTCTTTAGGGCCGAATTTTCTCCACCTTTATGCAAATCTATACCAACCATTTGTTTTGCATTTTACACCCTAATTTTAAAACCTCATAATTTAAGCCATTATTCTCCATTCATCTAAATTTCAAACTCAACCATGTTGATTTCAAGCATATATCTAATATTTAACCATTAAACATAACAAAACAAAACAAAAAGAAAATATCTATTCATGGCCGAATCTAAGACATGTCTCATATTCAAAAATTTTCTCATGTATATGAAAGCATTTGAATTAACTTACTCAAAAATGCAAGAATTCATAGGAATTAAGCTAAAATTCTCACCTTAATGGGACATGCACCACCGAAATAAAAATGGAAGCTTTAAGCTTCTTCCTTCCTTGAGGATTCGGTGAAGAAGATGGAGAAAGGAGAGAGATGAAACAATTATAATGGCTTTCTTATTATAATATTATTCATCCTTATTATAATCCTCCACTATCATATAATAATATAACATAAAAAATATTTCCTAATGGCTTTTTAGCCATGTTGCCGTCCACTCTCCTTCCAAATGGCCAAATTACCTCTTAAAGGCCAATCAAAAATAAAACCTATTCAATTAACTCTTAACTTCCACAATAGCTATCATTTTCCCTTTTGTTCAATTTGGTCTTTTACTAAAATTATTCATGTTAATAAGAATTTAACAACATGAAATTATAGTATATGATTAAGCATAATTATTAAACACATAAAATAATAATAATAATAATAAAACAAATTAAAAAAATTTCGGATTCGTGGTTCTGAAACCACCATCCCGATTAGGGTCGTAAACGGGCTGTTACAACTCTTTCCCCTTAAGGATTTTCGTCCCGAAAATCTTACCGATAAATAGGTTCGGATAACACTCTTTCATCGTAGCCTCTGATTCTCAAGTTGCTTCTTCAACTCTGTGCTTTTGCCACAGTACTTTAACTAAGGGAATTTTCTTGTTCCTCAACTCTTTCATTTCACGTGCTAAAATACAGATCGGTTCCTCCTCGTACATCATATCGGATCGGATTTCGATCTCAGACGGAGAAATCACATGTGACGAATCTGATCGGTACTTACGAAGCATCGAAACATGGAAGACATTATGAATCTTTTCTAGTTCAGCGAGCAACTTTAATCTATAAGCAACAGGCCCAACACGTTCGATGATCTCATACGGTCCGACGAATCTCGGACTTAATTTGCCTTTTTGACCAAATCGAAGCACCTTCTTCCACGAAGAAACTTTCAAAAGTACCCGATCTCCGGTCTAAAACTCAATGTCTTTACGTTTCAAATCCGCATATGACTTTTGACGATCTGACGCAACTTTCAAACTATCTCGGATTACTGGCACTTTTTGTTCAGTCTCTTTAATCAAATCAACCCCGTGTATCTTGTGTTCACTGAGCTCGGTCCAGTACAATGGTGTACGACACTTGCGGCCGTATAAAGCTTCGTAAGGTGCCATTTTAATACTAGATTGATAGCTATTATTGTAAGCAAATTTAATCAAAGGTAAGTATTTATCCCACGTACCTTCAAACTCGAGGACGCAACATCTCAACATATCCTCAAGTATTTGAATGGTTCACTCAGACTGACCATCTGTCTGCGGATGAAAAGCTGTGCTAAAGTGTAGTTTGGTACCTAAAGCATCTTGCAATTTCTTCCAAAACCGCGACGTGAATCTCGGGTCTCTGTCTGAAACAATGGAAATCGGCACACCATGTAATCTCACAATTTGAGATACATACAACTCAGCAAGTTTATCGAGCGAATAGTCCGTACAAACTGGAACAAAATGAGCTAATTTGGTTAGTCTATCCACTATAACCCAGACTGCATCTTTCTTGCTCGGTGTCATAGGCAAATCGAATACAAAATCCATAGCAATTCTATCCCATTTCCATTCAGGTATCATAATCGGCTGAAGTAGTCCTGATGGAACTTGATGCTCAGCTTTCACTTGCTGACAAACTAAACACTTCGAGACAAATTCAGCTATGTCCCGCTTCATCCCAAGCCACCAATAAAATTGTTTCAAATCATTATACATTTTTGTGCTACCCAGATGTACAGATAATCGGCTACTATGAGCCTCCTTAAATATCATTTGAATCAACTCCACATCCCTCGGAACACATAATCGGCCTTTGAATTTCAGACAGTCATTCTCATAAATCTGAAACTCTGACTCAACGTTACTTTCACGCTGAACTCGTCTTGCCAACAAATCTTTGTCAACTTTCTGGGCATCGCTAACTTGTTGAATAAACAACGGTCTTGCTTTTAATTCGGCTACTATTCGAACCATCACCCGACTTAGCCATATGTGCGTTCAACGCACGAAGAGCAAATAATGACTTCTGACTTAAAGCATCTGCAACAACATTAGCCTTTCCTGGGTGATAATCAATCACGAGCTCATAATCTTTCAACAATTCTAACCATCGTCGTTGTCTCAAATTCAAGTCCCTCTAAGTCATTAAATACTTTAGACTCTTATGATCTGAATAGATGTGACATTTCTCACCGAATAAATAGTGACGCCATATCTTCAAAGCAAAGACTATAGCAGCCAATTCAAGATCATGAACCGGGTAATTCCTCTCGTGCGGTTTCAACTGTCTCGAGGCATAGGCTATAACTTGCCTTCTTGCATCAAACACAACCCAGGCCATTTAAAGATGCATCGCTGAAAACAACAAACTCCTTACCCGATTCAGGCTGAACGAGTACCGGAGCCTCCGTCAACAAGGTCTTCAGTTGATCAAAACTCTTCTGACACTTTTCCGACCACTCAAATTTTACATCTTTCTGAAGTAGCTTTGTTATCAGAGATGCTATCATAGAAAACCCTTTCACAAAGCGTCTATAATATCCGGCTAGCCCTAAAAAGCTACGAACCTCAGAAACATTTAGCGGAGGTTTCCAATCAAGTATTGCTAAAAATTTACCCGGGTCAACCCGAATACCCGACGCTGAAATAACGTGTCTGAGAAAACCAACTTCATTCAACCAGAATTCACACTTGCTAAATTTCGCGTACAATTTCTTATCATGCAAAATCTGCAACATTAACCTCAAATGCTCAGCATGTTCAGTTTCCTCTCGCGAATAAATCAGTATATCATCAATGAACACAACTACGAACTGATCTAAATACAGTCTAAATACCCGATTCATCAAGACCATGGAAACAGCAAGGGCGTTAGTGAGCCCAAATGGCATCACCAAGAATTCATAGTGACCGTATCTTGTCCGAAAAGCAGTCTTTGGTATATCTGATTCTCGAACTCACAGCTGGTAATATCCCGACCTCAAATCAATTTTTGAGAACACTGAAGCTCTCTTATGTTGATTGAATAAATCGTCGATACGTGGCAACGGGTATTTATTCTTTACGGTAGCTTTATTGAGCTGTCGATAATCAATACACATTCTCAAAGTTCCGTCTTTCTTTTTCACAAATAGAACAGGTGCACCCCAGGGAGAAAAACTGGTTCTAGCGATACCTTTATCTGACAATTCTTGCAACTGAGCCTTCAATTCCTTTAATTCAGTCGGTGCCATTCTGTACGGAGCTATCGAAATCGGGGTAGTTCCCGGCACTAACTCAATCCCAAATTCTACCTCACGAACTGGTGGCAGTCCTGGTAATTCCTCCGGGAATACATCTGGATATTCATTCACAACCGGTACTGACTCAATCTTCCTTTCGGTTACCTTGCTATTAATTACATATGCAAGATAGGCTTCACAACCCTTTCTCATATATTGCCGAGCCAACATCGAAGATATTGCAGCAGGTAGTCCATTCAAATCCGCCGACTCAATTCGGATTAACTCATTATTCTGGTCAGATAAATAGTCTTCCGTTTGCAATTGACTACTGCATCGTGAATTGTTAACCAATCCATACCAAGAATAATGTCAAACTCATCAAAAGGTAATAGCATCAGATCGGCCGGAAAACACATCTCTCGAATCATTAAGGGGCAGTTCTTGTTCACTTTATCAACTAATACCCAATGACCCAAAGGGTTTGAAACCCGAATCACAAATTCAGTAGACTCAACAGGTAGAGTCTTACTGGTTACTAATGTTTCGCACACATATGAGTGAGTTGAACCGGGGTCAATCAAAGTAATTACATCAGAATCAAAGAGGGTGAAAATACCGGTAATAACATCTGGAGATGAGGCCTCCTCTCTAGCACGGATGGCGTACGCCCTAGCCGGTACACGAGTATCTGATCAAACAACTGCATCTGTAGTCCCTCTCTGAGCAACACTCTTACCTCCCCCAAAACGAGACGATCTGCCTCTAGCTGATATACTGCTAGGTCTCGCACTCTGAGCAGTACCCTTCCCAGTAGTCTCCGGGCAATCCCGAATGAAATGGTCCTACGAGCCACACTTATAACAAGTGCGAGAAATGGATTTCCCCCAACACTCTCCAAAATGTTGTCTGTCGCACTGTTGACACTCAGGTTTGCTCGTTCGATCATTGCCAGCACTAGCTACCAATGTAGCCCGAGAACTCACTGGCGGTCACTATCGTATAGAAATCCCGGTGTTGGATCTGAATCGGCTATCATCATTCTCACTCTTCTTTGTTATCATCTACGATTGTTTACTCACCGATCTCTTCCGCAAGTCTCTAGATTCAAGTTCAACCTTTAATTTTTTTCCCCAGTTCTTCCGCCTTACAAGCTCTTTCAACTAGCACTACGAACTCGTTAATTTCAAGAATACCAACCAAAAGCTTTATATCTTTATTCAAACCATTTTCAAACCTCTGACACATAACCGTCTCTGATGAAACACACTCGCGAACGTAGCGACCGAGTCACACAAACTTTTGCTCGTATTTAGATACGGTCATACGACCTTGTTTGAGCTCAAGAAATTCTTTATGCTTAGAGTCAATAAAGCGTTGACTTATATACTTCTTACGGATCTGAAAGAAATCCCATGTCACCCTCTCTTTTGGGACAACCAAAACGAGTGTATTCCACCAATAGTAGGCAGAATCCCATAATAATGATATGGCACACTTTAAACATTCATCGAGTGTGCAGGACAGTTCATCGAAAACATGAACGGTAATATCAAGCCAAAATTTGGCTCTCTCAGCATCATCGTCATCCTCTACTTTGAATTCTTGAGCCCCGTGCTTCCTAATGCGATCAACCAGAGGTTTAATTACTCTTTCAGGATTAGTAACAGGGGGTACCACCGATGCTACAGGGGTTACATTCGGATTTTGGGGTGGTTGAACAGCCGGATTGGTTCGTATGTAATGACTGAACCAATCGTTCATCATACTATCATCTATAAAAAACATTATGGCATGTATAGCTAGACTCACACGAGCTACTATAGCTTTGATACCAATCAAATGTAACACCCCAAACCCGCATCCGTCGCTGGTATAGGATTTCTAGGTATTGCCCGACTCTATCACGCGTCAGTGCAGTTTGTAAAAGTCATTTCTTAATAAAGTATACCAACTCATACTGTATAAAAAAATAAATTAAAACCGTATCTTTCGTCAAATATCAAACATTCATTTACATAGGTAATTATTTCGCATTTGAGCATAACCTGTGCATAAATATCAACCGATTCATCAATTTCCATAATCACTCATTCCATTCGGCAATAACCATTGCATATATATATATACTAGACTCCACCAGATCTGTAACACCCCAAACCCGGCCCATGCGTTTCGACTGGATCTGGCATGCCACGGCTTGTACTTTGAAAACCTTTGCTTTGTTGGTTTTTGAAATTGTGAGTTAATTAGACAATATTTAAGTAAATAAGCGGCATTTTAAAAATAAAACCTTGTATTAAGTATTATTAAGTATAAATAAACCTTATCATAAAATTCATAAGTTGCTTAACATTGAAAACTCCTAAGTTGAATAAAAACTAGGGGCCTTATTACAAAAATATTCCCATAATGAAATAAAAATAAACTTAAAGAAACTCCAAATTAACTTGTCAAAAAAAACTTGATGGCCTCTCGAGTCTGTCTCGGCTCCCATGTCCACGATCTACTATTCATCTGGAAGAGTAGAGAAAAGGAAAGCGTGAGTCACAAAGACTCAGTGTATAAATCTCAAAACACACATCGACCTGAGCCCACAAACACATTATGGGCCCTTGGCCATAGAGGAAGGCGTCAATCATAATCACATAATAACATTAAAGAATGAATAACCCAACCCATCCTAGGTTTCCACCCTCTACACACCATCCCGTACCAACAATCACACCGTGGGGATTTCTACAATCAACCCTCCATCCGCTACACACCCAAACGACAGCCGTACTGCCTATTCCTATTAAGTAGGAATCATTAAATGTGGCATAGCCACCGATCACTATGTGACCTTACATTTAAATTATGTGGGATTTCTACCACCGATCACCAAGTGACCTATCATACACTTCCCCTTCAATATCATCATTCCCACCCCATGCATACATACATAAAGAAAACATCATGCAGACTTATATATTTTTCGATACACATAGGGAGTTCTATGTTTACGTACCTGGTATCCTTGCCTAACCCTTTTAGGGTTCCATTCGACTGTCTATAGAGCCTCATTCTGACTTTTAGCCCATAACATACATAAATAGAAATATATACAGGTTTATTAGTAGTGTGTTAGAGATCTATACACCTGATTACCGATAAAACGAGGCTTTCTATATCGACGCTATCCTTAGTCGACACAACTGCTATCTACCTAAGGTGTTGTTCAGAAGCCGGTCCACAACCAATTGGCCAATCTCGAACAGCAGATACTGCTCGTTTCTTAAACTTAGGGATTCTTTCTTTTGCCTTAAAATCCCGAAATTGGAGACTTATGATTTTCGGCTTTTAGATCTAGTCAACTAAGCTTCCTTAGCTTAGGAGATTCGGCTAGCACTAGGGAGAGGATTCGGCAATGCCAATGGAAGATTTAAATGCCGGAAGTATAGAACAATTCCTCAAATAGGATGAATAAAAGAAAAAGCGATGGATGCTTCGACTTTTTAGAGAAATTGTTACAAGGGAAAAGAAAGTGGGGAGAAGTTTCGGCTTTTGAAGTAATTGAAGAAAGAAATTTGGAGAGGGAGAGGCTAGGGAATTTTGGCACTAAGGGAGAGGATTTTAGGGTTTTCAATGTCAGAAACAAGGAGCTAGCCCCCCTATTTATAGATTTTTTACACCTACTGCTAAATATCGAAAACGCCCTTAAAATTTAAGCTAGAAGAGAGGAGAATTTCGGCACCCTCTATGCCATGCAGTAGCCAAATTTTACACTCCTTTAGGTGGTAGATTTTCGGCCAACACTTCCTTTGAAGATAAGCTCCTAACTTTTCTCCTTTTTATCTATGATATTATCACTTAAAAAATCGACATAATTTTTCCTATTTTATAGCCTTGTAGCCGTCCACCTCTTACTAACCCTAATGCCAAATTTAATTCACTTAAATTAAAAGATCTGAGCCTTATTAAACTTAAATTTTGGGCCCCTAAATGCCTTGTGTGTGGCGTCATTTCTAATTCCCTTATAGTGCCACTTATTGTTGGGCCACAAGGCCATGTTTGGCATTTTAAACATAATTACCACCTTTTTAATTCCTTAATGCCCAAGATAATAATTTAATCAAGGCCTTAGCCTAATCTTGAGCCCAATTTGGACCCCTATCACTTAAATTAACCTATTAAAGTTATCCCTACACTAAATGCGTAGGCCCATAAAATTTAGGATGTTACAGTTCTACCCCCTTAAAGAAATTTCATCCTCGAAATTACTTGATCAGAAAAGATGAGGGTATTGCTGCCTTATTGCTTCCTCGGGTTCCCACGTAGCCTCCTCAGAACCATGATTCTGCCACAGCACTTTAACCAATGAAACCGTTTTTCATCTCAACACCTTGACATCACGATCCAAAATTTCTACTGGTTTCTCTTCGAAGGATAGATCAGGTCTTACCTCGATTTCCTCTACAGGCACAATATGGGACAGATCCGAACGGTATCGTCTTAGCATAAAGACGTGAAATACATCGTGAATTTGACTTAGTTTCGGAGGTAACTCTAGTTGATAGGCTACTGGTCCTACTCGCTTCAACACCCGATATGGTCCGATAAATCTAGGACTTAATTTACCCTTTCGACCAAACCTTAGTACCTTTTTCCACGGTGACACCTTTAAAAAACTTTATCACCCACTACGAACTCTATGTCCTTACGCTTTAAATCAGCATAAGACTTCTGTCTGTCCGATGCCTCCTTCAGTCGAACCCGAATCAATTCAACCTTCTCTTCGGTCTCGGTCACCAACTCCGGACCCAAAATCCAGCGTTCTCCTAGTTCTGTCCAGCATGTAGGAGTACGACACTTCCGCCCGTACAAAGCTTTGTAGGGCGCCATCTGAATACTTGACTGGTAGCTGTTGTTGTAAGCAAATTCTGCTAACGGTAAAAACTCTTTCCAACTACCTTTGAAATCTATGACACATCCTCTCAACATGTCCTCTAAGACTTGGATCACTCGCTCAGATTGTCTACCGGTCTGAGGATCAAACGTTGTACTAAAGTCCAACTTCGTACCCAACGCTTGATGCAACGCCTTCCAAAATCGTGAGGTGAACCTAGGGCCCCTATCTGATATGATTGAGACCGGTACTCCATGCAACCTTACCACCTCTGCTATGTATAACTTAGCTAACTTCTGCAAAGAGTAGTCAACACTACTGGGATGAAGTGTGCAGACTTCGTCAAGCGATCAACAACTACCCAAATCGCATCTTTCTTAGTGGGTGTGAGGGGAAGCCCACTAACAAAATCCATGGTGATTCTTTCCCACTTCCATTGTGGAATCTTCACTGGTTGTAATAATCCTGATGGTAACTGATGTTCCGCCTTGACCTACTGACAGGTCAAACACTTACCCACCAATTCAGTTACCTCTTGCTTCAAACCCGGCCACCAAAACTGATCTCTCAAATCCCAAAACATCTTACTTCCTCCAGGGTGCATAGCGTATGCACTACCATGCGCCTCATTCAAAATTCTCCGCCTTAACTCTGGATCCTTCGGCATGCAGACCTTCCCTCGAAAGCATAACAATCCTTCCTCATTCACACTGAATTCTGTTGGCCTATCCTTTGAGATTAACTGCAATTTCCCTTTTAGTAGCTCATCGATCTGTTGCCTCTCCTTCACTTGACTAATCCAAGTAGGTTTCACTTGAATTTCAGCTAATAAGCTTCCATCCTTATACAAACTAAGGTGAGCAAACATTGCCCTTAGGTCAGAGGCTACTTTACGACTTAGAGCATCCGCTACTACATTAGCCTTACCCGGGTGATATTCGATCAAGCAATCGTAATCCTTTAGTAACTCGATCCACCTTCTCTGCCTTAGGTTCAACTCCTTTTGAGTCAGAAGATATTTCAAGCTCTTATGATCTGTGTAGATGACAGATTTCTCCCCGTACAGATAATGCCTCCAAATTTTTAAGGCAAACACCACTACCAGCAATCGTCATACTACCGAGATGCATATGCAACCACCTTTCCATCTTGCATCAACACACACCCTAATCCCGCGTATGACGCATCACAGTAAATTACGAACTCCTTTCCCGCCTCCGACTGAATCAACACCGGAGCCTCCGTCAGAAATCTCTTTAGCTTTTCAAAACTCTCCGGCTGCTTATCAGACCAAACAAACAGAACTCCTTTCCGTAACAACTTAGTCAACGGTGCCGCTACCGAAGAAAATCCTTCAACAAACCTTCGGTAGTATCCAGCTAAACCAAGAAAACTCCTAATCTCAACCACAGACCTAGGTGGCTTCCAATCCAACACTGCTTCAATCTTTCGAGGGTCAACCCTAATCCCTTCCACCGACAGAACGTGCCCTAGAAACGTTACTTCCCTTAGCCAAAATTCACACTTACTGAATTTGGCATACAACTGCTTCTCCCTTAGAATCTGCAAGACTATTCGCAGATGAGCATCATGCTCCTCCTCTGACTTCGAATAAACTAAGATATCATCGATTAACACCACGACACACCGGTCTAAGTAAGGTTGGAACACTCGGTTCATCATATCCATGAACGCTACTGGCGCGTTGGTCAATCCAAACGGCATCACCATAAACTCATAGTGACCGTAGCGAGTCCTAAAAGCTGTCTTATGTATATCTGCCTGCTTGACCCTAAGCTGATGGTACCCTGACCTCAAATCTATCTTAGAAAAGATTGAGGCTCCCTTCAACCAATCGAACAAGTCATCGATCCTTGGCAACGGGTACTTGTTCTTGATTGTTAGCTTATTCAACTGGCGATAATCAATGCACATACGCATTGATCCATCCTTCTTCTTAACAAATAACACCGGTGCTCCCCACGGTGACACACTCGGTCGAATAAACCCTTTATCCAGCAACTCCTGAATCTGTGCTTTCAACTCCACCAACTCCTTCGGCGCCATCCTATACAGAGCAATAGATACCGGCGCTGTTCCCGAAAGAAGATCGATTCCAAACTCCACTTCACGATCTAGGGGTAATCCCGGAAGCTCTTCAGGGAAAACATCAGGAAATTCCTTTACCGTTCTTACGTCCCCAACAGTCAGATCTTTGGCTTCTAAAGCCCGAACGAGCAACAGAACTGCCTCACATCCTTTCCTTACCATCTTTTCCGCTCTTAGGGCAGTCACTACATTTGACAAGCAGTTCCCCTTTTCTCTTATCACCAACACTTCTTCACCTTCGGGGGTTTTTCACACCATACGCTTGGCCGCACAATCTAGATTAGCTTGATACTTTACAAGCCAATCCATGCCTAAAATTAAATCGAACTCCTCGAACGGTAATTCCATTAGATCCATTTGGAAGACTATCCCCTGAACTTCTAGAGGTACTTCCCGATACAGATTGTCCTAACGGGCTAACTACAGTCATTGCTCTAGGAGTAATTTCAGATTCTAGTCTTAAAGTTCCCGATACACTACTAGCTACGTACGAATGCGTCGACCCAATGTCAATCAATGCAGTGTAAGGCAAACAAAAAATTAAGAACGTACCGGTTATGACATCCGGTGCATTAGCCTCCTCTCGACATCTGACAGCATAGACCAACCTGGCTGTCTCACCTTAGTGTTTCCTGCCCCTTGGCCTGGTGCTCCACGACCCCGACCAACACCATTACCACCTCTGGCTGTACCACGACCTCTTTTTGGCTGCTGACCTCCTCTACCAGGCTGAGCATTCCCTCGACCCATGGTCCCTTCACTGTCCCATTGCTGCGGACAGTTTTTAACTTGGTGGTCCGTAGATCCACACCTAAAACACTTCCCACTGCCTGCCCAACATTCCCCGGCATAAAATTTGCCGCATCGAGCAAACTTTGGGGTCTGGTTAGCAGTAGTAGGTTTCTCTTCCCGTTTCAGTCCATACGATCCAAAATTCCTCTTATTTCCACCTCTATCTTTATCCCGATTCAGTTTCTCAGTCCGCTTCACCTCTTCGGCTATCTTAGCCTTTTCCACAAGCACAGCAAATTCCCTCTCCCATTGCGGGGCTATCAAAACACACAAGTCATCCCTCAGTCCATCTTCAAACCTGACACAACGTTCATGCTCCGTGCTACCATCCCACAAGCATATCGGCTAAGACGTAAGAACTCAGCTTCATACGAAGCCACTGACCTACTCCCTTACACCAGATTCAAAAATGCTCTACGCTGCACGTCCACATAACTTGATCCAATGTATTTATTCTGAAACGCCATTTTAAAGAAATCCCAGTTGATACGGTCAGCCACAGCATCATTCTTTACCGTAAGCCATCATTGATAGGCTTCATCCCTCAAGAGGGATACAACTCCCTTCAACTTTTCCTCCTCCGTGAAATCCAAATCATCCATTATGTGTTCCACCGCCTCCAACCAATACTCAACTGAACTTGGGGCTACATTGGAAATTCCCCTAAACACTTCTGCCCCATTGGCTCTAAGCCGTTCTGGCATAGATTTCCAGGCTCCTGTGCCCATACCAACCCCAGCAACCCTCTCTAAAACCCTTAGCATTGCCTGAGATACTGCGTCATCTCCGGCAGTCTGATCCTGAAATTCCTCTTCCGCGGCTGGCATCTCATTTCCAGAACCATGACCAAATCCTACTGGTTCCGACACCGTCATCCTACCCCTACCACGACCATGTGGCGGACGTCCTTGACCCATTGTACTCATTCTTACGATTCGCGTTTATCTGATTAGAAATTTTATGAACTATTAGTTTTCTTCCACTGTTTTAACCACGAACAGTCTTATGAATAATAGCTTTAAGAGTAATTCTTTCGAATTCACATTCACCATACAGTCTTAAGTTCATATCCTTTAAGAAACACATACATTCAATCATGAACTCACGTTCATTACAGAAAAGTGTTGTTGTTGTTGTTGTTTTTACTACCCAGGGGTATTTTCGTAATTTTATCCTGTAGGGGTATTTTTGTAATTTTTCAAAACAAGGTTTCTTAGTGATTTTGTAAAATAAGGGTATTGTGGTAATTTTGCATTCCCGGGGGTATGTTGGTAATTTTGGAAACCGGGGGTATTTTGGTAATTTTGGAATCTGGGGCATTTCGAAAATTTTGAAATCTGGGGGTATTTCGGTAATTTTGAAATTCGGGGCATTTCGGTAATTTTGAAATTCGGGGGTATTTCGGTAATTTTGAAATTCGAGGGCATTTTGGTAATTTTACCAAACAAGGGTTATTTGGTAATTCTACAAACCAGGGTTATTTTGGTCATTTTACAAAACAAGGGTAATTTGGTAATTTTCTTCATAGCTGTGACCATTTTCAAATCAGGTGTATATATATATATATATATATATATATTTTTTTGAAGTGTACAAAACTTAGGGGTTTTTGTTTGCAAAATAGGGTGGTTGGTCCCTTTCGGGTTTTAATTATAGGTTCAACCCATGAACAAGTCCTTATAGCTAGAGTGAACAGTCACTACGCACCAGGTAAGATTCCAGCGAAGAGGAGGTGAGTTACTAGGACTGCTTAAATACCGAGCTCTCCCTGAATCCACTCCTAGACATGCGTATGCCTATTACCACACCCTGTCATGGCTAAAGTGAACCGTCACTATGCACAAGGTAAGATTCCAGCGAAGAGGAGGTGAGTCACTTGGACTGCATAAATACCAAGCTCTTCCGGATCTACTCCTAGACATGCATATGCCTGTTACCACACCTTAGTCTTGCGACTCATTTACAGGTTTTGTTTAGTAAAAATTAAGTCTTATGGAATTGAAGAGTTGTTTGTCTAAGCCTAGAGTCCATCAAGTTCTAATCTAGATAGTCTACGTCCCATAAAGCCCATTAAGCCCACATTTATATCACAATCAGGAGTTCAGAATACTTACCTGGGTGGATTGGGTGCCGGTAAACTCGGAAGCCATGTCTTCAAACCAAAATCTTTTAATTAAATTCAAATTTTTTTCTTAAAACACTTCTAGACCCATTTCACAGCCCGAGTTTTGAACTGGGCTCTGATACCAAAATGTAACACCCAAACCCGGCCCATGCGTTTCGACCGGATCTGGCATGTCACGGCTTGTACTTTGAAAACCTTTGTTTTGTTGGTTTTTGAAATTGTGAGTTAATTAGACAATATTTAAGTAAATAAGCGACATTTTAAAAATAAAACCTTGTATTAAGTATTATTAAGTATAAATAAACCTTATCATAAAATTCATAAGTTGCTTAACATTGAAAACTCCTAAGTTGAATAAAAACTAGGGGCCTTATTACAAAAATATTCCCATAATGAAATAAAAATAAACTTAAAGAAACTCCAAATTCACTTGTCAAAAAAAACTTGATGGCATCTCGAGTCTGTCTCGGCTTCCACGTCCACGATCTACTGCTCATCTGGAAGAGTAGAGAAAAGGAAAGCGTGAGTCACAAAGACTCAGTGTATAAATCACAAAACACACATCGACCTGAGCCCACAAACACATTATGGGCCCTGGCCCATACAGGAGGGCGTCAATCATAATCACATAATAACAATAAAGAATGAATAACCCAACCCATCCTAGGTTTCCATCCTCTACACACCATCCCGTACCAACCATCACACCGTGGGGATTTCTACAATCAACCCTCCATCCGCTACACACCAAAACGACAGCCGTACTGCCTATTCCTATTAAGTAGGAATCATTAAACGTGGCATAGCCACCGATCACTATGTGACCTTACATTTAAATTATGTGGGATTTCTACCACCGATCACCAAGTGACCTATCATACACTTCCCCTTCAATATCATCATTCCCACCCCATGCATACATACATAAAGAAAACATCATGCAGACTTATATATTTTTTGATACACATAGGGAGTTCTATGTTTACGTACCTGGTATCCTTGCCTAACCCTTTTAGGGTTCCATTCGACTGTCTATACAGCCTCATTCCGGCTTTTAGCCCATAACATACATAAATAGAAATACATACAGGTTTATTAGTAGTGTGTTAGAGATCTACACACCTGATTACCGATAAAACGAGGCTTTCTATATCGATGCTATCCTTAGTCGACACAACTACTATCTGCTTAAGGTGTTGTTCAGAAGCCGGTCCACCACCAATTGGCCAATCTCAAACAGCAGATACTGCTCGTTTCTTAAACTTAGGGATTCTTTCTTTTGCCTTAAAATCCCGAAATTGGAGACTTATGATTTTCGGCTTTTAGATCTAGTCGACTAAGCTTCCTTAGCTTAGGAGATTCGGCTAGCACTAGGGAGAGGATTCGGCAATGCCAATGGAAGATTTAAATGTCGGAAGTATAGAACAATTCCTCAAATAGGATGAATAAAAGAAAAAGCAATGGATGCTTCGGCTTTTTAGAGAAATCAACACAAGGGAAAAGAAAGTGGGGAGAAGTTTCGGCTTTTGAAGTAATTGAAGAAAGAAATTTGGAGAGGGAGAGGCTAGGGAATTTCGGCACTAAGGGAGAGGATTTTAGGGTTTTCAATGTCAGAAACAAGGAGCTAGCCCCCCTATTTATAGATTTTTGACACCTACTGCTAAATACCGAAAACACCCTTAAAATTTAAGCTAGAAGAGAGGAGAATTTCGGCACCCTCTATGCCATGCAGTAGCCGAATTTTACACTCCTCTAGGTGGTGGATTTTCGGCCAACACTTCCTTTGAAGATAAGCTCCTAACTTTTCTCCTTTTTATATATGATATTATCACTTAAAAAATCCACATAATTTTTCCTATTTTATAGCCTTGTAGCCGTCCACCTCTTACTAACCCTAATGCCAAATTTAACTCACTTAAATTAAAAGATCTAGGCCTCATTAAACTTAAATTTTGGGCCCCTAAATCCCTTGTGTGTGGCGTCACTTCTAATTCCCTTATAGTGCCACTTATTGTTGGGCCACAAGCCCATGTTTGGCATTTTAAACATAATTACCACCTTTTCAATTCCTTAATGCCCAAGCTAATAATTTAATCAAGGCCTTAGCCTAATCCTAAGCCCAATTTGGACCCCTATCACTTAAATTAACCTATTAAAGTTACCCCTGCACTAAATGCATAGGCCCATAAAATTTAGGATGTTACAAGATCAATTCAAAACCTAGTATTTTATTTATGCATTTAACAAACCGTACATGCAAATAATTGTACTTATAATCATTTAATTCTTAAGTATACTATATGCATAAATCGAACATTATATACAAGCATTTGCGCATACCATATATAAAATTTGTCAAGGCATAAAATATTACCCTAAATGCTTATCACTAACTCATACATATTTAAGCATTATACAAAGACAATATAAGTATGAATATATACATTTAACCATGCATAACAAAGCATAGCCATATTCGCATGGCGCATGTAGACATACATTTACAAGTCTTTCAAACATATCCCAAAAGATTAAATCTATACATGCCATTCAAACCAATTCAAAATATATTTTAGCCTATACATGCCATAATGGTCAAAGTTCACTACTTCAAAAGAGTACCAAAGAGATGATAGTATGGAGAGCTTCTGAAGTGATTCCTGAGCACAAAATGAGCTTTCGAAAGTAACCTACGCGTTTAGCAAATAACCCAAAACACAAAGTAAGCTTTCATAGCTTAGTAAGAATTAAGCAATTATCTACCGTTCACATGAACTTATACAAACGAAACAAATAATTATTTATCAACATTAGACCGAATAATCAAAACTCCAAAAATTGAATATATAACCACATTCTAAATAATTTATATACATGATACGTATTTAGCAAGTACTCAAGTTACACCTCAACTCATATCACTGTTAAATTTATAGAAGTGATACTTGCCTCAAGTATACTTACCATTTCCAAACTTAGTCATGCATGCAAATACTTAGGATAATATACTCAATCATTCTTAATATTTATCTACATTTATAATAGAAGTCAATATGATTAGCAACATCTCACACTTAGTGCTATTCCTTAATACTTCTCGTAACGTATCGCTCACATAGAGCCGTTACTTCATACTTCTCGTAACGTATCGCTCACATAGAGCCGTTACTTCATACTTCTCGTAACGTATCGCTCACATAGAGTCGTTACTTCATGCTTATCGTAACGTACCGCTCACATAGAGCCATTACTTCATATTTCTCGTAACATACCGCTCACATAGAGCCGTTACTTCATGCTTATCGTAACGTACAGCTCACATAGAGCCGTTACTTCATGCTTATCGTAATGTACCGCTCACATAGAGCCGTTAGTTCATACTTCTCGTAACGTATAACTCACATAGAGCAGTTACTTCATGCTTATCGTAACGTACCGCTCACATAAATTCGTTACTTCATGCTTATCGTAACGTACCGCTCACATAGAGCCGTTACTTCATGCTTATCGTAACGTACCGCTCACATAGAGCCGTTACTTCAACTTTACACATAGGATGATCTCCGAATCATTTCACCCAACTTATGCTTCTCTTAACTTGTTATTCATTTGATATGCATACTTTATATAAATAATTCACATTTACTTTACCCACAAAACAACACTTATATATATGGATATATCAAAGTATTCAATAACCCAATTACTATATATTACATTCGGCCTATACCACATCAAGCCATCATCAACTTAATTTGGAGTGCTTGAATCTCATTATATAAAATTTCCTATTTCATGCATCTAGTTACAACAACCAAGTACCATCACCATCAATTATCTCTTATCAATTTCATATATATATATATATATATATATATATATATATTCGGCAATACATTAAATTAAACTATCACTATTCAACTCAAACTTGTAATTATATATTATTTCAATAAAATTCCATTGCTTAAAACTTACCTGGTGTTTGATGAACTAAAAGTTTCCAACTACTCGATCAATTTAGCCTTTCCCCGATCCGATTCCAGTTCTTTCCGTCCTTGATTTAAAATAAGGTTCGAAAAGAGTTTATTCAAACAAAAGTTTCATTCATTTTTAACTCAAACACATAATTGCACCATCCTCCCAATCTATCACTCAAAATCTGCATTTTTAAAAATTAGTACTATTTTCCAATCATTCAAACTAGGACAATTTGCACATTTTTTAGCCATGGCCTAATGTCCCTTAAGCTCTTTATAGACTTAAAATGTTATCCAATTTGATCCTAGCACCTAATCATGGAGTTTACTCATTTACCCCTAAAAGTTACATCCTTTACAATTTACTCCCAAAACGTAAAGTACAAAAATACATGAAATTTGAATTTTTCTCTTTAGGGCCGAATTTTCTCCATCTTTATGCAAATCTATACCAACCATTTGTTTTGCATTTTACACCCTAATTTTAAAACCTCATAATTTAGGCCATTATTCTCCATTCATCTAAATTTCAAACTCAACCATGTTGATTTCAAGCATATATCTAATATTTAACCATTAAACATAACAAAACAAAACAAAAAGAAAATATCTATTCATGGTCGAATCTAAGACATGTCTCATATTCAAAAATTTTCACATGTATATGAAAGCATTTGAATTAACTTACTCAAAAATGCAAGAATTCATAGGAATTAAGCTCAAATTCTCACATTAATGGGACATGCACCACCGAAATAAAAATGGAAGCTTTAAGCTTCTTCCTTCCTTGAGGATTCGGTGAAGAAGATGGAGAAAGGAGAGAGATGAAACAATTATAATGGCTTTCTTATTATAATATTATTCATCCTTATTATAATCCTCCACTATCATATAATAATATAACATAAAAAATATTTCCTAATGGCTTTTTAGCCATGTTGCCGTCCACTCTCCTTCCAAATAGCCAAATTACCTCTTAAAGGCCAATCAAAAATAAAACCTATTCAATTAACTCCTAACTTCCACAGTAGCTATCATTTTCCCTTTTGTTCAATTTGGTCTTTTACTAAAATTATTCACGTTAATAAGAATTTAACAACATGAAATTCTAGTATATGATCAAGCATAATTATTAAACACATGAAATAATAATAATAATAATAAAACAAATTGAAAAAAATTTGGATTCGTGGTTCCGAAACCACCATCCCGATTAAGGTCACAAACGAGCTGTTACAGCGAAAGTTCTATTTTACAAGGTAGAGGTACCTAATAGCTATAGAATGTTAATTTGGAGGTCTTTAAAGTGCAATTAGGCCAATTTGAATGTGTTGGCCGGCCATGTGGTATAGGGGGATAAGAGCATTTAATTTTTTGGTCAAATTTTGGTGAATTAGGTGAGAAAAGATGAATAAAATAAAGTGAAAAGAAAAACTATTATCTTTCACTATTCATTCATCTTTTTCTACCGAAAATTGAAGAGGAAATAGAGCATTTGGAAGTTCAAACTTTCAGCCAAACTATCTCCTTACTAGTAAGTGATTTAGGTGGTTTTAATTGATGATTTTTGTATTTTTGGAGTCCCCAAAGCTTAAGCTAGCTAATGAGGGGACCAATTTGCAATATGGTTGAAAGTCTAGGGACTTTCCATGAGAGTATTTGTGTTGTTAGCTGAGTTTTTATGGAAGAAAATGAATGTTAGGGAGGTGAGAAACAACTTTTGTGAAAGATGTTTGCATGAAAACACCTAAGTAGGACTTAAATGCAAAGATTGAGATTCTGTCATAAATGCATGAAATAGTTGGAATTGTGAGTAGTTGTAAGAGTAATAAATGTTCAGCTAGGCTTGTTTAATGAGAAAATGCGTTGAAAATGATTTACGAGCCTAGGGGCAAAATCATAATTTTGCCATAGTACAAGGGCAAAATGGTCATTTTTGCCTAAGTGTAGATTTTGATGCATTATGATCATAGAATGATCTAAATGAATGAATTTTATTGTTATAGATCAAGAAGAGCACGGAATTAACCTTGACCGGGGAAAAGGCAAGGTTACGGATTAAACCGTTACTTGACACGTTTTGCACCGACATAAGTTTATGTGTAAACGATGTATTTTATATACACATTATTATTGTTGATTGGTGCATGGCATGATTAAGAACATGTATGATTCAAGTAGATTAAATTTGATAGTTATTGTATAGTTTCGTATGAATGACGAAATAGTCATATAAACGTGTAACGACAACACTTAATGGTAGGTTAAGTGCGATACCACCTTGTTACTTAATTACGATGGGCTATGTGTGATACCATCGTCTATTTATCATTTGGTGGGCTATGTGTGATACCACCTTAACAAACCTTTTTGGTGGGCTATGTGCGATACCACTGTAACTAACCTCGTTGGTGGGCTATGTGCGATACCACCCTAATAAAGACTGATGGTGGGCTAAGTGCGAAACCACCGAGTAATTTGATTATGAGTAGTTGATCGAGATATTGTGATGTGTTGTATCCTGTGACATTGTGGTGCTAGGTGCAGGGAGGCATGCTAATGAATGTATACATTAAGCTTGTGATATGGTTGGAATGTGGAAATGGAAGAAATGAGTAAGCATGATTATGAATGTGGATTGTTTCTTGTTTAGTATGTAATGCTATATAATTGTTTAGCACATACTATAATGTTATATTGTTTACATGTAAACTTAATAAGCTTAAAGCTTACTCCCCGTTTCTTTTCCCTTATTTTTATAGAGTTAAAGAGCCGAGTCAGGATACGTGGATAATCAGAAGAACGCCCACACTATCAGCTCATCTTGGTACATCTAGACTTAGTGATTTTGAGTATGGCATGTATAGGGGCTAAATTAGGTTTGTTGTTTTGTTATTTTGGCCAAGGGTGTGTTGGCCTCTTTAATGAGAAACTCGTGTGTATATAGCCATAGTGTTGGCCTTTCGTATATATGAAAATATGTAGTTATTCATGGAAGTTTATATTTCAAAATATGAGTTGTTTGACGATCTGTTCAGTGGATCCACGTTGTGTGAGCTAGAGGGGTGAAAAGAGCTTGGAAAATAGCCTTGTTATTGTCCACACAGGTAGGCACACGAGGGTGTTTCTAGGCCGTGTGCGACACACGGTCATCCCTACGGGCGTGTGACTTGGCTGTGTGTCCCCTGCATGTTGGTGTTGTAAGTCAGTGTCAACCACAACCTAGCCACACTAGCGTGTGCCTAGGTCGTGTGACCCTTATAAGGTTGCTAATGTCACAAACAGAATACCCAGGTTTTTGCACACGGGGCGAAGACACGGCCGTGTCTAAGCCGTATGGAGCACACGGATTAAGCACACGGGCGTGTCTAGGCCGTGTGAAAACCCCTTTAGGTTCTTAATGAAAATAAATCCCACACAGGGTAGGGATGGGCGTGTGTGTCCAAACGGCCTGCCCACAAGGGCATGTGGCCCTTGTTTAGGTGAAAATTATTAAGATCGCAAAAGTTTTCGATTGGGTTCCAAAACCCCTTGTATGTATGTTTAAGGCCTCGTAGGTCCTTAACGAGGTGTGTTGTGATGATGAAAGAGAAATGTCAAGTTGGGACTGAAGTTGTACGATTAAGTAGATTAAATCTGGTAATGCCTCGTGCCCGGTTCCGTCATAGAATACGGGTAAGGGGTGTTATATCTAGGGGTATCAGAGCTATTGTTTAGTCAGTTCTCGGGCTACCGTAACATGTATAAGAGTCTAGCTATACATGCCATAAGTGTATAATGATAGTGTGGTGGCTTCTGATGATTCTAAACTTTGTTTATGTACAGTATATGATCCTGATCAATTGACTGCTGATGACGCAGCTAGTAGAGATTGTGATGTGTTGTATCATGTGACATTATGGTGCTAGGTGTAGGGAGGCATGCTAATGAATGTATACATTAAGCTTGTGATATGGTTGGAATGTGGAAATGGAAGAAATGAGTAAGCATGATTATGAATGTGGATTGTTTCTTGTTTAGTATGTAATGCTATATAATTGTTTATCACATACTATAATGTTATATTGTTTACATGTAAACTTACTAAGTTTAAAGCTTACTCCCCCTTTCTTTTCCCTTGTTTTTATAGAGTAAAAGAGCCGAGTCGGGATACGTGGATAATCAGAAGATCGCCCACACTATCAACTCATCTTGGTATATCTAGACTTAGTGATTTTGAGTATGGCATGTATAGGGGCTAGATTAGGTTTGTTGTTTTGTTATTTTGGCCAAGCGTGTGTTGGCCCCTTTAATGAGAAAACTCATGTGTATATAGCCATAATGTTGGCCTTTTGTATATATGAAAAGATGTAGTTATTCATGGAAGTTTATATTGCAAAATATGAGTTGTTTGACGATCTGTTGAATGGATCCATGTTGTGTGAGCTAGAGGGGTGAAAAGAGCTTGGCAAATAACTTTGTTCTTGTCACACAGGTAGGCACACTGACGTGTGTCTAGGCTGTGTGTGACACACGGTCAGCCCTATGAGCGTGTGACATTGTAACATCCCAAACAAAATTAGGGGTTTGTGATTTTTGCACAATAGCATGTGTTGGGCTTGCTTAGCTAGTTATTCGAGGGTCTTTGGGGCTTCTAGGGAGGCCCGGGTTCGGGTCTGAGCCTGAGAAAATTTTCGCCCTTTAGTGGAGAGGGCTATCGGAAGCAAGACTTTAAGGAATTTGCGTGTGTTCTATTGACATAGTTGAGCTGATGGCAAGTTGGTTGTGGCGTCACTAGGGGACAAGGGGGAGTGGAGTTTGATTCCCTTCGCAAGCAAATTAAGGCATTTATTTTATGCTTTGGGAGAGGAGGAAGCAGAGTTGGGATCGAACTCTGCTATGGAAGTTGGAGAATGGGTCAAACGTTTCAAATAGATGAAGGAGAGGGATTGTAGGAGGAAAAAGGGAAGGAAATCAAGGAGTAGGTGTGTGTAAGTAGTGTTGGCCAAAAGTGGGAAGCTAACTAAGGGGAATTTCAGCTGGTGTGGGGTGGAGGGAGTGTATATTCGGTTTTTGTGTGTTGGGGAGTGCCGAATTTCCTTTAGTTTTCTTTGGTAAGTTTTTACTTTTTGGGTCACATTTTCTGGTGCATTTCGGGTCCTTTTCTCCTCAAATCTTCTTTGCCGAATTCTCAGCTTCTCTCTTCCTCTTCTTCTCATTTTTTCTCATACATTTTTCTTTGCTTGTTACCTAAACATCAGTTGGCCGAAACTCTCCTTTCCATTTCTCTTCATCCGTTCTTTTCTACTTTCCTCTCATCTTCTTCTCTTGTTTTTCTCCATAGCCAAAACTTCTACCCCTTTTCTTTTATTCTTCAATTGGCTTTACTTCTTTTCTTTCCTCATCATTATATTTTCATTTCGATTTAACTCTCATAGCCTAACCTATTCTTCTTGTCCTCTCAACGCTCGTCTTGGTCATTGAAGTTGATTTTGGCGCGGCTGAATATCCTCCATCACTTCTTGTTGGGCATATTCACGACATCTTGCGAATTAGTCCGTAGCCAAATCGCAGTTCTGTTCTTTTCTAGTACAGTTTCACAAGGAGTTTGTAGATTGGTAAGTGGTAGTTCTCTCTTTATAATAACGCTACTTTTATTCGGTTTCTTCCTTGACAACCGTAAGTTCTTTCTTGCACTTGGTGGCTAAAAGTATGCTCTTTTATGTGCTTTGGCCATTGTTGGGCGTGTAGGGCCGTTTACTCAAACAAGGTAAGAAGGACATTTTGGGTTTAGTTCTCTAAGTGTTTAACCTTAAACAATATTTAGCTAATAAGGAATCTGATGATGTGTAGGGTTGATACGAAGGGTTAATCGTGCGTCTCGCAGTCCAGGTCTATAATCTCACACCATTGTTCGTGATAGTATGTACTGTTCTGAGATTTGGCCAAAAGCCGAATTACTGAAAAGCTGGAAAATCAGTAACCGAGATCTCTCGAGTGTGCGAGCACCCGTAGTGATAAATTGAGCCAGTAGTGATGGCGGTAGATCGTTGAGAGTGTCACGAACACTCTCGTGAATATGAGGTTGTAATGGCCCTATTGAGTCGAAACGGGCTAAGTAGGCCCAATGGGTTAACGAGCCCACATGAGCAAAATCGATGGGAAATTGCCGAATGACTAATGCGACTGTGAAGTCCGCAAAATCGAGACCAAAAATGAGCTAAATGAGCCACACGAGCGTGTGGGCCCATTTGGGCCAGAATGGGAACTTAGGCCCAATTACACCGTAGAGACCCAAAAGGGGTCTCGTGTCGCTCGAGGCGACAGTAGGCCTCTGGAAAGGCCGTTAGATGACTGAAATTATCGAAATACCCTTATTGGGTAAAATTACCGAAATAGCTTTATTGGGTAAAATTACCGAAATACGCTTAGTGGGTAAATTACTGAAATACCCTCGACGGGTAAATTACCGAAATGCCTCAAAGGGGTGAAAATTATCGTTATACCCTTGGGTGACAAAATGACCGTTATGTCCTTGATGGTAGTTAAATATTGTGTATGTGATTTTATTTATACTGTTTATACTTGTAATACACTACATTCATATCATGTTGTATGGGTTGGGTTTGATGATTGGAGGAAGTACCGTTTAAGTGGCTCTGCCACACACCGTTTTACTGGCTCTACCACATATCGTTCGAGTGGCATCACCACCTACCATTTTAGTGGCTCAGCCACATATACCGTGATTAGCAGCAAGACTGCAATATTGGTGAGGGTTGGCTGGATGGGTTGACATGGTCACCACATGGTGTGATTGGTTGGTACGGGTGGAGAGTGAGTCGGCTGGTAGGATTGGGGGGCTCATATCCACATACATTGAGATGATTCTGGGGCTTAAGCCCACCTTATCATCGAACAGGGCTTCGGCCCAGACCGATACTGTATGGGCTCAGGCCCAGATGGTGACCGTTATAGGGGATTACACACTGAGTTCTTGTAACTCACCCCTTCCTTTTAGACGTGCAGGTAATCCCCAGCATTAGAGGATTTGGAGCTGCGGAGGACTCGGAGGTGGCCATACGTCGGATTTGCTTATTAACGATACTTAGTAAATTTGGATTTAACTTATTTTTTTATTATTTTTGGGTTAATATTTTGATTAATAAGGCCATTGGATTTTCCTTTTTAAACTTTCATTTCGTAATTCTGCTAATTATGAATTGTTAAATGATTAATCGCTGTTTTTCAAAATATCACGTTTCCGCAATTATTTAAGTCAAACCTCTACAAAAAATAAAGTTTTCGAAAATAGTAACATCTTTACAAGAATAAGCTTTGAGCAAATCTTGTTTTTGTAAGCAACGGAATTCAGAGTTTCAAAAATTATACAAAGTTTTTTGAACGAACGCGTAGCTTTTAAACAACCTTTTGATGTGACATGCTAGATCCGGCCATAACGTCTAGGCCGGGTTTGGGGGTGTTACATTTAATGGTATCAGTGCCAGGATGCAAAACTCGGCTGTGGAGTGGGTTTAAAAATTTTTCCAAATCTGTTTGAACTGTGGTTTAGAAAAAGTGATAGTGTTATTAGAAATATGGCACACCGAGTCTCCGGCACCAAATCCGTAAGTTTCTTGATCTTATACTTTGTTATATGCTATAGCAACTGTACTGAAAAACTACTAAGGATAGTAGTAGTATACCAAACTCTTATTTAGGGAACCTGAGACTATAGAGACTGAAACTTTAGTAAAATCGATCTGCAAAAACTACTCTTATTACTGTTTTCTTTTCATAAAACATTTGTTAATAATTACATGAATGATAAGATGATGCATAAACTCTTAAACAGATTAATACGTTACACCAATATGAGTGCGAGAGGTCGCGGAAGGGGTACACGTGGCCGTGGTAGAGGCCGAGGTGCTAGGGCTGAGTCATCAGCATCAGGACATATGCTTGAAAGAGAGGCACCAGCATCACCGGTGACTGAAACGGGGTCTCATGACCGAGTCGAAGGGGGTGATGCTTTGTCTCAAGCAATGCTACGGGTTTTGGAAAGAGTGGCTGGAGCGAGTACTGGGTCGGTGGCCCGAGGGTCAATTTCTAAGCGGCTCCAGTCAAATGGGGCGGAATCTTCAGGGGCATCTCTGGTATAGCCCCGAATGTAGCAGAGTATTGGTTAGAGGCAGTAGAGTGAATCATGGATGACCTATACTGCATAGTGGGGCGAAAACCGAAAGGAGCAGTATCTTTACTGCGGGATAAGGCATACCAATGGTGGCTTACAGTAAGGAAAGGTACGCAAGCTAACCGTGTGACTTGGGATTTCTTCAAAGAGGCCTTCCAAGGAAAGTATGTCAGGACAAGTTATGTGGATGCCCGGAGAAAATAATTTTTGAATCTGGTTTAGGGGAATAAGTCCGTTGCGGAATATGAGGCAGAGTTCCTGCGCCTGAGTCGGTACGCTCGGGGCATAGTTACGACTGTATACGAGCATTGTGTTCAGTTTGAGGATGGTCTTCGGGATGAGTTGCGGGTATTGATAGCCCCGTAGAGGGAAAGAGACTCCGCTGCCCTGGTAGAGAAGGCTAAGATTGCTGAGGATGTGAAACGCTCTGAGCGTCAAAATTGTGAGAAGGAAAGGGGCAGGAATAAGAGAGATTTTGGGTCTTCAGGTTCTTTAGGGTGATTTCATAAGATGCCTAGGTTTGATGGGCCAGCCCGAGTTGGGATTCCAGTTGCTGTTGGTTGACCGCAACCATGCGTTGAGTGCGGGAAACCACATTCGGGATGGTGTTGGAGAAGAACTAGCTGGTGTTTCAGATGTGGGTCCAAGGATCATCGGTATAGAAACTGTCCTCGGGAGCCTGTTCAGACGCAAGTAGTAGGTCAGGGCTATGTGCAGCCAGGGAGAGGTGGTCAGTAACCACCGAGAGGTTGTGGTCCACCTAGAGGGGGAAATGGGTTAGGACGTGGTTGTGAAGCACCGGGCAGAGGTGCTAGTAATACAGATGCGAGACAGCCAGGGTTGGTTAATGCTGCTCGACGTCGAGAGGATAGCGACGCACCTGGCATCATAACTGGTACGTTCCTCATTTATGATGTACCATGTGTTGCTTTAATTGATATTGGGTCGACGCACTCGTATGTTGCATGTACTGTGTCTGGAACTTTGGGTATACAATTCGAACTTGCTAATAAAGAAATGTCGGTGATTAGTCCTTTAGGACAGTCTATTGTAGTGAATAAGTTGTTTAGAAATGTGTCTCTCGAGGTTCAAGGGGTTGTTTTTCCGGCGGATTTGATGGAACTGCCATTTGGCAGGTTTGATCTTATTCTGGGCATCGATTGGTTAGTGAAACACCGTGCAAATTTGGATTGCGCTGCTAATCGTATGATATTAAAGAGTTCAGAGGATGAGGAGGTGATCGTAATAGGAGAGCGGAGGAACTATTTGTCCAATGTAATCTCAGTGTTAAGGGCTGAGAAGTTGGTTCGCAAAGGTTGCGAGGCGTTCCTTGCTTATGTCATCACATCTGTTGTTAAGGAACCGTCTGTTGAGAATGTTAGGACTGTAAAGGAGTTTCTGGATGTATTTCCTGAAGAGCTTTCGGGGTTGCCTCCAAACCGCGAGGTCAAATTCGACATTGAGCTTTTACCGAGTACGGCTCCGGTGTCCATCGCCCCTTATAGGGTGGCACCGAAGGAGCTGGTGGAATTAAAGGCTTAGATCCAAGAGCTTCTAGATCGAGGATTCATTCGACCGAATGTGTCTCCATGGGGAGCACCAGTACTGTTTGTGAAGAAGAAGGATGGGTCAATGCGCATGTGTATTGACTACCGTCAATTGAACAAGTTAACGATTAAGAACAAGTATCCGCTACCAAGGATAGATGATCTATTTGATCAACTGTGAGGAGCTTCAGTTTTCTCTAAAATAGATCTAAGGTCGGGGTACCATCAGTTAAGGGTTAAGGAGGCAGATGTGTTCAAGACAGCATTCAGGACTCATTATGGACACTACGAGTTCCTGGTCATGTCGTTTGGGTTAACAAATGCACCAGCTACTTTCATGGATATGATGAACCGGGTCTTCCAACCCTACCTAGACTGGTTCATGGTGGTGTTCATAGATGATATTCTGGTGTATTCAAGAACTGGGGAGGAGCATGATTCACATATACGGGTTGTTCTGCAGATATTGAGGGAAAAACAACTCTATGCCAAATTCAGCAAGTGCGAGTTTTGGTTGCAAGAGGTGACATTTCTGGGGCATATTGTGTCTACCGAGGGAATTAGGGTTGATCCTTAGAAGGTTGAGGCCGTATTAGATTGGAAACTATCGAAGTCAGTATCGGAGATGCAATGTTTTCTGGGTCTACAGACAGTTCATTGAGGGCTTTTCACTAATTGCTGCACCCCTAACTAAGTTATTGCGTGAGGGGGTATCGTTTGTTTGGACTGATAAACAGCAGAAGAGTTTTGAGAAGTTGAAAAAGATTCTAACTGAAGTTCCGGTATTAATACAGCCAGAGGTTGGAAAAGAATTTGTTGTCTATTGTGACGCGACGCAGACGTGTTTGGGTTGTGTGCTGATGCAGGAAGGGAAAGTGGTGGTGTATGCATCTCTTCAGCTTAGGCCGCACGAGGTGAATTACCCTACTCATGACTTGGAATTAGCTGCGGTGGTGTTCGCACTAAAGATATGGAGACATTATTTGTATGGGGAAAAGTCGATCATCTACACTAACCATAATAGTCTAAAGTATCTCCTTACCCAAAAGGAGTTGAATCTTAGGCAACGGAGATGGATAGAGTTGCTGAGGGATTATGATTGCTCGATTGAGTATCATCCGGGAAAAGCTAACGTGGTGGCAGATGCACTGAGTCATAAGGTGGTATATGATCTAAGAGCAATGTTTGCTCATCTTAGTCTATTTGAGATGGTGGTTTGTTGGCAGAACTGCAAGTAAAACGGACTTGGATTAGTCAGATTAAAGAGAAGTAGATGTTGGATGAGTCGTTGGTTTCTCGTTTCCAATAGGTGAAGAAGGGAGAAACTGGGATTTTGAGCTGAATAGGGAAGGAGTGTTATGTTTCCGTGGAAGAGTTTGTGTATCGAGGGACTCTGAGTTAAGACAGTCTATTCTACGGGAGGTGCATAGTAGCCCATACGCTATGCATCCCGGTGGAAACAAGTTATACTGAGGTCTACGTGAACTATATTGGTGGCCAGGACTTAAGCGTGAGGTGACTGATTTTGTAAGTAAGTGTTTGACATGCCAGCAAGTGAAGGCTGAGCATCAACTGCCTTCAGGACTGCTGCAACCCGTTAAGATTCCACTCTGGAAGTGGGAGAGGGTAACCATGGACTTTGTTAGTGGGCTACCCTTGACGCCTACTAAGAAAGATTCAGTATGGGTTATCGTTGATCGACTAACTAAATCTGCTCACTTCATACCGGTTCACGTAGATTACTCGTTGCAGAAGTTGGCCAAGTTTTACGTGGCGGAGATTATAAGGTTGCATGGGGTACCAGTTTCTATCATCTCAGACAGGGACCCTAGATTCACATCTCAATTCTAGAGAGTGTTACATGACGCTTTGGGTACAAGGTTGGATTTCAGCACAGTGTTTCATCCGTAGACTGATGGTCAGTCGGAGAGGGTAATTCAGATTTTGGAAGACATGTTAAGAGATTGTGTGATTGATTTTAAAGGCAGTTGGGAAGACAATCTACCTTTAGCAGAGTTTGCTTACAATAATAGCTACCAATCAAGCATTCAGATGGCACCATATGAGGCATTATATGGGCGTAGGTGTCGTACCCCTACGTGTTGGACAGAACTGGTGAGTGACGATTGTTGGATCCAGAGCTAATTTCAGAAACTGGGGAGAAAGTGAAGTTGATCCGGGGTAAATTAAAAGAAGC
This sequence comes from Gossypium australe, assembly GCA_005393395.2. Classification (NCBI taxonomy): domain Eukaryota; kingdom Viridiplantae; phylum Streptophyta; class Magnoliopsida; order Malvales; family Malvaceae; genus Gossypium; species Gossypium australe. The sequence goes on from CM016619.1 coordinate 40,190,852, forward strand.
GTCTGATAGGCAGAAGTCATATGCTGACTTAAAGCGTAAAGAGATAGAGTTCTCTGTGGGGGATTATGTCTTCTTGAAGGTCTCACCATGGAAAAAGATTTTGAGATTTGGACGGAAGGGCAAGTTAAGCCCCAGATTCATCGGACCTTACCGGGTATTAAAACATGTTGGACTGGTCGCCTATCAGCTTGAGCTACCTCCTGAGTTAAACCAGATACATAATGTATTCCACGTTTCTATGCTGAGACGCTACCGTTCGGATCCTTCTCATATAGTGCCGGTGGAGGAGATCGAGGTAAGACCTGATCTAACATTTAAAGAAGAATCGGTGCAAATTTTGGATCGTGATGTTAAAGTGCTGAGAAGGAACTCTGTTCCATTAGTCAAGGTACTATGGCATAATCACGGTTCAGAGGAAGCCACGTGGGAACCGGAAGAGGCGATGCATAAGCAATACCCTCACCTCTTCTAACCAGGTACATTTCGAGGCCAAAATTTCTTTAAGGGGAGTAGAGTTGTAACATCCCAAAAAAATTAGGGGTTTGTGATTTTTGCATAATAGCATGTGTTGGGCTTGATTAGCTAGTTATTCGAGGGTGTTTGGGCGTTCTAGGGAGGCCCGGGTTTGGGTTTGAGCCTGGGAAAATTTTTGGTTTTTGGCCCTTTAGTGGAGAGGGATATCGGAAGCAGGACTTTAGGGAATTTGCGTGTGTTCTATTGGCATAGTTGAGTTGGTGGCAAGTTGGTTGTCGCGTCACTAGGGGACAAGGGGGAGTGGAGTTCGATTCCCTTGGCAAGCAAATTAAGGCATTTATTTTATGCTTTGAGAGAGGTAGAGTTGAGATCAAACTCTGCAATGGGAGTTGGAGAATGGGTCAAGCGTTTCAAATGGATGAAGGAGAGGGATTGTAGGAGGAAAAAGGGGAGGAAATCAATGAGTGGGTGTGTGTGAGTAGTGTTGGCCGAAAGTGGGAAGCTAACTAAGGGGAATTTCAGCTAGTGTGGAGTGGAGGGAGTGTATATTCGGTTTTTGTGTGTTGGGAGTGCCGAATTTCCTTTAGTTTTCTTTGGTAAGTTTTTACATTTTGGGTCACATTTTCTGGTGCATTTCGGGTCCTTTTCTCCTCAAGTCTTCTTTGCGAAATTCTCAGCTTCTCTCTTCCTCTTCTTTCTCATTTTTTTCGTACACTTTTCTTTGCTTGTTACCTAAACATCAGTTGGCCGAAACTCTCTTTTCCATCTCTCTTCATCCGTTCTTTTCTACTTTCCTCTAATCTCCTTTTCTTGTTTTTCTCCACAACCGAAACTTCTACCCCTTTTCTTTTATTCTCCAATTGGCGTTACTTCTTTTCTTTCCTCACCATTAGATTTTCATTTCGGTTTAACTCTCATAGCCAAACCTATTCTTCTTGTCCTCTCAACACTAGTCTTGGTCCTTGAAGTTGATTTTGGCGCAGCCGAATGTCCTCCATCACTTCTTGTTGGGCATATTCACGACATCTTGCGAATTAGTCCATAGCCAAATCACAGTTCTGTTCTTTTCTAGTACGGTTTCGCAAGGAGTTTGTAGATTGGTAAGTGGTAGTTCTCTCTTTGTCAATAAGGCTACTTTTATTCGGTTTCTTCCTTGACAACCGTAAGTTCTTTCTTGCCCTTGGTGGCTAAAAGTATGTTCTTTTATGTGCTTTGGCCATCGTTGGGCTTAGGAATTGCAACAAAGCGAAGGGGAGCAAGTGGTTTGTTGTAATCAAACCTTTAGTGTGGATTCATCGTTCAAGTGAGGTAAGACTGTGGTGATAAAATGTGGTTTGGCCGAAGGTGCCATGTGTTGTGACGTGTGGTATGCAATCTTTAGTTACACTTATGTGTAATATTTTTGGTACAGATTCTTGTTAAGGACGTGAAGTCAGTCAATCGTGCTTAGGAATCTTTGTGTGTAGGGCCGTTTACTCAAACAAGGTAAGGAGGACATTTTGGGTTTAGTTCTCTAAGTGTTTAACCTTAAACAATATTTAGCTAATAAGGAATCTGATGATGTGTAGGGTTGATACGAAGGGTTAATCGTGCATCCCGCAGTCCAGGTGTGTAATCTCACACCATTGTTCGTGATAGTATGTATTGTTCTGAGATTTGGCCAAAAGCTAAATTACCGAAAAGCCAGAAAATCGATAACCGAGATCTCTCGAGTGTGGAAGCGCCCATAGTGATAAACCGAACCACTAGTGATGGCAGTAGACCGGTGAGAGTGTCACGAACACTCTCGTGAATCTGAGGCTGTAATGGGCCTATTGAGCCGAAACGGGCTAAGTAGGCCCAATGGGTTAACGAGCCCACATGAGCAAAATTGATAGGAAATTGCCTAATGGCTAATGCGACTGCGAAGTCCGCAAAACCGAGACCAAAAACGAGCTAATTGGGCCACACGAGCGTGTGGGCCAATTTGGGCCGGAATGGGATCTTAGGCCCAATTACACCGTAGAGACCCAAAAGGGGTCCCGTGTCGCTCGAGGCGATAGTAGGCCTTCAGAAAGGCCGTTAGATGACTGAAATTACCGAAATAGCCTTATTGGGTAAAATTGCCGAAATAGCCTTATTGGGTAAAATTACCAAAATACCCTCAACAGGTAAATTACCAAAATGCCCCAAAGGGGTGAAAATTACCGTTATACCCTTGGGTGACAAAATGACTGTTATGTCCTTGATGGTAGTTAAATATTGTGTATGTGATTTTATTTATATTGTTTATACTTGTAATACACTGCATTCATATCATGTTACATTGGTTGGGTTTGATGATTGGAGGAAGTACCGTTTAAGTGGCTTTGCCACATACCGTTTTAGTGGCTCTGCCACATACCGTTTTAGTGGCATCGCCACCTACCGTTTTAGTGGCTCAGCCACATATACCGTGATTAGCAGCATGACTGCAATATTGGTGAGGATTGGCTAGGTGGGTTGACATGGTCCACGCATGGTGTGATTGGTTGGTACGTGTGGAGAGTTAGTCGGCTGGTAGGATTGGAGTGGGCTCATATCCACATACATTGAGATGTTTTTTGGGCTTAGGCCCAGCTTATTACTGAATAGGGCTTAGGCCCAGACGATACCGTATGGGCTCAGGCCTAGATGATGACAGTTATAGGGGATTACACACTGAGTTCTTGTAACTCACCTCTTTCTTTTAAACATGCAGGTAATCCCCAACATTAGAGGATTTGGAGTTGTGGAGGACTCAGAGGTGTCCATACGTCGGATTCACTTCTTAATGATACTTAGCAAATTTGGATTTAACTTATTTTATATTATTTTTAGATTAATATTTTGTGTAATAAGGCCATTGGATTTTCTTTTTAAAACTTTCATTTGGTAATTCTACTAATTATGAATTGTTAAACGATTAAACAATGGTTTTTAAAATAACGGCTGTTGTTTTTCAAAATATCACGTTTTCGCAATTATTTAAGTTAAACCTCTACAACAAACAAAGTTTTCGAAAATAGTAACATCTTTGCAAGAATATACTTTGAGCAAATCTTGTTTTTGTAAGCAATGAAATTCGGAGTTTTAAAAATTATTCAAAGTTTTTCTTAATGAACGATTAGCTTTTAAACAACCTTTTGATGTGACATGCTAGATCCAACCATAACGTCTAGGCCGGGTTTGGGGGTGTTACAGACTTGGCCGTGTTTCCCCTGCATGTTGGTGTTGTAAGTCAGTGTCGACCACGGGCTAGCCATACGAGCATGTGCCTAGGCCGTGTGACCCGTACAAGGTTGCTGACGTCACAAACAGAATACCCAGGTTTTTACACATGGGGCGAAGACACGGGCGTGTCTAGGCCGTGTGGAGCACACGAACTAAGCACACAGGCATGTCTAGGCCATGTAAAAACCCCTGTAGGTTCGTAATGAAAATAAATCCCACACGGGGTAGGGACATGGGCGTGTGTGTCCACAAGGCCTGCTTACACTGGCGTGTCCTATTTCACACGGGCGTGTGGCCCCTGTTTAGGTGAAAATTTTTAGGATCACAGAAGTTTCCGGTTGGGTTCCGAAACCCCTCGTATGTATGTTTAAGGCCTCGTAGGTTCTTAATGAGGTGTGTTGTGACGATGAAAGAGAAATGTCAAATTGGGACTGAAGTTGTGTGATTAAGTAGATTATGTCCGGTAATGCCTCGTGCACGGTTCCATCATAGAATACGGGTAAGGGGTGTTACAACGCCCGTGTCCTAGCCCGTGTCAAAACTAGTGAGCATACTGACTTGATTCACACGGCCAGACCACATGCCCGTGTGCCAGGCCGTGTACCCTTCAAAATGGCCTCACACGCCTGTGTGCCAGGCCGTATGCTAGGCCGTGTGAAAACTGGAGGGTATACCAACTTGTGCCACACGATCAAGCCATACGCCCGTGTGCTATGCCGTGTAAAGCTACTGACTTGCTTTCTAGAGAAGTCACAGAGGACACACAGCCGTGTCACCTGGCCGTGTGCCACACATGGCTGAGACACATGTCTGTGTCTCTGCCATTGTGGACAAAAATAGGTCATTTTCCAAGCCATATTTCTCACCCAAATTGATACCAACCTAAACTCAACAATATGAATATGACCATGATATAATAGGCATTCAAACCAGCCCAAAATCAAGCTTAAAACATGTAACATCATCACATACAACCATTGAATTTACTAAATGCACAACCTACCTATATCGTTCCTATCCAGTTCACAACCTAAGTGATAAGAATTTGTTTCACTTTACCTGTCAAACAACCAACCTAGATAAATCACCAAAATGACCAATTCATTTAAGCAAACATTACTTTCAATATAGGATAAGACTTCAAACATGTATTTACAATTATTTACACTTACAAAATCATGTACCTTAAAGTTCAATAAACAAAAGGGTTGCTCACATTAAATTTACATCCTAGGTACATGCCAAAACAAAAAAAGGAAACATCACCAACATTGAGTACGAGATTCTTGCAGGATGCCAAGTCCGGTTCTACTATTTATCTAACCTGCAACATGTAAATCAATTTATCATTAATAGGTTCCATTTATTAGCTAAACACAGTTTCAATCACCATTAATATGAAATTCTAACTTAACCAAATAAGATCTCGATTCTTTCGATAATTCAAGTAACCTTATCGTAAGATCTATTACCGACGTGACTCCCAGTGCCTAGCAGTAAACCATTGAAGAGATTGCGCCTAGCGCTAGTCGAATTAACCGACAGTATTAAATGTGAGCCCAACTCTAGTTGGATAAACCAACGATATTTGTACCTAGTACTAGTCGGATTAATCGACAGTATTGAATGTGAGCCCAACCCTAGTTGGATAAACCAATGATATTTGCACTCAGTGCTAGTCAAGTATACCGACGATTATAATTGTGAGCCCAGCTCTAGTTGGATGAACCAACGGTAATTGCACCTAGTGCTAGTCGGATAAACTGACAGTTGTGTGCCTAGCACTAGTCCGATAAGCTGACAAAGATTGCGCCCAACGCTAGTCGAACATATCAACGATTGTACAATTATTTACTTCCACGATTTCTTCATTTATTTTCCTTACATTAATTCAATAATATGCATACATTTTATATCAAGAGTTAATTTATCATTACTTATTTTTAATAGTAATTAGAAATAAAATTAAGTTCGACTCCACAAACTTACAAATTATGAAATTTCTTAACAAATTTGTTTTCCATAAGAACCTATGCATAAAAAGTTCATCATTAACTCTAAGAAAACTAAAACTTCATCTATGGCATTATCCACTACTTCCAAAATTTTCACATTTTAACATATGGAATAGCTAAATTAATCTATTCCTAATTCAAAAATATAATCAAAATGAAAATCCCTTTGAGAAAACACTTATATGCATTCCAAATTAGAAATAAAGAAAATAGCAAAGCTTTTCCCAAGCTTTTCCATGGACTTTCGGCAGTAACAAAGAACAAGAAACCCCCTTTCCCCACTAACTTTCTTTCTTTTATTATATTTAATATCCCTTATTAACATTTTCCTTTATTTTATAAATAAAATAATAAATATAATATAACTAACATACTATACATGATGATACTCATAAATTTAAACTATCATTAGTTATCAAATTGGTCTGTTTATTTAATGAGTCCTTTATCCTATTTCCACCATGCAATTTAATATAAATTTAATTTTTTTGTCACATACTTGATTTGGTCCCCGTATTTTAAATTTTAATATCGACAAATTTAAATTATAAGTCTACCATTCAATTCACTTCTAAGGCAACTCTAAATATTTACCGATGAAATAAATAAATAAAAATTATAAGCCTGATTCATGAAAACGGAGTCCCGGAAGTATGTTTTTCGACACCCCTAACTTTCAGGTCGTTATATGTGCTATATTTTTGTGGTCTAGAGAAGAGGTATCGATATTTGGGTTATAAGAATGATACCTCTGTGATATTTCAAAGTGCAGAAAGTCAATTTTGCAATTTGGTACAGATACCACATCACGAGTATTGATACTCAGGATAAAATAACCGATACTTTAATAAAGGTACCGATAGTTTTTTAGACTTTGATTTTTAAACGAAAAACAGAATGCTGGTTTGGTATTGATTTTCTAATCGGTATCGATAACCTTTAAGAGAAATATCTATACCTATGCTATAGTATTGATACCTACGTGCTTATTCAGGAATTTTTGCTAAGTGGTTCAAAAGCATGTATATTTGTTAATATTAGTTCCATTGAAGTATGTTGAGCATGTTTTAATGTTGATTGATGTATGTTGGACTCAAAATTCGTGTGAATGCTTATTAGAAAGATTGATTTATTAATAATGTGACAAATTACTATGAGTTTGATGTGTGACGGTGGTGTGGCATCTTAATACTTGGGCTCGGCGACCGGGCCAGATATAGGGTGTTACAGAGAGTGTCATAGTAAGTAGAGGAAAATGTTAGCAAAGTTACTATAGAACAGTTTGTGGTAGTGAATAAGATCTTCAAGAAGAGTCATAGGAATTTAGAGAATATGAATCAGAGTTGCGCAGTGAAAGTGTGATGGTTGGTTTAATGTAGAAATACTATATTTTTCAATTAAGCAAGTGATGTGTTAGTAGGGAATTTCGAAGACAAAATTCTTTTTAGAGGGGGAGAGTTGTCACACCCCAAAATTGGGACTAGAAGTTTCGACGGTAAGTTAGGGATTTTAACTTAAAATGTGTTCCGAAAGTCGAAGCATGGTAAACCGAAAATGTCTTCATTTATGGCTTTTTGAAAATTCAATCAATTTATGAAAATAATATAGAAAAGACTTCCAATTATAAAAAGAGGATTTTTTTGTAAAAATATTAATTTAAGAGTAGTTTTAAAGCAAATATACCAAGTTTTAGAATCAGCCTATTTTCCCCCCTTTTTACCCTATTTTTGACATAAAAAAAAGGAAAAGAGAAACACCTTTCATCCCTTTTCTTTGTGCCACCCTTTGAAATCCCCATATACTCTTCACCTATTTTGATCTTCCAAACTCTAATCCTTCTGATTTCCATCAAATCTTAAACACAAAATCCCTCCAAAATTCAAAGAGAAACACCAAAAACACCATTAATTTTACTATCATTCAACTTGTGGGTTTTCTAGATTTTCAATCAAATGCTTTTTTTCTCCTCAATCAAGGTAATGTTTCATTTTCCTAATAGTTTTTGGTAACTCTAACTATTTAAATCGAGTTTTTATCTATTGAATCAAAAGTTTTGTGTAAATGCCAAAATTTGGGTGTTAATGGTGAAATTTGAGATTTTGAATGAAATCGATGTTTCAAAGTATTTTCAACTCGTTTTGATGTGATTAAAAGATTTTTGAACTCTCATTAAAGTTTCATTAAAAGATACTAAGGTTTTATTGAGTTTTCAAGAAAATGGTCATTGTATGTCGAAATTTCGAAACCAAGTTTCTGAGTAGTTTAGAGTGGTTTGAAGGTTGAGAATCATTATTAGGTAAGTAATGAGATGATTGGAATTGATTTTAGGCATTGGAAATGAGTAGAGATTAATATATTTGGGTTTCAATTAAGTCAAAAATTTCAATTCCAAGAGGAGGAAACCTTATACATGTGTTTTTTATTGTTCGAGAGTGTTTATACCTGTAAATTAATTGTCTTTGTTTTGTGATTTACTTTGGTGATGATTTGGAACCGTTGGAGCCTTCTTTGAGTAAGGCGAAAGGCAAGGAAAAGCTAGTTTAAGCTTTTGGCGACTAGGTGAAAGTGCGAACAGTAAGTGTTTGGGATTGCTTCTTGTAGACACGATTCATAGCCTTAATTGGGAGCTTAAGAATAGCCTAAACCCCTATCCTAAGTTCTGAGTGTAAGCTTTCTTATCCCCTTCGTTTAATTTGCGAAGTATGTGATTGTGTGATATAGACTGAGTATTAAGTTGTGATAATGTGAATTGTGATATATATTGTGATAGCTCTTATGAATGTGTTAGTGTTGGAATATTAAACATGCCGAATGACAGTGGTGAACTTGTGTTAGCGATATAAATGTGCAGTGAGAGTGTGTAGAAAACAATAAGTACATATGTGTTGAATTGTGGTATGTGATATTTTGATTTTAAATGCATTCATATGTTAACGGATATGTGATGGTTCAATGAGCATACTTGTGGCACTTGAAGTGCAAATAAATTTGAATCCGATAAGTATGAATTGTGTACAAATTGGGATGTGAATTGAAGTTTATGAACAGAAATTAGTGCATAATAACAATAATTAAATGTGTGTATTTGCGTATACTTTGGCCTTGTGATCTAGTGAAACCGTTGGATATAGTTGGCATGCAATAGGATTGTGAGTACTCACCCTTGTGTTTTATGATTTAGGGATTGAGACCTTGGGACAGATTGGAGGGATAAGGGAATGTCAAGCCAAGCTCCTTTCACCGGGATATGTTGGTGTGTTGGAGAGTGTTTAGCTTTATGCTACACTTATGGGATATGTTAGACTCCTTGAGTATTGGTGTGATGGAGATCCTTGTATCCAACATGTGGTGATAGAGTCCACTTTTACGTTTGTAAGCTATTAAAGCATGAATATATTGTTTCGTCTTGAGGAATTATCGTAAAATAAATTATATATATGAGTTTAGTGTAATTGCATCTGAGAGTATATGCTAGTTTTATGAATTAATGGAGCATGAACACGTAATTTTGACTCAATTAGAATACAGTTGTGAATATGTTGTAGTATGCTTTTGCTTAACCTTTGATGTAATGTATGCTTTGTAGTTATTCCGACATTCACTAAGCTTGTTTAAGCTCACACACTCCATTCTAAACCATTGAAGATATTTAGCGTTGCGGTGTGAGTGGTGCAGTTCCAAGGAAGTTATCTAAGTTAGGCTTAATAAATTGAGTAGGCGACGTTATTATTCTTCTATAAAAATAAAAGCAATGTGGGTAGAATGTTGGCTAGATATGCATATTATGTCTTTGATATTTCTATATGTTTATAGACTTCTAGGATTTGATGAATGTTTATCATTATTCTATTGGTGTTGCTTTAGTTAGAATATTTAAGGTTGAGAAATTGATTTTGTAACACCTTATACTTAGCTCGATTGCCGAGCTCGAGTATCAAGATGCCACACCACCGCCACACATCACATGCAATCCAAATGGTCTTGTTATTAATAAATCATTCTTATTATAAAGAATTCGTGTAAATTTTATGTCCAACATACATCAATCAACATTAAAAAAATGCTTAGCATACTTCAAACAAACTTATGTTATCTATTAAACATGCATTAGAGCCACTTAGCAAAAATCCAAAACAAGTTACGCAAGTATCGATATTGAAACAAAGGTATCGATTTTTCTCTTATATGGTATCGTTACCGATTGGAAAATCGATACCAAAACAACATTTTGTTTCTCGTCTACAAATCAAACTCTAGAATTTATCCGTCCATTTATTAAAGTATCAATTATTTTACCCGAAGTATCGATACTCGTAGTAAGGTATCGATACTAAATTACAACACTGACTTCCTGCACATCAAAATATCACAGAGGTATCATTTTTAAAACCTGAATATTGATACCTTTGTTCCAGACCCCAAAAATACAACATAACCAAGCATTTAATCCATCCCAACAAATGTCTATTCAACATGCTTCATTTATCTTATCAAACCAATGTCAAAACGATCAAAATAACAGTTCAAAACATCAAAAACATGTTTGAGAAAGAATCAACATAGGAAAGTCCAAGCCTATAATTCCTGTGAACAATTAATTTATGAAATATTCAGATCATCATGGAAATATCATGCAAAATTTCTACCACATTTCCTTTATTCCCCCAAAACATAAACAAATGAATAAACATCTATGAACAATGTAAAAGTCTCGCTTGGATAACTCCCTTGGAACCACGCCGCTTAAACCAAAATGCTACCAATCTGCAATGGTTAAAAGTAGTGGGTGAGCTTAACAAGCTCAGTGAATGATCAGAATAACTACCATGCAAACATGCCATCATGCATTTATCGAAACAACCATATAGCACAATTACAACATTTCAACCTTAGTGTCATGTTATTTATTCATGCACTATCTATTGATTTCTTTACATAATAATCACATATCATTTAAGCATATATCACAATACTCAAAAACATATTTAAAGATAATTTGGCACTTGAGCTATGAAACGTAAAAGTGGGCTCTATTACCACTCATCAGATACACGGATCTCCAACACACCAAAAGACTCATAGCGTCAAACATATCCCAAAAAGTGAAGCATATAGCTAACACTCTCCATCACACCAAACATGTCCCGTTGAATAGAGCTTAGCTCACATTCTCTTATCTATCCAACATGTCCCAGGGCCTCAACGCCTAAACCACATAACACATATAGGTGAGTACTCACAATCCTATGGCATGCCAACTATATCCAACAGTATCAAAGATCACAAGGCCAAAATATCTGTTATTAAAAAACATATTTACTTATCGTTCACTGCACTTATTCATTGCAAATATCACATTATAAATACAACATTATCTTTTTCATTTAGCATGTATAACATGACTACATTTTCACTTTAACAATGGTAATCATGAACAGATAACACATGCATTAGCATCTTGTCTCAGTTCATATTTTGACAATCACACAAGCACATATTTCACAAATTAAATCAAGAGTACGAGAAAGCTTACACTTGGAATTTAGAGTAGGGGTTTAGGCTACTTTTAAATTCCCAATTAACACAATGAATAGTGTCCACAAGCATTTATTCCAAACACTCACTAATTACAGTTTCGTCGAAATGCCAAAAGCTCAAACTAGCCTTTCCTTAACTCATAGATGGCCTGAATGAATCTGAACTTTAGCACAACAAATCACACAACAACACATTCAAAAATTAGCTAAGGACTCAACTCAAGAAATCAAAAACATAAGCCTAAGCTAAGTTCTCAAGTAACCGAAACCTTCGACATAGCAAACCTGAATTCCAATTATCTTGATCCACACTTACTCTTTTAGCCTAAAACAAATTACATTCATCTAATTATTCACCTACGACTAACTCTCAACCTTTAAGCTATGCAGAACTACTCAATTACATTTAATTGAATAATAATCTAAAGAAATTAAACTAATTTCTAAGTCATTCATTACTCGTTCGAGAAAATGCATTTACTACAGATAACAATTTATGCAATCTACTTTTCATACATTGTTTTTATCAACGGTTCTTATTAGAAATCCATACATAGTTGTATTGAGCTTGCAGAAGGACTATTCAAGCATATACGGTTAGGGGTAAAATAATTTGTAATTAAATTCTAACTCTTCATCTATTAATCATAAATTATTTAGTCATGGATTTAATATACTAAAAGTAATGCAACTTAGATTTATACTTTTGTCCAATGGACCTTATCATTTGCGTGTTGCCTTCATAGATTTTTTTATCCCTTTAGGTTAAAATTCATTCACACAATTCAATCATATTTTATTTTATGGTTACCATTGCATCTTCTAATATAGAAAAAATTATTGCTAACAAACAGTAATGATAATCATTCGTCCCAAACAAATGACTAATGACCATGTTTCTTTTTCATAATTCATGCAATGCTAGTGAAAGAATATAATTTTCTCTTTGGCTAAGTTATGAATTTCACTATTGTAAGTAAAGTCATGTCATACAAAAATACCAACTTTTGTTTATTCATTTTATTTTTCATACAAAAATCATTAATAACAACCACACAAAGATATAATAAATTAATTATAGAATTTTATTTATTTAATCAATTCAAAATTTACTAGTAAAATAATGAAATCATTGCGGTAATGGCACAAAACCTTAACAAATTTATTCAATGGAAAATTTAACATACATGCTAAAGGAACATGATATGGTCCTAAGTGATAGAGTCCATCTTTAATGTATCCATGATGGAGTGGTTGCTTCATTTTGAGGTCCATAATCACAAAAAAAAGGGAAAATTCATTAGAGACTAATAAGCTATAAAAGTAACATATTTTAATATCATTCTTAATGTTTTTTTGGATGATTAATTGAAACACCCCAAACCCGGCCCACGAGCCTTGACCGGATCTGGTATGTTCCTCGAAAGAAACCGATTCAAAATTTGCTTATTACTTTGGAAAAACTATGTGTTTTGAAAGAGAAATTTTTGTTGAATTGGGCTTGAATTGAAAACGGGTTTATTTTATTAAAAATCCCTTATCTTTAGGTGTCAAAACATTTAGTGTAACACCCCAAACCCGGACAAGACACCACGTCCGAATCTGGTATGCTACGGGGAAAACCATTTTTGGAAAACTAGATTTCTCGTTTAAAAGCTGAGTGAAAACACAGTGTGTTTGAAACAGATTTGAGCAGTCTTGTTTGAAAAACAGTTGATGTATTTGAAAACTTTGCCAGAATTGGTAGTTAAAACGAGTTATTACCATTTAAAACCCTATTAGTTTCTTAGTGATACATAAAACACTTTTAAACTTAGAAGAACTACAAGTTTGAATTTAAAACCATTTGTATTTGTTTATCAAAGGACTTGGTGTGATACCCGATGGTATAATTTAAAACACGTTGCGTTTTAGTTTTGAAAACTTTATCTTTCCATATTTTAGTAAAATTTATTCCAAGTTACTTTGTTAGGCATATTAAAAATCAATTTAAAGCATAAGCAACATAAAATATAACTTTAAAGGCCTTTTACAAATCCAGATAGAAACCCAAATAAAAGTAAATAACTAAAGTACCCAAAATATAGAGTCTGAGTAAAGACTTTATTCAGCATGGCATAAGCACCCCGAGTCCATCCCGGCTCCAAGTGCGCATCTACGAATCACCTGAAATGTCAAAGGAGAGGGTGAGTCGAGTGACTCAGTGTGTAAATCCCGCTCCCGAAGAAACAACATGCTAACACACATCATACATAGCAACATGATTAATGCAACCCGATCCTAACCATCCAAATCGCCTCATCTACCCCGTGTGGTACCAAACCACTGGTGGTGCCAAACCACTGGTGACATATAGTCACAATGTGCTACCAAAGCACTGGTGTCCCAAAGACACAATATCCATCAATGTGCTACCAAAGCACTGGTGTCCCAAAGACACAGTGGTGCTACCAAAGCACTGGTGACCGAAGTCACAAATCCAATGATGATGGGGCCAACCCATCGTGTGTTACCAAAACACTAGCAGACGATCCCATATCTCAAGTGGGGCCAACCCACGGTGGTCAAACCACAGGGACAAGTCGCAATGAGGTGCCAAACCTCTGGTGTCCCAAAGACACAATGTGCTACCAAAGCACTGGTGACCGTAGTCACAAATCTGGTGATGGGGCCAACCCATCGTGTGTTACCAAAACACTGGCGTCAATCCCGTATAATCATCTGTGGGGCCAACCCACTGTGGTACTGAGCCACTGGGACGAGACGCTGAGGTACCAAACCTCTGGAGGTGCCAAACCTCTGGTGACCCAAAGTCACAAAGTTGTGCTACCAAAGCACTGGTGCTCGTCAGCACAAAATATCATACTCCCTCCTCTCATATCACCCATCAACATGCCAAACTCATGTAATCATGCATATCATACTATCATGCATATTATGCCCACATACCCAGCATAAACTCTCATGGCATACATAAATAACATAGGTCATGATATCATATAAATCATCAATAACTCATAATGATATTAGTAATAACTTACCCGAATCCAAGCTCATACCCAAATGGGTATCATATCAATCCATCAACTGCCATAAATTTTAATAGGCATACAGGTTTATTAATAATATTCCTAAATATAAGTGTGTTAGTATACACACCTGATTATACGAGCCTAGAAATCCCTACGAACGATCTATGTCCCTCGGTTGTCAAGCCCCTAAAACAATCGGCCAACCTAGGATTAGGCACTTACAACATTCGGCTATCAACCAATAACCAAAGGGATTAATATCGAACCTTTACCAAAACTTACCCCTCCTGGCTAATCAGAAAACGAAGGCTCCACTTGATTGTATCCAAAATCCCAATGACCTATAACAAAGAGGTTAATACCCTTCCAAAAATAACCATATTCGGCCTTTAAGCAAACCCACATCAACAAAGAACCACAAGGGGGAGATTATGGCCATACGGCCTTGCACTTACCAACACCCACTATTCGGCCAAGTCACCACTAGGAAAAGGGGATTCGGCCTAGGTGTCCAACACCCTTCCTTCGGCTTTGAGTACAAGGAAAAGAGGATATAGATGGTAGAAAGAAAAGATTGTGAAAAGAGAATGGGGTTTCGGCAACACTGTTTAAGAAAGAAGAACAAATTTTGAGAAACAAAGTGTTATGGTTTCGGTAATAGATGAGAAAGATGAAAGGAGGAATTCGGCTTCACAAACGAACAGAAGAGAAAGTAGATGGAAAGGAGGATATTCGGCTCAAGTGTTTCAAGAAGTGAGAGAGAATATGAGAGGGAAAGAATGGTGATTTCGGTTTGCACAAGAAACCAAAAGGAAAAGAAATGGGAGAGAAGGGAACTTACGGCTACTGAGGGATTGAAAGGAAAACAAGCAGGTTCGGCACTAAATGTTTACTCTTCCGGTTTTCCACAAGAAAATGAAGGTGACTTCTTTAGATTTTCGGCTTTGGTTTGTCAAAAAGGGAGAATTTCGGTTTACCAAGGTGATGACCGAAAATGCCAAGAACTTGCCAAAAAGAATTCGGCACTAGCTTTCCCACACACATACCATAACCGGCCACTACCCAACAAGTTCCCAAGTTTCGGCCAACACCTCCACCTACCCCCAAAGATTCGGCCACATCCCCCCTATTGCTCCCCACCACAAGTTCAAACTATTTTGAACAAGTCAACATCCTAAATCTACTCTCCACCCCTCTTTTAAACCACTTGACTTGGTCCAAAGTAGCATTTAAACCACATACAACTCTCCCCCTATGCCGTCCCAAAAAGAAATAAAAAGGAGTACTCCGCAGCTCGAACACTGGACCTCCACTCCCCCTTGCAGATGACGCCACACCAACTCCAAGTGGCGCAAGCTCTGCCACTTTGCTAGCTCCTCATTTGTGCAATAAAACCACAAAAATAATTCTTAAACCCCAGCTTCCTCAGCTCCTCTCCTATAAGGCCTAAAAACAAAAATTCTCCCTAACACTCGGGCATACACCCAGGCTATAATTAAGCCCCTAAGACATAAAAATAACAGCATAGCATACTAACAACATGCAGAACATGCAACAACGAAACAGCCCCTAACCCGGGATATTACAGTTCTCCCCCCCTTAAAAATAATTTCGGCCTCGAAATTACCTGATCAAAAGAGTTGCGGATATTGCTGTCTCATCGTATCCTCGGGTTCCCACGTCGCTTCTTCCACGCCATGATTCCGCCAAAGTACCTTAACCAAAGGCACAGACTTTCTACGCAGAACCTTCACATCCCGATCAAGAATCTGCACAGGTTCCTCTTCTATAGACAAATCTGGATTTACCTCGATCTCTTCCACTGCTACCACATGAGACGGATCTGAACGATACCTCCGAAGCATCGAAACATGAAAAACGTCGTGAATCTGACTAAGCTCTGCTGGCAACTCAAGCTGATACGCTACTGGTCCAACTCGCCTCAACACCCTATACGGCCCAATAAACCTCGGACTTAGCTTACCTTTCTTCCCGAACCTCAGAACCTTCTTCCAAGGCGAGACCTTCAGAAACACTCGATCCCCAACAGCAAACTCTATATCTCTTCGCTTAAGATCGGCATAAGACTTCTGCCGGTCCGAAGCTTCCTTTAATCGAGCCTGAATCAACTTAACCTTGTCCTCAGTCTCAGCTACTAACTCGGGTCCCCACAATTGACGTTCACCTAATTCCGTCCAACATGTAGGTGAGCGACACTTCCTGCCATACAACGCCTCATACGGAGCCATCTTGATGCTCGCTTGGTAACTGTTGTTGTAGGCAAACTCAGCTAACGGTAGGAACTCCTCCCAACTACCTCTGAAATCCAAGACACAACCTCTCAGCATGTCTTCCAAGATCTGAATAACCCTTTCTGATTGACCGTCAGACTGCGGGTGAAAAGCCGTGCTGAAATCCAAACGAGTACCCAGAGCCTGATGCAATGCCTTCCAGAACCTTGAAGTAAACCTGGGATCCCTATCCGAGATTATCGAAACTGGCACACCGTGCAACCTCACGATCTCTGACACATACAGCTTCGCTAGCTTCTGAAGTGAGTAGTCAACCCTCACCGGAATAAAGTGAGCTGATTTCGTCAGACGATCCACCACTACCCAAACTGAATCCTTCTTGCTTGGCGTAAGCGGTAACCCACTGACAAAATCCATGGTTATCCTTTCCCACTTCCACTGAGGAATCTTTACAGGCTGAAGCAAACCCGACGGCAACTGATGTTCAGCCTTGACCTGCTGACAAGTCAGACATCTTCCAACAAACTCTGTCACCTCCTTCTTCAGACCAGGCCACCAAAACTGCTCTCTAAGATCCTTATACATCTTGCTACCTCCAGGATGCATAGCATGAGGACTGCTATGTGCGTCCTGAAGAATCTTCTGCCTCAGCTCAACATCCTTAGGCATACAAGCCTTACCCTGAAAACACAGAACCTCATCACCGGACAAGCTGTACCCCTCCAAACCACCATTCTGCACTTGCAACCTTCGCGCACTCAGAACCTCATCCTCTAACTGTCTCTCTCTGATCTGCTCAACCCAAGTAGGCTTAACCTGCAGCTCTGCCAGAATACTCCCGTCGTCATACAAACTTAAATGGGCAAACAATGCTCTTAAGTCCGAAACAACCTTACGGCTCAACGCGTCTGCCACCACGTTAGCCTTGCCCGGATGATACTCAATAGAACAATCGTAGTCTTTCAGCAACTCAACCCATCTACGCTGCCTCAAATTCAAATCCTTCTGAGTCAGTAAATACTTCAGACTCTTGTGATCCGTATAAACTATCGATCTCTCCCCATATAAGTAGTGCCTCCAAATCTTTAAGGCGAAGACTACAGCCGCTAGCTCCAAATCGTGCGTCGGATAGTTGACCTCATGTGGCCTCAGCTGCCTAGAAGCGTAAGCCACAACCTTACCTTCTTGCATCAGCACACAACCCAGACCCGTATGTGATGCATCACAGTAGACTGTGTATTCCTTACCAGCCTCAGGTTGAATTAGAACCGGAGCCTCAGTCAAAACCTTCTTTAACTTGTCGAAGCTTTCCTGCTGTTTCTCAGTCCATACGAACGGAACCTCTTTCCTTAACAACTTAGTCATCGGCGCTGCTATCAACGAGAAACCCTCAACAAACCTTCGGTAGTATCCGGCCAAACCCAGAAAACTACGAATCTCAGCCACTGACCTAGGTGGCTTCCAGTCCAAAACAGCCTCAATCTTGCGAGGATCTACTCGAATACCCTCGGCTGACACCACATGACCCAAAAACGTCACTTCTCTCAGCCAGAACTCACACTTACTGAACTTAGCATAGAGTTGCTTTTCCCTCAGAATCTGCAGCACCACTCTCAAATGCTTATCATGCTCTTCCTCTGTCCTTGAGTACACTAAAATATCGTCTATAAAAACCACGACGAACTGATCCAAATACTGCTGAAACACCCTATTCATCATATCCATAAACGCTGCCGGTGCGTTAGTCAACCCGAATGGCATTACCAGGAATTCGTAGTGCCCATACCGAGTCCGAAACGCTGTTTTATGGATATCAGCCTCCTTAACCTTCAACTGATGGTACCCAGACCTCAGATCAATCTTAGAGAATACCGCAGCACCCTTCAGCTGATCAAACAAGTCATCTATCCGCGGCAACGGATACTTGTTTTTAATCGTCAGCTTGTTCAACTGGCGGTAGTCTATGCACATCCGCATCGTACCATCTTTCTTCTTAACAAAAAGAACCGGCGCACCCCACGGCGAAACACTTGGCCTGATAAAACCCCGATCCAATAACTCCTGGATCTGAGCCTTAAGCTCCACCAATTCCTTTGGTGCCATCCTATACGGAGCAATAGACACTGGCGCAGTCCCGGGTAACAAATCAATCCCAAACTCTACCTCTCGATCTGGCGGCAAACCCGGAAGTTCCTCAGGAAACACATCAGCAAATTCCTTAACAGTACGAACCTCCTCAACAGCAGACCCTTTAGCCTCCAAGGCATACACATGAACCACATACGCATCACAGCCCTTCCTGACCATCTTCTCCGCTTTCAGAGCAGATATCACATTTGATAAGTAATCTCTCCTATTACCTATCATAGCCACCTCAACACCATCAACCGCCTTAAGAACCATGCGCTTAGCTGCGCAATCCAACCTCGCCTGGTGCTTAACCAGCCAATCCATCCCGAGAATCAAATCGAACTCCCCAAACGGCAGTTCCATCAGATCAGCAGCAAACACTACCCCTTGGAGTTCTAGGGGTACCTCTCTAAATAGTTTATCTACTACTACAGAGTGACCTAGAGGGCTAATCACAGTCATCTGCCTAGAAGATATCTCAGAGTCTAAATCCATTGTCTCGACTATACTACTAGCAACATAAGAGTGCGTAGAACCCACATCAATTAAAGCAGTATAAGGAGTACCAAAAATCAAAAACGTACCGGTTATGACGTCCGGTGCGTCGCCCTCCTCACGGCGCCTCGCAGCATACACCAATCCCGGCTGCCTAGCCTCAGAACTACCTGCACCTCTGCCCGGTGCTCCACGGCCCCGACCAAAACCATTACCACCTCTGCCATTACCACGGCCCCTCTGCGGTGGCGGTCCATTACCTCTGAACTGATTACGGCCCTGACTCTCAGACTGAATCCTGGCCATCCTACGCGGACAGTCCCTAATGCGATGCTCCAGAGAACCACACTCGAAGCAACCTTTACCTCCAGTCCAGCAACCACCCCAATGAGTTTTCCCACACTGATTGCACTGCGGCGGTCCCTGCCTAGCAGCAACAAACCTCGCAGACTGATTCTGCCCACTCGGTCTAGCCCTCTTCTGCGGATTACCCGACGAACCAGAAGACCCAAAGCTCCTCTTAAGCCTACTCCTGTCCATACTCTGCCTCACGGACTCCTTAATACCCTCGGCCACCTTAGCTTTCTCAACTAAGACAGCAAACTCGCGCTCCTGCTGTGGAGCAATCAGCAGCCTCAACTCGTCTCGCAGACCATCCTCGAAACGAACACACCTCTCATGCTCAGTGGCTACAATGCCCCTGGCATACCTACTCCGCTTCAGGAACTCAGCCTCGTACTCAGCAACAGATTTACTCCCCTGAACAAGCCTCAGAAATGCCTTTCTCTGGGAGTCGATATAACTAGCCCCGATGTATTTCTTCTGATAAGCAGCCCTGAAATAGTCCCATGTCAAATCCTCAGCTGCCACACTGTCCCGAACCGTGAGCCACCACTGATATGACTCATCCCGGAGAAGTGACACAATACCTTTCAGCTTCTCTTCAGTCGTCAAGTCCAGATCATCCATGGTCCGCTCAGTTGCCTCTAGCCAGTACTCAGCAGTGCTAGGAGCAACACCAGAAACACCTCGGAAGAATTCAGCCCCATTAGCCCGGAGTCGCTCAGGAACTGATTTCCTAACTCCTGCACCACCACTAGCCCCAGCTACCCTTTCCAACACTCGCAGCATCGCCTGTGACACTGCGTCGTCCCCGGTCTGATCTTGGAACTCACCACCTCCAGCTGGTGGCGGAACCGGTACCTCA
Organism: Gossypium australe; assembly: GCA_005393395.2. Classification (NCBI taxonomy): domain Eukaryota; kingdom Viridiplantae; phylum Streptophyta; class Magnoliopsida; order Malvales; family Malvaceae; genus Gossypium; species Gossypium australe. The sequence goes on from CM016619.1 coordinate 40,211,225, forward strand.
TTTTCTGAACCCTGCCCAGATCCTACGGGCTCAGAAACCGTCATTCTACCCCTACCTCTACCACGAGTATTACGACCACGTCCACCTCGAGTGCTCATGTCTAATCTTTCTACGTATCTGATTAGAGAATTTTATGCATCAGTATTTATTCCACTTGTTTAAAAAGCAAGTCTTATGAATATTTAAAGAGGATTGTTCTCGCAAGTTCACAGAATCCTATCAGTTTCAATCTCTAAGGTAGCACACTATCGCTATCATCAATCATATAACACCCAATCAAATCACAGAGAATAGTTCGGGGTACTTACCTGGCGAACTGGTGCCGGAGACTCGGTGCCATGCCTTTCAAAACCATTTATTTAAACCCAAAACACTTAAGACATCTTTTGGAAACATTTTGGGCCTCAGGCCCACAGCCGAGCCTTTGAACTTGGCTCTGATACCACAAATGTAACACCCCAAACCCGGACAAGACACCACGTCCGAATCTGGTATGCTACGGGGAAAACCATTTTTGGAAAACTAGATTTCTCGTTTAAAAGCTGAGTGAAAACACAGTGTGTTTGAAACAGATTTGAGCAGTCTTGTTTGAAAAACAGTTGATGTATTTGAAAACTTTGCCAGAATTGGTAGTTAAAACGAGTTATTACCATTTAAAACCCTATTAGTTTCTTAGTGATACATAAAACACTTTTAAACTTAGAAGAACTACAAGTTTGAATTTAAAACCATTTGTATTTGTTTATCAAAGGACTTGGTGTGATACCCGATGGTATAATTTAAAACACGTTGCGTTTTAGTTTTGAAAACTTTATCTTTCCATATTTTAGTAAAATTTATTCCAAGTTACTTTGTTAGGCATATTAAAATCAATTTAAAGCATAAGCAACATAAAATATAACTTTAAAGGCCTTTTACAAATCCAGATAGAAACCCAAATAAAAGTAAATAACTAAAGTACCCAAAATATAGAGTCTGAGTAAAGACTTTATTCAGCATGGCATAAGCACCCCGAGTCCATCCCGGCTCCAAGTGCGCATCTACGAATCACCTGAAATGTCAAAGGAGAGGGTGAGTCGAGTGACTCAGTGTGTAAATCCCGCTCCCGAAGAAACAACATGCTAACACACATCATACATAGCAACATGATTAATGCAACCCGATCCTAACCATCCAAATCGCCTCATCTACCCCGTGTGGTACCAAACCACTGGTGGTGCCAAACCACTGGTGACATATAGTCACAATGTGCTACCAAAGCACTGGTGTCCCAAAGACACAATATCCATCAATGTGCTACCAAAGCACTGGTGTCCCAAAGACACAGTGGTGCTACCAAAGCACTGGTGACCGAAGTCACAAATCCAATGATGATGGGGCCAACCCATCGTGTGTTACCAAAACACTAGCAGACGATCCCATATCTCAAGTGGGGCCAACCCACGGTGGTCAAACCACAGGGACAAGTCGCAATGAGGTGCCAAACCTCTGGTGTCCCAAAGACACAATGTGCTACCAAAGCACTGGTGACCGTAGTCACAAATCTGGTGATGGGGCCAACCCATCGTGTGTTACCAAAACACTGGCGTCAATCCCGTATAATCATCTGTGGGGCCAACCCACTGTGGTACTGAGCCACTGGGACGAGACGCTGAGGTACCAAACCTCTGGAGGTGCCAAACCTCTGGTGACCCAAAGTCACAAAGTTGTGCTACCAAAGCACTGGTGCTCGTCAGCACAAAATATCATACTCCCTCCTCTCATATCACCCATCAACATGCCAAACTCATGTAATCATGCATATCATACTATCATGCATATTATGCCCACATACCCAGCATAAACTCTCATGGCATACATAAATAACATAGGTCATGATATCATATAAATCATCAATAACTCATAATGATATTAGTAATAACTTACCCGAATCCAAGCTCATACCCAAATGGGTATCATATCAATCCATCAACTGCCATAAATTTTAATAGGCATACAGGTTTATTAATAATATTCCTAAATATAAGTGTGTTAGTATACACACCTGATTATACGAGCCTAGAAATCCCTACGAACGATCTATGTCCCTCGGTTGTCAAGCCCCTAAAACAATCGGCCAACCTAGGATTAGGCACTTACAACATTCGGCTATCAACCAATAACCAAAGGGATTAATATCGAACCTTTACCAAAACTTACCCCTCCTGGCTAATCAGAAAACGAAGGCTCCACTTGATTGTATCCAAAATCCCAATGACCTATAACAAAGAGGTTAATACCCTTCCAAAAATAACCATATTCGGCCTTTAAGCAAACCCACATCAACAAAGAACCACAAGGGGGAGATTATGGCCATACGGCCTTGCACTTACCAACACCCACTATTCGGCCAAGTCACCACTAGGAAAAGGGGATTCGGCCTAGGTGTCCAACACCCTTCCTTCGGCTTTGAGTACAAGGAAAAGAGGATATAGATGGTAGAAAGAAAAGATTGTGAAAAGAGAATGGGGTTTCGGCAACACTGTTTAAGAAAGAACAAATTTTGAGAAACAAAGTGTTATGGTTTCGGTAATAGATGAGAAAGATGAAAGGAGGAATTCGGCTTCACAAACGAACAGAAGAGAAAGTAGATGGAAAGGAGGATATTCGGCTCAAGTGTTTCAAGAAGTGAGAGAGAATATGAGAGGGAAAGAATGGTGATTTCGGTTTGCACAAGAAACCAAAAGGAAAAGAAATGGGAGAGAAGGGAACTTACGGCTACTGAGGGATTGAAAGGAAAACAAGCAGGTTCGGCACTAAATGTTTACTCTTCCGGTTTTCCACAAGAAAATGAAGGTGACTTCTTTAGATTTTCGGCTTTGGTTTGTCAAAAAGGGAGAATTTCGGTTTACCAAGGTGATGACCGAAAATGCCAAGAACTTGCCAAAAAGAATTCGGCACTAGCTTTCCCACACACATACCATAACCGGCCACTACCCAACAAGTTCCCAAGTTTCGGCCAACACCTCCACCTACCCCCAAAGATTCGGCCACATCCCCCCTATTGCTCCCCACCACAAGTTCAAACTATTTTGAACAAGTCAACATCCTAAATCTACTCTCCACCCCTCTTTTAAACCACTTGACTTGGTCCAAAGTAGCATTTAAACCACATACAACTCTCCCCCTATGCCGTCCCAAAAAGAAATAAAAAGGAGTACTCCGCAGCTCGAACACTGGACCTCCACTCCCCCTTGCAGATGACGCCACACCAACTCCAAGTGGCGCAAGCTCTGCCACTTTGCTAGCTCCTCATTTGTGCAATAAAACCACAAAAATAATTCTTAAACCCCAGCTTCCTCAGCTCCTCTCCTATAAGGCCTAAAAACAAAAATTCTCCCTAACACTCGGGCATACACCCAGGCTATAATTAAGCCCCTAAGACATAAAAATAACAGCATAGCATACTAACAACATGCAGAACATGCAACAACGAAACAGCCCCTAACCCGGGATATTACAGTTAGGGTTTGATTTAAAATAATTTATTTAATCCATTAATTAATAATAGTTCGCGGTCATAACAAATAAAAGTAGAAAATAAAGAAATTCTACTATGGCCTTATTACATCAAATATTTCCAAAATTAAAATTTGTAATACTTAAAATAAAATAAGAGTCCAAATCGTAAATTTCTTGCTGTGCATGGCCATCCCTAAGCTTCTGCCGAACCCGGTCCATTACTGATCGTTACCTGAAAATAGTCCCACAACGGGGTGAGTCAAACAGACTCAATGTGTAACCAACACTAAAGTTTAATAGATTTAGGCATACCATACAAATCATGTTCACATAATATTTCAAGATAATGATGCAATCCCGAACCCATACCTAGATGCCATCCGCTACACATCCCCGTACCAACCTGCACACCGTGGGGACTACTAAGTCAACCCTCCATCCGCTACACTCCATCGAAGGCAGTCGCTGCAGCCGACGTGCTCATCGCCCATATAAAATTCGTGGCATAGCCACCAGATAATTGTGTCATGAGACACCACATTCAGATAATGTAACCGAAGTTACCACATTCAGATAATGTAACCGAAGCCACCACATTCAGATAGTGAGACCGAAGTCACCACATTCACTTCCCCTTTCTCATATAACCCGAATGCCCTATTTTATTCATATCATGCATATCATACTTAAATTCACATTCATGTCACTTTTCACATGTTAAAATATAACATATTTCGTAATCCTAGTAGGAGTAGGAAACGTACCTGAGTACTTTGTACCACATTAGGGTACCTTAGCTATATTCACATTCTTATACATACTTATATTAAATATTGCCATAAAACGTATTAAAGATAGTGTGGGCTACACACCTGATTATCTTAGCAATTCACTGAAGTCTCGAAATCTGATCTACTGCCCTAGATCTTAATCCCTTTGATGCTGATTTCACTGTTAACCAAATCCCGAAAACTTTGTGCTATACCTTCCTTCAATCGGCCATCATTGAATCAATTAACTTGGTTAGTTTTCGGCTTTTGAACATTTAAAGAACATATCTAGATACTGATCTAGGCCTTAGCCGAATATGTACTTACCTTGGTTGGCTAGATCTCGGACTATCACCCTTAAAAGTCGACACTAGCAAAGATCCCGAAATCTCTCCTTAATATTTCGGTCAAAGAATAAAATAAGAATTAGCCTTTGAAGTTTTGACAAGTCCTTAAAGGAAATAATAGAAATCAAGTTTGATCTTACCTTTACTGAAGAAATCGATTGCACCTTTGTTTGTAGCCCTTTAAAGGTTCGGCTATGAAGACTTGGAGACTAGATGGCTATAGTCACCTATGTATTCGGCTTCAACCGAATGGAAAAGAGAGGGATATGCACTTAGAAAGAATCGGCAATGTGGACTTAGGGAGAAGAGGAATTCGGTTTGACAAAAGAAAAAGAAGAGAAGAGAGGAGAGCACTAAGAAATTCGGCAGAGAGAAGAGGAGGAAGAAAAATTGATGAGTAGCCCTATTTTTTCCCTCTTATAGCCGAAATTACTACTCAGAATCCCTTACTTGGCCACCACTCTTCTATTTGATAGCTTTATCCTTTTAATTATCACAAAATAAAAGAATTTAATCCAACCATTATCTCTTGAAAATAATGATAAATAAATCCCTTATTTATCCATCATTTAGCCGAATTTTAAAGAGAATAAAACTCCTCTTTTAAGAGCCTTAATGCCGTCCACCTCTCTGCTTTTGGAAGCAAAAAAATAAAAATAAAACTTCTTTCATTTGCTTCCCAAGTGACTCGAACCTAGGCTCCTTCCCCTTGATTGTGGCGTCACCTACTGGGCTTTAAGTGGTGCCTTCAAGCCACTTTGACAAGCCTGTTTGTGTGTCAAATTCCTCCTATTAATTTCCTTAAGGCCACCTTGCCTTAATTTCCTCTTTTTAAACCTTAAAACTTGACATTTCTTTACATTTCCAAGTTTCCAAAAATTTTCGTTTGCCTCCTTTAAACTTAACATTTCCTTACATTTCCAAGTTTCCAGAAATGTTCACTTTCCTCTTTTGAATCATTTCCAAATCATTTCCTTACCTTTCTTAGTTTCCAAAAATGTTCACTTTCCTCTTTTAAACTTAACATTTCCATACATTTCCAGGTTTCCAAAAATGTTCAAAATATATTCATAACACATAAGACATGTCATTTCATACAATTAAACCGAAAATGCATAGGCCCTTTTCAGGATGTTACAGTTCTACCCCCTTAAAATAATTTCGTCCTCGAAATTTCCTAGCTAAAATAATTGAGGGTATTGCTGTCGCATTGTCTCTTCTGGTTCCCACGAAGCTTCTTCCGACCCATGATTGCGCCATAACACTTTGACCAACGGTACTGATTTCTGTCGTAACACCTTCACATCTCGTTCTAGAATCTGAATCGGCTCTTCCTCGTAGGATAAATCCGGCCTTATCTCCACTTCTTCAACTGGAACCACATGAGATGGATCCGATCGATATCGACGTAGCATGGACACATGAAATACGTCGTGCATCTGCTACAACTCTGGTGGCAACTCTAACTGGTATGCCACTGGTCCAACTCGCTTCAGTACTCGATAAGGCCCTATAAACCTTGGGCTTAACTTCCCTTTGCGACCAAACCTCATCACCTTCTTCCAAGGCGAGACCTTAAAGAATACTTGATCTCCTACATCAAATTCTATCTCTTTTCGTTTGAGATCTGCGTACGACTTCTACCTATCAGAGGCTTCCTTTAACCGTGCCCTGATTATCTCAACCTTTTCTTCAGTTTCTGCCACTAACTTTGGACCCAAAACCCAACGTTCTCCTAACTCAGTCCAACAAGTAGGAGTTCGACACTTTCGACCATACAACGCTTCATATGGTGCCATCCGAATGCTAGCTTAATAGCTGTTGTTGTAGACGAACTCTGCTAAAGGCAAATAGTCTTCCCAACTTCCTCAGAAATCCATTACACAGCCTCTCAACATATCCTCCAACACTTGTATAACCCGTTCAGACTGTCCGTCTGATTGTGGATGAAAAGCCGTAGTGAAGTCCAACTTAGTGCCTAAAGCTTGATGAAGTGCCCTCCAAAACCGAGACGTGAACCTTGGGTCTCTATCTGAAATAATTGACACCGGCACTCCGTGTAACCTTACAATCTCCGCTACGTATAATTTGGCTAACTTCTGAAGGGAATAATCCACTCTTACCGGGATGAAGTGTGTGGACTTAGTCAAACGGTCCACTATTACCCATACCGAGTCCTTCTTAGTAGGTGTAAGGGGAAGCCCACTAACGAAGTCCATGGTAATTCTTTCCCACTTCCACTGCGGAATCTCGATTGGCTGAAGCAATCCCGATGGAACTTGGTGTTTAGCCTTAACTTGCTGACACGTCAGACATTTCCCCACAAATTCAGTAACTTCCCGTTTAAGATTAGGCCACCAAAATTGTTCCCTTAGATCTCTGTACAACTTAATGCCTCCGGGATGCATAGCATAAGGACTACCATGCGCCTCCCGAAGAATCCTTTGTCTTAACTCTTCGTCCTTCGGCATACAGACTTTTCCTTTGTAACACAATACTCCTTCAATATTAACACCATAATCCTCTAACTCTCCGTTCTGTACTTGCTGTAACTTGGCACTTAAGTCCTTATCAGCCAACTGTCCCTCTTTCACCTCGTTGAGCCATGTGGGCTTGACTTGCAACTCTACCAACAGGCTTCAATCATCATACAAACTTAAGTGAGCGAACATAGCCCTTAGATTCGACACAACCTTCCGACTTAGGGCATCAGCTACCACATTCGCCTTGCCCAGGTGGTACTCTATCGAGCAATCATAATCCTTCAATAACTCCACCCACCTACGCTGCCTCAAGTTCAACTCCTTCTGAGTCAACAGATACTTAAGGCTCTTGTGGTCTGTGTAGATCACTGACCTTTCTCCATAGAGATAGTGCCTCCACACCTTAAGGGCGAAAACCACTGCTGCCAATTCCAAGTCATGGGTTGGGTAGTTAACCTCATGCGGCCTTAACTGTCGAGACGCATAAGCGACTACTTTTCCTTCTTGCATTAGCACACAGCCTAATCTCGTGTGAGAAGCGTCACAGTATACCACAAAATCCTTTCCTGCCTCCGGCTGAATTAACACTGGAGCTTCCGTCAACACTCTCTTGAGCTTTTCAAAGCTCTCCTGTTGCTTATCAGTCTATTCAAAGGGTACTTCCTTCCTTAGCAATTTTGTCAAAGGCACGGCTATTGACGAGAACCCTTCCACGGACCTTCTGTAATAGCCTGCCAAACCCAAGAAACTTCGGATCTCAGCCACGGACCTAGGTGGTTTCCAATCCAATACCGCTTCGATCTTCCTAGGGTCCACTCTTATTCCTTCTGCGGATACCACATGTCCTAAGAACGCCACCTCTTTAAGCCAGAATTCACACTTGCTGAATTTGGCATAGAGCTTCTTCTCCCTTAATACTTCCAACACAACCCGTAGGTGCTCATCATGCTCCTTTTCAGACTTGGAGTACACCAAAATATCATCGATGAACACAACGACGAACCTATCCAAGTAGGGTTGGAAAACTCGGTTCATCATATCCATGAACGCGGCTGGAGCGTTCTTCAACCCAAACAGCATTACTACAAATTCAAAATGGCCGTATCTTGTCCTAAAAGCGGTCTTATAGATATCTTCCTCCTTCACCTTCAACTGATGATATCCTGACCTTAAGTCTATCTTCGAGAATACTGCGGCCCCTTCCAACTGATCGAACAAGTCATTGATCCTTGGCAAAGGATACTTGTTCTTGATGGTCAGCTTATTCAACTGACGGTAATCTATACACATCCACATAGTTCCGTCCTTCTTCTTCACAAATAGAACCGGTGCTCCCCATGGAGACACACTGGGTCGAATGAACCCAGGATCCAGCAATTCTTGAATTTGAGCCTTGAGCTCAACTAACTCCTTTGGTGCCATTCGATACGGGGCAATTGACACAGGAGCTGTTCCCGGCAGCAAGTCAATTCCAAATTCCACCTCCCTATCTGGGGGTATTCCTGGTAATTCCTCCGGGAACACATCTTCAAAGTCCCTTACCGTTCTAACTCCACTGACACCCTCTTCCTTTCCACCCAACGCACTTACGAAGGCTAAGAACGCCTTGCACCCTTTCCTAACCATTTCCTCAGCCTTCAACGCCAAAACTACGTTAGACAGGTAGTTTCTTCTTTCTCCGATCATTACTACTACTTCATCCTCCGGGGTCATTAGTTCCATACGTTTAGCCGCACAATCCAACACGGCTCGGTGTTCTACTAGCCAGTCCATCCCAAGTATGAGTTCAAACTCCCCAAAGGGTAGTTCCATTAAGTCAGCCCGAAAGTTCACTCCCTGAATCTCTAGGGGTACATTCTGAAAGATCCTATCCACCACTACAGTTTGGCCTAATGGGCTTACTACAATCATCTGCCTATCAGAAAGTTTAGAGTCTAGGCCTAGTGTTTCCAGTACACTACATGCAACATAAGAATGGGTCGAGCCCACATCAATCAGAGCAAAATAGGGCTTGCCATAAATAAAGAACGTACCGGTTATAACATCCGGCGCGTCTCCATCCACCCTCATGCGAACCGCATAAACCAAACCCGGTTGCCTTGCCTCAGCATTAGCAGCACCTCTGCCCTGTGTTCCACGTCCTCTGCCAGTACCATTACCTCTGTTATTCGAACCACGACCTCGTTGAGGCTGCTGTCCACCTCTACCAGTCTGACTAACATTCTGAGCTGCTGGTCGACTTTCATCTAGTTTCTTAGGACAATCCTTGAGCATATGGTCCTTGGACCCACACCTAAAACATCCTCCCGTCTTTTTCCAACACTCCCCTAAATGCTTCTTTCCACAATGATCACAAGGACGATACTGCCATCCTGTACCAGCTTGCTGATTTCACGGCCCATCAACTCTAGGCCTCTTTTGAACCTTCCCAGACGATCCAAAACCTCTTTTTGGCCTATTCCGATCCATAGTCTGCTTTGTAGCATCCTTAATTCCCTCAGCTACCTTGGCTTTTTTTACTAAAGTAGAAAACTCCCGCTCCTGATGCGGTGCTATCAACAATCTTAAATCATCCCTTAGTCCGTCCTCAAAACGGACACAGCGTTCATGCTCAGTTGCCACTACTCCTCGAGCATATCGACTCAACCTCAGGAATTCAGCTTCATATTCTGCAACGGACTTGTTCCCCTGAACCAGCCCCAGAAAAGCCTTCCTTTGCTCATCAATATACCTTGTTCCAACGTATTTCTTCTGATATGCTTCCTTAACATAATCCCAGGTCAGATCCTCAGCTGTGGCACCATCCCGAACAGTTAACCACCATTGATACGCTTCATCGCGTAGCAGTGCCACCATTCCTTTTAATTTCTCCTCTGGGGTCAGATCAATCTCATCCATAATTCGCTCAGTTGCTTCCAACCAATATTCAGCCGTACTGGGTGCCACACCAGATACTCCTCTAAACATTTCAGCTCCATTAGCTCAGAGTCGCTCGGGTACAGATTTCCGAGCTCTCGAATTTCCTCCTGCACCAGCCACCAACTCAAGAACTCGCAGCACAGCCTGTGACACAGCATCTTCCCCCGTCTGAGCTTGCTGCTCAACATTAACAGCTGGGGGTGGTGGTGGCGGTGGTATCTCATTGTCAGACCCTTGACCCGATCTAACGGGTTCCGACACGGTCATCCTTCCTCTACCGCGTCCACGACGGCTACGTCCTCTAGTACTCATTTCTATCGTCGCGATCTGATTAAAAAGTTTTATGAGTTAGTCCTTGTTTCACTTATTACCCGCGAAAAAGTTTTATGAAAGGAATTTTAGGAGTGGTTCTTTCGTATTCGTACATGCACACAGTCTTTACATTCATACATACATCCATCAAACAATTATGAACTTTCGTTCATTCAGAGAAATGTTGTAGTTCGCATTGTTGTTGTTTTTCCACTACCCAGGGGTATTTTCGTAATTTGTCCTACGGGTGTATTTTCGTAATTTTTCAAAAGAAAAAGTTCCTTTGTGATTTTGTCAAAAAGTATTTTGGAATTTTTAAATTCCCGGGGTATTTTGGAAAATTTTGAAATCCGGGGGTATTTCGGTAATTTTGGACCTCGGGGGTATTTTAGTAATAAACCAGGGTAAATTTGTAAAGTTTAATATTTCCAGGGTATTTCCAAATTTTGCAAAACTTTGAGAGTTCTTTTTGAGAATTGTACTTTCCAAAACGACAATGTTGCACAAATTTTGGAAATCAGGGTCATTTTGGTAATTTTGTAAGTTAGGGGCAATTTTGTAATTTTCCAAAATCAAGGTATTTTGATATTTTGCAAATTAGGGTTTTTGACCATTTATAAAGTAATGAAATTTTGATAAAACTATTGGGTAGTTGGACATTTTATAAACCAAGGGCATTTTTGTAATTTTAGGGGTATTTTTGTAAATCAGAAATTTTTTGAATTTTTTTTTATAGAGATAGTTTTCACAAATTAAGAGGGTGTTTTTAAGAGTTTTAAAACTAGGCTTTCCATAAAAACACGGCTAGTTCCCTTTCGGGTTTTAGTTATTGTATTTAGCCTATGACTGAGTCCACTTGGTCAGGGTGAACCCAAGCTACGCACCAGGTAGGATTCAAATGGAGAGGAGGTGAGTCACGCGGACTGCTTAAGTACCGAGCTCCCACTGAAACCATTCCTAGACATGCGCACAGAGGTTACCACACTCTCTGAGTCCTTTTGGTTAGGGTGAACCAAAGCTACACACCAGGTAGGATTCCAGCGAAGAGGAGGTGAGTCACTAGGACTGCTTAAATACCAGGCTCTTCCGGATCCAATCCTAGACATGCGCATAGGGGTTGCCACACCCTAACTTGGTGACTTAGCCATAGGTTTGTTTAAGTAGGTATTAAATCTTATGTATTTGTTGGGGTACACTAGTCCTAGGGTTCACATACTTATCATACTATTCTACGTTCCATTCCATTTCTACCCTTCATAATATAATCATATAAAGCACACAGATAGTTAGGGGTACTTACCTGGTGGACTGCGGGTCGGAGACTTAGGTGCCATGCCAGAAAAACCCTGTTTATCTTCAAAAACTTATTTGGGCTTGATTTGAAAACGTTTTGGGCCTTAAACCCCAGGCCGAGGGTTTGAAACTGGGCTCTGATACCAAATTGAAACACCCCAAACCTGGGCCACGAGCCTTGACCGGATCTGGTATGTTCCTCGAAAGAAACCGGTTCAAAATTTGCTTATTACTTTGGAAAAACTATGTGTTTTGAAAGAGAAATTTTTGTTGAATTGGGCTTGAATTGAAAACGGGTTTATTTTATTAAAAATCCCTTATCTTTAGGTGACAAAACATTTAGGGTTTGATTTAAAATAATTTATTCAATCCATTAATTAATAATAGTTCGCGGTCATAACAAATAAAAGTAGAAAATAAAGAAATTCTACTATGGCCTTATTACATCAAATATTTCCAAAATTAAAATTTGTAATACTTAAAATAAAATAAGAGTCCAAATCGTAAATTTCTTGCTGTGCATGGCCATCCCTAAGCTTCTGCCGAACCCGGTCCATTACTGATCGTCACCTGAAAATAGTCCCACAACGGGGTGAGTCAAACAGACTCAATGTGTAACCAACACTAAAGTTTAATAGATTTAGGCATACCATACAAATCATGTTCACATAATATTTCAAGATAATGATGCAATCCCGAACCCATACCTAGATGCCATCCGCTACACATCCCCGTACCAACCTGCACACCGTGGGGACTACTAAGTCAACCCTCCATCCGCTACACTCCATCGAAGGCAGTCGCTGCAGCCGACGTGCTCATCGCCCATATAAAATTCGTGGCATAGCCACCAGATAATTGTGTCATGAGACACCACATTCAGATAATGTAACCGAAGTTACCACATTCAGATAATGTGACCGAAGCCACCACATTCAGATAGTGAGACCGAAGTCACCACATTCACTTCCCCTTTCTCATATAACCCGAATGCCCTATTTTATTCATATCATGCATATCATACTTAAATTCACATTCATTTCATTTTCACATGTTAAAATATAACATATTTCGTAATCCTAGTAGGAGTAGGAAACGTACCTGAGTACTTTGTACCACATTAGGGTACCTTAGCCATATTCACATTCTTATACATACTTATATTAAATATTGCCATAAAACGTATTAAAGATAGTGTGGGGTACACACCTGATTATCTTAGCAATTCACTGAAGTCTCGAAATTCGATCTACTGCCCTAGATCTTAATTCCTTTGATGTCGATTTCACTGTTAACCAAATCCCGAAAACTTTGTGCTATACCTTCCTTCAATCGGCCATCATTGAATCAATTAACTTGGTTAGTTTTTGGCTTTTGAACATTTAAAGAACATATCTAGATACTAATCTAGGCCTTAGCCGAATATGTACTTACCTTGGTTGGCTAGATCTCGGACTATCACCCTTAAAAGTAGACATTAGCAAAGATCCCGAAATCTCTCCTTAATATTTCGGTCAAAGAATAAAATAAGAATTAGCCTTTGAAGTTTTGACAAGTCCTTAAAGGAAAGAATAGAAATCAAGCTTGATCTTACCTTTACTGAAGAAATCGATTGCACCTTTGTTTGTAGCCCTTTAAAGGTTCGGCTATGAAGACTTGGAGACTAGATGGCTATAGTCACCTATGTATTCGGCTTCAACCGAATGGAAAAGAGAGGGATATGCACTTAGAAAGAATCGACAATGTGGACTTAGGGAGAAGAGGAATTCGGTTTGACAAAAGAAAAAGAGGAGAAGAGAGGAAAGCACTAAGAAATTCGGCAGAGAGAAGAGGAGGAAGAAAAATTGATGAGTAGCCCTATTTTTTCCCTCTTATAGCCGAAATTACTACTCAGAATCCCTTACTTGGCCACCACTCTTCTATTTGATAGCTTTATCCTTTTAATTATCACAAAATAAAAGAATTTAATCCAACCATTATCTCTTGAAAATAATGATAAATAAATACCTTATTTATCCATCATTTAGCCGAATTTTAAAAAGAATAAAACTCCTCTTTTAAGAGCCTTAATGCCGTCCACCTCTCTGCTTCTGGAAGCAAAAAAATAAAAATAAAACTTCTTTCATTTGCTTCCCAAGTGACTCGAACCTAGGCTCCTTCCCCTTGATTGTGGCGTCACCTACTGGGCTTTAAGTGGTGCCTTCAAGCCACTTTGACAAGCCTGTTTGTGTGTCAAATTCCTCCTATTAATTTCCTTAAGCCCACCTTGCCTTAATTTCCTCTTTTTAAACCTTAAAACTTGACATTTCTTTACATTTCCAAGTTTCCAAAAATTTTCATTTGCCTCCTTTAAACTTAACATTTCCTTACATTTCCAAGTTTCCAGAAATGTTCACTTTCCTCTTTTGAATCATTTCCAAATCATTTCCTTACCTTTCTTAGTTTCCAAAAATGTTCACTTTCCTCTTTTAAACTTAACATTTCCATACATTTCCAGGTTTCCAAAAATGTTCAAAATATATTCATAACACATAAGACATGTCATTTCATACAATTAAATCGAAAATGCATAGGCCCTTTTCAGGATGTTACATTAATTATGTAAATTAGTGAATTTGATGCTCCTAATCCTTTAAATTCATGTTTCTATACTTAGGAGAGCATCTGGGAGTGAAAGGAGCAAAAAAAGAGCCAAAATCGAACAAATAGAGTTATTTTCAAGAGCCACACGGCCTGGGCATTTCCACACGGGATGGACACATGCCCATGTGCCAGCCTGTGTCGATTTTGCATCCTACTTCCCAAATACATAGAAAAACCCAATTTTTAGGCTTTCTGAGCATTCTAAAGTCTATAAATACACATTAGAAGAATACATAAAGGGAAAATAAGAGACGATCGAAGAAAACACTCAAAGAACATTATTGGAATCAACTTAGGAGCGGATCTCCTTCAAGATCGAAGATCTCCTTTTAATTTCTTTCGAAGTTTTTATGAGTTTCTTTATGTCTTGTGGTTATTCTGACTTTGTGATGTTTTCATTCAGGATTATGAACTAAGCCCCTAAATACTTAGGGAGGATGAAACCTATGATGAATCCTTTTATTTAATGTTTGTTTTTACATGATAAATATTTGATTCTTGTTCTCAATTATGTATGCTTATTTCTTCTTTTAATATTTTCGGGATATTAATTCATTTTTAATATGCTTAATTCAGTGGAGCAAAAGTCCCTATTTAAGAGTAGATTTAGCATAATTGAGTGAAGTTGCATGCAATCCTAGATATAGGACGACATAAATTGATGGGCTCGAAACTAACTAGTATTTCGACAAAGGCAAGCACACTTATCGAACAGTAGTATAGCTTTGGTGAGTCTGGAATATCGTATCCTCAAGGACTAAAATTACTAGTAATGGCTATTTTTTATTATTCTGACTTCACTTACTAGTAAAGACAATACCCGAGGAAGAATCCACCTAGTCTTCACTTATTATTCTGACTCTGAATTAAATGATTTATTCACTTGCCTTGATCCATAGAAATCCCTAAATTATGTTAATATCTCTTTCGAGACTAAGAACAACTGACTCTAGGTTGATTAATTGAAATCTCTTTCTAATTAAAACCCCTATTGTCGCATTAACTCGATCTATGGATTCCCTTATTAGATTTGACTCTAATCCGACAGATTTATGTCATCCTATTTCTAGGGTTGCAATCAACTCCGCTTAATTATGCTAGATCTACTCTTAAACAAGGACTTTTGCTCCACTAAATAAGCACATCAAAGTTGAATTAATATCCTGAAAATATTAAAACAAGAGTTAAGTAGCATAATTAAGAACAAGAACAAGTATTTATCATGCAATTCAGATAATTAAATAAAAAATTCGTTTAGGTTTCATCCTCCCTAGGTATTTAGGGAGTTTAGTTCATAACGTAAAAGGAAAACATCTCAGAATAAAGAAAACAACAAGACATAAAGAACCCAAATACTTCTAAGGAACTTGATGGAGATCTTCAATCTTGGAGTGGATCTACTTCCGAGATGATTCCGAAGGCTTCCTTCGATTAATTTCTTCGTTCTACTCTGCGTGCCCTTTAGGTCTTCTTCTAGCGTGTATTTATAGGCTTTAGGAGGCTCAGAAACCCTAAAAATTGGTTTTTTCCGCATGAAAACAAAGTAGGGTGCGGCAGGGACACGGGCGTGTGCTCAACTCGTGTGAGAATGCGCAGGTCGTGTGGGGATTTGGGTGAATCGCGATCGACACGGGCTGGCACACGAGCCTATGTCCAACCCATGTGGTTCACACAGGCATGTGCTCCGCCCATGTGGTTCTGGTTTGGCCGTATGGATCCTTAAGGTGGCCATTTTGTCCGGTTTGGCCCATTTTCCACTCCTTTCGCTTCCCTATGCTCACCTAAGTATAGAAATGCATTGAAGGTTTAGGAGCATCGAATTCAAAAAATTATATAAATAAACATCCAAAAACACGCTAAGCGTGGGATTAAAATGTGTTACTTTTATGATTTATCAAATATCCGCACACTTAAGCGTTTGCTTGTCCTCAAGCAAAATCCTCAACTCACAATTAAAATTAAACTTCTTTAGTTCACAATTCTTATCAATAATGTCTTATCATAATTCTCACATTGGTAATTTAACTAAAAGAGTTCTAAAGATTCAAACAATCTAAGTCACAAATTTTTATAGCACGAAAACGTAGGTGTTTCCCATTACCTAAATAATCACCTTTGATTCAAAACTGTCAAGAATTGACATCCTCACTAAAGATTCACTCAAATCACTCAATGTGTTTAAGGTTCAAATCAAGCACTCAAAAGTCAAACATGACAAGTTATTACCATAGGCTTGTATGAAAATCAAATCTCCACCACTATAAAATGAGATGATACACAAATCAAAATGTCTTAAAAAGGGTTGTAATGGGGCTTAGGTTAAAGGTGTGGATAAAGGCTGAATTAGAGGGTTGTTGAATTGACAATTTACCTAACTAGAAAAATGAACTAATATTGAATAATTAACTTATCACTAATAACACGAGCTTCTTCTCAAAATGTGAAATTAACCGTTTAAGCTCAAATATCGTAGAACTAATAATGACTAAATATTTTCAACTTTTTTTCTTTTTTTTTATCATGTACAATAATAAAGAAATTAACAACTGAAATAAAGAACATAGTTAGGCAACTGATCAAATCAAACCTCGACAAAAAGGGAGTCAATAAAATAGGAAGAATGAAGCAAAATTTGGGTTTTGGGTTAATATTAATGGTTGAGTCAAGAAACGGTTTATTGGGCTCAAAGGGGTTCACTAAGGGTTAATTATGAAGGTAGGCTTTTAATGGAGTAAGTGGGTTAAAACCTAGGTGTCTTTATCAGCTCAGTATATCAGATCAAAAGTGTGGTCTCAACATGCACAATCGAAGCAAGTTCTAGAATAACAAATCAATATTGACCACTCGTAACCAATAATAAAGTGAGCAAGAAAAGTGTATGCTCTTAAAGGCTCACAATCTCACAAAAATTATGGTTTTTTTATGTCAATCTTGCAAATTTCAAACTTCAAGGTAATATTTAAATTTAGGGAAACAACCTAGCAATTTTTTTTTCTTCTGAAAATAGACTTATCATGCTTGATTCTCTAATGTCTTAAAGTTTAACAATCAATGCACAATTACCTGTGATTTAATCCAAAACTTATCAATAAAAATCATAAATCAATAAAAATTCATTCTAATAGTAATATGAGAAAATTACTTAAGAACAAGATATAATTCAGGGATTTTCTAATAATTATATAAATAACCTCCCCACACTTAAGATATACATTGTCCTCAATGTATGAATATATATAATGACAGTATAAGTCAAATATCATGAGAGAGAGAGAGAGAGAAGTGAAACTGCCCTGAATTTTGGATGAATTCTGAGGAATAGTGAAAGCGAAGTTGTGGACATAGCTAAGTGAAGTGCATGATTCTGAGCAACCATTAAGAAAATAAACACAACTGTGGAAGAAGATTAAAGGATTACTCGATTAGGAACAATCATAAAAGCTAAAATATAGTTCAAAATATAAAAGATGAGTCTTTGAAAATATGAAAAGAAACAGAAAGGAAAATAAACTAAAAAGAAAAAGATAAAGATAAATAAGAATAAAGATAAAGATAAAGTTAAAAATAAAATAAATGGATTCAGAGGTCCTCATCATCGGAGGCATCGTGAGGTGGCAGTGCCGAAAGTGAAATATGGAGATGGTGGCATACCTACTGTAAGGTGGCCTCGAGACTGTCGAACCACTGATAACACTACTACTCGAATCGAGTGAGTCACTCGGATATGTCGTTCAAAGTAGTAGCAGAAGAGAGAGGTCGGTGACTCGTTGGTGGAGGATGTGGTGGATCCTCATGAGGGGGAGGAACATCCTCAGTAATGTCCTCGGGATTATCCTGCTCATTAGGTCGAGACAATCGGTACTGGGGAGGATTGAAACCACGGCATCGCTCGATCATCCTCATATGGAGCATGCTCGAGATGCCCTGAGGGGACATCTGGCCAACCAATGTAAGCAAGGAGGACTTCTCCAGTGTGAGGAGACCGAAGTGTTGTATAACGCCCCAAATTTTGGGCCTAGATGAATTGGGCTTTGGGCTTTGGGCTTTGGGTCACATAAATTTTTTAAGCAAGAAAATGACAAATGACATGTTGGCTTTAAGGGTTTAATAAACTTGGAGTGTCTAGGGGTGTTGGAGAAGTGCTGGGTTGAATTTTGAGGAGAAGGAATTTTTAATTAATTATTAAAGGAACCAGGGTGGTGAGTAGTTGGGCTTTTAAATAAAAATAGGGAAAATGGCATCAAAGAGCCTTGTGGTGGAGTGGCTAAGTGACGCCACTTAGGGTATAGGAAGGTGGCATTATGGGCTAGCAAGGAGATCCTAGATTCGAATCCCAACTTAGTATTTTTTTAGGAGTTTAATTTTGGCCTTCTAGAAGGTTGGAAGTGGTGTGATGATGGACTCTAAGGAGAGTGATCAGAAGAGAAAATTTAGAAAAAGGATTGGGGAGTTATTAGGGAGAAAAATGAGGAGATGAGATGGGGAAGAGTTGGAGCCGATTGGGACTTTGGGAGGGGTAGACAGAGTTTCGGTTTTGTGTATAAATAGGGGGTACTGAATTCCCCCTGTGCTATTTCGGCAACTAGAGTGCTCTATCGAATTCTCCTTCACTTTTTCTGTTCTAAACCTTGCCTCTTCCTTATGTGTTTTCTTTTATTCTAAAGCCTTAAATCAAATATCATTCTCTTCTTTCTCCATTGCTTGTGTCGTCCCACCTTCATCTCAATTGTTGGGGACCGAATATTCGTGACTTCAAAAGCCGAAAACCTTTGCTCTTGGAGCTAATTTCTTCATCGCCCCAAACCTTGTGCCGAATACTCTAGTGACCAAATCTCTGTCGTGCTGTCATCATTCCTTTGATTTTTGGTGGATCAAATCTTGGAAAAATTGGAATCAAGCTTGGATCTACAAGTCTCTACCGAAAAGCTATCTATACGTTTCGGTTTTTGGGTAAGTGTTCTTGATTTTGGGATAAGTTGGTCGAATAGTCTATAATAAGGGAAAGGGTGACTTAAGTGGACACAAGTCACCTATGATTTTGTCTTTAACAATTAAGATTGATGCAGATCTAGGGGATATTCGTGAGTAGTAGCTAAGGAAGGGCTATTAGGACTGGTGGCACACGGTAAGGTTAGGGTAAAGCTTCAGTTTTTGGTAAATATTGTGGTTAAGTGTGTGATTGATTGGAGTTTGGTATTGGTTGTAGGTTCAAGGCTGAGGATAATGTAACACGTCTCATTTTCCAGGTGTGTACATACACTTCACACACGACAAATTGGCAAAAGCCGAAATACCGAAATGCCAAAAAGCCGAAAGGTTGGCGCCAGCAACCACACAAGTGTGCGAAGATTCGTGTGGGAACACTGGTACGACTACTGGGACCAAGAGAGATATCTCATGGTCTCGGGCCACTGTTTGGCCAACCGAGCCATAAGGGGCTAAATGGGCCTGCCGAGCTCGTGGGCCCAAATCGGCAAGAGTTGATATGTGAAATTGAATGATGGATTGATATAGGTGGTTGTATGATTTGATTATGATCGGACCTAATGGGCTACATATACATGATTGGGCTTAATGGGCTATATGGATGTGATTGGGCTTAGTGGGCCTTATGGGATTTTAGAAATGCATGCTAGGGTTTTAATGGACCCTAGGCTTAGTTCTGATGAATTCTTAAACAGCATAAAACTTAAGTTAATAACCAAACATGTCTGTGGACAAGTCGCTAGGGTAGAGTGTAGCAATGGACATATGCATGTCTAAGATTGGATCTAGGGAGAGCTTGGTACTTAAGCTGTCCTAGTGACCCACCTCCTCTTCTCTGGAATCTTACCTGGTGCGTAATGTCTGTTCACCTAGCCGCGAGGACTTGCTGATGGGCCAAGGTTCGTAATTAAGACACATACTGTTAGGAATTACTGAAATACCCCTGTAGGGTAGAATTGGTTAGGATTACCGAAATACCCTTGATTTATGAAATGGCTAAAATACCCCTATGTGTTGAATGTAAGATTTATGGATGTTACATGTACATTTGCTGCGCATTCATATGATATTCTGTTTAGGATGCATATGGGTGGGAATTATGGAACGGAGGAAGTATCTAAGGATCGCATGGTTGCTTGACAACTGTGGATCCACCGATGGCTTTCTAAGCCTATTATATGATAAGCAGCTTTGCTGCAACGTTTGGTAGTACCGCAACCGGGCTACCCTTGAAGTGTATCGGATGGGTGGGTTGATTTAGAAATCCCCAAAGAAGTGTTTCGATTGGACGGAGACGAAGTGTACCAGATGGATAATTTGAGGAGGGTTTGCACTGCATTGCATGTATGATATTATTATGTTAATAATATGATGTGTATGTTGTTTGTTTGATGAGGGTCGTACACATTGAGTTTTCGAAAACTCACTCCCTCTTTTATTTTTCTCAGGTAATCCTCAGTAGGCAGTTCGACGGATTGAGGGACTCAGAGGTGGCCAACTAGCATGACGATTAGACCAGGTTTTCTAAATGTCTAAATTCTAGATTTTAAGTTAGTTACTTTAAGTTATTTATTTAATTTGGATTGTAATAAGGTTTTCCTTCTAGTTATTATTCCATTACTTCCACTATGCATTGTAATTTTGAAACGGAACCTGGATTTATTTCTTTTGAAAATAATTGTGTTTTAAGAACGAGCTTCCGCAATTTTTATATAGCAACAAGGAAATGGTTTTTTTGGCTACACCTCATTTTGAAAGCCCGTGTGGCTCGAATTCCAGCCCGTGTTCGTCGCGAAATCTAAAAACTTACTATTCACACAGCCTTGGACACGTCCGTGTGTCCAGGCCATGTGGTCCACACGGCCTGCATTGCACGGCCGTGTGCTAGGTCCTTCGCTTTTTCCACGTCCGTGTGGAATTCCACACTCCCGTGCAATTGCACACACGGCCGTGTGGGTTGCCCGTGGAGCCCCCTGACTTGTTTTAAATTTTGACTTTTGAAAAATTGAGCTCCAGTTTTCCCACGGCCTAGGACACGCCAATGTGGAATTTTGACACGCCCGTGTGATATCACACACGACCGTGTGTCGTGCCTGTGGAGCCCCCTGACTTGTTTAAATTTTGAAAAGTGAGGCTCCAATTTTCACACGGCCTAGGACACGCCTGTGTGGACTAAATTTGGGCTGTGTCTCTGCTGATTTTTGGGGATTTTAAGCTATAGGGTCCACACGGCCAAGGACACGCCCGTGTGTCCAGGCCGTGTGGGTGAAAAAACCTGTATTAAAATATGAACAAAAGTAAAAATAAACTAATTAGTAGGGTTATTGCTCGGGTTGCCTCCCGAGAAGCGCTTATTTAGAGTCTAAGCTTGACTTACCTCTCATTTGCATGGTCATGGTGGTTCTAGGAGTTGACACTCCTCTCTCCTACTATCAGTTCTATTATCAGTATACAGTTTGAGTCGAGTAGTGTTTACCTTAAAAGTGCTGAACTTAGGATTAGTTACCTCGACTATTTCATATGGGAAGACATTGAATACCGTGAAAGGGGTCGCTCCGTTTGTATTAAGGCTTGAAGTGGCAATTTGGGGGGTTTTTTTATCCAACAATACCTGATCCCCGATCTTAAATTGGTTCGTCCCATCCTTAAGCTAGTCATGGAGTCACTTTGGTTCATCGTGTATTCTTAGTTTCTCCTTGACGTGTGTCCGCCATTCATCTAGTTCATCGATTTGTAGTCTTCTTTCATCATGATTTGTTTTGTTTGTGTCATATAAATTGGACTGTGGCTCTATCACATTTTTTTGAGGTGTTTCCTGTAAAGAATGTTAAGCCACAAGGTTATTAACATTAACAGAACTCGTGGTATCATCTTGATCACTAGATCTCCTAACAGAATCACAAGCTTGGAGTTTAATCGTGTCATCACCTACACGAAGTATTAACTCACCTGTACCAACATCTATGATAGTTCTAGCAGTTGCTAAAAAGGGTCGTCCTAAAATCAAAGTTGCATTACTGTCCTTATCCATGTCTAGAACAATAAAGTCTACTGGGAATATAAATTTATCGACTTTTAAAAGTACGTCCTCAACAATTCCCATAGTAAATCTAATAGTTTTATCTACTAGTTGAATGCTCATCCTAGTTTGTTTAGGTTTCCCAAGACCTAGTTGTTTAAGCATTTTATAGGGCATGACGTTAATACTCGCCCCTAAATCAGCCAAGGCATTGTTAGCATCTAAACTACCAATCAAACAAGGAATAGTAAAACTCCCTAGATCCTTTAATTTATCGGGTAGTTTATTCTGTAAAATGGCTGAGTAGACTGCATTTAGCTCCACATGCGACGCATCGTCTAACTTTCGTTTGTTTGCTAAAAGCTCCTTTAAGAATTTAACTGAGTTGGGCATCTGCGAAATAGCTTCGATAAACGGTAAGTTAATATGTAACTTTTTTAAGAGTTTAAGAAATTTACCAAATTGTTCATTATTATGGTCTTTCTTCGTTGCGTTAGGATATGGCACACGAGGTATATGTACTTTACTTACCAGATGTTGTGTATTGTGGCTTACCACAACCTTACCTTTACTTACCACAGGTTCTTGCCTCGGTTTAGATTCAGATTCTACTAACCTTTCTTCGTCGCACACCGTGATGGCATAGAGTTACTCCCTTGGGTTAGGCTCAGTGTTACTCGGAAAGCTGGCCTATTTGGGTCTCGAGCCCTTGAATCGATGCCTGCTGATTTTTAAGTGCTGTTTCGGTGTTTTGAAAACGGGTTTCTGACACCGAGATGAATTTTGTTAGCATCTCTTCAAGGTTCGGCTTCTTCTCCTGTTGGTGAGGTTATTGTTGGAAGCCTGGAGGGGGTTGTTGTCTCTAATTTCCTTGACCACCCCATGAGAAATTGGGATGGTTCCTCTAACCTGGATTGTAAGTGTTACTATAGGGATTATTCTGAGGTCTAGAATTGTTACCCATATAGTGAACTTGTTCATTCTCAGTGCCCGGGTTGTAGGATGGATATTCTATGGTGTGCATCCCTCCTCTATTTGTATCGCACTGTATCACCGGATGTACCTGTGTAGAGACACATAAACCATCAATCTTTTTGTTTAAGAGCTCTACCTAGTTTGATAGCATGATGACTGCATCAAGGTTGAAGACACCAGCGGCTTTTGTTGGCTTCGTTCTCATTACTTGCCACTGATAGTTATTCAATGACATCTTCTCTATAAACTCATAAGCCGCTTCAGGAGTTTTGTTGTTCAGGGTTCCACCGGCGGCTGCATCAATCAGCTGTCTAGTTGAGGGGTTCAAACTGTTGTAAAAGGTTTGAACCTATAGCCAGAAGGGTAACCCATGGTGAGGGCACCTCCTCAACAAGTCCTTATACCTCTCCTATGCATCGTAAAGCGTTTCTAAATCCATCTGCACAAAAAAAGAGATATCATTCCTCAACTTTACCATTTTAGCCGGCGAAAAATATTTTAACAAAAATTTCTTGGTCATCTGTTCCCAAGTAGTGATAGAACCTCGTGGTAATGAGTTCAACCACTATTTAGCTTTGTTTCTCAATGAAAAGGGAAATAACCGAAGGCAATGGCATCATCAAAAATGCCATTAATTTTAAAAGTATCACAGAATTCTAGAAAATTGGAAAATGAGTATTTGGATCCTCATCCTGTAAACCATCGAACTGAACACATTGTTGGATCATCTATATAGTGTAACAGCCCGAATTAGGGGCTAGTCGGAACAGTGATCTTGGGATCACTAATCCGAGGTTAGGGAAAATTATTTTCATATTATTTTATGTGTTATAGCATGATTTTAGAATTTCATGAAAATTTTGGTACGTTGATTTTAGTGATTTCTTGTTTAATCACGAAAAAGGACTAAATCGCATAAAGTGTGAAAGTTCCATTTTATAAGCTAAAGGTACTAAATAGCCATATATTGATAATTGCAGGTCTTTAAAAGGCAATTAGACCCCAATATAGGCTTGGTCAGCCATAGTATGCATAGGGGACAAGAATTGACCAAGTTGGTCAAAGTTGGTGATGTTTAGTGGATTAAATTGATAGTTTATCATTAAAATAAAGAAAATATGATGTCCATCTTTCTTCTTCACTTCTTCCACCGAAACTTGCAAGGGAAATAAGGGTTGAAAGCTTCAAAAATTTCAGCACACTCATCTCTTCATTAGTAAGTGTTCTAGTGATCTTTTCTTGAAAATAGTTGTATTTTTTAAACCCCTAAAACTTAAGCTTTCAAATGAGGGGACTATTGTGCAATATTGTGAAAAGTTTAGAGTTTTGCCATGAGAGCTATCATTTTTGTTTGCTGCATTTTATGGAAGAAATTGAGTCTTAGTTGTTAGAGAAACAACTCTTGTGAATGGTGTTAGCATGAAAACACCTAAATGGAACTTGAAATGCAAATATTAAATCGTATCATAAATGCATGAAATAGTTGGAATTGTGAGTAGTTGTAAGAGAAATAAATGTTCACCTAGGCTTGTTGAAGGTGGAAATACGATTAGAATTTATTTCCGAGCCTAGGGGAAAATGGTCATTTTGCCAAAGTCTAGGGGCAAAATAGTAATTTTGCCAAAGTATGATTATTGAAATTTTTTTATTAATGTGATGATTAAAATGAGTTAAATTGTAATACGGAGCCCGGATCAGAACCGAGGTAAGAATAAAGTTGAGGACTAAATTGCATATCTACATACGCTTTGAATACCAAGGTAAGTTTGTATGAAATTGGTGTTTCATAATGCTTGATATTATGGTTATGCGCATTATTACTGGTAAACTTGAGTGGTGAAGTCTCGATAGGTAAATGGTGTGAATAAGTTAAGTTTAAGTTCCGGATTAGATTCTAGACTGAGAATGATATTATGCATTCATATGAGACAATGAAGGTCCCGTATAAGACCATGTCTGGGACATGGCCTCGGCACCAAAGAATGATCTCGTATAAGACTATGTCAGCATCAACATCTAAGTACGATCTCGTATAAGACCATGTCTGGGATATGGCATCGACATCAGGTTATGAGATCTCGTATAAGACCATATCTGGGATATGGCATTGGTATCAAAACTTATGTACAATAAGTTCAAAGAATTCATGATGAACCGATCTATTTATGAGCAAAAGAGTTGAGTATGTGAGTTGGCCTAGATTCAAATTTCGTTATTGGATGGCCTTGAGCAAAGCTCATGATATGAAGGTTAAAGATGTGTGATGTTAGAGTCTTAAATATTTATATAATGAATGAACGAGCCTAGAAACTAATTGTGACAACGATTAAGGCAAGCTTACCTATCGAACAGTAGTATAGCTAGTGGCAAGACCGGATTGTCGAACCCAAAGGAACCTAAAGTACTAATACTAACTTTCTCTTTATTATTTAGCCTAAGTATTAAAGGAATTTTTATTTAATCTAAAATTAACTAACAACTAAGCTAAAGATGCAAAGACAAAAGAGAATGAATTTAGGAAAGTACTTTGGGAAAAACCAACTAATTAAGACTATACCCGAGGAAGAATCCACTTAGACTTCACTTGTTATCTAACTCTGAACCAGACGTGTATTCACTTGACTTGATCCGTAGGATTCCCTATGTTATATTAATACCTCCTTCGAGGCTACTAACATATAACCCTAGGCTGATTAATTGAAATCTCTTTCTAATTAAAACCCCTAGAATTGCATTAGCTTGATCTATGATCTCCCATATTAGGTTTCACCCAAATCCGGCAAAATCTCGTCACCCTATATCTAGGCGTGCGATCAACTCCGCTTAATTATGCTAGATCTACTGTAAAAGCCTGATTTAGGGCCTAGTCAGAACGGTGGTGCGAGACCACAAATCTGAAGTAGTAATATGAGTTTTTAAGGTATTTCAGATGTTTGCATGATGATATGAAAGTTTCATGTAGAAATTTTATGGAAATTTCCATAAAAAGGACCATTAGGACTAAATTGCAAAAGTTGCAAAATATGAGTATCTAGAAGCTTTTTGTATGAAATAGCTTTAGAATATTAATTAGAAGTCCTTAAATAGAAATTTTCCCAAATCATAAATTTTGGATAAAAATGGACATGAGTTAGTAAATGGTGAATTTTTAAAGAGAAGGGCATTTTGGTCATTTATCAATTAAATGATTAAAAAGGGAAAAAGATGATAAAAATTCTTATTCATATTCTTCCTTGTGCCAAAAATTGGAGAGAATCCATAGCTAGGGTTCTTCAAATTTTTGAAGCTTGCTAGTAAGTGCATCCTAGCCCCGTTTTTAATATTATTCGTATTTTTGGAATCCTCGTATTAGGAATTAGCTATTTTTAGCTATAAAATGAGCTAAGATGCATGTTCAAAAATCTACCCATGTATGACATGTTTGTAAAATGATATTTTATGGAAGATTATAAGAGTTTGATGTTAGGTAAACATCTTTTCCTTAGTAAATTTTATGAAAAATGATAGTATGTACTAATTTGTAATAGTTATGAAATTGGTCATACATACTAGAAATAGTGAGAATTGATGATTGTTGTAGTAGAGAAAATGAATCAGCTAAGCATGACGATTAAGAAAGATGAATGAGAATCATTTTACGAGCCTAGGGGCAACATAATAATTTTGCCAAAGTATAAGTTAGGAGTCGATTTAGTCAATGTGAGTATTAAACGATCTAAATTATTATTATAGATCAAGAAAAACAAAAGCTCGGATCGAAACTGAGGCAAGAACAATGTCGAGGACTAAATTGCATATCTACATACATTTTGTATATTGAGGTAAGTTTGTATGATTTCTAAGCTTTATGATTACTATCATTGAATTGCTCAGTATAATGTACATTATTACCATGGAAATGCTTAAAGATATGTTAAACAAAGAAATTAATGAGATTAAGCATGAAAAAGTCCCGATTGAAGTTGAATTACCTAGGATACTCGATCTATCACATGAAATGAGAAAGTCCGTATAAGACCAAGCCAAGGCATGGCATCGGCAATCAAGTAAGTTATCATGTAAGACCAAGCCAAGGCATGGCATCGGCAATCAAGTAAGTTATCATGTAAGACCAAGACAAGTCTTGGCATTGAAGAGTTATTATGAGATGAAGACCCATATAAGCCCAAGCCAAGGCATGGCATTGCTGAGTCTCCAAGTAAAGATGTCATGTAAGTCCAAGACAAGTCTTGGCATTGAAAAGCTATTATGAGATAAAGATCCCATGTAAGTCCAAGCCAAGGCATGGCATTGGTGAGTAACAAGGAAGATTTCATGTAAGTCCAAGCCAAGGCTCGGCATTGACCAGTTCATGAGTAAAGATACCAAGTAAGACCATGTCAAGACATGGTAATGGTAAGTTCCCAAGGGAACTCACGAGAAAGACTTCATATAAGTCAATGTCAAGACATGGCATCGACATCAAGATGAGAGATTCCATTTAAGACCGTATCTAGGATATGGCTTTGGCATCGAGTAATGTGAAATGAGATTCAGTATCCTCGGTTATTCATAGAAATTCATCGGGCAAATAAGTAAAAAATAAATGAGAACGCAAGAAACTTAAGCAAGTAAAGCTATCATTAGAGAATGCTAGCTAAGGCTAATTAAGAGTATTATTCATGTTATGAATGATGAAGTTAAGATTATGCTTACCATGACAGAGTATGTTAATCTATATGATTAAGTGATACAGCTACCTCGTTTACTTCACGAGCATGAGACTAGTAAGTATCATGAGATATGTAAGAATTAGTATGAGTAAGTAAGCTTAAATAGCTGAAAGCTATGATGATATTGTTTATGCCAAATGGTTTATGTTAAACAAGTATGTTGCTATGTGCATTATATGCAAACTTACTAAGCTAAATGCTTACGTCTTTTATCCTTTCTTTCCATGTAGTCCCGCCAAGCTAATCTTGTGGATCATCGTCATTGGAGCTCGGAACACACTATCAATCGCTATTTTGGTATAGCCATGATGTTTTTATTAAGTATGGCATGTATAGGAAGCATTTCATTATGATAATATGTCTTAAGAAGGTCAAAAGTATGGGCAATGAAGTTTATTATTCTTTTGAATGTGGCTAAGTGATAGGCCAAGATGGACTAAGTATGTATGTTTATTATGTTCAATGAAGTATACGTCATTGTTCTTGTTAGATGAAGTATTTTAATTGATGTTTGTAACTTGAGATTGATCTTTAATTTCAGGGTGGCAATTGGCTTGGTAAATAGCCTTCAAGTGCCCACACGGATAGACACACAGGCGTGTGTCTAAGCCGTGCGTTCCCTGCACCTTAGTACTTTAAGTCAGATTAGACCACAGTTTAAGCCCACGGGCTGTCAAGGTCGTGTGAATATAGTCAGTGTCGACCACGGTCTAAACCCACGGATGTGTCAAGGCCGTGTGCTATTTGGCAGTGTCCACCACAGGTGAAAGACAAGGGCATGTCTAGGAGTACACGGGCGTGTCCCAAGCCACATGGGCATGTGACCCCTGTTTTAAGGAAAAGTTTTCGATTGAGTTCTGAAAGTTTCCAGATATGTGTTTAAGGCCTCGTAGGCCTATGAGATGTACGAGTTGGTTAAGAAAGAGAAGTTTTTAATTTGGAACAAAATTTTATAGCCCGTAAATACAAGTTTAAGCAAGTTCAAGCATAGTAATGTCTCGTATTCGGTCTTAGCCTCGGACTTGGGTATGAGGTGTTACATTTAGTGCTATCAGAGCTACGGTTTAGTCGGTTCTAGGACTAACGTGGCATGAGCACGAGTCTAGCTATACATGCCATACGTAAGAATGTTTTTATAATGATAGTGTGATGACTCCTGACGACTTAAATTATGTTTATACATATAGTAAATGGATCCCGAAAGAGCTGTGGCGGGTGACGTAGAAAGTAATGCGCCAGCTCCCCCTAAAGGGATGGTGCTGAACGAGAATGAGAATAGACCCACTACGGTGAGTCAAGGAGGAGGAGAAGAGGCTGGAAAAGCCTTCCTCCATATGATGAATACATGGTATACGGATTTCCTTCGTACGAACCCGAATGCACAACCCCTCGACCCCCGCCTATTCCTCAACCTATCCCAGTAGCCCCTCAAGTAGTAGAGGTGGCAAGAGGAGTTAAGCCTCCAGTTGATAGGATCAGGAAACATGGGGCAGAAGAATTCCAGGCTAAAAGAGATGATGATCAGGAGAATGCTAAGTTCTGGTTAGAAAATACCATCAGGGTATTTAATGAGTTGTCGTGCACATCTGAGGAATGCATGAAATGTGTAGTCTCTCTTTTAAGAGATTCTGCTTACCAATGGTGGAACACCCTTGTGTCGGTGGTACCGAGGGAAAAGGTCATATGAGAATTTTTCCAAGAAGAGTTCAAGAAAAAGTATATCAGTCAAAGGTTTGTAGACCAGAAAAGAAAGGAATTTCTAGAACTGAAGCAAGGTAAGATGTCGGTGATTGATTACGACGAGAGTGTGTATCCACTGAGGCCATTATGAGCAAGAGATTCGAAGATGGACTAAATGATGATATCAAATTGTTTGTCGCTGTCTTAAAACTAAAGGAATTTGTTGTGCTAGTAGAGAGGGCTTGTAAAGCCGAAGAGCTAGTAAAGGAGAAGAGAAAATCTGAAGTGGAGTCTCGTGACTCTAGAAAGAGACAGTGGGATAAGTCATTTCAATCCAAACGCAAGAAGTCAAGAGATTTCTTCACCCGATCGGCTACTTCCACTGGGTTTTCAAGGAAGGACAAGAGTAAGCAGTATTCGGGAAATAAGGCACAGATGACTTCAGTTGCTAGTGTGGGGAATATCCGATCTGATAGACCCGAATGCCCACAGTGTGGCAGAATGCCCACAGTGTGGCAGACGTCATCTTGGAGAATGTCGAGAGCATGAAAATGCATGTTTCAGATGTGGTTCCCAAGACCACTACATAAAGGATTGTCCTGAGACAACAAAAGAAGAGAGAACTCAGAACCCGAGATCAGGGAGTATGAACAGAGGAAGACCGCAGAGGAACCCGGGAAGTGGGGCAAGTGGAAGAGGTAACCCTAGAGAGCAGGCCGCGAGACCCGAGGGTAGGGTGCCTGCAAGGACTTATGCCATTCGCGCTCGTGAAGAGGCATCTTCTCCTGATGTTATTATGGGTACCTTTTCTTTTTATGTTATCAAAGTTATTGCTTTAATAGATCCCGGATCTACACACTCTTACATTTGCATGAAATTAGTATCCAATATGAGTATGCCTATAGAGTCTACATAATTTACGGTTAAGGTGTCTAATCCTTTAGGCAAGAGTGTATTAGTTGATGAAGTTTGTAAAGATTGTCCATTAATGATTAAAGGCCATTGTTTTAAGGCAAACCTTATGTTGCTACCATTTGATGAGTTTGACATCATTCTTGGTATGGACTGGTTGACCACCCATGATGTAATAGTAAATTGTGGGAAGAAATACCTTGAGATGAGATGTGAGAATGGGGACTCTATCCATGTAGAATCAGATGAACAAGGTAGGTCACTGGTAGTGATTTCTCATATGACGGCACAAAGATACATAAGAAAAGGGTATGAAGTATATTTGGCCTTTGTGATGAATACTAGAGAAACAGAGCTAAAGATTGAGTCAGTACCAACAGTATGTGAGTACTTGGATGTTTTTCCCGAGGAATTACCAGGACTACCACCAGTTAGAGAAGTTGAGTTCAGCATTGAGCTAGCTCCCGGTACTGTACCAATATCTATTACTCCTTACAGAATGGCTCCAACAGAGTTGAGAGAATTGAAGTTACAGTTGCAAGAGTTAACAGATAAAGGCTTTGCAAGATCAAGTTGTTCTCCATGAGGTGCACCAGTTTTATTTGTGAAAAAGAAAGATGGAACCATGAGATTGTGCATAGATTACCGTCAGCTTAATAAAGTGACAGTCAAGAACAAGTACCTATTGCCTAGAATCGATGATTTGTTCGATCAATTGAAAGGAGCCACTGTGTTCTCCAAAATAGACTTGAGATCGGGGTACTATCAGTTGAGAGTAAAGGATTCAGATGTTTCTAAGACCGCTTTTCGAACAAGGTATGGGCATTATGAATTTTTAGTCATGCCCTTTGGATTGACTAATGCTCCTACGGTATTCATGGACCTAATGAACCGTATCTTTAGACCATTTCTCGACAAGTTTGTAGTCGCTTTTATTGATGACATATTAATTTATTCTCAAGATAAGACTCAACATGCTGAGCACCTACGGACAATTTTACAGATTCTACGAGAAAATCAATTGTATGCCAAGTTCAGTAAAAGTGAATTTTGGCTTAAGAAAGTGGGATTTCTAGGATATATTGTCTCGAGAGAAGGAGTCTGAGTAAACCCAAGTAAGATTTCGGCTATAATGGATTGGAAACCACCGAGGAACATCTCTGAGATTAGAAGTTTCTTAGGCCTAGCCGGCTATTACAAACGATTTGCCAAGGGGTTTTCCATGATTGCAACCCCGATGACTAAATTGTTACAGAAAAATGTGAAGTTTGAGTGGACAGAAAGATGCCAACAAAGTTTTGAGAAACTAAAAGCATTATTGACAGAAGCTCTAGTTTTAGTACAACCTGATACGAGGAAAGAATTCGTAATTTACAGCGATGTATCCTTAAATAGGTTAGGTTGTGTGCTTATACAAGAGGGCAAAGTGATTGCTTATGCCTTAAGACAGTTGAAGCCTCATGAGAAGAACTATCCGAGACACGATCTAGAGTTGGCTGCCATAGTCTTCGCATTGAAGATATGGAGACACCACTTATATGGTGAAAGGTGTCAAATTTTCATCGATCACAAAAGTTTGAAGTACTTGATGACGCAAAAAGAGTTGAACCTAAGGCAACGGAGATGGTTAGAGTTAATAAAAGATTATGAGTTGATCATTAACTATCATCCAGGAAAGGCGAATGTGGTCACCGATGCTTTAAGCAGAAAGTCCCTATTTGCATTAAGGGTAATGAATTCACGGATGACTTTATTCAGTGATGGTTCTATTCTAGCTGAGTTGAGAGCTAGACTAGTATTCCTCCAAGAGATCTTTGAGGCTCAGAAAGAGATAGCGAATTGCAAGCCAAGAGAGCCCAATGCAAGTCAGATGTTGGATCCGGCTTTCGGATTTATTTCGATGGATTTTTTATGTTTAAAGATAGAGTTTGTGTACCAAAAAAGGAAGAGCTTGTTCAGAGAATTTTGCAAGAGGCACATAACGGATGTTTATCTGTACATCCGGGTAGTACAAAGATGTATAATGATTTGAAGCAACAGTATTGGTGGCCGAGAATGAAGAAAGATATTTCAAGTTTGTTTCAAGATGTTTGATTTACCAATAAGTAAAGGCTGAACACCAAGTACCTTCGGGTTTGCTTCAACCCATTTTGGTTCCCGAGTAGAAATGGGATCGTATTACCGTGGACTTTGTAACGGGTTTGCCGTTGTCACCAAGCAAGAAAGATGCTATATGGGTTGTGGTTGATAGACTCACGAAGTCAGCCCATTTTATACCTATACGAGTGGATTACTCACTCGACAAGCTGGCAAGCTT
The DNA here is from genome assembly GCA_005393395.2 of Gossypium australe. Taxonomy (NCBI): domain Eukaryota; kingdom Viridiplantae; phylum Streptophyta; class Magnoliopsida; order Malvales; family Malvaceae; genus Gossypium; species Gossypium australe. Next base: position 40,244,094 of record CM016619.1, read on the forward strand.
GTATGTTTCTAAAATAGTAATACTTCTCGGAGTTCCGTTGTCAATCATATCTGATAGAGATCCGAGATTCACATCCAAATTTTGGAAGAAGTTATAAGAGGCCCTGGGTACAAAGTTGAGCTTTAGTACAGCTTTTCATCCTCAAACCGATGGACAATCAGAGAGGTTAATACAAGTACTCGAGGATATGCTCAGATGTTGTGTTCTCGAATTCCAAGGTAGTTGGGAAAAGTTTCTTCCATTAGTAGAATTTTCCTATAATAATAGCTTTCAGTCGAGCTTAAAGATGGCGCCTTATGAGGCTCTATATGGGCGTAAGGGCATAACGCCTTAATTTTGGACTGAACTCAAAGAAAATCAAATTCATGGAGTTGAATTGGTTAGAGAAGCTGAAGAGAAAGTGAAAGTGATACGAGAGTGTTTAAAAGTTGCCTCGGACAGACAGAAATCCTACTCGGATTTAAAGAGAAAAGATATAGAGTATCAATTCGGGGATAAAGTTTTCTTGAAGTGTCACCATGGAGAAAAGTTCTCAGATTTGGCCGGAAAGGTAAGTTGAGTCCACGTTTCATTGGACCATATGAGATTACCGAGAAAGTTGGGCCGGTAGCTTACCAATTGGCTTTATCGTCAGAGTTAGAAAAGATACATGATGTGTTTCACGTGTCTATGTTACGACACTACCGATCAGATCCTTCGCATGTAATTACCCCGTCGGAGATAGAGATTCATTCGGACATGACTTATGGTGAAGAACCAATTAAGATTTTAGCTCGAGAAGTCAAGCAGCTAAGAAATAAGAGTATTGCCCTAGTGAAAGTATTGTGGCAAAGACATGGGGTAGAAGAAGCTACGTGGGAACCAGAAGAAAGCATGAGAAATCAGTACCCAAACCTATTTGCTGGAAAGATTTTCGAGGATGAAAATCCCTAAGGGGAGAAGAATTGTAACAACCCGATTTAGGGCCTAGTCAGAACGATGGTGCGAGACCAAAAATCCGAAGTAGTAATATGAGTTTTTAAGGTATTTGAGATGTTTGCATGATAATATGAAAGTTTCATGTAGAAATTTTATAAAAATTTCCATAAAAGGGTCCATTAGGACTAAATTGCAAAAGTTGCAAAATATGAGTTTCTAGAAGCTTTTTGTATGAAATAGCTTTAGAATATTAATTAGAAGTCCTTAAATAGCAATTTTCCCAAATCATAAATTTTGGACAACAATGGACATGAGTTAGTAAATGGTTAATTTTTAAAGAGAAGTGCATTTTGGTCATTTATCAATTAAATGATTAAAAAAGGAAAAAGATGATAAAAATTCTTATTCATCTTCTTCCTTGTGCCGAAAATTGGAGAGACTCCATAGCTAGGGTTCTTCAAATTTTGAAGCTTGCTAGTAAGTGCATCCTAGCCCCGTTTTTAATATTCTTCGTATTTTTGGAGTCCTCGTATTATGAATTAGCTATTTTTAGCTATAAAATGAGCTAAGATGCATGTTCAAAAATCTACCCATGTATGACATGTTTGTAAAATGATATTTTATGGAAGATTATGAGAGTTTGATGTTAGATAAACATCTTTTCCTTAGTGAATTTCATGAAAAATGATAGTATGGACTAATTTGTAATAGTTATGAAATTGGTCATACATACTAGAAATAGTGAGAATTGATGATTGTTGTAGTAGAGAAAATGAATCAGCTAAGCATGACGATTAAGAAAGTTGAATGAGAATCATTTTACGAGCCTAAGGGCAAAAGTGTAATTGTGAGAAAGTTCAGGGGCAAAATAGTAATTTTTCCAAAGTATAAGTTAGGAGTCAATTTAGTCAATGTGACTATTAAATGATCTAAATTATTATTACAGATCAAGAAAAATAAAGTCGGATCGAAACCGAGGCAAGAACAAAGTCGAGGACTAAATTGCATATCTACATAAGTTTGGTATATTAAGGTAAGTTTGTATGATTTCTAAGCTTTATGATTACTATCATTGAATTGCTTAGTATAATGTACATTATTACCATGGAAATGCTTAATGATATGTTAAACAAAGAAATTAATGAGATTAAGCATGAGAAAGTCCCGATTGAAGTTGTATTACCTAGGATACTCGATCTATCACATGAAATGAGAAAGTCCGTATAAGACCAAGCCAAGGCATGGCATCGGCAATCAAGTAAGTTATCATGTAAGACCAAGACAAGTCTTGGCATTGAAGAGTTATTATGAGAAGAAGACCCATATAAGCCCAAGCCAAGGCATGGCATTGCTGAGTCTCCAAGCAAAGATGTCATGTAAGTCCAAGACAAGTCTTGGCATTGAAAAGCTATCATGAGATAGCGATCCCATGTAAGTCCAAGCCAAGGCACAGCATTGGTGAGTAACAAGGAAGATTTCATGTAAGTCCAAGCCAAGGCTCGGCATTGACCAGTTCATGAGTAAAGATACCAAGTAAGACCATGTCAAGACATGGCAATGGTAAGTTCCCAAGGGAGCTCACGAGAAAGACATCGTATAAGTCCATGTCAAGACATGGCATCGACATCAAGATGAGAGATTCCATGTAAGACCGTATCTAGGATATGGCTTTGGCATCGAGTAATGTGAAATGAGATTCAGTATCCTCAGTTATTCATAGAAATTCATCGGGCAAATAAGTAAAAAATAAATGAGAACGCAAGAAAGTTAAGCAAGTAAAGCTATCATTAAAGAATGCTAGCTAAGGCTAATTAAGAGTATTATTCATGTTATGAATGATAAAGTTAAGATTATGCTTACCATGACAGAGTATGTTAATCTATATGATTAAGTGATACAGGTACCTCGTTTACTTCACGAGCATGAGACTAGTAAGTATCATGAGATATGTAAGAACCACTATGAGTAAGTAAGCTTAAATAGCTGAAAGTTATGATGATATTGTTTATGCCAAATGGTTTATGTTAAACAAGTATGTTGCTATGTGCATTATATGCAAACTTACTAAGCTAAATGCTTACGTCTTTTATCCTTTCTTTCCATGTAGTCTCGCCAAGCTAATCTTGTGGATCATCGTCATTCGAGCTCAGAACACACTATCAATCGCTATTTTGGTATAGCCATGATGTTTTTATTAAGTATGGCATGTATAGGAAGCATTTCATTTTGATAATATGTCTTAAGAAGGTCAAAAGTATGGGCAATCAAGTTTATTATTCTTTTGAATGTGGCTAAGTGATAGGCCAAGATGGACTAAGTATGTATGTTTATTATGTTCAATGAAGTATACGTCATTGTTCTTGTTAGATGAAGTATTTTAATTGATGTTTGTAACTTGAGATTGATCTTTAATTTCAGGGTGGCAATTGGCTTGGTAAATAGCCTTCAAGTACCCACACGGATAGACACACAGGCGTGTGTCTAAGCCGTGCGTTCCCTGCACCTTAGTACTTTAAGTCAGATTAGACCACAGTCTAAGCCCACGGGCTATCAAGGCCGTGTGAATATAGTCAGTGTCAACCACGATCTAAACCCACAGACGTGTCAAGGCCGTGTGCTATTTGGCAGTGTCCACCACGGGTAGAAGGCACGGGCATGTCTAGGAGTACACGGGCGTGTCCCAAGCCACATGGGCGTGTGACCCCTGTTTTAAGGAAAAGTTTTCGATTGAGTTCCGAAAGTTTCCAGATATGTGTTTAAGGCCTCGTAGGCCTATGAGATGTATGAGTTGTTTAAGAAAGAGAAGTTTTTAATTAGAAAAAAAATTTTATAGCCCGTAAATACAAGTTTAAGCAAGTTCAAGCATAGTAATGTCTCGTATTCGGTCTTATCCTCGGACTCGGGTAGGAGGTGTTACATTTAGTGCTATCAGAGCTACGTTTAGTCGGTTCTAGGACTAACGTGGCATGAGCGCGAGTCTAACTATACATGCCATACGTAAGAATGTTTTTATAATGATAGTGTGACAACTCCTGACGACTTAAATTCTGTTTATACATATAGTAAATGGATCCCGAAAGATCTGTGGCAGATGACGTAGAAAGTAACGCGCCAGCTCCCGCTGAAGGGACGGTGCCGAACAAGAATGAGAATAGACCCACTACGGTGAGTCAAGGAGGAGGAGAAGAGGCTAGAGAAGCCTTCCTCCATATGATGAATAGATGGTATACAGAGTTCCTTCGTACGAACCCGAATACACAACCCCCTTGACCCCCGCCTATTCCTCAACCTATCCCAGTAGCCCCTCAAGTAGTAGAGGTGGCAAGAGGAGTTAAGCCTCCAGTTGATGGGATCAGGAAACATGGGGCAGAAAAATTCCGGGCTAAAAGAGATGATGATCAGGAGAAAGCTAAGTTCTGGTTAGAAAAAACCATCAGGGTATTTAATGAGTTGTCGTGCACATCTGAGGAATGCATGAAATGTGTAGTCTCTCTTTTAAGAGATTCTGCTTACCAATGGTGGAACACCTTTGTGTCGGTGGTACCGAGGGAAAAGGTCACATGGGAATTTTTCCAAGAAGAGTTCAAGAAAAAGTATATCATTCAAAAGTTTGTAGACCAGAAAAAAAAGGAATTTCTAGAACTGAAGCAAGGTAAGATGTTGGTGATTGATTACGAGCACGAGAGTGTGTATCCACTGAGGCCATTATGAGCAAGAGATTCGAAGATGGACTAAATGATGATATCAAATTGTTTATCGCTGTCTTAGAACTAAAGGAATTCGTTGTGCTAGCAGAGGGCTTGTAAAGCCGAAGAGCTAGTAAAGGAGAAGAGAAAATCTAAAGTGGAGTCTCGTGACTCTAGAAAGAGACAGTGGGATAGGTCATTCCAATCCACATCCAAGAAGTCAAGAGATTTCTCCACCTGATCGGCTACTTCCACTGGGTTTTCAAGGAAGGACAAAAGTAAGCAGTATTCGGGAAATAAGGCACAGACGACTTCAGTTGCTAGTGTGGGGAATATCTGATCGGATAGACCCGAATGCCCACAGTGTGGCATACGTCATCTTGGAGAATGTCGAGCGCATGAAAATGCATGTTTCAGATGTGGTTCCCAAGACCACTACATAAAAGATTGTCCTGAGACAACAAAAGAAAAGAGAACTCAGAACCTGAGATTAAGGAGTATGATCAGAGGAAGACCGTAGAGGAACCTGGGAAGTGGGGCAAGTGGAAGAGGTAAGCCTAGAGAGCAGGCCGCGAGACCCGAGGGTAGGGTGCCTGCAAGGACTTACGCCATTCGCGCTCGTGAAGAGGCATCTTCTCCTGATGTTATTACAGGTACCTTTTCTCTTTATGATATCAAAGTTATTGCTTTAATAGATCTCGAATCTACACACTCTTACATTTGCATGAAATTAGTATCCAATATGAGTATGCCTATAGAGTCTACAGAATTTACGGTTAAGATGTCTAATCCTTTAGGCAAGAGTGTATGGCATGATGTTTTTATTAAGTATGGCATGTATAGGAAACATTTCATTTTGAGAATATGCCTTAAGAAGGGCAAAAGTATGGGCTATCAAGTTTATTATTCTTTTGAATGTGACTAGGTGATAGGCCAAGATGGACTGAGGATGTATGTTTATTAAGGTCAATGAAGTATACGGTTCTTGTTAGATGAAGTATTTTAATTGATGTTTGTAACTTGAGATTGATCTTTAATTTCAGGGTGGCAATTGGCTTGGTAAGTAGCCTTCAAATGCCCACACAGATAGACAAACGAGCGTGTATCTAAGCCGTGCGTTTCCTGCACCTTAGTACTTTAAGTCAGATTAGACCACGGTCTAAACCCACCGGTGTGTCAAGGCCGTGTGAATATAGTCAGTGTCGACCATGGTCTAAGCCCATAGGCGTGTCAAGGTCGTGTGCTATTTGGCAGTGTCCACCACGGGTGGAAGACACGGGCATGTCTAGGAGTACACAGGCGTGTCCCAAGCCACATGGGCGTGTGACCCTTGTTTTAAGGAAATGTTTTCGATTGAGTTCCGAAAGTTTCCAGATATGTGTTTAAGGCCTCGTAGGCCTATCAGATGTATGATTTGTTTAAGAACGAGAAGTTTTTAATTCGAAACGAAATTTGATAGCCCGTAAATACAAGTTTAAGCAAGTTCAAGCATAGTAATGTCTCGTATCCGGTCTTAGCCTCAGACTCGGGTATGGGGTGTTACATCTACTCTTAGGTAGGGACTTTTGCTCCTCCACCTAAGCACATCACATTTGAATTAATATCCCAGAAATATCAAAATAAGAACTAATAACACATAATTAAGAACAAATCAAGTAATTATCATATAGTTCAGCAAACGATAACAATATTCATCTTAGGTTTCATTCCCCTGAGGTATTTGAGGGTTTAGTTCATAATCATAAAAGAATACATCTCAGAAGAAAAGATAAAACAAAACATAAGAAAAACTCTAAAACCCCCTGAAGGAATTGAAGAGAGATCCCCCGTCTTGAGTATGACTCCGGCTTCTTGAGATGAATCAACTGGCTTTTCTCGAGTAAATTGCACAATTCTGACCCCTCTGGCTCTGCTCTTTGGCCTCGCTGGCCGCCTAGCTGGACGCCTAGCTGGACTCTCCCTAAAGGTTGGCCTCTAGGGTGTATATATAGGCTCTTGGAATGTGTTTCTTTGCCTCTAAGTATCCTAATCCGAGTGAAATTCCTCTTTGTCACGTCAGGGACACGCCCATGGCACACGCCCGTGTGAATCGTGGCCAGGCCGTGTTCGAGTCTATTAATGAGGCACGGCCGTGTGGTCTTGGGCCCAGGCCGTGTCGATTTTGTGTTATGGCCCATTTACTCTATTTTTGGGCCCATTTCTCGTTCTTTTCATCCTCATATGCTCTCTTGAGTATAAAACATGAAATTAAAGGATTACGAGCACCAAATTACATAATTCAAGGGATAAATCATCCAAAAGAATGCTAAATGTGGGCTTAAAATATGTTACTATTACGGTTTATCAAATACCCCCACACTTAAGCTTTTGCTTGTCCTCAAGCAAAATTCTCAACTCACAATTAAAACGAAATTCCTTGATTCATAATATTCATCAATAGTGTTTCATCATAATTCAAAGATAATTCATACATGGATAATTAATTCATACATGGATAATTCAACTCAAAGAGTCCTAAAGATTCAAACAATCAAAGTCATACATTTATAGCACGAAAACATAGGCGTTTCCCTTTACCTGAATAATTACCTCTGATTCAAAACCGACAAAGGTTGACATCCTCACTAAAGATTCACTCAAATTACTCGAGGTGTTTAAGGTTCAAGAAAAAGCACTCATAAATCAAACATGAAAAGTTAATCCCATAGGCTTGCATGAAAATCAAATCTCCACCACTGTAAAATGAGATGGTAAACAAATCAAAAGGTCTTTAACAGGGTTGTAATGGGGCTTGGGTTAAAGGTGTGGATAAAGGCTGAACTAGAGGGTTAAAAATCGAGATTGAATTGACAAATTACCTAACCATAAACAATGAGCTATTAATAAATAATTACATCAATTGAAAACTTGTAATACTAATACTAATAGTACGAGCTTCTTCTTCAGTAATTGGAATTTAAACGTATAAGCTCATTTAATCACATAACTAATAATGAATATACTTCGATTTTTTTAAAGAACAAATCAAGTACATAATAAAGGATGAATTTACTGCTAAAATAAAGATCATAGGTAGGTAACTGATCAAATCAAATCTCGACAAAAAGGTAGTCAAAAGGAATGATAATAACAAATACAAAGGGTTTGGGGTTAATATTTGTGGGTGAGTCAATAAAAAGGGTTGTTGGGATCAAAGGGGGTTCACTAGGGGTTAATTATGAAGGTAGGCTTTTAGTGGAGTAAGTGGGTTAAAACCTAGGTGCCTTTATCATCTCTGTATATCAAATCAAAGGTGTGGACACGACATGTATAATCAATGCAAGTTGTTGACACACTCATAATCAAAAAGTGAGCAAGAAAAAGAATATATGCTCTACAAGGCTCAAAATCTCACAAAATTCATGGGTATTTGATGTCAACCTTGCTAATTTCAAACTTCAAAGTAATATTCAAATTCAGGTAGACAACCTTGCAAAAATTTTAATTCTAAAAAATAGACTTATCATGCTCGATTCTCTAGTATCCTTCAAATTTAATCATCGATGCACAATTAATTATGACTTAATCCAAAACATATCAATAAAAATCATGAATCACAGGAAATTTCATTCTCATGATAATGTGAGAAAATTACTTAAAGACAAGATATCATTCAGGGATTTGAGAATAATGCAGAAAGTTAGGCACTTTCTTGAAATAAATATTCACCCCCCACACTTAAGATGTACATTGCCCTCAATGTACAAAGATATATATATGAAATGTAAGAGAAAGGGAGAGGTGAAACTTCCTGAATTTGGATGGTTTCCTCGAGTTGGGAGTCCCGAGGTGTGGTGGCTGCTACCGAGCTCTGCACTAGATGAAGAAATTGGGAAGCTCGTAGAGAATTAGCCAGGAAATATTAAGACACATTTAAAATAAACTAATTATGTATTTAAAGACAAGAAAGATAAAGAGGAATAGTGTAAAAATTGAAATAAAACTAAAAGAAAAGATGAATGGACTGAAAAGTCCTTATTGTTGGATGGTTCGCGAGGTGAGTGTGATTTCTAAGGCTGCGGTGGGGTGGCTATGGTCGTGGTCGTGGTGATTCCCTAGCAGCCTTTAGAACCTAAATCAAAGAAAACGAAATAGAATAGATTAAACTAAGTAAAAGAAAAATACAGAAAAGGAAAATAAAGGAGAAGTGAAAATGAAAAGAGAAATTAAATGGACTCAAAGGTCCTTTTCCTGTCGAGTTAATGAAGCGGCCGGCATTAACTTATGTAGATCGATCTCCCACAGGGAGACTGTGCTTGGACCCTTCTGCTTCTTCGACATAGGTATTGTGGAGATCAAAGGTTAGAAGAATAATATGAAAGGGGAAAGATCTGAACAAGAAAAGGGAAAGAAGATGGTATGGAAGAAAAGAGATGGGGAGTAGGTAAGAAGAAGGAGGGGTGGGGTGGTTTAAATAGAATTTTGGGGTCTGTACATCCCCACGCCCGTGTACCATGGGCGTGGTGTGTCACACGGCCGTATCGCACGGCCGTCTTGTGCTTCGTATACTTCTCCCATGCCCATGTTCAGGTCGTCACGCCCGTGTATGATCTAACAGTGTCTGCCACGACCGTATCGCACGGCCGTGGCGTGGTAGTTGGAATCCGTGACTCGAAGATATTATTTGTTCTGACTCGTACCATCTCTTCCCTGTCAGTATGGAGATTCGTGGTGTCCACACGGCCACGGCCACGGCCTTGTGCAAGGCCGTGTGGCATGAAAATCTGCACTTTTTGTTAGCTTATAATTAGATGCTGAAGTAGAAATAAAAATAAAAATAAAGTAATGTAAAAGTTAATAGAGTTAGTACTCGGATTGCCTCCCAAGAAGCGCTTGTTTATAGTCTTAAGGTAGACTTACCTCTCATTCGCATATTCATGGTGCTTTGAAGGGTTGAACATCCTCTCTCATGCTATCTGTCTTACTAACAGTATATAGTTCAAGTCGAGTAGCATTTATTTTGAAAGTGTCGATTATAGGATTACTTACCTCGATTGTTCCGTATGGGAAAACATTGATTACCTTAAAAGGGATTTCTTTGTTTGTATTAGGATCAGAGGAGATATTTGTGGGTGTACTTTATCTAACAATACCTGATCTCCGATTTTGAATTTTTCTGTCCCATAAAGTGGCTTTTATTCTGCTTCTTGTATCCCTAGTTTTTCCTTGAAATGCTTCTTCCATTCGTCTAGTTCATCGATTTAAAACCTTCGTTCCTCCTGAGTTATTTCTTTGTTGGCACTGGGTCTAGGATCAGGTTCAGTTGTGTTCTTTTGTGGTGCTCCCTGAAAAGAAGGTTTAACCGAATGGTTATGAATATAATTTACGTTCTCACCTTGATTATTCGATGTCCTAGCCGAATCGAGAGCTTGAAGAGTGACTGTCTCGTCACCTACACAGAGTATGAGTTCACCTGCGTCGACATCTATTTTAGTCTTGGCAATTGCTAAAAATGGTCTTCCTAAAATTAAGGGGGTCGTGTTGTCCTCATCCATGTCTAAAGAGACAAAGTCTACTGGGAATACAAATTTATCAATTTTTACGAGTACATCTTCGATTATACCCCTAGGAATTCTAACAGTTTTATTAGCTAATTGAATGCTCATCCTAGTTTGTTTGGGTTTCTCTAGACCTAGTTGTTTAAACATTTTATAAGGCATGACATTTATGCTTGCCCCTAAATCAGCTAACGCATTATCAATAGGTAAACTACCAATTAAACATGGAATTGTAAAACTCCCTGGATCTTTTAATTTTTGAGGTAGTTTATTTTGCAACATTGCTGAGCACACTGCGTTTAATTCGATATGCGATTCCTCATCTAACTTCTACTTGTTTGTCAATAGCTCTTTTAAAAATTTCCTAGAATCTGGCATCTGCGAAAGAGCTTCAAGAAATGGTAAGTTAATATGTAAGTTCTTTAAAAGTTTAAGAAACTTACCGAACTGTTCCTCTGTGTCGTCTCTCCTCATTGCTTCGGGATATGGTATGCGAGGTTGGTATTCTTTGATTACCGGTTTTAGCTTTTTATTACTTACCTCAACCTTATCTTCTTCTACCATATTCTCTTGCCTTAAATTGGGCTCATCTAACCCTTCACTATGGCTTGAATTTTCTCCTTTGGGTTAGTCTCGGTGTTGCTTGGTAGGCTTCCTTGTGGTCTTTCAAAGATCAGCTTAGCAAGTTGCCCTAACTAGTTTTCGATCCCTTGAATCGATACTTGTTGATTTTTAAGTGTTGTCTCGGTATTTTGGAAACGTGTTTCTGAGACTGCTATGAATTTTGTTAGCATCTCCTTAAGGTTCGGCTTCTTTTCCTGTGGGTAGGGCTGTTGTTGGAAGTTTTGAGGGGGTTGTTGTCTTTGATTTCTTTGACCACCCCATGAGAAATTAGGGTGGTTCCTTCAACCTGGATTATAAGTATGACTGTAAGGGTTATTTTGAGATCGGAAATTGTTACCCATATAGTTCATTTGTTCACTCTCCATGCCCTGTCCGTAGGGTGGGTACTCAGGATTCGCCACGCCTCCACTTGTTTGGCACTGCATAACTGGATGTACCTGCGAGGAACAAAAACCATCAATCTTTTTATTTAACATCTCTACCTGATTTGTTAGCATGGTTACTGCGTCGAGGTTGAAAACTCCGGCTGCTTTTGTTGGCCTTGTCCTTGTAACTTGCCACTAATGGTTATTCAATGACATCTCATCTATAAACTCGTAGGCTGCTTCAGGAGTTTTGTTATTCAGAGTTCCGCCGGTTGCTGATTTGATTAATTGCCTTGTTGAAGGGTCACACCGTTGTAGAAAGTTTGGACCTGTAGGCACAAGCGTAATCCATGGTGTGGGCATCTCCTCAACAAATCTTTGTATCTCTCCTATGCATCATAAAGTGTCTCTAAATCCATCTGCACAAAAGAAGAGATATCATTCCTTAACGTGGCAGTTTTAGCCGGTGGAAAATATTTTAATAAAAATTTCTCGGTCATTTGATCCCATGTAGTGATTGACCCTCGTGGAAGAGAAGGCAACCACTGTGTGGCTTTATTCCTCAAAGAGAAGGGAAATAACCGAAGATGAATGGCATCATCAGTAACGCCATTTATTTTGAAGGTATCACAGAATTCTAGAAAATTCGCTAAGTGTGTGTTAGGATCCTCATCCTGCAAACCATCAAACTGAACAAACTGTTGTATCATCTGTATAGTGTTAGGTTTCAGTTCAAAATTATTTGCAGTAATAGTAGGTCTAACGATACTTGACTAAGTTTCTGTTAAATTAGGTTTAGCATAATCATACATAGTTCGAGGAGCATGATGTTCGGCTGCCTCTGGAGGTAGCAGATTATTCTCAGCCAGACTTCTTGCTCTTCTTCTATGTATTTTAAGCTTCGCCTTATCTCTCTACGATTTCTGCGAACTGTACCTTCAATATCACTGTCGTAAATTAGGGGTCTTGTAGGGAACCTTCTAGTCATAAACTAGAGGTACCTAAAAGGAGTAAAAGAACAAAAATCAGCAAAAATAAAACAAAGTAAGAAATTGCAGAAAATAAAAAATATGGCTAAAGTAATAAAAATTGATCTTTCTTAATATTCTGGTTCCCCGACAATGGTGCCAAAAACTTTGATCGTGTGCTGTCAGAGTCTTAAAAATTTATATAATGAATGATCGAGCCTAGAAACTAACTGTGACAACGATTAAGGCAAGCGCACCTATCGAACAGTAGTATAGCTAGTGGCAAGATCGGATTGTCAAACCCAAAGGAACCTTAAGTACTAATACTAACTTTCTCTTTATTATTTAGCCTAAGAATTAAAGGAATTTTTATTTAATCTAAAATTAACTAACAACTAAGCTAAAGATACAAAGACAAAGAGAATGAATTTGGGAAAGTACTTTGGGAAAAACCAATTGATAAAGACAATACCCGAGGAAGAATCCACCTAGACTTCACTTGTTATCTAACTCTGAACCAGACGATGTATTCACTTGACTTGATCTGTAGGATTCCCTAAGTTATCTTAATACCTCCGTCGAGGCTACTAACGTCTAACCCTAGGTTGATTAATTGAAATATCTTTCTAATTAAAACCCCTAGAATTGCATTAACTCGATCTATGGACTCCCATATTAGGTTTCACCCTAATCCGGCAAAATCTCGTCACCCTATGTCTAGGCGTGCGATCAACTCCGCTTAATTATGCTAGATTTACTCTTAGGCAGGGACTTTTGCTCCTCCACCTAAGCACATCACACTTGAATTAATATCCCGGAAATATCAAAACAAGAAATAAGAACACATAATTAAGAACAAATCAAGTAATTATCATATAGTTCAGCAAATGATAACAAGATTCATCTTAGGTTTATCCCCCTCAGGTATCTGAGGGTTTAGTTCATAATCATAAAAGAATACATCTCAGAAACAAAACATAAGAAAAACTCTAAAACCCCCTGAAGGAATTGAAGAGAGATCCCCCGTCTTGAGTATGACTCCGGCTTCTTGAGATGAATCATCTAGCTTTTCTTAAGTAAATTCCACAATTCTGACCCCTCTGGCTCGGCTCTTTGGCCTTGCTGGCCGCCTAACTGGACGCCTAGCTGGACTCTCCCTAAAGGTTGGCCTTTAGGGTGTATATATAGGCTCTTGGAATGTGTTTCTTTGCCTCTAAGTATCCTAATCTGAGTGAAATTCCTCTTTGTCACGTCAGGGACACGCCCATGGCACACGCCCATGTGAATCGTGGCCAGGCCGTGTTCGAGTCTATTAATGAGGCACGGTCGTGTGGTCTTGGGCCCAGGCCGTGTCGATTTCGTGTTATGGCCTATTTACTCTATTTTTGGGCCTATTTCTCGTTCTTTTCATCCTCCTATGCTCTCCTGAATATAAAACATGAAATTAAAGGATTAAGAGCACCAAATTACATAATTCAAGGGATAAATCATCCAAAAGCATGCTAAATGTGGGCTTAAAATATGTTACTATTACGATTTATCAATGTGAATTCATGACTATGTTAGCATATGTGCTAAATCATGTAATTTAGTGATACAGGTAACGCGATTAGTTAAAAGTTACTGGATTATGTTGAAATTGATATGGGAAAGAGTAAATGGGAATAAGTATAAGTAAGTACTTTTATTCCTTTGAGATTATGCTACCATTGTTCCATGAAAAGAATGTTTGTAGTTGGAGTAAATATGTTATCCTAGTATTTCATGCAAACTTACTAAGCTATATGCTTGAAAGTTGCAGACGTCGGAGTTCAAAAATCACACTACCGACATCACTTTGGTATAACAATTTAGATGTATTTTGAGTATGGCATGTATAGGACTTGAGCATTTTGTTAAGTTGTAATTGTTAGTCAAAGTATTGGCTAAGTAAGTTATTAAAGTCAATTTGTAAATGGCCTTATAAGTTAGGAAAATGCTTGGCAAATTCTATTGCTTAATGAAGATGAATTTCATGAAGTATATGTCCTTTGTATATCTTGATCTTTGAGTTCCTAGAGATACCTTTGATTTTCTTTAATGTTGGAATGAGTTTATAGATGTGCCATTGGGATAGGAGTTGTACATGTTGAATTGAGTTGGTGTATATCTGTGTGCCATGTAGAGTGGTAAAAGGGCTTGGTAGATAGCCTACTAATTGTCCACATGGGCAGACACACGAGCGTGTGTCTAGACCATATGGGAGGCACGGCTTGCACAAGGGCGTATGCCCAGGCCGTGTGAAGTCTGCACCTTGCACTTGGAATTTAAACCGCCACACGGCTAAAGCACACTGACGTGTGCATAGACCGTGTGGATATGTCAGAATGCTAAGGTTTGGCACACGGGCTAGGGCCATGGGCGTGTCAATGCCGTGTGACTTTAGTCAGAATCGACCACGGGTGGAAGACACGGGCATATCTTAAGGGCACACGGGCATGTCCCTAGACCAACACGGGCGTGTGGCCCCTGTTTTATTGAAAAGTTTCTCGAGTTCATAAAAGTTTCCGAAAAAATTCCCAAACCTCTATGAGGTATGTTTAGGGCCTCTTAGGCCGAGTATTCGCAAGCGATGGGTTTAAACAAAATTTTATAACCCTACTTGAGGCGTTTAAGCAAAGTTAGTTAGGTAACACCCAAAACTCGGTTCCAGCTTGAATACGGGTAAAGGGTGTTACATTTAATGGTATCATAGCTACGGTTTAGTCGGTTCTAGGACTAACGTAGCGTAAGTATGAGTCTAGCTATACATGCCATACATATGAGAATCTATATAATGATAGTGTGATGACTCCTGACGGCTTAAATTGTATTTTCGTATAGTTAATGGATCCTGATCCTGATCCTGATCGAGCAGTAGCTAATGATGCTGCAAGTAATGCGCCAACTCCTGCCCAAGGGACCACGTCAGTTGAAAGTAGACCCGATACTTTGGGTCAGGGAGAAGAGGTCCGAGAAGCCTTTCTCCAAATAATGAGTAATTGGTATACAGAGGACGTCCGAGCAAATCTGAATGCTCCACCTCCTCCACCCCCACCTATTCCTCAGCCTACTCATGTAGCGCCCCAAGTGGTGGAAGTTGTAAGAAGAGAAAAGCCTCCTGTTGATAGAATCCAGAAACAATGGGCAGGCCTCACAATACTCGATTCAGCCCTTGTTAAATTAGGCTTAGCATAGTCGTACATAGTACGAGAAGCAGGATTTTCGGCAACCACCGGGGTAGCGGATTATTATCAGCCATCCCCTCGGCGATATTGGTATCGTCCTCTTGCTCTTCCTCTATGTATTGTAGACTCCGCCTTATTTCCTTACGATTTCTTCGAGCGGTACTCTCTATCTCACTGTCAAAAAGTAATGGTCCTGACGAGTTTCTTCTAGTCATAAATTAAAAATACTTGCCAGAAGCAAATAAAAGAAAAGTTAGCAAATTAAAATAAAAGCAAAAATAAATTGCAATAAAATAAAAAAATGGCTAAAGTAATAAAAATTAAGCATTCCTAATATCTTAGTCCCCGGCAACGGCGCCAAAAATTTGATGGGCTCGAAATTAACTAATATTTCGACAAAGGCAAGCGCACCTATCAAACAGTAGTATAGCTTTGGTGAGTCCGGAATATCGTATCCTCAAGGACTAAAATTACTAGTAATGGCTATCTTTTAATTATCTAGCCCAATAATTAAAGGATTTTGTTTTGATCTAAAATTTAACTAACTAATTAACTACGAACGCGACAAAGAGTGAAGAAGGTATCGAATGAATAAAGACAATACCCGAGGAAGAATCCACCTAGATTTCACTTATTATTCTGACTCTGAATTAAATGATTTATTCAATTGCCTTGATCCGTAGAAATCCCTAAATTATGTTAATATCTCTTTCGAGATTAAGAACAACTGACTCTTGGTTGATTAATTGAAATCTCTTTCTAATTAAAACCCCTATTGTCGCATTAACTCGATCTTTGGATTCCCTTATTAGATTTGACTCTAATCCGGTAGATTTATGTCATCCTATTTCTAGGGTTGCAATCAACTCCGCTTAATTATGCTAGATCTACTCTTAAATAAGGACTTTTGCTCCACTGAATAAGCTCATCAAACTTGAATTAATATCCTAAAAATATTAAAACAAGAGTTAAGTAACATAATTAAGAACAAGTATTTATCATGTAATTCAGATAATTAAATAATAAGATTCGTCTAGGTTTCGTCCTCCCTAAGTATTTAGGGAGTTTAGTTCATAATGTAAAAGGAAAACATCTGAGAATAAAGAAAACAACAAGACATAAAGAACCCAAAAACTTCTAAGGAACTTGATAGAGATCTTCAATCTTGGAATGGATCTGGTTCCGAGATGATTCCGACGGCTTCCTTTGAATAATTTTTTCGTTCTACTCTATGTGCCCTGCGTGCCCTTTAGGTCTTCCTCTGGGGTGTATTTATAGGCTTTAGGAGGCTCAGAAATCCTAAAAATTGGCTTTTTCCGCGTGAAAACAAAGCAGGGTACGGCAAGGACACGGGCGTGTGCTCAACCTGTGTAAGAATGCGCATGCCGTGTGGGAATTTGGGTGAATCACGATCGACGGGCTGGCACACGGGCGTGTGTCCAGCCCGTGTGGTTCACACGGGCATGTGCTCCCCCCATGTGGTTCTGGCTTAGTCGTGTAGATCCTTAAGGTGGCCCATTTTGTTTTGGCCCGTTTTCTACTCTTTTCGCTTTCCTGTGCTCACCTAAGTATAGAAATACAAATTTGAAGGTTTAGGAGCATCTAATTCACAAAATTATATAAATAAACATCCAAAAACACGTTAAGCGTGGGATTAAAATGTGTTACTTTTATGATTTATCATAAATCTACCATATTAGAGTCAAATCTAATAGGGGAATCCATAGATCAAGTTAATGTGAAGATAGGGGTTCTAATTAGAAAGAGATTTCAATTAATCAACCTAGAGTCAGTTGTTCTTACTCTCGAAATAGATATTAACATGATTTAGGGATTTCTGCGGATCATGACACAAGTGAATAATTCGTTTAATTCAGATTCATAATAAAAGGTACAGTCTAGGTGGATTCTTTCCTGGGTATTTTCCATATCATTGGTTAATATTTGATTATTTCTCTGTTGCGTTCTTAGTTAAATTAGTTTAGTAAATTTAGACTAAAACACATCACCCCAAATTACCGGCTAAATAATAGAAAAACAATAATTACTAATACTTTTAGTCCTCGTGGATACGATATTCTCTACTCACCATAGCTATACTATTGTTTGATAGGTGTGCTCGCCTTTGTCGTATTTATAATTAGTTTAGTGATCATCAGAAACGAATTGGTGAATTGGTGAACAAATAACAAGTTTGTATTAGATTTTGGAACACAAAGCATATTATCTAACAAAAAATTTTGAGAATTGTGAAAAATAATATTGAATACAATATGGGTGATGGGTAAGCTTTTACCATTGGTGAGATCCACTTCATCAACACCTAAATATTCAGAGTGAATGCTTAGGTTTTCTAGTTCAAAAGCCAAAGGTTGCTCTAGTTTCAGTTATCACGATTTGATAGGTGTAGTGAGAGATAAGGTGTAACTGGTTGTTGCTTTGGAGTTGTAATTGGTGTAGTTGTTGTAGTAAGACAACATTGTTTGGAGGTGCGTCCTCAACCTTGTCAATTGTAACAAGTGAAGGTGGAAGGCTCAATATTGGGGAGAGTCGAAAGCGCACAACAAGAAGTAGATTGGTATCCCTTACACCTATTTCCACAACCTTTGCCTCTTGTGCCACCAACCATGTTTTGCCAAGTGGTATAGTACCAACAATGATGGAAGGATGGAGTGAGCCCCTTAAAATTTTTAACTACATTTCTTCAAAAAGGAGTAACCCAAATAAATCAAAGGAAATAGACGTTAACCTCGTTTTTGAATATTGCGTGTGAAGGGTCTATAATCTAGGCTAAGATTTCACAATATATGATCATTCTTAGAGATGACAACATCTACTGCAACAAGTTGGTCAAAAAGTCGATTGGTAAAATCTACGTAAGTGGTAATGGAGTCATTGTCTAGAGACAAAGCATAAAACGCATTTTTTTTAAAGTGCAAACTTTAGCTCAAGAATCTCTACAATTGAGGCTACATTTAGTGTATTCTCAGAATCTTTGGGTGGAGGTTTGAAGCCGATGAATCAATTGTTAGCCACGAAGCAATGAAATAATTTGTCTTCCAAAGAAGGTAATTCGAGAGAGTGAGCTTTATTTTATTTGATTATGCAACTAAGAGAAATACGTGAGAGCTGAAAAATAAGAATGATGATTGAGAGACCATGAAGGCTCGGATAAGAAAAAAGTTTAAACCGTGTATGGCAAAATTGATACCATAAAGAAATGTACAATTGATTGTAAATGGCACACACGAATTTATTATCATTTCCAAAGTATATATAGTGGTCATAGGGATAAACTTGTTAAGTTGAAATTTAAAATATACAACAAAAATCCCTTTAAATTGGGATGATAAATTAGACTAAATTTGAATTTTAATTATGATTAAGATAGTGTTTAACTATTCTCCGACATAAACCCAAATTAAGCAGAGAAATCGGTTATGTTAAGTATCTGTCAGTGGTTCCGAAGGTTAAAGAGACAATAGTGTTTCCCTGGCATGTGATGTATGCTCGCTGGCTCCACTGTTCTTTTTCTGACAGAGAAGTCTTCTGTTTTGTCTCTTAGTCATGCTTATATATTCTCTGATTTAAGTTTTTTTCAATCTACCCTTAAAACAGTTTATCAATTTTCTCCCTCCCAAACTCAAATTATGTCTACTTCGTCTTCGTCTTCGTCTTCGTCTATTTGGTCAGTTTCTTATAGAAAGCTTAAGTTCTTTTCTAGAATCCGTAGGTTTTTGCAATCCAAAGCCGTAAGGAAGGGATCATACGGGTCTTCCTCAACGTCCGATAATTCAAATAAGTTAAGAACAAAAGACAACAATGATAAAGATGAGGAAGATCATCAGCTAGTTATGGAGAAAGAAAGCGAGCTGGATGGTTCCGTGGTGTTACAAAAATCTGTGAAGAGGCTCCACTTTGGGAGCTGGGAAGAGAAAGAGATGGCTGCTATAGCTATTGAGCAACTCGCTAAAGAAGACGTTAAGGCAAGGAAATTGATGGCAGAGCTTGGAGTTATACATATGCTTGTTTCCATGGTGGCTACTGAGGTAGTTGGTCGCCATCGAGCCGCTATTAAGGCGTTGATCCAGCTTGCTAATGGAACTTCTACGTAAGTTTTCCTATATTTTCACTTCATTTCTTGTATTTTGGGTTGAATTCATGGCATCCGAGTTAATGGTATGTTAATATCATGTAAGACGCAGTGAGCTTTCAAATATTTAACATAATCATAAATGATTAAATGTTTATGAGGAGCTGCTTCTTGTTGTTTAAAGAAAATGGTATTGAGTGGAGCCCGAATCAGTTGAGATTTTAAGGGCAGGGTTACCTCAAGTGGTAGGTCACTTAGCCCAATTTAAGTTGGCAGTTTTTGAGATGGGAAATTAGGTCCCCAGATTCTCAGCTGCTTTGTTTTTGCTGAGATTAATAACACCATAAATTACCCTGGTTTTCAGCCTGAATAAACCTTTCTCATCCACCCTCCAGACTGTTTTTAAGTTATCGAGACTTGGTCATGTGCAGTTGAGCATTTAACTTTTTAAACATTAATGGCACTGAAAATGAAATGAGATTTACAGATCAAGGCACGAGTTGGAACTTGCAAGCACAGATTATGTAATTAAGCAAATGATTTTTTATTTATCCTATTGAAAATCCAGAGGCCGTAAGTTGTGCTGCCTGTCTACATGATTTTCAACTATATAAAAAAGCTTTCAAAAATTAAACATCCATATTCATATTGTTTTGTATTAGGTAAAATTCTGCTATTAGATCTTGTATTTTGTGCAAGTTGTAGATTTAGTACCTGTATTTTAATTTGATTAAATTTAGTTTAAAATTTTATTTATGAATAATTGATAGCATTTAAATCTATTTGGTTAATTTATGCTATTAGTCCTGTATTATATAAAAAGTTATAGATTTAATCTATGTTCTCCAATTGGATTATTGTTATTCACTATATTTTTTTTTAATTTGATTAAATCTATTAACTAATTTTCTTTGTAAATAGTATATAGAAATAACAAGTTGACATAGCATTCCACATTTAATATGTTTGATGTATCAAATAGAAAAATCATAGAACTTAACTTAATAAATTTAACCGTTACCATTTGATCACGACTAAAATTTTTAAATTCTAAAAATACAAAAACTAAAAATAACTAAATTAAAATACAAATATTAAACCCACAACTTGTGCAAACTAAAATGTGTAATAGAAGAATTTCACCTTTATTTTACTTGACTGGCTGGTCATTTCTCCTCCCACAAATTTTTATTTTATATTTTCTATTTGGCGAGTCTTGTTCTACGCACTAACGGAGCACTTTTGGTTTATGATCTCTTCTGCCCATTAAATTACTATTATTTCTTCTATTATTCAACTAAGGCTTAGATGTCATTGCTTGTCAAACCCTCAACTTAGATAAAAAGTTCAATCACTTTGTGCTTTGTTTCCTAACCCTATTTTTGTTTGTCTTTGCTTCAGAAACAAGGCTTTAATGCTAGAGGCTGGAATACTATCAAAATTACCAAAAGATATTAACGTTGTAGATGAACAAACAACGCAGGAATTTGCAGAACTGTTATTATCCTTATCTTCTATATCAAATACGGATTTCTGTCCGAGCAAGCCGGAGATCCTCCAGTTTCTGATTGGCATACTTGAGTCACCTTGTAGCTTTGAAACTAAGGAACTTTGTTTAGGTGTATTATATAACTTGTCTGCTGTGTTAGAGAATGCTGGAGCTTTAGTTTCTAATGGAGTCGTCCACACGCTTCTGAACCTATCTTCTTCGTTCAAAGAACTTTCAGAGAAAGCGCTTGCAGCGTTAGGTCATTTGGTGGTGACATTAATGGGGAAAAAGGCAATGGAAGATAGTTCAATGGTACCGCAAAACTTGATCGAGATTCTAACATGGGAGGATAAACCCAAATGCATAGAATTATCGGTTTACATTCTAATGATTTTAGCTCATCAAAGCTCGACTCAAAGGGATAAAATGTCAAAGGCAGGGATCGTTCCTGTACTCGTTGAAGTGTCCTTAGTGGGAAGCCTTTTAGCTCAAAAGAGAGCAATGAAATTGTTGCAGTGGTTTAAAGATGAAAGGCAAACAAAGATGGGACCTCATTCAGGACCACAGACAGGAAGGGTTCCATTGGGTTCACCATTGCATCCAAAGGAGGCTCAAGAAGGGAAGAAAATGATGAAAAATTTGGTGAAGCAAAGTCTTCAAAAGAATATGGAAATGATTACTCGAAGAGCAAATGCTGGTGGTGGTGGTGTTGATTCATCTAATCTCAAATCATTGGTTTCTAAAAGCTTGACTTTCTAAGTTTTCTTTTTAGTCATCAAAATTTTGTTTTGGGAACGCAATTCTTTGAAAATGGAATGTAATTATGACACTATTTCTTAAAGTTGGAGACTGTGTAGATAGGGTTTTCATTAAATCGAAATCATCAATGAAACAACTGATTAAAAGTTATTGAGCCATCTCTTTTTTAATATATGTACAAGTAAGTTGAAAAAAATAATCATTTTTTATTTTCCGGAATCATATCTTCATAATTTTTATCGGTAAAAATGTTGTTTATGTTGTTATAGTAGACACTAAAAAAAATCAGCACAAGATGAATAATATGATCAACAAGAGGATAATTCCTAAAGAAAATAAATTATAAATGATCAGACCATTATAGAGGGACTAATTCCTAAAGAAATACATATATAGCGACCTTTTACAAAATTTTACCTATTTCTGCTCTATTCTTTTTGGTACATTATTTCTGTTCTTCACGAGTTGGGGGTTTGGACTAACTGAACAAGGGTTTAATCAGAATCTTTCCTTCTTCGATTTTTTCGGAGCTTTCGACGCTTAAGAGAAGTCTGTAAGTCTGTTAAAAAAAGTATAATTTTTATTCTTTTTTCTCTTTCATAGTTTAGTTAAGTTTTCTTTTGAAGTTCATGTCAAGTTTTAGTTCATAATTTAGTAAGAAGTCTCAGAGGTTGTTTGCATTGATCATCTAAACTTTGTTTTGTTTTTAATCGTCTAATAATCTAACAGTTTACTGATAAAAGGTATTTTTGCTTGTTGATCATCTGGGTTTTCCCTTTTTCTTTTAAATTTTCTGCTTCTGCATAATGATTATATGATTCTTTTTATACACTTTTTCTTATTTCAGATTATGAAATTCTTTTTCTTTGGCTTAAGTTTGTTATATATATGTTTTCTGTTCTGGTTGTGAATAACACTTATTTCTCTTGGATTTGGACATGGACAATCTCAGCTTGTTTATTGCTTGTCTCATTATATTCTGGGGTTAAATTTTGAAGTTGTGATGGTCAAATCTAGATTGATGCTTACAACTTTGAACAGTTGGGTTCACTCTTCCTCTTGAGTTCTTAAAATCTTTGAAGCAGTCCCTCTGTATTTGACTGTCTGTTAGACTTTTACCTACTTGAGATACTTAAACTGGGAAAAAAATAGATTTCACTGCCTGTAAAATTTTCGAAGCTCTACGACCATTGGTTCCATTCAGTTCTAGATGTTGCAACTCGAAGCAAAAACTTCCAATGCTTTTGACTGCTACACCGGAATTTTGGGGACTTGTCTACATGTTCATTTTTTGCTTTTGTGATTTCAGCCTGTTTTTGCTGAAATTTTATTTGCTTTCGTGGACTTGAACTATGATCACAAGCATTGCTGGAAATATGATGTTGTAGCATGTTTCTGGGAAATTGAGTTTGGTCTAGTCGTTCCTTGTTTGTACTTGGATGTCGAGTTTCACTAACGTAAGTCTTGAACCAGGGTATTCTGCAGTTAATGTAACACCCTAGTGGATTAAACCTGTTTCTGTGTCTGAAAAGTGAACTAAGTCATCCATATTTCAATTCAATATGGATAGCAAATTTAAAGGCATAGTTTGGGTTGGTAACATTTATCAGAGGTTTGAAGCTTTGTGCTTGGAGATGGATGATATGGTCTGCCAGGTATTGTTTACCATTCATCCTTTTGCTGTTGTAAAGCTAGAATATGAACACTTTTACTGCTTCTATATGCATAAATGAAGTTCGGTATTGGTGCTTTATTTTCTGTATCTTAATGAAATTTTCCAATGCTTCTAATATCTCATAATTTTGATGTTAGGAAACATTCCAATACGTTGAAGACCAGTTGCAGACTGTGGGAGCTAATGTTAGGCAATTCTGTACAGAACTAATGCAAGAAGTGCTCCCTTCATCTCCTACCAATTCGAAGGAAGAACTTAACTTGTCTCTATTGCAAAATGCTGCTGTCACCGCCAATAAAGATTCAGACATAAGTGTTAATAAAGATTGCATTCAGAAAGAACTGATCCATGTCAAATATATTAAAAATATACATTTAGGTTCATCTTCAGGGCAAAGCACAGAGAATGAGCGTGGCTTGGCTCAAGCATGCAAGAATGAAGCTCATGACTCTGATTCTACTCTAGATGACGCCTTATTAGAATCAAAGGGTAGGTATTCATTCTGTTGGTATGATATATCCATCTATCCTTTTTTTTCTTTCTAAAATGGTCTCCGCATTAAATTAAAATAACCAGTTGCATTCGGTTGTGGAATCAAAGGATTAGTGAAAGTGATGAGATTAAATGATTTTATTGCAGCTGTTCCGAAATTGGAACTAGAAACTGTTCCAGCTTCTGTTCCATCGCATAATAAGGTGAAGCTTGAAGAAAGCTGCATTGTGGTGGACAGCAGTGAGCTTCATTCTCTTTCTAATGAATTACAAGAACGCCGATCATTCAAGGTAGGATACTCTCACCCTCCATCGTATATTTTGGTAAAAATTCAGGCGCCTCACGGATGTTTAGCTTGACATGAACAACCTCTTTCAGAAATGCTTAGTTGTTGTTTTGTGGGACAGGAGAAGTTTCAGGAGGCTTTTTCTTTGAAGTCAAGGTTATGGAAGCCTGATGATGAGCAGCATCGAAACAGTGTTGAGCAATCCAGTGAAAGCAATAAATCTGAGTCACAAGAAATGGGATTTTCCGAATCGGATTGGGAGATTATTTAGATAAAGTTAAAATGAATTTTAGAATAAGAGAGGACATTTACATGGTTTGAAAAAATGGAGAGAACAAGGCAGTCTAGTAGGCATGATTTGATGGAGAGTTGTTGTCTAAATTGCAGTGTTTCCTTCTATTAATCAGATAACATTAGTATTAATTTCATCTTTTAATTACGAACAAAGCATTAATCAACGTGCAAAAACTCATTGGTTGTCTCCTGTTCTAATCGCGTATCCACCAAATTCCATGAACGGTCCACAAAAGCTCGAAGGATTATATAATAAAAAATATATAATTTTTAAGTTTTATGCTCCTTTTTGTTCACAAAAAATAGGAAATAAAATAAAATATAAAAGGTGTAAAGTTATTTACAGAAAAGAGAAAATATTGGAAATAGCGGGAATATGGCGGACACTTACAGTTTGATAGGAGCCTTTTACTCTAAACCCTCTCCTCCTCTGCCTCCTTTTTTTCTCAAAACCCCAAAATTACCCCTCCATTTTCCATCTAATTCCATGGCTGCCCACTGTCATTGCTCCTCTAACCCTCGACCTTCCCAGCCCTCCTTACTCGTTTTCTCAGGTACTCTTTTCTCCGCGCTTTGATTGATAAATATTTCAAATTTGATTAAAAAGTCCTAACGTGGATTCGATTATGGTGGTTCTAGGTGGGACGGCATTTAATGGCGTTGTAGAAGAGCTTAAGAAGTTAACAGTTCGCGTTGCCCATGTTCTTCCTGTTTCTGATGATGGAGGAAGTACTGCCGAGATTGTTCGAGTTCTCGGTAAATATTTTACGCATTTCTAACGCGAAATCTTATATCATTAGTTTATCAATTATCAGAAGACAACTCTCAGTTGACATAGGAAACTTTAGTTGTTGAAGTTAAGTCTTGAAATAAACGAAAGAATTTTGCCTGCACTTGAATTGTTTAATCAGATAACCTTTATTTTTATTAGATTGTGTTTTGGTTCTTATAATGATTTGGAAATTTCCTTTGATGTGAGATAAAATAATGTCGTTGAGTTGATAATGTTTAGGTGGTCCTGCTGTTGGGGACATAAGGTCAAGATGTTTGAGATTGGCTGATGAAAGCACTTCCGAGGCTCTGGCTGTCCGAAGATTGCTTGGTCATCGTTTGCCTATAAATCCACAGCAAGCCAAGTCGGAATGGTAGTGTTTTCCTCTGATAATTTTACTGTAACACTTTCATTTTAGCACATTTGATTAAGTCATTTAGATGGTCTTTTCTCTCTTGTTTAGCTAGTTTTGGTAACTTGATTGCTGCTATTCTTTTTCGTTCATGCTATTTTCAACTCCATTTTGTTGATTTTTTTTTTACTACTCTTGTACACAGACATCCATGCATAAATAAATGCACTTATAAAGAGGCACTTGCAGGCAAAGCTGCTTAAGAGTCGCAGGATGATTCCAATAAAACATTACTTTTGTAAACTTCATTCTAAACCTACATATGGAAATTTCAGTACAAAATTGACAATTCTGTTTCTAGATTTATCTTATCCGGATTTCTTGTTACTTACAAATATATAGGTTACTCAGTGTTAGAATTAACTGTCAATTATCCACTCTTAACTCCTATTGTTTTGGATGTTTGCTTTCTGAAATTTTCCATTTACTTTCTAGGTGGTAAATATGGTGGGAGTATTAAGTAACAGTGTGCTGAGTTGAGAATTTGACAGGTATAAAATTTTGGAAGGAGAACATTCACTATGGGAAGGTGTATCAAAACCATACAGGGAAACTATTCGAGCATTTCTGGCTTACTTTCAGAATGAGGTTGGGTTATGTTGTATATTGTCAATATCTGATTTCATACCATTTTTTCTATTCTTCCTTTTATCAAACAGAAATGCTTTTTTTGCTGTCTTTACCAGATACAAGGGACATTTCTCTATCAAATAGTACTTAACTGATAATCACTTTTTATGTGTCCTGTAATATGCTCCAAATCCAATTTTTATCACACAATGGTTGGAATGGAGATTAATATATGATATCCTTGAATACAGATTCTGAGAAGGCCTAATGAATCGTTCTGTTTCAGTAATGGAAGGTACTTTGTTTTGTTATACTTATGCTTTAGCAAGGTTTCTGTTTTCAGTTCATTGAAAGACTAATTGCTCCTTCTGGATTTTCCATGCCTAAAGTATTCATGCACCGTGAAGCATTTGTTATTATTAAGCCTGATCATGGTAACTGGTATAGAATGTCATTTCTATGACTCTTGTCTTCATTTTAGGTTTTGAATTTGATTAACAATGCGTTTAAGTACTACTTATATTTGGTTCCGTATTTTCATTTTGTTACACTAGAAGCTAGCTTATTCTTTATTTCTTTTTTATTTGTTTCTTCCTCAGCATGGTAATGTTGATTCGTTTCAAGAGTACTACTTCTCATATATATATATATATATATATATATGTAACTAGTATTTTTGCAGACATTATTACAATCTCAGTGACAATTTTCTTTTGGGGATTGCAGCATTGGGAATTTTTTCTTTGCAGGAGCACGTATATTTTTTCAGTCCTTAGATGCTGCAATTTTTTTGTTTTCACGTGTTTCAGATATTCCCGCAGAAAGTTTGGTCCTCCCAGTCATTTCGACCAATGACAGGCTCACTTTAGGATGTGAATTATGGGTACATATGACATATCTAGCAAATTATTTAAGTCCCACTGGACCCGTAGTTGGTAGTTCATTGACCAGATGTGATCTTATCTGATTTATTCTGGTATTATTGGCCAATTAGGTTTGATATGGGTCTCCATGACTGAATAACTTAAGAATGCATCCTTGATTGGGATGACATGTTAAAGAGTATTTGTCCATTTGAAGGACTGAAACCAATATATTTTTACTTGTCATATGCAGGATGGGACAATCATACGAGGCCAGAATGAAATTTCCCATCCAACCAACATCATTGGACCAGTAGATAAGGTTTGCCGAGTTTAGTTCATGATGAAAAGCCTGTGATGATGATAAAGTCATAATGATGTTGATGAACTGTTGCATTCCAAATTTAATTTTCACAAATAAGACATGATAAGAAGACTGACAATCAGTGCAATGCCTTGTTTCTTATTTTCTCTTTGATTTTAAATCTCAAAGATGCTAGGGTTATAATGGTTGAAAAGTGAAAACCTGTTGACCTTGAGGCTAAAGCATGTTTTATCACTGTGTGTGCTTTGGACTTTGTGGGATGGAGTGGAGAGGGAGGACTAAGGGAAGTTTGGAGTTCTTAATGCTGTTCTGTATCTGGCATGAGAAGTGAAACCAGAAATATTGTCTGATCTGGATTTATGATTACATATTTCAGTTTTACTTGAGATGAACGTTAGTTGTTTCTGAATGAGGAAAATTTCTGCTAATGATGTTAACTTTTGACACTTGTTAGTTCATGCTTTAAAAGCGGTCATGCACCACCTTTAAACTGAAACCAATGTTCCATTAATAAACAGTTAATGTGTAAGTTTTCTACTGAGCTTTTGGTTAAGTTTCAGATTCATCAATTGCTAATTCTACATTTAGGGAAGATCATCAGTTCCAGCTCTTCCTTCAAGAATAAAAAGGGTATTCTACATGTCAAGTGAGGGAACAAATTCACTGCATGAGGTAAATGATAGACCTTTTAGTTTATGCTTCTTTTTACATGGAATAAGATATGGCCCCCCCCCCCCCAAAAAAAAAAAAAAAAAAATCATGGCCTTCCTGTGTCCCTACTATAACTTTTCCTACTTTTAAGTTGCATAGATTTTAATATCCACTGTTAAACTTGCAAATTTATTTTTCTCAAAACATGATTTCTAATTCTACCGGACCAGGTCTTTCCAACTGTCAACCAAGCTGTTCTGGATCAGTTGTCAAATGTGGACTGTATAGTTTATGCTATGGGGTCTCTCTTCACTTCCCTATGCCCATCATTGGTAACATTTTCAATTATTTAATATCTTACAAGGACATCTACATACCTTTTTAATATGCAATACACTTTTATACATGCAAAGACATACACATCCAACTGTAACTTACATAAGTTCTTGAATGTACAAAAACAAAACATGTGATTCAAAGTTGCCACATGATTCAGCTGCTGCTAAAGATACTGATAAATATGTCGGTGCCTTCTGTCTTTTATTAAACATTGTCACCGTTATTATGGAAACAATTAGTGAATGACGCTATTGTCATTAGGGGAAATTCAAGTGGGATTTGTTGCCTTTTAGCAATATTTTTATTACATTTTCATGTGGGAACATTAAATGGGCAGATGTCTCTTTTCCTGTCTAAATTTTATTGGCATGTCAAATAAGGAAGAAAACAACTTTTTCAATGGGATATCAGGTGCCACATTGACTGAATGTTTTGTTACAGGTTAGAATATTGAAGATATTCATCTGAACTTTTGCTTTTATCTGTTTCATTAGCAAACATTTTGTAGTTATTTTATTTCTTGTGAAATTTCTGACCTAAATCAATATCTTTTGATCTTTTTTTGAACAGTTAGTATATCGGTTGTCATTCTTTATAACTTACCTGTAGGTCTTACTCGGCATCGGGGAGATAATTTCTTCTAAGTCCTGTCCTAAGGTATCAACCTAATGAAGCCATAAAGACATGTTATTCAATGCAAGATGTTGCCTAGACAAATTTGTATTATATTATACTGCTTCACTGTGTAGTCAAAGCTTTCTGGTTCACTTTGGATAGATATATTGAACTGATTTGGCTCCTTCCACTATTAGGTACTTCTGTTGAATGGTTCTCATGATCGAGAGACAAGTGGCTTCTCTGCATCATCCTTTGTTACTGCTATTACAGATGCTCTGAATCGTACTTATGGAAATTCTCATAATTGTTTAAGAAACCTTGTGAGTGAATAAATTTAGTTACAGTTGATAACTTACTCTGCATAGGTTATGATGACTGCGTTATTGATTCTTATTAGTGCAATCTACAAATATATAAGTTCTGTTGAAATTAGCTTTGAGCTTTTTCAGTTATCTATCTTGAATTTGAAATCATTTTCCTTAATTAAAGACTGAAGTATAGACACAAAGAAGACTCAAGAATGAGTAATTCTCTTGTGCCAAAAAAAAACAAAAAACAAAAAAAAAAAAAAAACAAGAAAGAAAGGAAAACAGAAAGAAAATCTCATTTATTGTAGTTCATGTCTTTGTGCAGCCAAGTCAGTATATCAATACCCTTCTGGTGCCCAAAGATGGTGAAATTCCCATAGACATCCAAAGTTTATCTTCACAAGGAATCTTTGACGTGGTATGTTTGCATATAACCATATCTCCATTCTTATTAAACTAAATTTCTCACAGCTGCTAAGGTTAACTGACTCATATGATCACTCAGAGTTGGTTCTATTAAGCCAGTTTATTTGGAGGAGAACCAGTCCTAGAACTAGAAAGTTCCCTACAATTTCCTTGAGTTCCCTGTGGAAGCTAGTCCACTATCTGCTACTTCCATCCAAACCCCGATCTCCTCATTTTAACCAGGAAGCTATTTGGCACCTTATTAATAGCCATGTTTTTGTCTCCAAAATGGGCTCTGTTGAAATACATGTATTGGGTTAGATCTTTCCTTTCCTATCTCATGCAAACAATCTTGCTTAGTTTTACAATCCATAGACTTGAGTGTTCTTGTTAACGAGGAAAAAGTAGTCTACCATTGTGGTAATCTCCTATGTATTTATATTCGAACATTAAGTAATACAAATGACTAAGGTACTCGATAACTAAACACTTTACAGTTCTATTTTGAAACTCCTTTTTAACCACTAATTCTATATGATGTGATAACAAGCTGCATAACTTCGGTTCTCTGCAGGTCATTGTTAACTCCATACATGACCCAAAAGTGGGCACAATTTTTGATCCAGTCTCATTGATAAATGCTCTTGGCAACGTGGTGAGTAGATATACGAGGACAAAGGATTAATTAAAACTCGAACGTATAATTGGTTTCACGAAGAGTAGCATACTTTTGTGAGTCTAGAAATCATTCTATCGGATTCATCTGAAGTATGTAGAATGTGAAAATTATACTTCCAACAACCTATGTCAAATAACTGTCACATGCCTTCCCCCCCCCCCCTTCAAATCTGAATGTGCAATTTCTCTTCTTACTGAGATTAATATTTCTATGGGTTATCAACAATTGGAATCTTCCATTGCTGTATTTATTGAAAATGTAATTACTAAGTTAAGATATTTGCATATGTTGTGACATTGAATTTTAATGTAAAAAAGTTCATTTCAAATAATGCCATTGTATTTTCTAAATTTCACTGAATGAAATGAATACATAAGTTAGGTATCAAGTTGGTAATGAGGGCTTTACACAATGGAAAGGTGGTTGATGCTTTGGTAATTTTGAGATTTTATGTTGGAGTTTAATTCTATTAATTTAAAATTATTTAATTAATGAATTAGTTATTTAGTTGAGTGCTT
The DNA here is from genome assembly GCA_005393395.2 of Gossypium australe. Taxonomy (NCBI): domain Eukaryota; kingdom Viridiplantae; phylum Streptophyta; class Magnoliopsida; order Malvales; family Malvaceae; genus Gossypium; species Gossypium australe. The sequence continues at coordinate 40,274,946 of CM016619.1, forward strand.
GTAGAACTGTTGATATAGTTGCAACTTAAAAAAATCTAGTGTAAATGTGTATAGTTAGTTTAAGGTTAAGGTTAAATCGCTTTTTGGAGTTTGAACTTTACAATTTTTCTCACTTTGAGGCTTAAACCTTTTCTTTTGTCCAAGTTAAGTCCTGAAATTGGCAACATTTCTTATATTAGGGGTTGATCTTTTTATTATTATTATTATCTAAGTTAGGCTTTGAACTTGAGAATTATTTTCAAATAAGATTTGATTTTTTTTTTTTTTTTTTTTGCCCAAGTTACTCTTTGAAAATTCTAAAGCTCAGGCTCCAATGTGGGCATAACTATCAAGTATAGAGACTTAGACAAAAACAAATTTAAGCCTTAAGCTCCATTTATTTCAATGAAAATGGTTTCCGAAAAATGAAATTTGAAAATATGATTTACTTTTCTGAAAAAGTTAATACTTTTTTGTATTTGGATGAATTTGTGCAAAATATTTTCAATTATTTGGCAGATTTTCTAAAAATATTTCATAAAAGTTGTTTTCAATGAAACAAACATACATTAGAGATTTTATTATCTTTTCATTGTTTAATTAAGTTTATTTTATATCTATAAATTTATATTTTACATTGTTCTTTGTAAAGCAAATACGATATAAATATTTTGTCATAAAATATTATAATGCAATTTCCTTTTCACAATTAAAATTTATTTTATAATAAGAAAATATTTGTAATAATCAATGTCATATATAAACTTAATAATAAATCATGTTTAATTAAAACTTAATCTAAATTACATATATTACACATATGAGAGTACATATTGACATATTAAAATTGTAAGGGATAAATGAAGCTAAGCATTATTTAAACAAATAATCATATTTATATAATTAAGATATTCATATTTTTATACCAGGTTAAAATATGTCATAAGTCCTTGTACTCTTCATAAATTTGAAATTTAGTCCATGTACTTTTATATTTGGGTTAGTCATTCTTTTTAGATATCAAAATTTAGGCTCAACTATTAGCATTATTAAAAATAATTTGTTAAATTCATGTTCATTATAACGTCTTTTTTTAGTTACATGAATACCAAATAACTTTATTTATTTAAAAAAAAATGTTTCATTAACAAAATTGACAAAAAAAAACAATGTTAGCAATTGGATTTGATTTTTAAATCTGAAAAGTAGAAGTACTAAATGCTTGAAAAGAAAAGTACAAGGACTAAATTCCAAATTTGTGAAGAGTACATAGACTTATGGTATCTTTTAACTTTTAGGGTCTGTTTGTTTGGCAGTAAAATGTTTTCCGGAATATGATTTCTGGAAAATGATTTACTTTTCTAGAAAATGATTTACCAGAAAATATTTTCTGGTGTTTGGATGAATCTGTGTAAAATATTTTCTGTTGTTTGGCAGATTTCCTGAAAATGTTTTCCGGAAAAGTTGATTTTACATATATATTAATAAATTTATTTACATATTAATAATTTTTTATATTTTAAACTATTTTTACATATATTGCAATGATTTATTTATTATAAATAAATTAAATTAAATATATAATAATACTGAATTATTAAGTTACATTATTAACCGTCATATTGAAAACAACCAAAGTCAAATAAATTATTTATAATTGTGTTGAAAAAATAAAAAAAAAAAGGATTGAATAATTATAAATTAGTTTCCAAACCACAATTAATACTAGAAATTAAATAATATTATCCAAACGCATAATTAGTAGTACACTATATAATAACAACATTGTCACATTGTCCAAATTTCTTGGAATGTCGGCTATATTATATATATTAAGCTAACCAGAATGAAATCTTTAGTCTAAAGCAGGAAGTGAAGTGTAGACAAAAACATAATGATGAAGCTTTCTTAAATCGTTTCCAATTTCAACAGAAAGATTAGATCATTTACAAAAAAGGAGTTCCTGCACTTCCATGATCAAACTATTTTTTTCTTACCATCCAAGCAAAAGAGAGACTGGTAAAAACATGATCATACATACAACCCATGGTTGCCATTTCAACAATTTGATACAAAAGAGTTGTAGAGAAATTACAAATGATGGTATGCTACTACTTTTTAACCTACATTTGTTCACTTGTTTCTTTCCTATTATTTGTGACATTACCAGTATTGGGAATGTGCTGAAACAAGAGAGTATCTCCAAGTTCTAGCTTGTTTTCTTGCACAAACTGTGACCATCCTGCACCTAGACGAACTTGTGATTTTGCATTCACTATGGTGTTTAACAGCCACTTCCTACCCTCTGAGTCCTTTATCATGGTGCTCAGTTTCTCTGCCAAGCCCATTTCTTTGGCAAAACTAGTTGGAACAACCTGAAATTTAAGAGAACATATATAATGAAGTTGAAAAAGAAAACATCATTGAATTGAGAATTAAAATTAAGTGGTTGTTCTTACAGTAGAGTACTTGGTATTCCTTCAAAACCATTACAAATGAAGCCTTCTTTGGGGTCAACTCTGATACAATCTCATCATTTCCAATGCTTACACCTAAACAACCATGGATGATTCAAATGAATTGATGAAAAGGTATAAAAAATGAAAATCCAAGTGTTTACATATGAAATATAAGTTAAAAGACCTTATGACTACCTTATTACTCCTGCATGAGAGACCAAAAGAAAGGGAAAATGGGTTACGTAGCATGACACCTCATCTTTTGATATAATCATCCTCTAGTTCCCTCCTTCCCACATGCACCTCTTCTTAAAATTGAAATTGACAATCCAATAATATGCACAATAAATAAAGAGTGAAGATGCATTTCATACAAATCATTGTGATTATGGCAAATTGATAACTGAAATAAAATTGGCGACCAGCAAAGGGGTGAGTACTATTTTTTTTTCATTTTTGTCAAAATACTGCAGGGTAAGAGAATAAAGATGGGACAAACTTTAATATGTATGAATCCAGAGGTTCTAGGGAAAAAAATGCATGAGTCAGCCATCCTGCTTTCATGTTTATGTAGAGGCTATTAGTCAATAAAGCAAACAAACAGGAGAGGGAAAGGGAAGATAATATGGTCAGACTACATATGAATAAAGAAAATTTACCAATCATGCCAACCGAAAGAACCCTAAATCAAGCAGATTATATATTATGAAGGCATAGCTCCAGCACCTATCTTAGACAATAGTCTCGGCAAGCTTATTAAATGTGTAGATAAGACTTGACTCAGAAAATTTGCAGCAGACAAGATATGATCAGTCATCAAGAGCCTAAAGGAATACCTGAATTAAAATATTTTATCATGTACACAAAAATGCCTTTGAATACTGAACTTCTGCAGATGGGATAACCAAAGCAAAAAGGAGAATAATGAAAATGCAAGAAAGATAAACCTATATGGTTGACAACTGGAATTTTAAAAATACCAATAGAAGTATAGATACTATCTTGAATTTGAAATTCATGTTTTTATACCTTTCAATATGTAATCAAGTTAAATTTAACTAATGTATACACAGTACATGAGTTTGATTCTCATAATTTATATAGAAATGAAATTCAAATCCAAATTTACAGATTCATGATTCCAGACATAGTACAAAGACTATAGACAAAAACACTAGGAACAAAAGTAAATCATAAGAAAGCAACAAAAGATACAAATTTCAAGAACATGTTTTTTTATCAAAAAACAAAACGAACATTATAGATGATCGAAAGAAAAGGAAAACTTACCAAGGTTGATATGATCATTGAAAATGGAGGAAGGAGATCCATTCGACTCCTTTGAATAGAAACTCCCACTGAGCTGAGACGGGTTCCCTTTCTCCCAACCCACGAGCCAACACCCCATTGAGCTGTATGGTCCAGGCCAGGCAAGCTCTGCTCATCGAAAGTAGGAACATGAAAGGGAGGTGAGACATAGGAAGGGAAATAAGTCTTGGGTTCAAAAGATCCGATTTCTGGTCGAAGGAAGAAGTGGGAACTGGGTCCAAACGTTGAGCAGGTTGGGGTAAATTAAAATTATAAGGATTAGTATCGAGCCAATTCAAGGGTTCACCCAAATCAACAAGTGGGGTAGTTGAAAAAGGTTTTGGGATGGATCGATCGACAGTGAAAGGTGGAGCTAAAGCTGATAAATTTGAAGATCCTCCTCCATAAGCGCTCCACCATAAGATCCAAATCCCATCATCGTGTTCTGTATGAAAAATTCAATATTAGAACACCCAAAAAAAATAATAGAAAAGAGTTCAAATTCTGCAAGAACAGACTACAGCTTTCTCAATTTAAAAAAAATAAAATCGAACTTTGTATGGATGAGAGAAAGTAATAGATTCAACAACATCAATACTTATCATCGTCTTCTATTGATCATACCAACGGAGAAGATAAGCGACGACTTCAAGCGAAGACGCAAGTTACAGAGAATTAATTGACATCAACATCATCATTCTAAGCACCGTCACTTCGGGTTTGGAGAATCGGGAATTAATGGGGAAGGGGAAGGGGAAGGGGAAAGGGGAAGGGGAAAGGGAAGGGGAGAAGAAGGCGACATTTTCCGGAAAATGTCTTACCGAATTCAAAACGGTAAAACATTTCCTAAAAAAAGGCTCTTATTTTCCCGTGTTTTGTAAAATATTTTCCCATGTAAAATCATTTACAGCCTACCAAACACCAGAAAACCTTGAAAAGCTTTTACGGAAAAGCTTTTACAAGCTATCAAACAGACCCTTATATTACAAAACATTTATTATTAATATATTATATAATTGTATATAAATATTTATTATTAAAATTATTATTAATATTATAATTAAATATTTCAATAATACAAGAATATATTATTTAAATTTATTATTTTTAAAATTTATTAATTAAAATAAAATTGAAATATTAAATAATTTATTAAAATAATAAATTATATTAATAATTCATTATATGATTAGATAAATAATTAAATATGCATGTTTAATGATATTGAAAATATAATATTTTATATTAACATTTTAATATTAAATACTTTTAAAAATAAAAAAATCGTTTTTAATATAATAATATTAAGTTTAAGTTAATTTTTATATTAAAAATAAAATCACCCATAAAGAATTATTTTTTAAAAAATAACTTGCGCTTTTTAAAAGGATAAATCATTCTATACGAAAAAGGATTATTTTCTATTGATCAAACTGTTTTCCATTAAACAAATACAGAAAAATGCAAAAAAAAAAAAATTTCTGAAGACATTTTAAGTAAAATAAACGGAGCCTTAATATGAGAATAATTGCCTAGTTCAAGTCCAATGTGGAAACAATTGACAAATTTAAACCCTAATATGAGAATAATTATCATGTTTAGACCCTAAATAATAACTTAATCTTAAAATTAATTAATTATTGAATTAGTCTTATCAAAGTTTTGGATATAGTTAAATCTTAAAAAAAATCCCAAGAACAACATTCAAACTTATCCTTCGAGTATTTCATTTTTGTCGTTCTTCTGCTTTGAACATTTCACTTTCCCTTTATTTGTGGACTCATTTGGCAGACAAATAGTTTTTGTGCTTTAAACTGTAGTAGTGAATCCCATCTAGAAGTTCTTGCGCCATTTCTTTTGATAGCCATGAAAGTGACCATAATAATTTAGCATCAGAAAAGAAAAAGAAAAGTCCATGAAGGTGGACATGATAAGCACCTCTGACCATTGTTTACCAGAGAATATATATATATATATAGCATCTGTTCTTGCATAAAATGATTTGCTGCAACTTGTCGTTATATGGGGCGACATTATTTGAGCAAATGATGCTCCTTTCATTTCTTCAATTAATCAATGATTTCATTCAATGATCGTATAAATTATTGTCACAGAGACATTATAGTCAATCGTTGTAGTTGAATTTTCTTAGAATGTAATAATGTGATGTAAAGGACAAATTCCCAAGTGTACACAGTTAGAATGTAGTTGAATATCCGTATGTATTCAGATACCCTTTAGTTAAGACGGCCACGCACGAATGTAGTATTTGGACGGATGTAATAGTGGGAAGAAAATTCCACATTCGCATATTGATTATTCTGCCATGTCCTGCTCATTGAATAAGTACCATCATATGTATGGAATTGGTGACCATCTTATTTTGTTGTCTTTGAGGTTGCTATAGATGATGCTTTATTTGGTAAAATAGTTATAAGAGGTAGGGTAATTAAAATTTAATTTAATTTAAAAAAAATTAAATTTTGAGTTAATTGAATTGAGTTATTTGAGTCAATTCAAATAAGTAATTTAAATTTCGAATTCGAATCGAGTTAAATTTTACAATTTGGATAACTCAAATAATTCAAATAATGAATTGGTGTAAATACTCATTGGTTCCTGTCAATTTTGAAAATAAACAAACTGAACACTCTCAACAAAATTACAAAAATAAATTCAAAATAATTTTAAAAATTTCAAAATATTTATAAAATTTTAAAATTTTATATTCTTTAAAATTATAAAAATTATAAAGAATTCTAAATAATATATAAAAAATTCAAAATTAAAAATTTTCTAAAATAATAATTTGTTGACTTAAATAAGTTAATTACTTATTCAAGTTTATCATACCGAAGATTTTTTTTTCTTATTTTGTTTTGAAAAAGTTTTCAAATATATTTTATTTTAAATTCATATACTCTAATATAGAATTAGTTATATTGTAATAAGATTTTAATTTGACATGTTTAATTTTTAATTTAACTTAAATAATTTCGCAACTCAACTTAACTTAAATTTTATCTTATCCTACTTGACTTAAAAAAATTCAAATTGAATTAATAAAATTTATTAACTCGATTAACTCAAAATTTTTTACTTATTTCAATTTGATTGAGTACTCCTTCCTAACAAGAGGTGCATACGTGATCAGATGGTGCGCAACATAGGAATCGGGGTCAGCAGTCAAAGTTACGCATTCAAAGGTGTAATAGTATGTAGACAACTCTTGCACGTCTAGATTATACTTTTACAGTCAAGTTTGTCTTCGAACATCTTATTTTTGTACATTATTTGTCTAATCATAATATATATATATACATACTATATTACATTGATGGAAAAGTAACGTGTTAATAAGTTATTTGTTTAAGACGGATATTTTAATTATTATGGGTTAGTAATTGATTTTTCAAGAATATATAATAATTATCATTAGATAAAATATAATTGTATTTGGTAAACGAATTTAATTTAAAGAAATTAAAAGTATTCTATAAGAGTAGTACATATGATAAAATAATTAGATGAACACTTGATGAGTGACTTTCGTAATGATATACAATAAGAAGAGTTCAGTCATAGTACTTTAATACAATGACTCTATGACTAAATAAAATTGTAATTAATAGACGAAGAGTTGAAACTTAATTATAAATTATTTGAATCCTAATTATATATTTCAATCAATTCATCTATTAGTTCAATATAACATTGATGGTTTGTATTTGAATAGATGAGATGAATAAATGAAAACGACGAATTAGAGAAATAGACCGCATGTGCCACTATCCTCAGTGAATGTGCTTTCTCACTATAATCAAGAAATGACTTAGAGATTAAATTAATTTTTTTAAATTATTATTTAATTGATTGAAATTAAATAATTAAAACTCAAAGTTGAAATTAAATTAATTAATCATTGAAATTTTATTGAACAAGTTAATTAAATATATTTACTTATAGGTTCTAGTATAATAAAGTTGTCATAATTTTAATGAAGTTAAAATTGAATTGAGAAAATAATTTTAATTAATTAAATGAATAATAGTTTAGGAATAAAAATTTTGTTTATTGAGATGCTTAAATTATATGAGTTGATTTAAAAAACCAAATAACACATATCATTGTACTCAATAAATAAAAAATTCTAATAAGACCCAGTACATATGGGATGGGCGACAACCCTAGTTCCAAATAGGGGTGTGTCCCCCACCTCCCCTAGTCTTAATAGGATTATGTATTTTTTTATTAAAATATTATTATTTGAATTCTTTTTGTTCAACTAAAACTTGTAATTTTCTCTATAAACAGATACCATTGGCTAGGTCAAAAACACTATCGCATAAAGTGTCGATATTCTATCAAAATTCAGTGAGAAATATTATTCTAAATAAACTTTAAATTTTGAGAGAGTTCGTCTTTCTATTTTTAGCCTTTAAGAGATATTGATATTCTCACTGACTATCAATAAATTTTTATAAGTGTTGTCTTGTTCGTGAATTAGAGCCTATACTTTGAGCAAATTAAGGTTTGAGAATAGTGGAGAAGGTTGTGTTAGTCGAAAGCTCAGAACATTCTTTACTGCCTATTCTAAAACATAGATATAAATTTAGTGAAGAGCTTATTGCTAAAATAATACAACTACTCAGTTCTAGAAAAAATTATATTTTCCGTTATGTCGCAAAATTGTTTTGTAAACCAAAATTTTTAACAAAATGAACATGAAGGAAAAAATATATTTTAATATATATATATATATATATATATATATATATATGAATTTAAAAAAGAAAGATGTTTAAAATTTTAAATTATGTGTATTTTTATCACTTTGGTAGATATTTTAATCAATTATTACTTATTTAAATTTTTTTAAAAAATTGTTTTAATTTATATTGGTCATAATATAAATTTTCATGTAATGTATCAAATTTCCAAATAAATGAATGAAGATACGAAACATTTGTTACTTTTTGAATTATAAATTTCTTATAATGTAGAAAAATTTGTACCAAACTTTTATTAGATAAATATAATATATTTAAATAAATACTCACAATTAAGTAAAACACTAGTTAAGAACCTATATCTATATTATTTTAAAGTTTTGGTTAATGTCATTCAACCGAGTCTCAAATTAGTTGTGAATTTATCAAAAACAATAAATATAATTTTAAGTAATTTTTATTTTTTAGATATATTTTAGAAAAAAGCATGAATATGATAAGATTGATCCTAACATCTGAATTTTTTTTTTAAAATTTTATTATTCGTGTTGGCTTTCTTATATGTTAACAATATGGTAAAAAATTATTACAACTTATTTATTTTTTATTTTCTTTTAAAAATGTTTCTTAAAGTAAAGAATATGCTTCACTTCACTAATTTCTCTTTAAAATTTTAAAAACTCCCCATATGAAATAAAATTTCTTATTATATTTTCTTTTTGAAAAAAAAAATTATTTAACTTCTTTTTAACTCAAATTATTTATTGTACTCGCTATTATTCTTATTCTTCCTATCCAATTGAAAATGGAAATGGAAGGTGAGGTGTAACACCCCAAAAATCCCTTACATATTTATTTTTGTATGTTTGTAACATAAATGTGTATTTGCTTCGGTGGTTATGTGTTTTGAGAAGTCTTGGGCTCAAGCCTTAGCTTGGGTAAAATTTTGTTTTTATTTGAATAAACCCCTATCTCTAGTCAGTAGGTTTATAAATAAATGTAGATAAATTATAGCAGAATAGGCCTATTGGTCTAGTGGTTAAGTGGAGTGCAAATAAGTAGGAGGTTTGGAGTTCAAGTACTGACGGAATCATAGAATTTATTTTTACTGTTGGTGCCGTTGGAGTGTTGTGGTTTGATCTAAACACTAAAGAGTTTGAGTGGAATTTGAATTAGGTGGTTGAGGGAGGGGTGGACGGTTTTGGGGAGAAGATTAAGGGATTTTGGTGAGGAAATTAAAGAGTGAGGAGTTTGAGCACATTCAAACTGTATTTGCAAGTTTGACAATCCCTCTTTCTTTTCTTTTTGCCTCCATAGCATAATTCTATCTCTCTTTCCCCCACCCTTTTTCGCTTTTCCTTTGACTTCAACCTCCCTGTGTTGCTCCCGAATTTTAAGTGCTTTCCCCTCTACCTGCTGATTTGTTCCCTTTCCATCCTTTTCTTGTAACATCCTGGAAAGGGCCTATGCATTTTCGGTTTAATTGTACGAAGTGACATGTTTTATGTACTAGGAATAAATTTCGAACTTTTCTGGAAACCCGGAAATGAATGGAAATAAATTGGAAATGAACATTTTTGGAAACCTAGAAATGCATAGACATGAACATTTTTGGAAGCTAGGAAATGATTCAAAAATGGAAAGTGAACATTTCTGGAAACTTGGAAATGTAAGAAAATGGCAGGTATACAGAGCCAATCGAAAATTTAGGAAACTTGGAAAGAAAGAAATGTCAAATTTTAAAGTTTAAAATAGGAAATTAGGGCAAAGAGGCCTTAAAAGAAAAAGTTGGTGAAATTGACACGCAAACAGGCTTGGAAAAGTGGCCTGAAGATGCCACTTAGGGCCTATAGAAATGGCGCCATGTGCAAGAGGAATGGGCCTGGGTTCGAGTCACTTGGGAAGCAAATAAATGAGGTTTATTTTGGCTTCCAGAAGGCTGAGGTGGACGGCACATGCTTCTAGAAAAGGAGGTGTTTTATTTTCATAAATATGTGATTAATAAGGTGATAAATAGAAGCTTTTTATTTGGATTATTTCGAAGAGATAATAAAGGATTAAATTGGATTAAACCCTTTTATTATCATATTAAAAAGATAAAGTTATCAGATAGAGGAGTGGTGGCCAAGTAAGGGACTCCTTAGCTGATAATTTTGCCTATAAAAGGAAGGAAGGAGGGCTACTCATCAGTTTGTTTCTTTCTCTGCTCTGCCGAAAATTTCTTGGCAAACTCTCTCTGCCGAATTTTCTTCTCCTCTTTTCTTCTTCTTTTCTCTTCTACGGTCAAGCCGAAACCTCTTTGATTCCTGTTTAAGAGTCTCCATAGCCGAATCTCTGTGGCTTCAATCAAGGGTGCCGTCAATGTGGTGATAAGGTAAGAATAATGGATTCTTGTTGTTTATTCTCTTTCAACCAAGATTTGGAACTGATTCTTTTGGTTGTCTTTGGCCGAATATTAAAGGAGGAATTCCGGGATTTCAGATCTAAGGATTTAAGGTAAGAAAAGCATGGTTTAGGCCAGAGGCCAATTGATTAAGATTATTAAGTGATATGGAAATCAGATCTAACATATGTGTGTAGGGATTTCAACATCTCCATAGCCAGGGTTACTTTTCGGGATTTGAAATCACAAGGTATGTGTTTAAGATATTCGGCCAAGGCTATTTTAAATATTTAGATTTATTATCAGAAGCCAAAAACTAACCTGTGGAGTAATATAGTGTTTAGCCGAATTCACAAGGGAGGAGGAATACAAAGATCCGGCCCTTGATTCTTAAAATCAATTCAGTTACAAGGTAAGTAATACAAATCCTAGTTGTATTTGGAAAAATGGCCGAATGGTCTTTTAAATAGTAAGTGATTAACTTATGTAGGATTTGAGATCTAAATCTGTAATCGGTTCTCTTCGGGATTTTCGAGGACTTCATTAAGCGAATCAGGTGTGTACTCCACACTACTTTGTAATATGAATTATGGTTGCATGTATTAAAATATATGTTAATGAAAATATGAGCATGGCTAAGGTACCATGTTAAGGTACTAAGTACTCAGGTACGTTTCCTACTTCTACTAGGAATATGAAAAATGCTATTCATAACATGAGAATATGATAAGAATGTGAACTATGGTATAGGAGGGTCGACTTAGTAGTCCCCACGGTGTGTTTGGCAGGTACGGGGGTGTGTAGCGGATGGACAATTAAGTTTGGGTTTGGGAATGCATCATAACTTGTATTTTATGAATGAATGTATTGTATGCCTGATTCTATTACGATTTAGTGCCACGTACACATTGAGTCTGGTTGACTCACCCCTTTGTGGGAACATTTTTCAGGTGATGAACAGTGATGGACCGGGACGACAGTACTTTTGGTGGCCATGCATCGCAAGGAGAAATTTAAAGACTTGGGCTTTTATTTTACTCAGTACTTAAATTTTATTTTTGGGTTTTGATTGATGTAATAAGGCCATAAGGCCAAGTTGGTTTTCTTTATTTCTGGTTACTTTGAATTATTATGTTACAATTTATTTTTGATTAAGTTAAAGAAAATTTATTTCTTTTAAAATAAAACCTAAATTGTTTTGTCACCTAAATTAAATTGGATTTCCAAATAAAAAATGGGTTTCCAATCTAAGCCCAACCCAAAACGATATTTTTTTTTTGAAAATTACACAAATTTTCTCTAAGTAACAAAGAACTTTGAAATCGGTATACTTTAGGAACATACCAGATCCGGTTCAGGCTCGTGGGCCGGGTTTGGGGTGTTTCATTTCTCTTCTTTTTGTTTAGCCGAAATTCCCCATTGTTGCTATCTTTCTCTCCAATTCTCTCTTATAGTTGCCGAAACTTTAGGTGTTCCCCTTACCTTTCGTTTTTGGTTTATCCTGCTCTTTGCCGAATTAGTGTTCTATTTCTATTCTACGGGTTAAGCTTTCTGTAAGTGGTAATCGTTCTAGCTTATACTATTCTTGTTAATATTATTTTAATAGGGGTTTCGACTGGAATTGCAGGAATTAATCGAGGAGCTTATGATCATTCTTTTCCAACGGTTTAAGTGAGTGGGGCTTAGGCTGTCCAAACAAGGTCAGTGGTTGTCGATCAAGTGCATAAGTGTTAGAATAGGGATTGTTGTAAATTTGTTTGAGGTGCGATTAATTGTGTGATCATGGTTGAACATAGGTTTTTCAGTGCTCGAGGATTGTAAGCGCATCTTTCGTAATCAGGTGTGTGAACATTATTCTGGAAATAAAAGTCGGCGAAAAGCTGAAAAATGCGAATGTCGACGCCACATGGGCATGCAGTCGCCCGTGTGGTAGGCCGTGTGACTAAACATGAGCGATTGATCGACAAGGCCGGCCATGTGCGATTTCATGGGCCGGGCCGAACTGGGCCGTGTGGAAATTATTGGGCCAGGCCGTGTAATCCACACAGTGAAGGCCATTTTGGGCAGTGTGGACCACACGAGTGTGTGGGCCCACATGGGCCAGCTACATGGGCTCGAGGGTCCATTTTCACTGTTTGACTATTAAGGTTGCACAGGTCGCCCAAGTCGACAGTGGACCTACTGTTTGGTCTATAAGCTTACTTAGATCCCTAATTGATTGAATGACTGTTATGCCCCTGTGTGATATAGTTGTATATATGTACATGTGAGGCTATATTTTAGCATGCTATGTAGACTGTATTGAATACATACACGATACTATGACATGATTGCATGATGCATTGCATGGGGATGAGTTGTCATTGATAGGAGGAAATGTACTGAAAGGCTGCAAGCCTAAATTACTTGCAGCCCAGCTGCATATCAATGTATAGTGCCGCATTCGATACTCTCTAGAGTGTAGGGATGGGTGGGTTGATTATATCCCCACATGGAGTGTAGGGTTGGACGGAGATGAAGTGTAGAGGCTGGATGGGTAGGACTTGTATACTGTTTCATATGTTACTACACTAATTAATGTTACTGTAACGGGCCAGGGCCCAAGCACATGACTGTTCTGTACTAAGATAGGCCAAAGCCCAAACTAAAATTGATACTGCTACCGTGAAGGGCCTAGGCCCAGTCTGTTACTGCTTGCATTTGACTATATAATTGCATGGGGATTACACATTAAGTTTTCGTAAACTCACCCCTTTTGTTTTACTGTACAGGTAATCCCCAGTCACAGGCGGATTGGTATAGCGAGGGACTTAGAGGGAGCCACACGTCCGCATATATTTTTGTACTTGATTATGTTTTTAAGTATTATTATTTGGGGTATTTTTACTGTAAATGGCCTATATGGGTTTTTACTTTAGTTTGGGATTTTTATTTTGATTTATAACTACTAGTAGTAAAGACAACCGAGTTTTAAAAAATTAGACCTTTTTAACAAATTACACACGAAAACGCAAACTATTTTAAAAGCTTCCGCAATAAATGACGCTTTGAAAATTAGTAACGTTTTTTAAAAAATAAATAACTTTTCAATGATTCATGCTTTAAAAGTGAACGGCCCATTTTTGACTCAACACTGAGTAATACAAAGTGATTAAATGTAAATGAGGATTTCATCGACAGCATATTTTACAAAAACACTTCAATGTGACATCGTCAGATTCGGCCATAACGTCCAGGCCGGGTTTGGGGTGCTACATTTAGTGGTATCAGAGCCAGGTTGCAAAACTCGGCTGTGGATTGGGTTTTAAAACGTGAAATTCTAAAGATCTGCTTTCAAATGATTTGAAGTGTTATGGAAATGTTTTACTGAATGTGTGGCTCATCGAGTCTCCAACGCCGATCCTATAAGTTCTCTCTAAAAGCTACATTATGATTGTGACTGAAACTGTCATATTTTCTAAGTTGAAACTGCTATAGGTAGTATATCCTATGACTACTATAGATGGATTGTACTAAAAACACTTAAGATAGTGTATACTGAGACTGTAGCAAAACTGTTAGGCTGATTTACGAAAACGGACACTGAAGTACTATAAACTTTGATTAACAAATACTGAAACTGTAAACTAATATGCATAAAACTATTAATACAGATAATACGAGATTAGACAATGAGCACTAGAGGTACTAATAAATAAATAAAAAATAATAATAATAATAATAATAATAATAATAATAATAATAATAATAATAAGAGAAGATTACGCCAACTTTAAACATTTCATTTTCTTTAACAAAAGAAAATAAATAAATAAATAAAATGAAAATATGCGATTTATGTATGGCGGCTTAAAAGCCTAAGAAGACTGCTTCGCAATCTTGTGCTGACAATATATATTTAAATACAATAAAACATAGATAATTATATTGATAAGGTAAGTAAATATTAGTCAGCAATATTTTTTATTCTTTAGATTGTGAACTTCTATAAAATAAATTTGATTTCTCTCAAAATTTTGAGGTTTTTAATTTTTCCAAATTTCAAATATATTAAATTTATAGTGCAACATTGTTCAAGTGTATGTAATAAAATATATCAAATTGTCTTTCTAAATATTTTTATTTTTTAAATAAAATATAAATTCTAATTAGGTAATACGCAACAATGATCTAAATTAAATTTATATATAATAAATTGTAAAGAAAGAAAGATAAGCAAAAGTAGAAGAAAAAATCAAATTATGAAATAATAATATATATATAGTAACAGTAAGGGAAAAATTGTTTTGCACCGTCTCCCCTTTTTTCAAGTGTATATATATAAATAACATTTTAAAAGATGGGAATGTGATAGCAATATAAATTCGTATTTTTAATATATTTATTGACTAATTATAGAATAAAATGTTATTAAATTCAAATTTTTCTTATTAGGAATGAAGTTGGTGTGTTGAATTCAAACTCTTACAGAAAGGGGCTAAATTGGAACAAAAAGCAAATAGGAGGGCTTGATTGAAAGATTGAAGATTTAAAGATGAATGAATAAAGATTGAAGGGCTGAAGATTTTTTTTCAAAAGTAGCTAGATAAAGATTGAATGGTTTTTTTATTATTATTACAACTATGTAATTAGTTTAAATTTACTCTCTAGTTTAAATTTTATTTTTAAATTATTTAGTGATAATATTTAGAATTATTTAGTGATAATATTTAAGATTATTTTGTGATAATATTTAAGAAAAAATCTAGCAAAATTTTAACACTAGAAATGTGTATAAATACCTAGTGGCTACAGCCAATTAAAGACACACTTTTACCTTTACGATTTAATAAATTTTTTATTCATTTTTTCTTTCCCCTTCCTGCGTCACCTCTATTATGTTCTTTCAATTTTTTTTTTCTTTTAGTTTCAACTTTAGGTTTAATCACCTTCCAAGGCCGTTTTGCTTCCTACTTTCCATAATTCCATTTAAATCATTTATTATGATTCTTTTCATGAATAATTAAATTCGTTTTAGCCTTAGTCTGATTATCACTTTGACAAAGTAATCATGAGATATGAACCCACACTAAATACTTTGCAATTTGGTATTCGCTATCTCTCTTGTATATGGGATAGTACAAATTCGTCCCTTAAAATTTATTTGATTTCAATTCAAATAGCGCGTGTTGGGTTGGAATCGTTTGGCGTATAGTTGGAAAGTTGAGTCGGCAGTGCTGTATTCAAAATCCTATGAACAAATTAGCATGTTCAATTGGCAAAATCTAGTTGGATTCCGTCAAGGGAGATAGTGATAGAATTTAAATGACCCACACGGTTGAGGCCGTTAATTAGAGTTGGGCTTTTCAGATCACAAGGCTGTTGAAGTCTTAAATTACGGGTACATGCCACGTGGTTGGAAATTCGACAAGGGTCGGTTTGTAGGTGATACCGGGATCGACTATGAGAGGAAGTGTTGCGGTTTGAGGGATCCTCGATTGCTATAACCAGCTTATTGATTGGAAGAGAAAATCTGTTTCAAGGATCGATTCAAGATCGGAGTACATCGAGGCTAGGCTAAGCTTAAAAATATTTTATATACCAATTTATTTTATTTTCTTAAATTTATTTTTGTGTTTTTGAATTTGTTTTTATTTTATTTTATTTTATTACACTTTATATTTCCTTATTTTATTATCTTAATCAATTTAAACCCCCAATTTTTTTCTTTTTTTTTCAGCACTACTACGCACAAATCGTGGGCACGACTATGACTGCGACAGCGAATCTAGTCACAAGAAAAGGCAAAATTAGATAACCAGTCCCTGTGGATTTGACCCTATTGCTCTATATTTCAATTTATTGTTATATTTGTCGTAGGAATTTATATTTGGTGGTTTTAACGCCCATCAGAATGTATGAACATAATTGAAAACAAGATTGTGTTGATTATGCGGGTAGGTTTTCTAATAACGGTTAAAATAAGCTTTGGGCATCTTTCACATACTGCTCGTTTTCTTGATAGGAAGAGAAACAAAAAGTTTGAGTGATAGTTTTGAAACATCGACTCCTCCTATCGGTTATTCTTGGCTAAGTATTGATTCTAAAGATTGTTTGAGTAATAATTTTGAAACACCAGTTAATTTTGTTCTAAAGTTTAGATTTTAGTGTGAAGAATTTCCACTTTTGCAAACTAAATTTGTGTAACAGTTCGATTTTCAATGGTATTGGAAAAAGAGGTTTTGGAACCCTATTTTCGTAAACCGGATCTGTAAATATTAAATTAAAATATTTATGCAGTTGGTATAAAAGAATAGTAAAGTTTAGTCTTTCAATTTTATCTATTAATTGCTTAATTCGGATACAAAGACTAAATTGTAAAAGTTTTATCGCTATAGGTTTTTAATTGGCAAAAGGTTTAAGGACTTAAATTGCATTTAGCCAAAGGTCCAAAATGCTAAATAAATCATTTTATAATATGTGATAGTGCGTGATGATGGTTTATACACTGATGTGCATATTAATAATTAATTAAGTTAATAATTAAGGTTAATTAAATCCTAACTACACTATATATATTAAGTTAGTGGAAAAGCATGAAGCCATTACTTCATCTTCCTCGTTTAGCCAAAAGTTGAAAGAAAGAAAAACCTAAGAAGCTTTCATTATTCGTTCACTATTAGGTAAGTAATTTCAAGTCATTTGCTTGTAATTTTTATGTTTTTGAGGTCATGAGAGCTTAATTTAGCTAGCCCGTGCACCAATATGCAAAAAAAGTTAAAGTTTTTGAAAGTTTTCATTGTTGATTTCTTGAAGAAATTGGTATTAAATGGATAGATTTTAATCTTAGATTAGGAAGAAGGACTAAATTGTAATGTTTGATTGTTAGTTTTGTACATAATGACTAATGTGAATAAATTGTGAAATTGATGTGAAATTTTAGTAATAATAGATAGTATAGAGTCCCTAAGGGATGTAATTAAAATTGGTTTCAAACTGAGGCTCAAAATTGAAAGTTGACTATTTCAGTTTTAGGGACAAAATTAAATAAAATGTAAAATTTTATAGGCATTGTAAAAAACGAAATTTCATAGGTTCATTCATGACATGATATAACGTACAAATGATTAATATTGATGAACTGAATGAAATAATTGTATAGATCAAGAATTGGATCACACCGAGATAATTAGGGAAAAGCCAAAATTGTTTATTAGTCCCTGAAGATTCTACTTAATTTTTGCTTTGACTAGGTAAGTTTACATGGTATTTATTTATATAGATTGTTGTATACTTGAATTGTAATTATATGTGATTGGTTGTGAATTAGTTCAAAAGGTTAGATTTGGAATAAATTGAAAAGTAATGTTAATTTGTGTAATAGATGCTCATTTGAACTTAGTAAAGGTTGCCATACAATTGACATGCCAATAAGGTTTTGTGCATACTTGTACGGTATTGATTACATATATTATTGAGGTCCTGCATTTGTTGCGAATATTCAAATACATGTGACATAGTTTTAGCTCAAACGAATAAACTGATGTCATTTTAAAGGTTTGGCCTGGAAGAGTAACCTGTCATGTATACATACTCAGCTTGGACAAACAATCGGAAGTGTCGTTATAAAGGTTTAGCCCAAATGGGTGACCTTAAATGAATATACTCAGCTTGGATGAGCAATTGGTTTGGTATAATACCTACGTATCCAATTCCATTTACTAAGGCTCGTCGGGCAAAACAGTTTATATGAAATGAGAAATTGAAATGAGATATAAGGATTTTGATGCTCTCTTGGTAAAATGTTAAATTGAGCTTGAACAATGTATGTATCCTTCATTGATTGATTAAGTTTTGAGCTTTGTTAATCAAAATGACATGAATTGGTATGATAAGTGATTGAGATGCTATATGGTTTGTGTAACAGCCCGATTTAAACTCTAGTTAGAACAGTGGTTTCGGGACCACAAATTCGAGGTGAAAAAATATTTTAATATTATTTTTGATGTTTATAATACGTGATTGAGTATGTGTGAAAATTTGGTGTGAAAATTTTATCGTTTGTGTGTCGAATTAGCAAAAAGGACTTAATCGCATAAAATGTAAAAGTTGTGTGCTGATTGTTAAAGTGTCTATTTGGCATGGCTTATTAAATGGGAAGTCCTTATGTGGTAATTATCCCTTTGGTAGTGGGGATGGACATAAATGGCCATTAAATGAATGAAATAAAAATGTTTTAACAAAGGGCAAAATAGTACACTATGTATTAAGTTAATATAATTAAAACAAAACAAATTAGATGGCCATTTCTCATCTTTCTTCCACTGAAAATAGAAAAGAGAATAGCCATTGAAGCTTTGTGATATTCGGCTGGGGCTTAACTTGATTGAGGTATGTTTTTGACTCGGTTTTTGATAATTTCTACGTTTTTGTGATCGTTGCTTAGTGTCCTGGCTAGCCCATGCTTTGAATCTAGAAATTGATGGTGATTTTGAGATATTCCATTGATGAATGTTTCAGCTTTGTGATAGTTGATGATGAGATATGAAAGATATGTAAAAGATTAACATGTTTTGTCTTTGAGTTTTTGGTGAAATTGAGTAATTTGGACTAAATTGTGAAAATAATATTTTGAGGGACTAAAATATGAAATAAATGAAATATATGAGCTTGTATGGGACTAAGGAGAATTCAGCCTAAGCATGGTGTAGTAAAATTTTGTGTATTTTGTGATTTTGTGAATTAGGGACTAAAGTGTTGAAATGTGAAAATGTGAGGGCTATTTTGTAAAATGCCCTAAATATGTGTGTTTGGACTAAATTGAATGAATTGATGGTTGAATGAGTTAAATTTGAATATGTATAGACCAAGAAAGGAGAGATTCGGATCGAGATCGAGGCAAAGACAAAGTACTTGATTGATCGGCTAATTTCGGTATTTCGACGTCCGAGGTAAGTTCAGATATAATACGTGTTCTTAAATTATGTTTAAATGCTATAAAATGAATAGTTTTGTGATTATCGAATTAGAAATGTTATGTGTGGAATCGAGTTAGATGGCACTAAGTGTGCGTAATCGAAATCAAGACAGAGATGAATAGCACTGTGTGTGCGAAGTAATGGAAGCTTCAGCTTTATTGTTTGGCACTGTGTGTGCGATACCGAGATATATTCGGTTCTATGTAAATGCACTAAGTGTGCGATGATAATTAAGTCTCGGCTATGAAATTTGCACTAAGTGTGCGATTGTATCGAATAAATAATGAAGATTGATCGAAAAGTGGGATCGAGTATTAAGTATCAAAATTGATTATAAACTTGGTGTTGGCAAAGGTATGTATGAACCTATATGGTTGATGAGCTTGTATATGATGAAAGAATAAAGATGTGAACATATGGTTATAGTTGAGATTGTGTATTCATGAAAATCAATATATGTGATGGTTTATTTTGTACAATAATTTGAATTGTTAAGTTACATGTATTGTATTACGAACTTACTAAGCTTTTAAGCTTACTGTGTGATGTATTTATCTGTTTTACAGTGTCAGTAAAGCTAGCTTGGATTCGGGGATCGTCAGCGACTCAATCACACTATCGGCTATCTATTTTGGTACTTTTGAAAGATGTATATATATTTGGTATATGGCATGTATAGGCTAGTAAATATGGTGTATTTTGAGATGTTGGACCTTTCCATGTGACATGACTTGGAAGTTAGATGATTTTGGTTATTATGTGAAAGCTATCTAAATGATGAATGTGGTATGAAATAGTGAGGTTGAAGCTGGTATAATTCATGCTTGAATTGGTTGATAAGATTGGTATTTAAGTGTGAATTTGTGGTATGACTAGATGATGTTATGGATGAAGTTATTTCGGTAGAAATTGAGTATGGAAGTAAATAAGGTAGTAGTTGATTAGTTGGTACTTGTATTGGTATGTTTTAATTGCATTTGAGGCATGAAATGGTATTGGTTTGATGCTTATAGGTGATTTCAATGTGTGGATGGCATGTTGGCCTTGAAAATGGCCTATAATTGCCCACACGGTTGAGCACACGGGCGTGTGGCTCGATCGTGTCTTTCGAGGTTGCGTTTCAAAACAAGTCAGACTCGACCACGGGCTGGACACACGGGTGTGTGACTGGCCATGTGGTGCAAGTCAGTGTCGACCACGAGTGAGGCACACGGGCGTGTCTCATGCCGTATGGACAAGTCAGTATGTATGCCCTGTTTTGCCACGGCTTGGACGCACGGGCGTGTCCAAGGCCGTGTGAGGCACACCACCTACCCACACGGGTGTGTGACCTCTATAACTTAAAAAAATGTTTGAATTTCAAAAATTTTCGTATGCGTTCTGTAATAGCCCGAATTTGACCCTAATTGAAAATAGTGGTTTCGAGACCATGAATCCGAGTCGATAGAATAATTAAATATTATATTTGGTGTCTATGATTTATGATTGAGCATGTCCTAAAATTTTGTGAATTTATTTGACCGTTTGTGTGTTTAATTTAAAGAAAAGGACTAAATCCATAAGCGGTAAAAGTAGCCATTTATTAAATTGAGTGGCTAAATTGATTTGTCTTCTTTTGTATAAGGATTTAGGTTGTAAATTAACCCTTATAGCATGCTAGTGGACGGCACTAAGCTTTTATAAAGCATTTTATATTTGTTTTCTTTATAAATTAAGATTATATTAATATATGTATTATATTATAACATTAAAATAATAAAACATAAAAGAACATTTGCATGTTCATCTTTTTGGTGCTTTTGATCGAAACTAAAAAAGGGAAAAGAAGAGAAAAAGCTTTAAGGGTTTCGACATTCATTAAGCTTGATTCAAGGTAAGTTTTAGCCCGGTTCTTGAAAATTTTTACGTTTTTGAGATCGTTGCTTTGAATACTACTCGACCTTGCTTTGAATTTGATGCATGTTTAATATTCGGCCATTGATGAATGCTTCTGTTTTGTGATGGTTGATGATTTTAAATAAAATATATGTGTTAGATTATTAAATTTTGTGTTGGAAATTTTGATTAAATTGAGTATCTAGGACTAAATTTCAAAAAATAGTAAATTGAGGGGCTAGATTGTAGAATTTATGAAATATGGGGACTTGTATAAGCTTAGTGAACATTCGGCCCTAGCTTAAAATATGTAAATTTAGCATATTTTGTGTTTTGTGAAAATTGGACTAAATTGTAAAAGTGCAAAATGTTAGGGATAAATTGGTAAATTGTTCAACTATGTGTTTTGGGCTAAAATGAATGAAATTCTATTTGAATGAGCTCATTTTGAAATTATTTAGATCAAGAAAGAAAAGAACCGGGATCGGATCGGGGAAAAGCAAAGTTAAACGAATAGCCTGGAAGCTTAATCAGACAATTTCCGAGGTAAGTTTTTAAGCAATTAGATAGAATTAAATTTTAGTCTATATGAATGTGCATATGTAAAAAGGTAATAAGTATGTTTATTTCCAATTGCCGAATGTGATTTTGAATTTAATATGTATTGGCCGATTGTAAAGTTGGTATTAATTATATATGAATATGTCTTGATCATATGAGTTGGATGATTATATATGTGCTAAGAGAAATTCAAGTGTGAAAATGATAGGAAAGGTGGTTATATTCAAATAGGTGAATATGTATAGAGATGTATATTGAAGATAGCCGAATGTGAAGGTAGTGAGAAGGATGAATGAGCTGTTTTAACATGTGCATATATTTGTAGATAGATATGAATGAAAATGAAATCTCATGTGTTTATATGAATGAAGAAAAGGTTCAGTTAAGGGGCACTATGTGTGCGAGCTTAAATACTAAGCACTGTGTGTGCGGAATCGGTCGAATGGCACTATATGTGCGGAAAAATAAGTAATGGCACTAAGTGTGCGATACATTACTAGTATATGGCACTATGTGTGCTCTTCCTCAAGTAATGGCACTAAGTGTGCGATACGTTACATGAATTGCACTGTGTGTGCGGTTTTACGGATCTTACAAAGACAAAAGCCAATGAATGGAGATATCCGAGAAGTGGTATATAGGTAAATGATGCATGATAATTGAGTAACTTAGTACTAAGAGGTAAGTTGTTCTTGTATATGAAATTATAGTATTGAGATGTGATTATTAATCTTTGAGCTTGTTCGAATGGATAAATGGTATGTTAGTATTCAGTTTTGAGACCTATTGAATTTAGTAATTTTTGATTGGTAACATGCTATATGTAATGCGTTTACGAGTTCGTTGATGTTCAAGCTAGATTGATTTTACTTGTATAATGATTAATTGTATATTTTATCAATGCTTAAAACTTACTAAGCTATGATGGCTTACTGTATATGTTTATTTGACTATTTTATAGATTTTGAAAGCTAGTTCGCGCTCGGGGATCACCGTCGAAGTCAATCACACTATCAACTATTTTGGTACCTTTTTGCGAATGAATTTAAAATCTATGGCATGTATAGTCTAAACTACTTTGGTTTAAATTCAAATGGTTTAAATTCAAATGATGTAAATGTGCATGTATTTAAATGCCATTCGAAAATGGCTTTGCTTCTATGCATGAGTTGGTTGCATATGTTTTGGAATGTTATGATTATGATTATGCATATTCGGTTTTAATATAAATTTGATGTGGTATTCTTGTGTTTCATGAGATTTCGAAAGGTATGTTATCTATAAGCTACAAATTAATGTTTATTATATGATTTATAATTTTAACTTGGAAGTTATTTTATATTAGGTTATATGTAATATTGATAATATGATTTTGGTTTGAATAAGGTATATGGTATACTTTGGATTGATGGATATACTCTTGCTTAATTTTATAGTTGTTTATGAGACAGGTCATGAAAGGAATAAGTCATACATTATGTGTGTGATTATTGAATGTGTTATTTTAATGAATAAATTTGAAGTATGCTCACTTTAAATATCCGGCTATGGTGTTAATTTATTTTGGAGTCACTTTAAAATAATCTCTTATAGTGAATAATTAGTTATGATATGCAAGTGAATGAATAAGTAAAGGTAATTGATTTGTACAATTTGATTAAGAATAAACATTCATATTCGGCCATGCTATTCAAAAAGACCAAATGAATAGTGTTTTGTTATTTGAATGGAATTACTTATTTTTAAATAATGCAAATGATTTTATTTTTGAGATGACTTGCTTATTTGTGATATTATTATTTAAGTATTATGATTCATGTGAATGGATGGACTTGGTGGTTATTTGAGTAATACCTCGTAACCCTAATCTGACGATGGATACGGGTTAGGGGTGTTATATTTGATTGGTATCAGAGCTACAATTTAGTCAGTTCTCGGACTAACGTAGCACATGTGGGTCTAGTTATACATGCCATATTTTGTAATGTGATAGTGTGATGTCTTTTGACAGTGAAATTGTGTTTCTTTCTTTCATATAGTAAATGGATCCAGATCTCGAGCGAGCTATAGCTGACGATGTCGAGAGCGTGGCGCCTGCTCCCGCGCAAGGGACCGCGCCAGAGGAATCTCAACCAGCTGCGAGTAATCCTGATAAGGGGGCTAAACAAGCTTTCTATAGCATGATGAATGATTGGTTCAACCAATATATCCGAACCAATCCGGCTGTTCAACAACCGCTGAATTCGAACACTCCTCCTGTAGTACCGATGATACCCCCGATCATTAATCTTGAGAGAGTAAGCAAGCCTCCAGTTGACCGGATTAGAAAACACGGGGCTCAAGAGTTTAGAGCCGAAGATGATGATGATGCTGAGCGAGCTGAATTTTGGCTCGATAATACCATTCGTGTCTTCGATGAGCTATCATGCACACCTGATGAGTGCCTAAAGTGCGCCATATCTTTATTACGGGATTCTGCCTATTATTGGTGGAATACTCTCGTATCGGTTGTTCCAAATGAACGAGTTACCTAGGACTTCTTTCAGTCAGAATTTTGTAAGAAATACATCAGTCAGCGATTTATAGACTCCAAACATAAGGAATCTCTCGAGCTTAAATAGGGTCGTATGACCGTATCTGAGTACTAGCGCAAGTTTGTGAGACTTAGTCGCTATGCCCGTGAGTGTGTTTCATCTGAGGCAGCTATGTGCCGGAGATTCGAAGAAGGGTTAAATGAAGACATAAACTTCTGGTTGGCATTCTTGAAATAAATGAGTTCGTAGTACTTGTTGAGCGAGCTTGTAAAGCCGAAGAGCTGGGAAAAGAAAAACGGAAAGTTGAGTTTGAAGCTAGAGACTTCCGAAAGAGATTTGCGGGTAAATTTCCTCAAACGTCATCTAAGAAGTTCAAAAATGATAGTAGCCAGTCCAAAGCTAACATAGGGATCTCTATACGAGAACAACCACCAGTGAGTTCACGGCCTACATCAATTGCTAGTGTTGACAATACCAAACCGAATAAGCCCGAGTGTCAACAGCACTGTAGACGACATTTTGGTGAATGTTGGGGTAAATCTAACAATCGCACTTGCTACAAGTGTGGCTCGCAAGATCATTTTATTCGGGATTGCCTGGAGGCAGCTGAAAAGGATAATGATCAGAGTGCAAGACCGAATAGTACTGCAGCTAGAGGTAGACCATCTCGTAAAGTGGGAAGTAGGGGCGGCGCTCAGAGGGGGACTTCAGATGTGGCTATTCGATCAGAGGCCAGTACGTCAGCCAGAGCTTATGCCATTTGTGCTAGAGAGGAGGCTTCATCCCCAGATGTTATCACCGGTATATTCACTCTCTTTGATACTAGTGTAATTGCTCTAATTGACCCTGGTTCAACTTATTCTTATGTGTGTGAAACATTAGTATCCAGCAAGACTCTACCTGTTGAGTCTACTGAGTTTATGATTCGAGTTTCAAACCCCCTAGGCCAGTGTGTGTTAGTTGATAGAGTGTGCAAGAATCGTCCTTTAATGATTCGAGACTCATGTTTTTCGGCCGATCTGATGTTGCTACCATTTGACGAGTTTGATATTATCCTCGGTATGGATTGGTTAACCGTACACAATGTAGTAGTGAATTGCAGACGAAAGACTATTGATTTGAGGTATCAGAATAACGAGATAATTCGAATTGAATCTGCAGATTTGAATGGGCTACCAGCTGTGATATCTTTGATGTTGGCTCGACAGTATTTGAGACAGGGTTGCGAAGCTTGTCTTGTGTATGTGATTGACAGCAAAGTAACTGAAAAGAAGATTGAATTTGTACCGGTTGTTAGTGAGTATTCGGATGTGTTCCCCGAGCAATTGCCGAGATTGCCACCTGTTCGGGAGGTAGAGTTTGGTATTGAGTTAGTGCCAAGGACGACTCCAATCTCGATAGCTCCGTATAGAATGGCACCGACCGAATTAAAAGAGTTGAAAGGTCATTTGCAAGAATTGACAGATAGAGGTTTTGCCCGACCGAGTTTCTCTCCCTGGGGTGAGCCAGTCTTATTTGTGAAAAAGAAGGACGGAACTTTGAGAATGTGCATCAATTATCGACAACTCAATAAAGTGACCGTAAAGAATAAATATCCGTTGCCACGCATCGATGATTTATTTGATCAGCTTAAGGGAGCTTTGGTATTCTCAAAAATTGATCTGAGGTCAGGTTATTATCAATTGCGAGTTAGAGACTCGAATGTACCAAAGACTGCTTTTCGGACGAGATATGGGCCTTATGAGTTTTTAGTGATGCCATTCAGACTCACTAATGCCCCTGCTGTTTTCATTGATCTGATGAATCGGGTATTCAGACCGTATCTAGATCAGTTTGTGGTTGTATTCATAGATAACATTCTGATCTATTCGCGTGACGAAACCGAGCATGCCAAGCATTTGAGACTTGTGTTACAGATTTTGCGTGATAAGCAGTTGTACGCGAAATTCAGCAAATGTGAGTTTTGGTTGAATGAAGTTAGCTTCCTGGGGCATGTTGTTTCAGCATCGGGCATTCGGGTTAACCCGAGTAAAGTTTCAGCTATACTTGATTGGAAACTTCCGTGGAATGTTTCTGAAGTTCAGAGTTTTCTGGGACTGGCCGGATACTATAAACACTTTATGAAAGGGTTTTCTATGATTGCAGCCCCGATGGCAAATCTATTACAGAAAGACGATAAATTCGAGTGGTCAGAAAGATGTCAGAATAGTTTTGATCAGCTAAAAACCTTGCTAACGGAAGCTCCAGTGCTTGTTCAGCCAGAGTCGGGTAAAGAGTTCGTTATCTTTAGCGGTGCATCTTTAAATGGTTTGGGCTGTGTTTTAATGCAGGAGGGAAAAGTTGTAGCCTACGCCTCGAGACAGTTAAAGCCGCACAAAAAGAATTATTCGACTCACGATCTTGAATTGGCTGCCATAGTTTTTTCTTTGAAAATATGGCGTCACTATTTATTCGGTGAGAAATGTCATGTCTACTCTGATCACAAGAGTCTAAAGTATTTAATGACTCAGAAAGATCTGAATTTGAGACAGCGACGATGGTTGGAACTGTTAAAGGACTATGAGCTTGTGATTGATTATCACCCGGGGAAGGCTAATGTGGTCGCTGATGCACTTAGCCGAAAGTCACTATTTGCTCTACGTGCAATGAATGCGGATATAGCAATGTCAGATGATGGTGTGATTATTGCAGAATTGTAAGCGAGACCACTGTCTGTACAACAGATCCGCGAAGGTCAATAGGTTGATAATGGCTTAATAGCAAAAAGGAATTAATGTGGCTTGAGTGCTGATTCAGATTTTTAGATAGATACCGAGGGATGTCTACGGTTTAAGAATTGGATATGTGTGCCTAAGAACCCTGAATTGATTCGAATGATTTGTGATGAAGCTCATAATAGTAAATTGTCGATTCATCCGAGTAGTACGAAGATGTATAACGACCTGAGACAGCATTACTGGTGGCAAGGTATGAAACGAGATATTTCAGACTATGTGTCAAAGTGTTTAATACGTCAACAAGTGAAAGCCGAGAATCAGGTACCATCGGGACTACTTCAACCAATTATGATACCTGAGTGGAAATGGGATCGAGTCACGATGGATTTCGTATGTGGGTTGCCGTTGACACCGAGCAAGAAAGACTCAATCTGGGTTATTGTTGATAAATTGACGAAATCACCCTATTTTATTCCAGTACGTATGAATTTCTCACTTGATAAGTTAGTTGAGTTGTATATGTTGCAGATTGTATGATTGCACGGAGTACCTATTTCTATTGTTTCGGATAGAGATCCGAGGTTTACATCGCGATTTTGGAAGAAACTGCAAGATGATCTAAGTACTAAATTGCACTTCAGTACTGCTTTTCACCCTCATTCGGATAGACAATCCGAACGTGTTATTCAAATACTCGAGGATATGTTAGGATGTTGCGTTCTTGAGTTTGAGGGTATGTGGGAACGATACTTGCCTTTGATTGAATTTGCGTACAATAACAGCTTTCAATCGAGTATAAAAATGGCACCTTACGAAGCTTTGTACAGTCGTAAATGCCGTACACCTCTATATTAGGCCGAGCTAAGTGAAAGCAAGATACACGCGGTTGGTTTAATTAGAGAGACTGAACAAAAAGTAAAAGTAATCTGAGAAAGTTTGAAAGCCGCGTCAGATCGACAGAAGTCTTATGCGGACTTGAAACGTAAAGATATAGAATTTCAAGTGGGTGACCAAGTATTTTTGAAAGTCTCGCCATGGAAAAAGATACTTAGATTTGGTCGTAAAGGAAAGTTAAGTCCGAGATTTATTGGGCCGTACGAAGTTATTGAGCGTATTGGGCTGGTTGCGTACAGACTTATGTTGCCATCTGAGCTAAACAAGATTCACAATGATTTTCATGTATCGATGCTTCGACGATACAGGTCTGATCCTTCTCATGTGATTAGTCCAGTAGATATTGAAATTCAGCCTGACTTGTCGTATGAGGAAGAACCGATTCGCATCTTAGCTCGTGAAGTGAAAGAATTACGAAATAAGGAAATTTCGTTGGTTAAAGTTATGTGGCATAAGCACGGGGTTGAGGAGGCAACTTGGGAACTCGAATATTCGATGAGAGAATGTTACCCATATTTATTCACTAGTAAGATTTTCGGGGACTAAAATCCCTTAAGGGGGGAGAGTTGTAACAGCCCGAATTTGACCCTAATCGGAAATAGTGGTTTCGGGACCACGACTCTGAGTCGATAGAATAATTAAATATTATATCTGGTGTCTATGATTTATGATTGAGCATGTGCTAAAATTTCGTGAATTTATTTGACCGTTTGTGTGTTTAATTTAAAGAAAAGGACTAAATCCATAAGTGGTAAAAGTAGCCATTTATTTAATTGAGTGGCGAAATTGATTTGTCTTCTTTTATATAAGGATTTAGGTTGTAAATTAACCCTTATAGCATGCTAGTGGACGACACTAAGCTTTTGTAAAGCATTTTATATTTGTTTTCTTTATAAATTAAGCTTATATTAATATATGTATTATATTATACCATTAAAATAATAAAACATAAAAGAACATTTGCATGTTCATCTTTTTGGTGCTTTTGACCGAAACTAAAAAAGGGAAAAAAAGAGAAAAAGCTTTAAGGGTTTCGACATTCATTAAGCTTGATTCAAGGTAAGTTTTAGCTCGGTTCTTGAAAATTTTTACATTTTTGAGACCGTTGCTTTGAATACTACTCGATCCATGTTGGAATTTTTGAATTTGATGCATGTTTAATATTCGGCCATTGATGAATGCTTATGTTTTGTGATGGTTGATGATTTTAAATAAAATATATGTGTTAGATTATTAAATTTTGTGTTGGAAATTTTGACTAAATTGAGCATCTAGGACTAAATTTCAAAAAATAGTAAATTGAGGGGCTAGACTGTAGAATTTATGAAATATGGGGACTTGTATAAGCTTAGTGAACATTTGGCCCTAGCTTAAAATATGTAAATTTAGCATATTTTGTGTTTTGTGAAAATTGGATTAAATTGTAAAAGTGCAAAATGTTAGGGATAAATTGGTAAATTGTTCAACTATGTGTTTTGGGCTAAAATGAATGAAATTCTATTTGAACGAACTCATTTTGAAATTATTTAGATCAAGAAAGAAAAGAATCGGGATCGGATCGGGGAAAAGCAAAGTTAAACGAATAGCCGGGAAGCTTAACCGGACAATTTCTGAGGTAAGTTTTTAAGCAATTGGATAGAATTAAATTTTAGTCTATATAAATGTGCATATGTAAAAAGGTAATAAGTATGTTTATTTCCAATTGCCAAATGTGATTTTGAATTTAATATGTATTGGTCGACTGTAAAGTTGGTATTATTTATATATGAATATAAGTCTTGATCATATGAGTTGGATGATTATATATGTGCTAAGAGAAATTTAAGTGTGAAAATGATAGGAAAGGTGGTTATATTCAAATAGGTGAATATGTATATAGATGTATATTGAAGATAGCCGAATGTGATGGTAGTGAGAAGGATGAATGAGCTGTTTTAACATGTGCATATATTTGTAGATAGATATGAATGAAAATGAAACCTCATGTGTTTATATGAATGAAGAAAAGGTTCAGTTAAGGGGCACTATGTGTGCGAGCTTAAATACCGAGACTGTGTGTGCGAAATCGGTCGAATGGCACTATGTGTGCGGAAAAATAAGTAATGGCACTAAGTGTGCGATACATTACTAGTATATGGCACTATGTGTGCTCTTCCTCAAGTAACGGCACTAAGTGTGCGATACGTTACATGAATTGCACTGTGTGTGCAGTTTTACGGATCTTACAAAGACAAAAGCCAATGAATGGAGATATCCGAGAAGTGGTATATAGGTAAATGATGCATGATAATTGAGTAACTTAGTACTAAGAGGTAAGTTGTTCTTGTATATGAAATTATAGTATTGAGATGTGATTATTAATCTTTGAGCTTGTTCGAATGGATAAATGGTATGTTAGTATTCGGTTTTGAGACCTATTGAATTTGGTAATTTTTGATTGGTAACATGCTATATGTAATGCATTTACGAGTTCGTTGATGTTCAAGCTAGATTGATTTTATTTGTATAATGATTAGTTGTATATTTTATCAATGCTTAAAACTTACTAAGCTATGATGGCTTACTGTATATGTTTCTTTTGACTATTTTATAGATTTTGAAAGCTAGTTCGCGCTCGGGGATCACCGTCGAAGTCAATCACACTATCAACTATTTTGGTACCTTTTTGTGAATGAATTTAAAATCTATGGCATGTATAGGCTAAACTACTTTGGTTTAAATTCAAATGATGTAAATGTGTATGTATTTAAATGCCATTCGAAAATGGCTTTGCTCTATGCATGAGTTGGTTGCATATGTTTTGGAATGTTATGATTATGATTATGCATATTCGGTTTTAATATAAATTTGATGTGGTATTCTTGTGTTTCATGAGATTTCGAAAGGTATGTTATCTATAAGCTACAAATGATGTTTATTATATGATTTATAATTTTAACTTGGAAGTTATTTTATATTAGGTTATATGTAATATTGATAATATGATTTTTGTTTGAATAAGTTATATGGTATACTTTGGATTGATGGATATACTCTTGCTTAATTTTATAGGTATTTATGAGACAGGTCATGAAAGGAATAAGTTATACATTATGTATGTGATTATTGAGTGTGTTATTTTAATGAATAAATTTGAAGTATGCTCACTTTAAATATTCGGCTATGGTGTTAATTTATTTTGGAGTCACTTTAAAATAACCTCTTATAGTGAATAATTAGTTATGATATGCAAGTGAATGAATAAGTGAAGGTAATTGATTTGTAAAATTTGATTAAGAATAAACATTCATATTCGACCATGCTATTCAAAAAGGCCAAATGAATAGTGTTTTGTTATTTGTATGGAATTACTTATTTTTAAATAATGCAAATGATATTATTTTTGAGATGACTTGCTTATTTGTGATATTATTATTTAAGTATTATGATTCATGTGAATGGATGGACTTGGTGGTTATTTGAGTAATACCTCGTAACCCTAATCCGGCGACGGATATGAGTTAGGGGTGTTACACGTTCGATTTTGTCCCGACCCTTTTCTAACACGTGTTTGAGGCCTTGTATACCTCATTAAGGGACTCATTGAATGTGAATTTCTATGTTTGGATGTGGAATGATATGATATGTTTGGAAATGATTAGTAATGCCCTTTAACCCTAATTCGGCAACAATTACGGGTTAGGGGTGTTACAGTTTGATTACAAGTTAAAGGTAACCTTGTTGTTGTGAATTATCATGTTTAGTCAATTTATGTCAAGCTAAGTAGCTTATTGTGTCTAATTGAAAGATAAGGTTAGTTTTTGTTTAATGCCTATGAACTTACAAAGCATCTTGTATGCTTACCCCGTTTGTTTTCCCTTTTCCCTATAGATTGTCACCTTGCAGAACACGTCAAACTAGATCATTTTGAAGCTCACACTATCCTCTATTCGGTAGGTTTTTGGTCATTTTGAGTCAAGAATTGTGGCATGTACATAGGTTACATGGTGTATATATTAGCATATGAATGTACTTTATTGTGCAAGTTGTTTTAACCATATTGAATTGGTATTCTGGTATTGCCTATAGTGTTGGACATATATGTGCCTATTTGCTAAAGATATGAGATTCAATAAGTATATGAATGGAATGTGGAATGGTGTGAAATGAGTTAGAAATAGTTGCTTGATTGGTTAGTGAATGAAATTGAAATGCATTGGAACATTGGTAACTTATAATATGACCTAATTTTGATAATTGGTGCATATCTATAAGGATTATAAGCCATAGATAAGCACAAGGTGCATAAGTCTTTATATTTAAACTCAAATGGCATATTCCAATAGGGTATTGCTTAGTTAAAGTAAAGTGTTTGAATGGTTTGCTTGGTATTCCCTTATGATATGAAAATGTTTAAGTTTCATTGGTGTTAAAGTAGTGAATGTTTTGTTGAAAAGTTGATTATGAGTATTGAGCTTTTTTTGGTATGATTTTGGCAGTTTTGAATTAGGTACAGTTACTGCTTAATGAAAAAAATGATAGGTGTGGTTGGAAAACATGAAATAGGTACCAAACGGTTCATTTTTATCAAAAATAGAGCCTATGTCCCGATGACCAATATTCCTCGCCGCAACATCGACTGGAAGTGAGTCACATTGCAATGTCGAGTGGCCTAAAGTCACAACATGACATACTATTTTTGCGATGTCACGACGTGGGAGAGATGACATCACGATGTTGGCCCTGAAGTTTTAGAACTTTGCAGTTTGGTCCTATTTCGTGCTCGAGTTGCCAAAAGAGCTTTTAAAGATCGATTAAGACTTGGGATTGAATGCTTAACAATATTTTGAATGAGACTAAACCTTGTTTACATGTTCAAATGATTATATGTTGTCTTGTTGACTGTAGTTGGTCGGCAGCGAATGTAGCATCCTGACGCTTAGACCCGATGTAACACCCTCTGTAACACCCCTAGCCCGTGTTCGTCACCGAATTTGGGTTAAAAGGCATTACTAAACATGTCATCAATCAGCATAGTCAAAAGATCATTTAAAAATTTATCAACACCTATCTTACGCATAAGCACATTTACCTTAATAAATTAGACGAAATCATGACATTTAATCATTCATATACATGATCAAGTGATACTTTCATCTAACAATTAAAATCGACTTAATATAATCCATAAAAAAAATGTATACTTAAGTTATTTGAAAGGACATATTCGAACCAAGCATATAATATTTATTACTCATGTACAAATGTAATCCAAAACCGAATATAACATCTAAGTACATTTTCTACTTAATACCATGTATTGCCAAATACATAACTCATGAGATTGATCCATATTTCTATATTCCACATTCAAGCAAAACACGTATATTTAATTTGATCAATAT
This sequence comes from Gossypium australe, assembly GCA_005393395.2. NCBI lineage: Eukaryota > Viridiplantae > Streptophyta > Magnoliopsida > Malvales > Malvaceae > Gossypium > Gossypium australe. The sequence continues at coordinate 40,308,727 of CM016619.1, forward strand.
TGCACAACTAAACACATCACACATATATGCCATGACCAACCTATATAAATATATATATACGATATGCACCTAGATTATAACCGAATATACCCAAATAAAATTCCTAATATCCATGCATCATAATAATATACTCATATGCATCACTAGATCATTAAACCATATGTCTCTACATTAATAAATATAGAACATAAGCCATATTCGTATGGCTATAATACATATAATAATAAGGTTTCTAACTCAAACAAGGACATATTCCCTCCTATACATGCCTTTATCTAAAATAAAGCAAACTAAAGGAGTACCAAAAGAGTTGATAGTGTGGTGGACTTCAACGTTGATCCTCTGAACCTTTAGCTTGACCAGAATCTAACAAACAGAACAATTAAACAAAAACGGAGTAAGCTCACTAGCTTAGTAAGTCTCAAGCATTATTATAATTCTTAACCAACCAAACATAGTATAAACCAATTCATGATATTAACATTTATACTTTATTTGCAAATACTTATAACAGGGCATCATTACTTCACATAACTTAGTAATATAACTTTACTTACATGAAAATTTTAATCACACTCAAATTTCGCATGTCTATTAATCACTTGGCATAATATATTTCACATTTATAACATCACAACCAAGTAAATAACTCATTCTTTCATTTTTCTATTCGATCACAACCGTAGCACACGTATACTTAGCATTAACATATAAAATGCATACCTTGTGGCCGAAATAACAAGTTCATTTCCAAGACGTAAACTTACCTTTATTGCTTAAAGACCTTGACTACGTAAATAAAGTACAAACGAGAAATTCACCGGTATAGAACCTGCTAAGCTTTTTAACTGAACTTCACATACTGGCCCCAGGCCTATGTAACTCAAAGTTTGTAACTGAAAGCACCGGCATTAAGCCTGCTAGGCAATGAGCCCGAATGTGTCACCGGCACGAGGCCTGCTAGGCGATAAGCCCGAATATGTCACAGGCACGAGGCCTGCTAGGCTTAAAGCCCGAGATATCAACATTTTCAACATTTCAATGAACATTTCAATAGTATCATAACCACTTATATCACTTAAATTTCATAATTCTATCACATCTCCAATTCAACTAAGCTTATTTACTTTTCACCAATAAAATCATTATAACATTGTATAACCCGTATATCATATCGATTATACACATTCACATTGTATTAACAAAACATATCCAATTCAATGTAATATCTTTACATTCGGCTATCACATAAAAATATACCCAAATTTATCAAATATTGTCATTAAATACATTCATAATGCATTCTTTAATATAATCCAGCTTAGGGACTTACCTCGACTGTCGACGGACCGCGTAGACCGGCTATTCAATAACCTTCGTCTTTCCCCGATCCAAATCCGTTTTTCTTTGTTCTTGATCTAAACACATTAAAATTTAGCTCATTCAAGTACATTTCATTTCAATTTAGTCCCAAATCACATAAATAGGCAAATTACCCTTTTACCCCTAGGGTTTCACATTTTTACACTTTAGTCCTAATTGCACAAAACACACAATACACATAATTTGCACCTAATTCTTTAGGGCCGAATACTCCTAGGGACTATACAAGTCCATATTTTTCATTTATTTAGCAAATAGGTCCCCCTAGAATTTTGTTTTTGCAAATTAGCCCTAATTGTTCAATTTCACCAAAACTTTCAATACAAAACATGCTATCTTTTTCATATCTATAATTTAAAATCATCAAACACCAAAAATCATATGAACACTACAATGGCTGAATATCAAGCATGCTTATTTTCAAAAATTATAACATGGGTTAGCTACGGTTCGAAGCAACGATCTCAAAAATATAAAAATTATCAAAAACCGATTGAAAACTAACCTTAAATTTTGAATCAAAGATGGCCGAACCAAGTTGTTCTTATTTTCTTTCTCCCTTGCATGTATTCGGCCTAAGTTAAAAAGATGAACCACTTTCTTTCTTTTGTAACACCCCAAACCCGGACAAGACACCACGTCCGAATCTGGTATGCTACGGGGAAAAACATTTCGGAAAAACTAGATTTTTCGTTTAAAAGCTGAGTGAAAACACAGTGTGTTTGAAACAAATTTGAGTAGTCTAGTTTGAAAAACAGTTGATGTATTTGAAACCCGGAGATTTTGAAAACTTAGCTAGAATTTGTAGTTAAAACGAGTTTAAGCCATTGAAGACCTCATTAGTTTCTTAGTGATACATAAAATACTTTTAAACTTAGGTGAATTACAAGTCAGAAGTGGAAACCAGTTGAATTTGTTGATCAAAAAGACTTAGTGTGATACCCGATGGTATAGTTAAAAACACGTCGCGTTATAATTTTGAAAACATTATCTTTCCAGGTTTTAGTAAAATTTATACCGGCTTATTTTGTTACGGCATATCAAAATCAGCTTAAAATATAAACAACATAAAACATAACTTAAAATGCCTTTTACAATCCGAAATAAAACCCAATGTAAAGTAATAACTAAAGTACCCAAATAGTAGAGTCTGAGTAAACTTTATTAAAGCATGGCATGTGCACCCCGAGTCCATCCCGGCTCCATGTCCGCAGCTACAAGTCACCTGAAATGTCAAAGGAGAGGGTGAGTCGAGTGACTCAGTGTGTAAATCCCGCTCCCAAGAAAACAACATGCTAACACACATCATACATAGCAACACAATTAATGCAACCCGATCCTAACCATCCGTATCTCCTTTTCTACCCCGTGTGGTACCAAACCACTGGTGGTGCCAAACCACTGGTGACATACAGTCACAATGTGCTACCAAAGCACTGGTGTCCCAAAGACACAATATCCGTCAATGTGCTACCAAAGCACTGGTGTCCCAAAGACACAATTGTGCTACCAAAGCACTGGTGACCGAAGTCACCAATCCAATGATGATGGGGCCAACCCATCGTGTGATACCAAATCACTAGCAGACGATCCCATATCTCAAGTGGGGCCAACCCACGGTGGTCAAACCACAGGGACAAGTCGCAATGAGGTGCCAAACCTCTGGTGTCCCAAAGACACAATGTGCTACCAAAGCACTGGTGACCGTAGTCACAAATCTGGTGATGGGGCCAACCCATCGTGTGTTACCAAAACACTGGCGTCAATCCCGTATAATCATCTGTGGGGCCAACCCACTGTGGTACTGAGCCACTGGGACGAGACGCTGAGGTACCAAACCTCTGGAGGTGCCAAACCTCTGGTGACCCAAAGTCACAAAGTTGTGCTACCAAAGCACTGGTGCTCGTCAGCACAATATATCACTGCTCCCTCCTCTCGTATCACCCATCAACATACCATGCTCATATACTCATGCATATCATACAATCATGCATGTCATACAAATATATCTAATCTCCTATCCCATGTCACATATCATCATAACCATGATATCATATAAATCACCAATAAATTCATAACAATAATGATACTGACTTACCCGAGTCCAAAATCATACCCATGAGGGTATCATAACAGTCACCACTGTTTCATTAGTCATCACACAGGTTATTAACAATATTACTAAATATTAGTGTGTTAGTATACACACCTGATAAATCCGAGTCTAAAGATCCCTACGAATCACTCCGAGCCCCTTGACTATCTGGCTCCTAGAATCGGCCAAAAGAAAACCATTAGGCAACCACAATATTCGGCCAACATCAACCAACTAAAAAGGATTAATGTCGAACCCTTACCTTCACTTGGTTTGGTTTCCTACCAAACCCGAACCACAGTAATTCCTTCTCAAATCCACAATCGGCTACACCTTAAGAGATAATGGTTAGTCCTTTGTCACCTTGACTTAATCAGATTTAAACGAATAACCATGAACGAAATCTTACCATCACTTACCCAATCGGTTAACAAAGAGTCGAAGGCTCTTCCTGGCTACTATACGATATCCAAGACCCTATCACAAAACGATAACCCAAAAGATTAACACCCTTCCAAACTGGCCATAATCGGCCCTTAACCAAACCATAACCAACAAAGAACCAAAAAAAGGGAGATATGGCCATTCGGCCTAGAGCTTACCAATACCAATCGATTGAAACAAGGCCTCCAAAACACCACTGATATTCGGCCAAGAGACTATTAGGGGAAGGGAAATATTCGGCTATGCTGGAAACAAACAGAAACAAAGAAATCGGCACTAGGTGTCTAACACCTCTGCTTTCGGTTTTGGGGGATTAGACAATATGAAAAAGAACAGAGTTTCGGCAACAATGCTTAGGAAGGAAAATAAAAGTTTGAGAACAAAAGGTTGTAGTTTCGGCACAAAAGAATTGAGAAGAACAAATGGGTGATTCGACTTTCACGGTTTCAAGAAGAGAAGAGAATCCGAGTAAGGAAGAAACAAGTTTCGGCTCACTATCACAAAAGGTAGAACAATTTCGGCCAAAGAGAGCTTGTGTTTCGGTTTGCAAAAGAAAAGGTGGAGTAACTCACTTGGATTTTTGGTTTCAAGAAGTAAAGAAAATGAGAAGATACCTTGGAGAAAATTCGGCTACAAGTATCAAAAGGGAACTCTTTGTTTTTTCCAAATGTGACCGAAAATGCCAAAATTTCCAAATGAAATTCGGCACTCCCCCAACACCACACCACTATGCCGTCACTTCCCCTCTCCACTCCCCAAAAATTCGGCCATATCCCCACTAACACTCCCATTCACTCATTTGAATTGAGTGGACCAAGTCACACTCCTAAATTCACTCTCTACCTTTCATTTGAAAGAGTAGACTAGGTCCAAGGTAGTGTTCTATTTGCTCTCTACCTCTACTCCCATGCCGTCCAAAATAGGTGACAAAAAGGGGACTCCTGCTGCTCGAACACTGGACCTCCACTCCTTGAAGTTGGCGCCAAACCAAGCTCCCCCTTGCCACTCTGCCAGCTCCTTATTTGTGCTATAAAGCCACAATTTATTTTCTTAAACCCCAGCTTCCCTAGCTCCCTTCACTTAACACCCAAAAACTAAAATTTCCTAATTTACTCAGGCACACACCTAGGCTATAATTAAGCCCCTAAAACACCAAAATAGCAGCATAGCATTCTAACAACATGCAGAACATGCCATGACACAAAAATAGCCCCTAACCCGGGATATTACAGTTCTACCCCCCTTAACAATAATTTCGGCCTCGAAATTACCTGGTCAAAAGAGTTGCGGGTATTGCTGTCTCATCGTATCCTCGGGTTCCCACGTCGCTTCTTCTACACCATGATTCCGCCAAAGTACCTTAACCAAAGGCACAGATTTCCTACGCAGAACCTTCACATCCCGATCAAGAATCTGCACAGGTTCCTCCTCCATGGTCAAGTCTGGATTTACCTCGATCTCTTCCACTGCTACCACATGCGACGGATCTGAACGATACCTCCGAAGCATCGAAACATGAAAAACGTCGTGAATCTGACTAAGCTCTGCTGGCAACTCAAGCTGATACGCTACTGGTCCAACTCGCCTCAACACCTTATACGGCCCAATGAACCTCGGACTTAGCTTGCCTTTCTTTCCGAACCTCAAAACCTTCTTCCAAGGCGAGACCTTCAGAAACACTCGATCCCCAACAGCAAACTCTATATCTCTCCGCTTAAGATCGGCATAAGACTTCTGCCGGTCCGAAGCTTCCTTTAATCGGGCTTGAATCACTTTAACCTTGTCTTCAGTCTCAGCAACCAACTCGGGTCCCAACAACTGGCGTTCACCTAACTCCGTCCAACAAGTAGGTGAGCGACACTTCCTACCATACAACGCCTCGTACGGAGCCATCTTGATGCTCGCTTGGTAACTGTTGTTGTAGGCAAACTCAGCTAATGGTAGAAACTCCTCCCAGCTACCTCTGAAATCCAAGACACAACCTCTCAGCATGTCTTCTAAGATCTGAATAACCCTTTCTGATTGACCGTCAGACTGCGGGTGAAAAGCCGTGCTGAAATCCAAACGAGTACCCAGAGCCTGATGCAATGCCTTCCAGAACCTTGAAGTAAACCTGGGATCCCTATCCGAGATTATCGAAACTGGCACACCGTGCAACCTCACTATCTCCGAAACATACAGCTTCGCTAGCTTCTGAAGTGAGTAGTCAACCCTCACCGGAATAAAGTGAGCTGATTTAGTCAGACGATCCACCACTACCCAAACTGAATCCTTCTTACTTGGCGTAAGCGGTAACCCACTGACAAAATCCATGGTTATCCTTTCCCACTTCCATTGAGGAATCTTCACAGGCTGAAGCAACCCCGACGGCAACTGATGTTCAGCCTTGACCTGCTGACAAGTCAGGCACTTCCCAACAAACTCTGTCACCTCTTTCTTCAAACCAGGCCACCAAAACTGCTCTCTAAGATCCTTATACATTTTGCTACCTCCAGGATGCATAGCATGAGGACTGCTATGTGCGTCCTGAAGAATCTTCTGCCTTAGCTCAACATCCTTAGGCATACAAGCCCTACCCTGAAAACACAGAACCTCATCACACGACAAGCTGTAACCATCCACACCACCATTCTGCACTTGCAACCTTCGCGCACTCAGAACCTCATCCTCTAACTGTTTTTCTCTGATCTGCTCAACCCAAGAAGGCTTAACCTGCAGCTCTGCCAGAATACTCCCGTCGTCATACAAGCTCAAATGGGCAAACAATGCTCTTAAGTCCGAAACAACCTTACGGCTCAACGCGTCTGCTACCACGTTAGCCTTGCCCGGATGATACTCAATAGAACAGTCATAATCTTTCAGCAACTCAACCCATCTACGCTGCCTCAAATTTAAATCCTTCTGAGTCAGTAGATACTTCAGACTCTTATGATCCGTGTAGACTATCGATCTCTCTCCATACAAGTAGTGCCTCCAAATCTTTAAGGCGAAGACTACAGCCGCTAGCTCCAAATCATGCGTCGGATAGTTGACCTCGTGTGGCCTCAGCTGTCGAGAAGCGTAAGCCACAACCTTACCTTCCTGCATCAGCACACAACCCAGACCCGTATGTGATGCATCGCAATAGACTGTGTATTCCTTACCAGCCTCAGGTTGAAATAGAACCGGAGCCTCAGTCAAAACCTTCTTTAACTTGTCAAAGCTTTCCTGCTGTTTCTCAGTCCAAACAAACGGAACCTCTTTCCTTAATAACTTAGTCATCGGCGCTGCTATCAACGAGAAACCCTCAACAAACCTTCGGTAGTACCCAGCCAAACCCAGAAAACTACGAATCTCAGCCACTGACCTAGGTGGCTTCCAATCCAGAACAGCCTCAATCTTACGAGGATCTACCCGAATCCCCTCAGCCGACACTACATGACCCAAGAACGTCACTTCTCTAAGCCAGAACTCACACTTACTGAACTTAGCATAGAGTTGCTTTTCCCTCAGAATCTGCAGCACCACCCTCAGATGCGCATCATGCTCCTCCTCTGTCCTTGAGTACACTAAAATATCGTCTATGAAAACCACCACGAACTGATCCAGATACTGCTGAAACACTCTATTCATCATATCCATAAACGCTGCCGGTGCGTTAGTCAACCCGAATGGCATTACCAGGAATTCGTAGTGCCCATACCGAGTCCGAAACGCTGTTTTATGGATATCAGCCTCCTTAACCTTCAACTGATGGTACCCAGACCTCAGATCAATCTTAGAAAATACCGCAGCACCCTTCAGCTGATCAAACAAGTCATCTATCCGCGGCAACGGATACTTGTTTTTAATCGTCAGCTTGTTCAACTGGCGGTAGTCTATGCACATCCGCATCGTACCATCTTTTTTCTTAACAAAGAGTACCGGCGCACCCCACGGTGAAACACTTGGCCTAATAAAACCTCGATCCAATAACTCCTGGATCTGAGCCTTAAGCTCCACCAACTCCTTTGGTGCCATCCTATACGGAGCAATAGACACTGGCGCAGTCCCGGGTAACAGATCAATCCCGAACTCTACCTCTCGATCTGGCGGCAAACCCGGAAGCTCCTCAGGAAACACATCAGCAAATTCCTTAACAGCACGAACCTTCTCAACAGCAGACTCTTCAGCCTCCAAGGCATACACATGAACCACATACGCATCACAACCCTTCCTGACCATCTTCTCCGCTTTCAGAGCAGATATCACATTTGATAAGTAATCTCTCCTATTACCTATCATAGCCACCTCAACACCATCAACCGTCTTAAGAACCATACGTTTAGCTGCGCAATCCAACCTCGCCTGGTACTTAACCAGCCAATCTATCCCGAGAATCAAATCGAACTCCCCAAACGGCAGTTCCATCAGATCAGCAGCAAACACTACCCCTTGGAGTTCTAGGGGTACCTCTCTAAACAGTTTATCTACTACTACAGAGTGGCCTAAAGGACTAATCACAGTCATCTGCCTAGAAGATATCTCAGAGTCTAAGTCCATTGTCTCTACTATACTACTGGCAACATAAGAGTGCGTAGAACCCACATCAATTAAAGCAGTATAAGGAGTACCAAAAATCAAGAACGTACCGGTTATGACGTCCGGTGCGTCGCCCTCCTCTCGGCGCCTCGCAGCATATACCAATCCAGGCTGTCTAGCATCAGAACTACCCGCACCTCTGCCCGGTGCTCCACGGCCCCGACCAGAACCATTACCACCTCTGCCATTACCACGGCCCCTCTGCGGTGGCGGTCCATTACCTCTGAACTGATTACGGCCCTGACTCTCAGACTGAATCCTGGCCATCCTACGCGGACAATCCCTAATGCGATGCTCCAGAGAACCACACTCAAAGCAACCTTTACCACCCGTCCAACAACCACCCCAATGAGATTTCCCACACTGGTTACACTGCGGTGGTCCCTGCCTAGCAGCAACAAACCTAGCAGACTGATTCTGCCCACTCGGTCTAGCCCTCTTTTGCGGATTACCCGATGAACCAGAAGACCCAAAGCTCCTCTTAAGCCTACTCCTGTCCATACTCTGCCGCACTGACTCCTTAACACCCTCAGCCACCTTAGCCTTCTCAACTAAGACAGCAAACTCGCGCTCCTGCTGAGGAGCAATCAGCAGCCTCAACTCGTCTCGCAGACCATCCTCGAAACGAACACACCTCTCATGCTCAGTGGCTACAATACCCCTGGCATACCTACTCAGCTTCAGGAACTCAGCCTCGTACTCAGCAACAGATTTACTCCCCTGAACAAGCCTCAGAAATGCCTTTCTCTGGGAGTCAATATAACTAGCCCCGATGTATTTCTTTTGATATGCAGCCCGAAAATAATCCCACGTCAAATCCTCTACTGCCACACTATCTCGAACCGTGAGCCACCACTGATATGACTCATCCCGGAGAAGTGACACGATACCCTTCAGCTTCTCTTCAGCTGTCAGGTCCAGATCATCCATGATCCGCTCAGTTGCCTCCAGCCAATATTCAGCAGTGCTAGGAGCAACACCCGAAACACCTCGGAAGAATTCAGCCCCGTTAGCCCGGAGTCGCTCAGGAACTGATTTCCTAACTCCTGCACCCCCACTAGCCCCAGCTACCCTTTCCAACACTCGCAGCATCGCCTGTGACACTGCATCGTCTCCAGTCTGATCTTGGAACTCACCACCTCCAGCTGGTGGCGGAACCGGTATCTCATTTTCTGAACCCTGCCCAGATCCTACGGGCTCAGAAACCGTCATTCTACCCCTACCTCTACCACGGGTATTACGACCACGTCCGCCTCGAGTGCTCATGTCTAATCTTTCTACGTATCTGATTAGAGAATTTTATGCATCAGTGTTTATTCCACTTGTTTTTAAAAAGCAAGTCTTATGAATATTTAAAGAGGATTTGTTCTCGCAAGTTCACAGAATCCTATCAGTTTCAATCTCTAGAGTAGTATACTATTGCTATTCATCAAATCATATAACATCCAATCAAATCACGAAGAATAGTCCGGGGTACTTACCTGGGCGAACTGGTGCCGGAGACTCGGTGCCATGCCTTTCAAAACCATATATTTCAAAACAAACACTTAAACAGACTTTTGAAAACCATTTTGGGCCTCGGGCCCACAGCCGAGCCTTTGAACTTGGATCTGATACCACAAATGTAACACCCCAAACCCGGACAAGACACCACGTCCGAATCTGGTATGCTACGGGGAAAAACGTTTCGGAAAAACTAGATTTTTCGTTTAAAAGCTGAGTGAAAACACAGTGTGTTTGAAACAAATTTGAGTAGTCTAGTTTGAAAAACAGTTGATGTATTTGAAACCCGGAGATTTTGAAAACTTAGCTAGAATTTGTAGTTAAAACGAGTTTAAGCCATTGAAGACCTCATTAGTTTCTTAGTGATACATAAAATACTTTTAAACTTAGGTGAATTACAAGTCAGAAGTGGAAACCAGTTGAATTTGTTGATCAAAAAGACTTAGTGTGATACCCGATGGTATAGTTAAAAACACGTCGCGTTATAATTTTGAAAACATTATCTTTCCAGGTTTTAGTAAAATTTATACCGGCTTATTTTGTTACGGCATATCAAAATCAGCTTAAAATATAAACAACATAAAACATAACTTAAAATGCCTTTTACAATCCGAAATAAAACCCAATGTAAAGTAATAACTAAAGTACCCAAATAGTAGAGTCTGAGTAAACTTTATTAAAGCATGGCATGTGCACCCCGAGTCCATCCCGGCTCCATGTCCGCAGCTACAAGTCACCTGAAATGTCAAAGGAGAGGGTGAGTCGAGTGACTCAGTGTGTAAATCCCGCTCCCAAGAAAACAACATGCTAACACACATCATACATAGCAACACAATTAATGCAACCCGATCCTAACCATCCGTATCTCCTTTTCTACCCCGTGTGGTACCAAACCACTGGTGGTGCCAAACCACTGGTGACATACAGTCACAATGTGCTACCAAAGCACTGGTGTCCCAAAGACACAATATCCGTCAATGTGCTACCAAAGCACTGGTGTCCCAAAGACACAATTGTGCTACCAAAGCACTCGTGTGATACCAAATCACTAGCAGACGATCCCATATCTCAAGTGGGGCAAACCCACGGTGGTCAAACCACAGGGACAAGTCGCAATGAGGTGCCAAACCTCTGGTGTCCCAAAGACACAATGTGCTACCAAAGCACTGGTGACCGTAGTCACAAATCTGGTGATGGGGCCAACCCATCGTGTGTTACCAAAACACTGGCGTCAATCCCGTATAATCATCTGTGGGGCCAACCCACTGTGGTACTGAGCCACTGGGACGAGACGCTGAGGTACCAAACCTCTGGAGGTGCCAAACCTCTGGTGACCCAAAGTCACAAAGTTGTGCTACCAAAGCACTGGTGCTCGTCAGCACAATATATCACTGCTCCCTCCTCTCGTATCACCCATCAACATACCATGCTCATATACTCATGCATATCATACAATCATGCATGTCATACAAATATATCTAATCTCCTATCCCATGTCACATTTCATCATAACCATGATATCATATAAATCACCAATAAATTCATAACAATAATGATACTGACTTACCCGAGTCCAAAATCATACCCATGAGGGTATCATAACAGTCACCACTGTTTCATTAGTCATCACACAGGTTATTAACAATATTACTAAATATTAGTGTGTTAGTATACACATCTGATAAATCCGAGTCTAAAGATCCCTACGAATCACTCCGAGCCCCTTGACTATCTGGCTCCTAGAATCGGCCAAAAGAAAACCATTAGGCAACCACAATATTCGGCCAACATCAACCAACTAAAAAGGATTAATGTCGAACCCTTACCTTCACTTGGTTTGGTTTCCTACCAAACCCGAACCACAGTGATTCCTTCTCAAATCCACAATCGGCTACACCTTAAGAGATAATGGTTAGTCCTTTGTCACCTTGACTTAATCAGATTTAAACGAATAACCATGAACGAAATCTTACCATCACTTACCCAATCGGTTAACAAAGAGTCGAAGGCTCTTCCTGGCTACTATACGATATCCAAGACCCTATCACAAAATGATAACCCAAAAGATTAACACCCTTCCAAACTGGCCATAATCGGCCCTTAACCAAACCATAACCAACAAAGAACCAAAAAAAGGGAGATATGGCCATTCGGCCTAGAGCTTACCAATACCAATCGATTGAAACAAGGCCTCCAAAACACCACTGATATTCGGCCAAGAGACTATTAGGGGAAGGGAAATATTCGGCTATGCTGGAAACAAACAGAAACAAAGAAATCGGCACTAGGTGTCTAACACCTCTGCTTTCGGTTTTGGGGGATTAGACAATATGAAAAAGAACAGAGTTTCGGCAACAATGCTTAGGAAGGAAAATAAAAGTTTGAGAACAAAAGGTTGTAGTTTCGGCACAAAAGAATTGAGAAGAACAAATGGGTGATTCGACTTTCACGGTTTCAAGAAGAGAAGAGAATCCGAGTAAGGAAGAAACAAGTTTCGGCTCACTATCACAAAAGGTAGAACAATTTCGGCCAAAGAGAGCTTGTGTTTCGGTTTGCAAAAGAAAAGGTGGAGTAACTCACTTGGATTTTTGGTTTCAAGAAGTAAAGAAAATGAGAAGATACCTTGGAGAAAATTCGGCTACAAGTATCAAAAGGGAACTCTTTGTTTTTTTTCAAATGTGACCGAAAATGCCAAAATTTCCAAATGAAATTCGGCACTCCCCCAACACCACACCACTATGCCGTCACTTCCCCTCTCCACTCCCCAAAAATTCGGCCATATCCCCACTAACACTCCCATTCACTCATTTGAATTGAGTGGACCAAGTCACACTCCTAAATTCACTCTCTACCTTTCATTTGAAAGAGTAGACTAGGTCCAAGGTAGTGTTCTATTTGCTCTCTACCTCTACTCCCATGCCGTCCAAAATAGGTGACAAAAAGGGGACTCCTGCTGCTCGAACACTGGACCTCCACTCCTTGAAGTTGGCGCCAAACCAAGCTCCCCCTTGCCACTCTGCCAGCTCCTTATTTGTGCTATAAAGCCACAATTTATTTTCTTAAACCCCAGCTTCCCTAGCTCCCTTCACTTAACACCCAAAAACTAAAATTTCCTAATTTACTCAGGCACACACCTAGGCTATAATTAAGCCCCTAAAACACCGAAATAGCAGCATAGCATTCTAACAACATGCAGAACATGCCATGACACAAAAATAGCCCCTAACCCGGGATATTACATCTTTTATGTTTTGTTATCATTTATATTAAGTTATTAATTAATTACCATTTTAACCTTTATTATAAAATAACTAAACAACATAATATAAGGTTATAGTTGTCCATGGCCGGCCACTAACATATAAAATGGAAAAATTGCCCTTTTAGTGCATCATATCAAAAAGCCATTGACACTTAAGTACTTTTCACTTTAGTTAGCAACTTTTACGCTTTACGCAATTGAGTCCTTTTTCTAAATTAAACACATAAACGATTAAATTTTTATACGAAACTTTCACACACATCAATTCACATATAATAGACTCAAAATATAATATTAAAATATTTCTCGAACTCAGATTCGTGGTCCCGAAACCACCATTCCGATTAGGGTCAAAATCGGTCTGTTACACCCTCACTCGACCCCATTGCAAAATCTAAGTGTGGGCGTTACAACTGAACCAGGTTAATGCTAATACTAAGATCTCACTAGGTTCAAAACAAATTGTATAATCTATTTATTTAAAAACCTATACAATAGAGTCTATAAAATTTAAAATAGAAGTTCATTGCCTCAACTCCAGACTTTAAAGGAATCTATTTGGTTACAACATATTTTCCCCCTTGGCGAAGTCTCGGTACACCCTTCCCATGTGCATGACATTTTGCTATCGGAGATCCAAGGTCCAACATGGTCTGGCTTGGTCCCTCCTCAATTCCCTTATTCCGCAAATCCTGTAAAACATAGGTCACACTTTGTTAAATTCAAATGAACTTACTAAGTCTTTATATTATTTGAAAGTAGACACCATCTTCCAAGGGGTTAAATAGAAAGAACTAAAGTACAACTAACTCCCTATTTATGCTAGTAAAGCTTCTAAAACCCATCATAGCAGGCTTCGATTTATTCACAATCTTATCCATTTGTGGATAGTTTGTTAAAAGAATTAAAATTGGGCAATTCTATCAACGCAAGATTAGTCTCGACATTTCCTCGGACTGATCGCCATTTCTACAGACTTCGTCCTTACCTTTTTTCGTATTCCTTCTTACGTTTTATTCCTAGAGTGGAAATCTTCTTCCCAACTTGTCCTTATGAGGTAGCCCTATAGTCTACCCTTATAATTTCCCTACGGTAATTTTCCCTTAGCAATCATCCCAAATTTCATTAGTCCGTTGTGTATTCTTTCTATTACCCTAGCCCCAAAGGACTTGTTATCATTCCATCCCTTGGGTTCACTAACGAGATTCCCCGTCACTCTGACGGGTTAAATCTCTGTAACACCCCAAACCCGGCTTAGACGTTATGGTCGAATCTGGCGCGTCATATTGAAGTGTTTTTCGAAACCATTTTTCTTGTTGATAAAAACTCATTTGGAGGTTGAAGCCTCTTTGTTAGAACTCATATTATACCAGCATCTTGTTCATTTTAAAACGTCATTACCTTTAAAACCTTATTGTTGCGGAAGCTTAATTTAAAACAAATGATTTACGAAATGGTGATATTTACAAATTGAGTTGCAGAAACGTAGCATTTTGAAAACAGTTATCGTTTTCAGAAAACCGCATTCTACTTCTAGCAGATTTAAATCGTAATAAACTGAAAAATCTGAAATTAAAAACCAGAAATTAAAAGAGGCCTTATCACAACCCAATAAGAAAGCGGTTTAAGTAAGGTAAAATAAAAACTAAAATTTAAAGCTGATCGTAGTGTGGCCACCTTCGAGTACTCCTGTACGTCAAACCGCTTACTGAGGATTACATAAAAAATAAAAAAGAGGAGGTGAGTTTATGAAAACTCAGTGTGTACAACCCTCATCGATCATAAAACATGCATCACATCAATCTGGGACTAAGCCCATTACAGTAATCAATGTGGGCCTAAGCCCAACAAAGTAACGGTGGCATTTGGGCCTTAGCCCAAAATAGCCTCAGATGGGCCTTAGCCCATATCAAATGTCACAGATCACATCTATCTGGGCCTAAGCCCATCTCAATAACAGAACAAGTGTGTGCAATGCATTAATGCCCATACCAACCCTGCACTCCATCTCCTGTCCAACCCTGCACTCCGTCTCCTGTCCAACCCTGCACTCTTGTGGGGATTTAATCGACCCACCCATCCCTACACTCCTTATGTAGCACCGGTTGCGACACTAACCAATATTGCAGTAGAGCTGCCAATCACATAATCAGCTTAAAGCCATCGGTGGATCCACAGTCGTCAAGCGACCATGTGACCCTAACAAATCATATACTTCCTCCAAATCAATAATCCCATCCCCCATGCAGCATAATATCACATGAATGCAAACATACCATAGATAACATACAATAACAATCATATAACAAGTAGGGGCATCTTAGTAATTTTGCCTTCAGGGGCATTACTGTCATTTTACCCTATGGGGGTATATCAGTAATTTTACCTACAAGGGTATTTCAGTCATTTACCCTATGGGGGTATTTCGGTCATTTACCCTACAAGGGTATTTCGGTAATTTACCCTATAGGGGTATTTTGGTCATTCACCCTATAAGGGTATTTCGGTCATTTACCCTACAGGGGTTTTTCGGTAATTTACCCTACAGGGGTATTTCAGTAATTTTACAACCTTCCCAAAAGTCTACAGTCGCCTCGATAATTTAATTGGGCCTAAAGTCCAATATTCGGCCCAGGCAGGCCCACACGCTCGTGTGGCCCATTTAGCCCAAAACTATCTTTCGCCATGTGATCGTCATGGCCGGCTCATTATTTCCTGTCCATCAACAAAATTTACTCGCATAGGGCCCACTCGGTCCATTCTGGTCTATTTGGCCCCAAAAACGACCTAAGCCCATGAGAGCGCTCATGATGGCCTCAACCATCTTACGCCCATATTTGTGGGCTCAATCCACCACACCTGCATTCGCACGCTCGTGTGGCATAATTCGCCGGTACTTTAACTTTTTCGGCATTTAGGAATTTCGACATTTGCCGATCTACAGTTGGAGTGGTGTGTGTACACACCTTGCTGGAGAAAAGCTGTAATATCCTGGAATAGGGGTTATTAGTGATTAAATTATTTTTCATAAATATGGTCGTTGTGGTGCTAATTGAGGTATTCTAGGGGCTAGTGGGAAGGCCCGAGCTATAGGAAAAAATTTGTTTTTAAGTGTTAGTTAAGGAGAAGCTAGGTGAAGGAGGTCTTAAAAGAAATTTTGTGGAGTTTAGGACATAAGAAAACAATTGGAAAAGTGGCAAGGGACGCCACCTAAGGTGCAAAGGAGTTTGCGTCAGGAGGGAGGAGGTTCGAGCTGCAGAAATTGCATTGTGGGCTTTTCTTTTTGCGTCAAGAAGGGGAGCAAGGCCAGAGAGGCCTTAAGGGAAGAATATAGGCGTCTTTGGACATGAAAGTGAGCCTGGTAAAGTGGCTGCAAGGCGCCACTTAGGGCCTTGGTGATGACGCCATGTGCAAGGGCCTTGGTTCGAATCACGGGAGTGTGTTTTTATTTTTGGCTCTTTGCGTTAAGAAGAGGAACTAGGCTAAGGAGGCTATAAGGGGAATTCGTGAGGGATTTATGCCACAAGAAATCATGTGGTAAAGTGGCAATGGAGCACCTAGGTGCAAGGGGAAAGGTTCGAATCACGTGGGCAGCATAAGTGGGATTTTATTTTTGCTGCTGGCGTCAAAGAGAGGGGAGGAAGTGGACAGCATGTGGGCTTCCAAAAGATAAGGATTAAGTTGTTTTATTTTTTTTTAAAATTCAGCTGAAGAAGTAGGATAAGTGGGGATTTATTTTATTTGGTTTAAATAGGTAGATAAGGGATGATTGTGGTTTTATTTTTTTTATTAATTCTTTTTAAATGAAGTGATAAATTAGGAGAAGAAAGTGGAGTAGGATAAGGGACATAGTGGTGGCCAAATGAGGGGCTCCTTGGGGTTTATGTATTCGGCCAAGTGAAAGTGGGATAAGTATGGTTTTATTTTTTTTATTTTTTTAAATGGGAAGATAAGGGATAAGGTGATGGAGTGTTTTATTTTATTTGTTAAGAGATAAAATAAGAGTTTTATATGGGATTTGATGAGGAGCTGATATAGTGGCCGAATGTGGGTCTCTTTGGGTTGGTAAATTCGGCCATGAAGGGGGGGAGTAGTCGAATTCTTTATAAGGGGTTTGGATGTTTTTTTTTTCGACTCTTTTCCTTCTTGAGTATTCTTTCTTTCGAACTTTCTTTTCATCTTTATGAGATTGCCGAAGCTTGCACCCTATTCCCCTTTTTACAAAGCCGAAAGTTAGAACCATTTGTGCATTTATCTTCTTTCTTCTTTCACCTCTTCTTTTCATAGCTTTTGCATAAGCTGAAATCCTCCCTATGCTACCGAAACATTGCTTCTTTGGAGAGCCATAGCCGAATGTGTAGTTACCATTTAGAGCATAAGCCGAATCTCTAGTAAGCCTCATCCACATCTCTTTTTCTTTTCTTGTTGTTTCAAAAGCCGAATCCCCAAGGAAGGTGCCGTTGGCTACTTTCTTGTAGTGTCTCTAAGCAAACGTTGGTAAGTACTCCTATTAGCAGTTGGTTTCTTTTCTCTTTCCTTTGGTATGCCGAAGTCAAGGGTAGGCCTTGATTTCTAAGGGTGGCCGAATATACTTAAGGCCATATTAATGTGTTTCTTTTGGTTGTAACCAGAGTAAAGGTGTTCTTCCGGGATTTACGGTACTCAAGGTAAGCATTGAAATATTCGGCCAAGGGCCATTATTCATGGATTTATGTGTTAGCCAATTTTAACATATGGTATATAGGGATTTCGACAGTTCAAGAGCAAGGAGTAGTCTTTCGGGATTTGGTAAGCAAGGTAAGGAAGTATTGATATTCGGCCATAGGCCATATTTGGTATTTAAGTGATGACCGAATGTGTACTATGGTTCCTAGGGACAAGTCGACATAAGTAGGCAAGTTTTCGGGATTTAGATCCGTAAGGAAGGAGTTCAACAATCGCAAGGGTACAAAACGTTTAGACGTGGGTTTCGGGATTGAGTAGACTGTGTCAAACAGGTGCGTAGTTATCGCACTGTTCTCTTGATTGTTTAAATGTGTTGTTATATGTATGATGTGAATGGTAGCCGAAATAAGGGCTAAGATGGTGGATACCCAAGGTGGGTATCTCGGAAATCAGGTCAGTGATAATTATTAAGAATGTGAATATACCAATGAGAATATAATTGTATGCTGATTAGCATGTGCATGCATTATTTTATTATGTATGACATTATCGTATGTTGCATGTGCATGGGATGGGATATGAATGTGACTATTGAAGGAAAGGGTGTACATTATGTACGTGGTCTAATGTTAGCCTTGTGCTACATTAGCGCTTGATGTTAGCTGTGTGCTTCATCAAGGGAGGTGTTGGCTAGGTGCCACATCTCAGCGGATGATAGCTGTGTGCTTCACCGTAGATTGAGGATGACCTCGAGTCACCTCGTGGATACTGGCATGTGGGATCACTCAGGTGATCGGTGGCTTAGCCACGGCCTTGGGCAGCAGGTCTGCCAAGGTAGATATGTGGGATCACTTAGTTGATCGGTGGATTAGCCACGGCCTTGGGCAGCAGGTCTGCCGAGGTAGGTGTGATGGATGGATACTAGGTTGGGTTGGGCTTCATAATTGCATAATTATGTGTATGGACTGTGTGGATTTGGGCCAAGCCCATATGTGGAGGCATGTGAAATAACTATGCACTGAGTCTGTTTGACTCATCCAATATTTTATTAAACCTTACAGGTGATGCATGATGCTCGGACCGGGTTGGAGTGGATACGAGGTGGCCCATGCAGAAGATATTTTTAATTGATTTTGTATTTACATTTTTCAGTATTTCTAAGTACTTATTTATTGTAATAAGGGCCTCCTAAAATATTAAAGGATATTTATTACGTGTTAAGGGGGATTGTCGATTTAAATTATTATCTGTGAATGTCTTTATTTTAGCAACTTACATATTAAAATATATATACCAAAGTTTTTAATCCGGGAATTTGTAACAGCTTAACTTATTTTGAAGTTTTAAACACACAATGTTTTTCTAAAGACAATAAATTTATATGTTTTACTTTAAGTCGTAAACTTTTCGAACGTTTTTCCGCAGTGACATACCAGATCCGGTCAAGGCTTGTGGGCCGAGTTTGGGGGTGTTACAAAAGCAGTAGCCCACGAGCGTAGAACCTATATTCGATTAAGGTATTCAGTTAGCCACTCCAATAATAAGATTTAACAAGCCTACAGAAGCCGAACCCAAGACTAATACTTACCTGAACTGAATCGGCTTACACTTCCTAAGTCGTTTGTTTATGAATCGATCTCACCTCATTGTGGTTTATCTATACCACAACCATTATTCAGCATCAACCTCCAATAAATCCTTACGTTATCATACTTATTAAAGAACTCTAAATCCTTACCTTGATCGATCGACAGAAGGCCACAGAACCAACAACCTTTGACGATGCTGATTAAAGCAGATGGGGGGAAAGAGAATCGGTCAAGAACAGCGATCAAATGTTGACCGAATCAGAAGAGAAGAAGAAAAGATAACTAATATTCGGCCTAATTCCAGAATAAGAAATGATACTCAAAGTTGACAGAGAAAAGTTGCAAAAAAAGAAGTAGAGAGAAGGGGCAATTCGATTTTAGATAAGTGAAAAGAAGAACTTCGAATGAGTAAGAAAGGAGGGAGAGAAGGATTTGGTTCGATCACATTAAGAAACAAGAAGAGCAGAAAAGTACCAAGAGAAGGAGAATAAAGGGAGATCCGGCTTGTTGCAAAGGAAAAAAAGCAGAGAAAAGGGGTATTACTCGATTTTTGTAAAAGGCAAAAAGAGGAACAAAAAGAGAAAAAAGCCAAACTGGCTAATAGAAAACGGTATTCCTACCGCACTCTAGCCGAGTTTGCAAAAAGAAGTAGCACAATTTGGCTACAACACTCCTCCCATCCAAATCCCTTGAAAATCTCCTCAATTTTCTCAACACCCCTAATTTGAAACACTTTCAAACTTCTCCTTGATATCCTTCATGATCCAGTCCTTAAATCACCCGTTTGACTCATTTAAACTCTCCAACACAGAGTTCAAATCCAACACCAACTCTTGCCCACACATGAGCAAAATAAATAATCCCATTTGCATGCAGTGAGACTTGAACCACTGTTCTCCTTGCCACACCTGTGATGTCACAACCATTCCACCACAGGCTCTCTTTGTGTCTCTTTTTAACCACAAATACTTATAAGGCTACATACCAGGATTCAGGGTTCCCCTAATGCTAAAAATAAAAATTTCCCATATGACATGGCTTGGACCCAGGACTTCATAGAAACCCCCCTTAACCTTCCAAAATCACTCACCCAACAGATCTAACATGCACTTGTGCCATTCTCTTGTTCTTAAAAATTTTAAACACTCACATGCCCAAGGCCCAATAGGCCCAAAATTCGAGGCGTTACAATCTCACTTGGAACAAATAGCGGTTGAACTATTTCCTTGTAATCCACATTATTCGAGATACCATACTCATTCATCTGTTGTGAACCGCTTTGGCCTTCAGTACCCAATAGGCTATTCTCGTAGTGATCATTTGTATTCATGACTTCTCTCTTATGTAGGTTCCTATTGGAACTAGTCATTTGGTTGGTACTTTCTCAATGGTTACCCCTTGAAGAGGAATAGTCTTGATAAACATATCTATAATCTTGTGTATCCTTTTTTATCAATGGGTTTTTATCTAACCCCTCTTTTTCTTATGGGTTAGTTCGTGTACTTATGAAAAACCACTAACATATTAGGTTTCTCTGAACACTTCATTATGTTTCTTAATGGAGGATCCCTATCTATGATCCTCAGTTAAACTATCTTTCGTTTGCCTATACACTACGCTCCTCTAGTGCATCAACTCCCGTAACTGATCCCTATGAGGTTATCATCCATACACCTACTGAATTTCATGAATACTATACCAGCAGTCCTTTCTCATTTCCATTACGTTCCCCATTCATTGGCAGATTCCTTAGACTCACTAGTTAACTATTGCATGTTCATAATCCAATTTTTTCTTCTAGCCCTATTTCCCTTGTTTGCAATATGTTCCACCATTGTCATATTGTTGGGCCATCCATGTTTAATGTCCTGGAGGACTACCCCTTGTTTAGTGTCCTGGTGAACTCAGTAAGCTGCCATAGCCGAGCTATGGTCTTACCCGTTAGATTCCATGTTTAAAGTCCTGACAGACTCCATTGGTTGCCATTGTCTAGCTGTGGTTTTACACCTCTATTCCTTGTGTTTATTGTCCCGGTGGACTATCCCATGTTTAGTTTCCTAATGGACTACCTCGTATTTAGTGTCCCAATAGACCCTCTATGCTGCCATAGCCGAGCTATGGTTTTACACAGTATACCCCATGTTTAATGTCTCGGTGGACTATCTTGTGTTTAATTTCCTAGCAGATGGTACTGGTTTCCATAACAAAACTATGGTTTTACACCCTATAACTCTTAGAGGTGTTGCCCTAAAGGACCTTATCGTTGTTGTGATGTCATCTCATAGAGCTTGCTGACCACCGTCGCGATGTCGCCCCATAAAGCCTGTTGACCTCCATCGTGATAATACTCTATGGAACCTAAGTACCATCAATATCTTCACATCTTATTTCTACCTTAATGCTCAAACACCGAAGTGTCCCCCTCACAAGGCCTAGAGCTTCGCACTTCACGGTTTGCTCTCAGCAATCCCGAATGGCGATATTATAACAAAATTTAAGTTTACGTTTTCTCCTATTATTCTACCCATTCCTCCATTTCATTATCCTACACATTTATACTTGAACACCACAATGTCCCCTCCACAAGGCCCAGAGCTTCTCCATCACAATTTGCACACAACAACACCGTATGGTGGTATCTAGCAGAAAGTCATCTAAACCCATCAATGTTTCCCTTTCATGTTCCCATGCCATAAATGCATCTCATAAATAGAATGCCATGGTGTCGTAATTATTTCATGCAATTTGAACCAAAGTAGTGGATACTTATATACTTATACAATCTTAAGCATACTTAACATCCGGGGATAGAGTGCAGAAACTCATCTGATGCTTCTTTGCCTTATCAGATTAGCTTTTCTAAATGCTAAAGCTTCCATTCTCCTGGTAGCTAAGCATGCTAAGCAAATCATGGGTTGAACTTAGGATTTTAAGAAACATGTAGAATCCCTTAAAATGGTTCTGAGAACCTTTACCTTTGTTTTCTAATTCTTACATGCGTTGAAGGACTTAAAACCTTACTAGATCCTCAAATTTTCTACTTTTCCAACTAATTTCTCACGATCATCGCCCCATGCAGAGCTTTCCATGACCATCGCTTCCTCGAAGCAACCAAGGAAGATGAAGAAGAGGAGTGAATGAAATAGAATTGAGAAGAAGTATCTCAAGAAGTCATTTCTCAGCTATTTATAGCCCTTCTAGCATGACCTTCCACTGTATAAAATCCTTCTATTTACAATAATTTTGTCCCTCATTATGGGGCCGACTGGTTCGAATTCAACTGAACCAGAATGGAATCTCAACTATGTCCAATTTCGTTCCTAACTTTTCCCGATTTTTTAGTAGATACCACCAACTTTTGGCTTATTCCAACTTCATCCCTCAATTATTTCTTAATTTTTGAACTTAGTGGAATCTGAGTGTGACACCCAAGGATCCGGTTAGGTGAGGGCTGTTATAGTCTGGCTCAAATTCTCAATTTGGTCAAATTTGGTAAAGTTGGGTGAATAAGATTTTGGGAAAACCTTCATATGAAAAGGCTCTTTTTGTAGCTGGAGTAAATGATGATGTGCGAGTTACTTCCAAACTTCTTATGTATAGAGTGAAAAGAGTAGAGATGTGGTGCACCATTCTTGCTAGATGGAGTACCAATTCTCACACTATCATTACTATTTGGGGATATTTCTCCTTCACTCTTGATGACGTATGTATTTTTCTTGAACTTTCATGTTTTGGAAAGCATAACATTTGCTCTCTAGAGTTATCTTAAAAAGAAAAGAAAATTCAATACTTCTTCTTTGATTTATTTAAAAGTAACTGTGAAAGATAAAAGGTTATTTGGTTCTATAATTAGATTGGAATGTTTCACTAAATGTTTAATTCTAGAAAAGGTGAAATTAGCTCTCCTGAGTTTCCTGAGCACAAGTATGAGTAAGAAGCTTTTCTGTCCATGTGGCTAGCTTAAATTATCTTTTTCGGATGTCCTGATGATGAAATTAGTCCAACAGATGTTCCTGTATCCATTAAGATTGATCAATGTATGCATTTCCCTTTAGCTCCATTTTATTTTAGTAGTTGGATTTGTACCACTCAAAAACTGAAATCTTGGCTAGTCGGTGTAAGATTTTAATTTATGTCAGAATTTCCTTCATTCAAATGTGTTTGTGGGAAAGGTTTAGTGCTTGCACTCCACCTAATCTAGGTCCTTCTCTTGCTACTTTTTCCAGCAAAAATTTTAAGAATAACTATAGAGCTTGGCTATGGCATAATTAGCAGTCCAAAAGAAATATTCTTCAAGTTTTTGATATTGCTAAGGAATTCATTTGTCGCCCATACCTACAAGAAAAAAATGGTTTTGACAATCTAGAGTGTTTTTATATCATTCCCAAGCAGCCTAATCTTTCAAAGCTGAACATGCAAGAGATTGAGTTCTTTCTTTGGGTGAATTATATCATGCTACCTACTATGATTGAAAACTCTAGTATTGGGACCAATAAAGATTCACACTCAATGGAGGTATATTCGATGTGTAGGGTAGGTCACCAATTTGGGTATAATCAAATGGCTCACCGTAGACCTCCTTTACCTTCAGATGTTGATTTCTCATATTATGTTTCTGAACTTCTTTCTGCCACAATAAATGAGAGATGTAATAAAATCATAAGTTGTGTTATGCTTGAATTTGATAGGATTACTCATTAGAGTTTTAGTTGGTTTTCTTAGCCAATGCATCTTTGATTGGTCGAGCTTTTGCACTGCTTTAGTTGATTCAAGGAAACACCTGAAGCTTTCAGTCGTTACTCAAAATGACATATCCTTACCTCTGATACATGGTCCTTCCAAGAAAAATAACCAAATCGATGAAGAGGTTGCCAGTGTTTTTGCTTCCCAAACTTCTAATCATCCAAAAAAGAAATACTTATTCCCCTCTAAAGTAAGTTCTTCTAACTATCTTCCTTTTTTAAGCACTATGCAACTCTTTTGTTTTTTTTTTGTAACATCCTAAAATTCAGAATTTTATGTGCTGCATTATACCATGCGATAGGTTAATTAAAAATATTAATTGTATATGTTTTAAGGTCCTAAGAAGGCTCGGGGTTAAGTTGGGCCTTAGTAAAATTTTTGTGTTTAAGCACTTTAAGGAGAGAAGGTAAGTGGCATCAAGGCTTAAGGAAATAAGTGTGCATTTTGCTAGCACAAGTGAAGCTAGTAGAGGAGTGGTGTGGCGTTGAATGTATGGGCTTGAGGGGTGGAGTTCGAATCCCACCTAGTGCAAATTTTGAGATTTATTTTTGTGTTCCTTCCCTAAGTGTTGGTCATGATAGTATTTTTGGTAAGGAAGACTTTTTAATTATGGAAAGATGGCTAAGGAAATATGGTAAGGAGGAGTGTATGGAAATGAGTAAAAGAAAGGAGCAAGAAGGGGGATATGTTGGCTGGTTTTGAGGAAGATGTTTTCGAAAGATTTTATTTGGTCAATGTTCATCTTTTGGTAAAGATGATACACGGTTTGGGAGGGGGTTTTGTGTAGTCGAATTTTTCATTAGTCATTTGGCAAATTTAGTGCTTGTAAGGCCTACTTTCTTTTAGCATATTGGTGTTTTCTCTTCCCAACTCTGTAACACCCCAAACCTGGTCAATACGCCACGACCGAATCTGGTATGTCACAGAGGAAAACGTTTTGAAAAGAATAGAATTAACAATTAAATTTTAGTGAAAAACTCTTTGAAAATTTTATATTTGTAGAAATCAGGTGTATAATAAGTTTAAACTGATAATTTACTTTGTAATTTCATAAATAAAACTTTAAAACTTAGTTGGTAAATCAAAGGTTAAAAAAAACATTTATATCATTTTAAAGAAAACTCGAATTATTACTTTGAAAACCATTTGCATTTGAATGTAGAAACTTAATATTTGGAAATCATTTAAATTGTAGAAAACACTTAATTTATATTTTACTATCAAATGATTTATATTACCCGATGGTAAGATTTTAAAACCATTGCGTTTTTATAATTTTAGAAAACTTTGGGCTCAATTATTAAATTAACCAAATAATTTATAAGCCATATTTAAAACATATTCAAAGCATATAAATAATCCAAAACATAATTAAAGAGGCCTTATTACAAATCCATATAAAGGTGAAAACCAAATTTAAATAAAGTAAAGTACCCAAACCAAAGTTCATGTAGAACCGAATTTATTTAATGCATGGCCACCTCGAGTTCATCCGGCTCCTCATCCGCGATCTACGAATCACCTGAAAAGATAAGGGAGAAGGTGAGTCACCAAGACTCAGTGCATAAATCCTTCCCCCGTTTAATGCAACATTCTTACACAATTCATAACAAAGCAATATATACATATAATGCACCCGACCTAGCCATCCATAACTCCTTTTCTACCCCGTGTGCTACCAAACCACTGGTGGTGCCAAACCACTGGTGACCCAAAGTCACGATATCCAATAATGTGATGCCAAATCACTGGTGACCCAAAGTCACGAATAATCAAGTTGTGGGGCCAACCCACGTGTGATACCAAATCACTGGCGACGATCCCATATCTCAAAAGTGGGGCCAACCCACGGTGGTGCTAGACCACAGGGACGAGTCGCTATGAGGTGCCAAACCTCTGGTGTCCCAAAGACACAAAATATTGTGGTACCAAACCACTGGAGGTGCCAAACCTCTGGTGTCCCAAAGACACGGATATCAAATCCTTCCCCCTCCTCTCATATTACCCATCACAATGCAATATTTACAAATCATGTCAACATGCTTTATTAGGAATCACATGGTAATAATATCATAAATCGTAGCATCATACATCATTTTGCAAGAGTCATATCGTAACGGACTTACCCGATTCCTTGCTTATACCCATCATGGTATCATATCAAGATCTCATAGTTTTCCACTTTAATAACATGATTAGTTTAATAATAAGTATATATTACCAAATTATAAAGTGTGTAAGATACACACCTGTCACTAACGCAAGTACTAAAATCCGAAGACCCGATCTACCGTACTAGATCGCCTTGTCCTACATTCAGCCAAAACTTCGATTATAAACAAAGGCCATTCGACCATACCACTAAATCCTGATGAGTTATCACTTGAAATACCAAGTCTTACCTAAAAGCTTACCCAAAATGATTGACAAAGGATTGGGGCTTAGATTGATTGCTTCCAACGTCCCGAAAAGCCTAGAAGAAATCGGTTTCTAAGAATGATTAGAACCTTGTTAACAAGTGCCCAAAAATTTGGCCTTTGTCCTCAAGAGAAACAACATAGAAACGAGAAAAAGAATAAGGAAATACAGCCATGACACATACCTATCTTCCAAAACCGTTTGAAGAAAACCAAAAGAAGTCCTACCCTTGATGATATTCGGCCAAGGCAAACCAAATAGGATATGAGAGTTTCGGCTATGGTTTTGAAAGAAAAAAACAATTGATGTGAGGCTAAAAAGAAATGAAATACGTGAGTGGCAAAGAAAATCAAAAATGAGAAAGAGAGGATTCGGTTTTAGCAAACAATGGAAGAAAAATCAAGAAGAATGGTGAAGAAAGAGATTCAGCCAAGAAGAGAGTAAAAGAGAAATTATAGATTTTAACAAATATAAGAAGAAAAGAAAAGGAGAATGAGAACAAAAGAGGTTCCTTTTTGGCTACAAAAATTAAAAGATGAAAGGGAGGTTCCAAATGAGTTTCGGCCAAATGCCAAAGAGGAAAAAATCAACAATGCCTAAGGACATTCGGCTATGATACACTTTGGTGCACTAAAGAGAAGAATTGGTAAGGTTCAAAGGGGTTTCGATTTTGACACAAAGCAAAGGTTGAAGGCCTACCAAGCTAGCCGAAAATGACTACTAACCAAAGGGAAATTCGGCACTAACTAGCTACCCTCAAAACCAAAATTTGGTCACTCCCCCATAGACCCCAAAACCGTCCAAATACATGGACTTCAAAATCAAATCTTTCCACACAATTCTTTCCATAACAAGACACCCTACATCATGCCTTATGTCCTCCCATTAGCCTTAAAACCATTGATTTCTTTCCCAAACATCAAACTTGCCTTAAACTAATATTCAACTTGCCATAAAGAAAATTTGAAAGTCCAACCTACCATAATTAGAACTTGACCGACACTTAATGCTAGGATACATAAAAAAATAAAGTCTTCAAAATGCTAATCATGTTACTCGAACCTCTATCCTCAAGCTACCCTTCATGCATCCTAACCACCTTGCCACTAACTCCACATGTGCTTAATTTAACACATAAATTAACTTAAGTGTCAAGTTCACCTAATCCACTTCACTAAATTTTTAATACTAAGAATTATTCTAGCTTCATGAATAAAATCAAGCATTCACAAGACTAAGCTAAACACACAAAATTTCAAACCCGAGCCAACACAATTAATAAAATAATATTCAAATTTTAGGATGTTACGATTCTACCCCTCTTAAGAAAATTTCGTCCTCGAAATTACCTGATCAAAAGAGTTGAGGATACTGCTGCCTCATCGCATCCTCCGGTTCCCACGTAGCTTCTTCTACGCCATGGTTCCGCCATAAAACTTTCTCTAAAGGAACTGACTTCCTACGCAAAACTTTCACATCTCGATCTAGAATCAGCACAGGTTCTTCTTCTATCGTCAAATCTGGACTCACCTCTATTTCCTCTACTGCCACAATATGCGATGGATCAGAACGATAGCGTCTAAGCATGGAGACATGGAACACATCGTGAATTTGACTCAGTTCTACTGGCAACTCAAGCTGATAGGCTACTGGTCCCACTCGCCTCAACACCTTATACGGCCCAATGAACCTTGGACTTAACTTGCCTTTTCTCCCAAATCTTAACACTTTCTTCCATGGCGAGACCTTCAGAAAGACCTTGTCACCCACGGCAAACTCTATATCCCTCCGCTTGAGATCAGCATATGACTTCTGTCTATCCGAAGCTTCCTTCAGACGAGCCTGAATCAACTTAACCTTATCCTCAGTCTCTGCAACCAACTCTGGTCCTAACATCTGACGTTCACTCAAATCTATCCAGCATGTAGGCGTGCGACACCTCCTACCATACAACGCCTCATATGGTGCCATCTTAATGCTTGCCTGATAACTATTGTTGTACGCGAACTCAGCTAATGGTAAAAACTCTTCCCAGCTGCCTCTGAAGTCCAAAACACAACCTCTCAACATATCCTCTAAAATCTGAATAACCCTTTCCGACTGCCCGTCAGACTGCAAATGAAAGGCGGTACTGAAATCCAATCGCGTACCCAAAGCCTGATGTAACGCTCTCCAAAACCTCGACGTAAATCTAGGATCACTGTCTGAGATGATCGACACTGGTACACCGTGCAACCTCACTATCTCGGCCACATACAACTTAGCTAACCACTGAAGCAAGTAATCCACCCTTACCGGAATAAAATGAGCTGACTTAGTCAAACGATCCACAATCACCCAAACTGAGTCCTTCTTACTAGGTGTAAGAGGTAATCCACTGACAAAGTCCATAGCGATCCTTTCCCACTTCCACTGTGGAATCTTCACCGGCTGAAGTAACCCAGACGGTAACTGGTGTTCAGCCTTGACTTGCTGACACGTCAGACATTTACCCACAAACTCAGTTACCTCCCGCTTCAGACTTGGCCACCAAAACAGCTCTCTTAAATCCCGATACATCTTGCTACCTCCCGGATGCATAGCATATGGGCTGCTATGTGCATCCCAAAGAATCCTTTGCCTCAACTCAACATCCTTCGGCATACAAGCTCTCCCTTGAAAATACAATACTCCATCACTGGACAAACTATAATCCTCTAAACCACCATTCTGAACCTGCAACCTCCGACCATTCAAACTATCATCCTCTAACTGTTTCTCCTTAATCTGATCTAACCAAGTTGGCTTGACTTGCAGTTCAGCCAAAAGACTCCCATTGTCGTATAAGCTAAGACGAGCAAACATCGATCTTAAGTCTGATACCACCTTACGGCTCAACGCGTCTGCCACCACGTTAGCCTTGCCCGGATGATACTCGATCGAACAGTCGTAGTCCTTCAACAACTCAATCCATCTGCACTGCCTCAAGTTCAAATCCTTCTAAGTCAAAAGATACTTAAGACTCTTGTGATCCGTGTAGACGATCGACTTTTCTCCGTACAAATAGTGTCTCCATATCTTCAAAGCGAAAACAACTACAGCTAACTTCAGGTCATGCGTCGGATAATTAACTTCATGTGGTCTCAACTGTCGAGATGCATAAGCCACTACCTTCCCTTCCTGCATCAACACACATCCCAAGCCAGTATGTGATGCGTCACAGTAAACCATGAATTCCTTGCCTGCCTCAGGTTGAATCAAAACCGGAGCTTCAGTCAGAATCTTCTTCAACTTGTCGAAGCTTTCTTGCTGCTTCACAGTCCACACAAATGGAACTCCTTTCCTCAACAACTTGGTCATAGGTGCTGTGATCAAAGAAAATCCTTCCATAAATCTTCGGTAATACCCCGCCAGACCCAGAAAACTCCGAATCTCAGCCACTGACTTAGGTGGCTTCCAATCCAACACCACTTCGATCTTCCGAGGATCCACTCTAATCCCCTCAGCTGATACTACATGACCCAAGAAAGTCACCTCCCTAAGCCAGAACTCGCACTTACTAAATTTAGCATAAAGCTGCTTTTCCCTCAAAATCTGTAACACTACTCGCAAATGCGCATCATGCTCCTCCTCTGACTTCGAGTATACCAAAATATCGTCTATAAGTACCACTACAAACTGATCCAAAAACTGCTGAAATACCCGATTCATCATATCCATGAATGCTGCCGGCGCGTTAGTCAACCCAAACGGCATCACAGAAACTCGTAGTGCCCATATCGAGTGCGAAATGCCGTCTTATGGATATCAGCCTCTTTCACCTTTAGCTGATGATATCCAGACCTTAAATCAATCTTGGAGAAAATCGCTGCCCCTTTAAGCTGATCAAACAAGTCATCTATCCTCGGCAAAGGATACTTGTTTTTGATCGTCAGCTTATTCAGCTGGCGGTAGTCTATACACATCCGCATCGAACCATCCTTCTTCTTGACAAAAAGTACCGGCGCTCTCCAAGGCAAAACACTTGGTCGAATGAAACCTCGATCCAACAACTCCTGCATCTGAGCCTTCAATTCCATCAATTCCTTCGGTACCATCCTATATGGAGCGATAGACACTGGCGCAGTTCCGGGTAACAGATCTATACCAAATTCGACTTCACGATCCGGAGGCAGTCCCGGAAGTTCTTCTGGAAATACGTCAGCATAATCCTTTACCGTTCGGACATTCCCCACAGTAGATTCCTTAGCCTCCAACGCACACACATGGACTACAAATGCCTTACAGCCCTTCCTGACTGTAACACCCCAAACCCGGTCCATACACCACAACCGAATCTAGTATGTTACGGGGAAAATGTATTTGAGAGATTTAGGTTTTCCGTTTAAAAGTTTGATAAAACAGTTTGATAGGTTTTGTACTTGCAGAAATCTTGGGCATGATTGTTTGAAAACTGATACTTTGTTTGAAAACTCAGAAAAGTTTCGAAAACTCACTCAGTTAAGAAAATCGAGTTTATCTCATTTATGGACTCAAGTTGTTCCTTATTGTTACTAAAACATTTTTACTTAATAGAAAATCGAGTTTAAGTTAGGAGAAAAAACATTTGAGTTCCCTTTGTCTAGAATCATAGTGTGATTCCCGATGGTATCGTTTAAAACATATCGCTTTGTGGTTTTGAAATCGTTGTCTTTCCAAGTTTTAGTAAATCTTAACCCAATTAATTTATTAAGGCATATTAAAAATCTAATTTAAGCATAAGCACAGAAAAACATAAGTTTAGAGGCCGTTTACAATCCAGAATAAAACCAAATAGTAATAAATAAGCTAAAGTACCAAATTTATATAGTCTGAGCAAATCTTTATTTTAGCTTGGCATGAGCACCTCGAGTCCATCCCGGCTCTATGTCCGCGTCTAAGTATCACCTGAAATGTCAAAGGAGAGGGTGAGTCGCAAGACTCAGTGCATAAATCCCACTCTCGATAATACAACATGCTAACACACATCATATCATAGCAACATAATTAATGCACCCCGATCCTAACCATCCATATCACCTTTCTACCCCGTGTGGTACCAAACCACTGGTGGTGCCAAACCACTGGTGACCCAAAGTCACGATATCCTTAAGTGTGGTGCCAAACCACTGGTGACCCAAAGTCACGATTAATCCAATGATGGGGCCAACCCATCGTGTGATACCAAATCACTAGCGACAATCCCGTATCTCATAAGTGGGGCCAACCCACGGTGGTGTCAAACCACAGGGACGAGTCGCAATGAGGTGCCAAACCTCTGGTGTCCCAAAGACACAAGTGTGATACCAAATCACTGGTGACCGCAGTCACAAATTCGATGATGGGGCCAACCTATCGTGTGATACCAAATCACTGGCGTCAATCCCGTATAATCAACTATGGGGCCAACCCACCATGGTGCTAAGCCACTGGGACAAGACGCTGAGGTGCCAAACCTCTGGTGACCCAAAGTCACAAAATATCATCTGTGGTACCAAACCACTGGAGGTGCCAAACCTCTGGTGTCCCAAAGACACAGTGTCCCAAAGACACGGATATCATAATCCCCCTCCTCTCATTTTACCCATACATGTCATACTAATGCATATCATGTAATTCATGCAATCATGCTAATATGTTTCATGTCGCCTCTTATATCACATACATCAGCAATCATGATGGCATATACCATTAATAGAACTCATAATAGAATGGACTTACCCGGATCCGTACACATACCCCATTTGGGTACCAAATAATCCATCATACTGTTCTTGATTTTAACAAGGCAATCAGATTTATTAACGATATTACTAAGTAAGAAGTGTGTTAGTTTACACACCTGGTATATCACAAGCCTAAATCCCAAAGAACCCGATCTAACCCTCGATCCTCTTGCTCCTAACAACAATCGGCCAAAACATAGGTTAGCCTTCTACACCATTCGGCTAAGACCAAATAAACCAAAGGGTTTAACTTTGATCCCTTACCTTGCTATTGGTTTGGTTTCCTACCAAACCCCGAACCAAACGGTGGTTCCTCTTTTAACAATTGGCACACCCTATTAAAGAGAACAGTTAATCCTTTGTCACCCTTGACTTAATCGAAACCAAAAGATTGAACTAATAATAATAATACCAATCACTTACCCCTTACTTACCAATCGGTCACTTGCTGTCAAGGCTTCAATTGACTGCCTCACCTGATCACCACCACAATCCAAGACCCTTGTTCAATGATTGAGCAACCAACCAAGATCAACCCTTCACTGATATTCGGCCAAGAGAGAGCTACTAGGAGAGAGGAGAGATTCGGCCTTAACCAAGAAAGAAAATGCAAGAAAAAGATGAGAAAGGGAGGGGTTGATATTCGGCCAAAATGAGAACAAATGCTAGAAGGAAATTTCGGCAACACAAGGGAGGGATTCGGCTAAATGTTTAACACTCCTATTATCGGCTTTGAATGGAAAAAGAAAAGAAACTGTGAGATGAGAAAGAAGTTTCGGCAAAGGGTAATTGAGAAGAAGAGAAGTGGATGGGATGAAGGTACTTTCGGTTTTGATAAGGTATTTTGGAGAATATAGTTTCGGCTACCAATGCTTCTAATGAAAGAAAGAAATTATGAGGAGAAAGGGTAATAGTTTCGGCTCAACACAAATAAGAAGAAAGTGGGAGAGAAGAGAACATTCGACTACTCACACAAAGTCAAGGAAACAAAGCACATTCGGCAGCTAGGTGTCTGAACTTTCGGTTTCCACAAAGAAAATGAAAGAAAACTCTTTAGAATTTCGGCTTTGGTATGACAAAAGGAGGAATTTGGCTTGCCAAGATGTTGACCGAAAACACCAAAATGCCAAAAAGAATTTCGGGAAACCTCTCCTACTCACTACCAAAACCGGCCACTCACTCCACACACACCCCAATATTCGGCCACTACCTCCAATCACTCACAACCACTCAATTCAAACTAGTTGAACTAGTCTTCTTCCTACTTTCACTCTCCACCCTCCATTCGAATGAGTTGACATAGTCCATGGTAGAGTTTGAACTACCAACAACTCTTCCTCCTCCATGCCGTCAAAATGGAAGCCAAAATGGGGAATTTCGCAGCTTGAACTCAGGACCTCTCCCACCTGCAATTGACGCCAACCACAAGCCCTTAGTAGCGCATGCTTTGCCACTTTGCTAGCTCATCACTTGTGCTACAAATCACCAATTAAAATATATAAACCCCAGCTCCTTCAGCTCCCTTCACATAAAGCCCAAAAACTGAAATTTTCCCTACCTACTCAGGCATACTCCTAGCCTACAACTAAGCCCCGAAACCACACAAACAACAACATAACAAGCCATTAACATGCAAACAATGCCACAACAAAAATAGCCCCTAACCCGGGATA
Source organism: Gossypium australe (assembly GCA_005393395.2). Classification (NCBI taxonomy): domain Eukaryota; kingdom Viridiplantae; phylum Streptophyta; class Magnoliopsida; order Malvales; family Malvaceae; genus Gossypium; species Gossypium australe. The sequence continues at coordinate 40,342,785 of CM016619.1, forward strand.
TTACAGTTCTACCCCCTTAAAATAATTTCGACCCCGAAATTACCTGGTCAAAAGAGTTGCGGGTATTGCTGTCTCATCATATCCTCGGGTTCCCACGTAGCTTCTTCCACTCCATGATTCCGCCAAAGTACCTTAACCAAAGGCACAGACTTCCTACGCAGAACTTTCACATCCCGATCTAGAATCTGCACAGGTTCTTCTTCCATGGTCAAATCTGGGTTTACCTCGATCTCCTCCACTGCTACCACATGCGACGGATCTGAACGATAACGCCGAAGCATCGAAACGTGAAATACATCGTGAATTTGACTTAGCTCTGCTGGCAACTCAAGCTGATACGCTACTGGTCCCACTCGTCTCAGTACCTTATACGACCCAATAAACCTCGGACTTAGCTTGCCTTTCCTTCCGAACCTCAAAACCTTCTTCCATGGCGAGACCTTCAGAAAAACTTGATCCTCCACAGAAAACTCTATATCTCTTCGCTTAAGATCGGCATAAGACTTCTGCCGGTCCGAAGCTTCCTTCAATCGAGCCTGAATCAACTTAACCTTGTCTTCGGTCTCAGCAACCAACTCGGGTCCCAACAACTGACGTTCACCTAACTCCGTCCAACACGTAGGTGAGCGACACTTCCTACCATACAACGCCTCATACGGTGCCATCTTGATGCTTGCTTGGTAACTGTTGTTGTAGGCAAACTCGGCTAATGGCAGAAACTCCTCCCAACTACCTCTGAAATCCAGAACACAACCTCTTAGCATATCCTCCAAGACCTGAATGACCCTTTCCGCCCGTCAAACTGCGGGTGAAAAGCCGTGCTGAAATCCAACCGAGTACCCAAAGCCTGATGCAACACTTTCCAGAATCTTGACGTAAATCTGGGATCCCTGTCCGAGATGATCGAAACTGGCACACCGTGCAACCTCACTATCTCTGACACATACAGCTTTGCCAACTTCTGAAGTGAGTAATCAACCCTCACCGGAATGAAGTGAGCTGATTTAGTCAGTCGATCCACAATTACCCAAACTGAATCCTTCTTGCTTGGCGTAAGCGGTAATCCACTGACGAAATCCATGGTTATCCTTTCCCACTTCCACTGAGGAATCTTCACTGGCTGAAGCAACCCCGATGGCAACTGATGCTCAGCCTTGACCTGCTGACAAGTCAGACACTTACCCACAAACTCAGTCACTTCTCTTTTAAGACCAGGCCACCAAAACTGCTCCGTAAGATCCTTATACATCTTACTACCTCCAGGATGCATAACGTATGGACTGCTATGAGCGTCCTGAAGAATCTTCTGCCTCAGCTCAACATCTTTAGGCATACAAGCTTTACCTTGAAAACATAGCACCCCATCACTAGACAAGCTGTAACCCTCCAAACCACTATCCTGCACCTGCAACCTCTGCGCACTCAGAACCTCATCCTCTAACTGTTTCTCTCTAATCTGCTCAACCCAAGTAGGCTTAACCTGCAATTCTGCCAAAATACTTCCGTCGTCATACAAGCTCAAATGGGCAAACATCGCTCTTAAGTCCGAAACCACCTTACGGCTCAACGCGTCTGCCACCACGTTAGCCTTGCCCGGATGATACTCGATCGAACAGTCATAATCTTTTAGCAACTCGACCCATCTACGCTGCCTCAAATTCAAATCCTTCTGAGTCAACAGGTACTTCAGACTCTTATGATCTGTGTAGACTATCGATCTCTCTTCGTACAAATAGTGCCTCCAAATCTTCAAAGCGAAGACTACGGCCGCTAGCTCCAAATCGTGCGTCGGATAGTTGACCTCATGTGGCCTCAGCTGCCGAGATGCGTAAGCCACAACCTTACCTTCTTGCATCAGCACACAACCCAAACCCGTATGTGATGCATCGCAGTATACTGTGAACTCCTTACCAGCCTCAGGTTGTATCAAAACCGGAGCTTCTGTTAGAATCTTCTTAAGCTTGTCGAAACTCTCCTGCTGTTTCTCAGTCCAAACAAACGGAACCTCTTTCCTTAACAACTTGGTCATCGGTGCTGCGATCAACGAGAAACCCTCTACGAACCTTCGGTAGTATCCAGCCAAACCCAGAAAACTCCGAATCTCGGCCACTGACCTCGGCGGCTTCCAATCCAAAACTGCCTCAATCTTCCGAGGATCCACTCTAATCCCCTCAGCAGACACTACATGACCCAAGAAAGTCACTTCTCTAAGCCTAAACTCGAACTTACTAAACTTAGCATACAGCTGCTTCTCCCTCAAAATCTGTAGCACCACTCGCAAATGCGCATCATGCTCTTCTTCTGTCCTGGAGTACACCAAGATGTCGTCTATGAAAACCACGACAAACTGATCCAGATACTGCTGAAACACCCTATTCATCATATCCATGAACGCTGCCGGCGCGTTAGTCAACCCGAACGGCATTACCAAGAATTCGTAGTGCCCATACCGAGTCCAAAACGCTGTCTTGTGGATATCAGCCTCCTTCACCTTTAACTGGTGATACCCAGACCTCAAGTCGATCTTCGAGAATACCGCTGCACCCTTCAGCTGATCAAACAAGTCATCTATCCGTGGCAACGGATACTTGTTTTTAATCGTCAGCTTATTCAACTGGCGGTAGTCTATGCACATTCGCATCGTACCATCCTTCTTCTTGACAAAGAGTATCGGTGCACCCCACGGCGAAACACTTGGCCTGATAAAGCCTCGGTCCAACAACTCCTGGATCTGAGCCTTAAGCTCCACTAACTCCTTTGGCGCCATCCTATACGGAGCAATAGACACTGGCGCAGTTCCGGGTAACAGATCTATCCCGAACTCTACTTCACGATCTGGCGGCAACCCCGGAAGCTCCTCCGGAAACACATCAGCAAATTCCTTAACTGTTCGGACCTTCTCTACAGCAGATTCCTTAGCCTCCAAGGCATAAACATGAACCACATGCGCTTCACAGCCCTTTCTGACCATCTTCTCAGCCTTCAGAGCAGATACCACATTAGATAAGTAATTCCTTCTATTACCTATCATAGCCACTTCATTACCCTCGGATGTCTTAAGAATCATACGCTTGGCCGCGTAATCCAACTTCGCCTGGTACTTAACCAACCAGTCCATCCCAAGAATCAGATCGAACTCCCCAAACGGCAGTTCCATCAGATCAGCAGCAAACACTACCCCTTGGAGTTCTAGGGGTACATCTCTAAACAGCTTATCTACTACTACAGAGTGACCTAAAGGGCTAATTACAGTCATCTGCCTAGAAGGTATCTCAGAGTCTAAGTCCATGGTCTCTACTATACTACTAGCAACGTAAGAATGCGTCGAACCCACATCAATCAAAGCAGTAAAAGGAGAACCAAAGATCAAAAACGTACCGGTTATGACATCTGGTGCGTCGCCCTCCTCTCGGCGCCTCGCAGCATATACTAACCCAGGCTGTCTGGCCTCAGAACTACCCGCACCTCTGCCCGGTGCTCCACGGCCCCGACTAGAACCATTACCTCTGCCATTACCACGACCTCTCTGCGGTGGCGGTCCATTATTCCTGAAATGAGTACGGCCCTGACTCTCAGACTGAATCCTGGCCAACTTACGCGGACAGTCCCTCACTCGATGATCCAATGAACCACACTCAAAGCAACCTTTTCCACCGGTCCAGCAACCTCCCCAATGAGATTTCCTACAGTGGTTACACCGCGGCGGTCCCTGACTAGCGGCAACAAACCTACCAGACTGATTCGGTCCACTCTGTCTAGCCCTTTTCTGAGGGTTACCCGACGACCCAGAAGATCCAAAGCTCCTCTTATGCCTGTTCCTGTCCATGCCTTGCCTCACTGACTCCTTAACACCCTCGGCTACCTTAGCCTTCTCAACCAAGACAGCAAACTCACGCTCCTGCTGAGGAGCAATCAGCAGCCTCAACTCGTCTCTCAGATCATCCTCAAAACGAACACACCTCTCGTGTTCAGTAGCCACAATGCCCCTAGCATACCGACTCAGCTTCAAGAACTCAGCCTCGTACTCGGATACAGACTTACTCCCCTGAACTAGCCTCAGAAATGCTTTTCGCTGCGCGTCAATGTAGCTAGCTCCAATGTACTTTTTCTGAAATGCAGCCCTGAAATAATCCCATGTCAGATCCTCTGCTGCCACACTGTCCCGAACCGTGAGCCACCACTTGTATGACTCATCCCGAAGAAGCGATACTATACCCTTCAGCTTCTCCTCAGCAATCAAGTCCAGATCATCCATGATCCGCTCCGTTGCCTCCAGCCAATACTCAGCCGTGCTGGGAGCAACACCAGAAACACCTCGAAAGAATTCAGCCCCGTTTGCCCGGAGTCGCTCAGGCACAGATTTCCTAACTCCTGCGCCTCCTCCTACTCCAGCTACCCTTTCCAATACTCGCAGCATCGCCTGTGACACTGCATCATCCCCAGTCTGATCTTGAAACTCACCACCTCCAGCTGGTGGCGGAACCGGTATCTCATTTTCTGACCCCTGACCAGATCCTACGGGCTCAGAAACCGTCATCCTACCACGACCTCGTCCACGACCGCGTCCACCTCGGGCACTCATGACTAAATTTCTACTTATCTGATTTAGGAGTTTTATGAATCAGTATTTATTCCACTTGTTTTAAAGCAACATCTTATGAATATTAAAGAAGCTTTGTTTTCGCGAGTTCACAGAATCCTATCAATTTCAGTTTCTAAAGTAGTCTTACTATTACTAGCCATCCAATCACATCTCATCAATATCAGAAACACAAGCGATAGTAAGGGGTACTTACCTGGGCGAACTGGTGCCGGAGACTCGGTGTCATGCCATTCAAAACATATTTTCCAAAATCAAAACACTTAAAACAACTTTTGAAAACATTTTTGGGCCTCAGGCCCACAGCCGAGCTTTTGAACTTGGCTCTGATACCACAATTGTAACACCCCAAACCCGGTCCATACACCACAACCGAATCTGGTATGTTACGGGGAAAATGTATTTGAGAGATTTAGGTTTTCCGTTTAAAAGTTTGATAAAACAGTTTGATAGGTTTTGTACTTGCAGAAATCTTGGGCATGATTGTTTGAAAACTGATGCTTTGTTTGAAAACTCAGAAAAGTTTCGAAAACTCACTCAGTTAAGAAAATCGAGTTTATCTCATTTATGGACTCAAGTTGTTCCTTATTGTTACTAAAACATTTTTACTTAATAGAAAATCGAGTTTAAGTTAGGAGAAAAAACATTTGAGTTCCCTTTGTCTAGAATCATAGTGTGATACCCGATGGTATCGTTTAAAACATATCGCTTTGTGGTTTTGAAATCGTTGTCTTTCCAAGTTTTAGTAAATCTTAACCCAATTAATTTATTAAGGCATATTAAAAATCTAATTTAAGCATAAGCATAGAAAAACATAAGTTTAGAGGCCGTTTACAATCCAGAATAAAACCAAATAGTAATAAATAAGCTAAAGTACCAAATTTATATAGTCTGAGCAAATCTTTATTTTCGCTTGGTATGAGCACCTTGAGTCCATCCCGGCTCCATGTCCGCGTTTAAGTATCACCTGAAATGTCAAAGGAGAGGGTGAGTCGCAAGACTCAGTGCATAAATCCCACTCCCGATAATACAACATGCTAACACACATCATATCATAGCAACATAATTAATGCACCCCGATCCTAACCATCCATATCACCTTTCTACCCCGTGTGGTACCAAACCACTGGTGGTGCCAAACCACTGGTGACCCAAAGTCACGATATCCTTAAGTGTGGTGCCAAACCACTGGTGACCCAAAGTCACGATTAATCCAATGATGGGGCCAACCCATCGTGTGATACCAAATCACTAGCGACAATCCCGTATCTCATAAGTGGGGCCAACCCACGGTGGTGTCAAACCACAGGGACGAGTCGCAATGAGGTGCCAAACCTCTGGTGTCCCAAAGACACAAGTGTGATACCAAATCACTGGTGACCGCAGTCACAAATCCGATGATGGGGCCAACCCATCGTATGATACCAAATCACTGGCGTCAATCCCGTATAATCAACTGTGGGGCCAACCCACCGTGGTGCTAAGCCACTGGGACAAGACGCTGAGGTGCCAAACCTCTGGTGACCCAAAGTCACAAAATATCATCTGTGGTACCAAACCACTGGAGGTGCCAAACCTCTGGTTTCCCAAAGACACAGTGTCCCAAAGACACAGATATCATAATCCCCCTCCTCTCATTTTACCCATACATGTCATACTAATGCATATCATGTAATTCATGCAATCATGCTAATATGTTTCATGTCACCTCTTATATCACATACATCAGCAATCATGATGGCATATACCATTAATAGAACTCATAATAGAATAGACTTACCCGGATCCGTACACATACCCCATTTGGGTACCAAATAATCCATCATACTGTTCTTGATTTTAACAAGGCAATCAGATTTATTAACGATATTACTAAGTAAGAAGTGTGTTAGTTTACACACCTGGTATATCGCAAGCCTAAATCCCAAAGAACCCGATCTAACCCTCGATCCTCTTGCTCCTAACAACAATCGGCCAAAACATAGGTTAGCCTTCTACACCATTCGGGTAAGACCAAATAAACCAAAGGGTTTAACTTTGATCCCTTACCTTGCTATTGGTTTGGTTTCCTACCAAACCCCGAACCAAACGGTGGTTCCTCTTTTAACAATTGGCACACCCTATTAAAGAGAACAGTTAATCCTTTGTCACCCTTGACTTAATCGAAACCAAAAGATTGAACTAATAATAATACCAATCACTTACCCCTTACTTACCAATCGGTCACTTGCAGTCAAGGCTTCAATTGACTGCCTCACCTGATCACCACCACAATCCAAGACCCTTGTTCAATGATTGAGCAACCAACCAAGATCAACCATTCACTGATATTCGGCCAAGAGAGAGCTACTAGGAGAGAGGAGAGATTCGGCCTTAACCAAGAAAGAAAATGCAAGAAAAAGATGAGAAAGGGAGGGGTTGATATTCGGCCAAAATGAGAACAAATGCTAGAAGGAAATTTCGGCAACACAAGGGAGGGATTCGGCTAAATGTTTAACACTCCTATTATCGGCTTTGAATGGAAAAAGAAAAGAAACTGTGAGATGAGAAAGAAGTTTCGGGAAAGGGTAATTGAGAAGAAGAGAAGTGGATGGGATGAAGGTACTTTCGGTTTTGATAAGGTATTTTGGAGAATATAGTTTTGGCTACCAATGCTTCTAATGAAAGAAAGAAATTATGAGGAGAAAGTGTAATAGTTTCAGCTCAACACAAATGAGAAGAAAGTGGGAGAGAAGAGAACATTCGGCTACTCACACAAAGTCAAGGAAACAAAGCACATTCGGCAGCTAGGTGTCTGAACTTTCGGTTTCCACAAAGAAAATGAAAGAAAACTCTTTAGAATTTCAGCTTTGGTATGACAAAAGGAGGAATTTGGCTTGCCAAGATGTTGACCGAAAACACCAAAATGCCAAAAAGAATTTCGGCAAACCTCTCCTACTCACTACCAAAAACGGCCACTCACTCCACACACACCCCAATATTCGGCCACTACCTCCAATCACTCACAACCACCCAATTCAAACTAGTTGAACTAGTCTTCCTCCTACTTTCACTCTCCACCCTCCATTCGAATGAGTTGACATAGTCCATGGTAGAGTTTGAACTACCAACAACTCCTCCTCCTCCATGCCGTCAAAATGGAAGCCAAAATGGGGAATTCCGCAACTTGAACTCAGGACCTCTCCCACCTGCAATTGACGCCAACCACAAGCCCTTAGTAGCGCATGCTTTGCCACTTTGCTAGCTCATCACTTGTGCTACAAATCACCAATTAAAATATATAAACCCCAGCTCCTTCAGCTCCCTTCACATAAAGCCCAAAAACTGAAATTTTCCCTACCTACTCAGGCATACTCCTAGCCTACAACTAAGTCCCGAAACCACACAAACAACAACATAACAAGCCATTAACATGCAAACAATGCCACAACAAAAATAGCCCCTAACCCGGGATATTACACTGACCATCTTCACAGCTTTCAACACAGATACCACGTTAGATAGATAATCTCTTCTATTACCTATCATGACCACATCTTTACCCTCAGCTGTCTTCAAAACCATGCGCTTAGCAGCGCAATCCAGACTTGCCTGGTACTTGACCAACCAGTCCTGTAACATCCCCAAACCCGGCCCATTCACTACGACCGAATCTGGTTATGTCACTGGGGAAAGTCGAATGAAAATCTTTTTGTGTTTTTTTTTTCTTGTAGAAATCTTGGGCATGATTGTTTGAAACCTCCTATTTCGTTTTTTTTTAAACCCAGTAATTTTGAAAACTTCATTCAGACATGTGAGTAAAACATTTTTGACTTAATAAGAATTTAAATTAAATAAACCATAGTTAAAGTAATACCAAAATAATAAAATGGCCTTTATTACAACCCAATACTTAAATAAAATGAGTGCATCAAAATCAAGCATAACATAATAAATCGTCATCTTCGGCATGGGCCACCTTGTCCTCTCCGATCCCGGTCCAGCTTTATGCAACATCTGAAAAAGTTAAAGGAAAAAGGTGAGTCACCAAGACTCAGTGTGCCACCCTTTTTCCCGGATTGGCAAAATATCATATACAAACATAAACATGATTATCATGCATTCAGTTAATATGCCCCCAACCTAGCCATCCGCAACACCTTTCTCTACCCCGTGTGGTACCAAACCACTGATGGTGCCAAACCACTGGTGACCCAAAGTCACAAAATGTGTTACCAAAACACTGGTGTCCCAAAGACACGATATCCGTCAATGTGGTGCCAAACCACTGGTGTCCCAAAGACACAAATGTGATACCAAATCACTGGTGACCGAAGTCACAAAACAATTGATGGGGCCAACCCATCGTGTGATACCAAATCACTGGCGACGATCCCGTATCTCAACTGTGGGGCCAACCCATGGTGGTGTCAAACCACAGGGACGAGTCGCTATGAGGTGCCAAACCTCTGGTGTCCCAAAGACACAAATGTGGTACCAAACCACTGGTGACCGTAGTCACGATAATCGAGTGATGGGGCCAACCCATCGTGTGATACCAAATCACTGGCGTCAATCCCTCAATACCGCCTTGTGGGGCCAACCCACTGTGGTGCGAATCCACGGGGACGAGACGCTGAGGTGCCAAACCTCTGGAGGTGCCAAACCCCTGGTGACCCAAAGTCACAAAGTGTGTTACCAAAACACTGGTGCTCGTCAGCACAAAATATCACTGCCCCCTCCACTCGTACAACCCACAACAACCACTTATATGCATTTAACCGAAATATACATCATGCTTTGTTTAGCAACATACATATTGTTTATCAACAATACAGTAGTATAGCACACATATCAGATATAGCATGCTTACCAAAAGCATCAATATGACAACACATAACCGGGACTTACCTGCCCCCTTGCCTCATACCTTAATGGTATTCCATCCACCTTTCCATGGATCCAAACAACACACAACATGTATAAACATATAATACAGAGCAGTGTGTTTAAGTACACAATATAGTAAGCACATTTATTACTAGAAGAGTGTGTGTGTGTACACACCTGAAAGCCTTAATCAAAGAATCGTCCTAAGATCCTCGATAACCTTGCACCTCACGATTGACTTGGTTTCTTACCAACTTCCGAACCAACCAATGGTTCCTCTGTCAATCGGCCTTCCCCTAAACATAAACAATTAGCCTCAACCTTAGGCTTAACAAAAACTAAAGAAAGAACCATCAACCAACTTCTTACCCTCACTTACCCAAAGATTAACAGAGTAGGAAAACTCCTCTTGCTGCTTCCAAAATCCAAAGGCCCTAACACCAATCGATTAGAACAAGAACCCCAACACTCTACTGATATTCGGCCAAGATGAACTACTAGGAGAAAATGCTAGAAAGGAATTTCGGCAATACCAGGGAGGGATTCGGCTAGGATTTTAAAAGTGAAGTAAAAGTAATATATGTTAATAGAGTACAGTTTCGGTAAGATGGTATTGAGAAAAGGAGATGAAGATTAGGGGAACAAAGTAAGATAATTTTGGCTTAAAGAAATGGTAAGAATGAAATGAAACATTCGGCTAAGAAGGCAATGTGGATTCGGCACAAAAGTTGTAAAAGAATGGAAATGTGAGAAAGAAGGATCACCATAATCGGCTTCAACAATTGGAAAGGAAAGAGAGAGATGACATTCGGCACAAATGGTTTAAGAGAAAAGAAATGGAAATATGGGAAGGGATAAGTAGCTAGATTCGGCAACAAAAGAAATAAAAGGAACAAACACAAAAATCGGCTAGAAGTAAAAACTGCTTGAGGATTTTGGTTTCAAGAAAAACTCCAAAGAGAATTCGGCTTTTGGCACCAAAAGCAAGGCTGACCGAAACCTCAAAATGCCAAAGAGAATTTCGGCATTCTCCCCCCCTTAACACATCAAAAACCGGCCAACAATCACTTGAAGACTCTACCAAACGGCCACCACCTAGAAACCCTCCAAGCCCCTAATTCAAATGCATTTGAATTAGTCAAATCCCACCATCCACTCCTTGCCGTCCATTTGAGCACTTGACTAAGTCCAAGGCAGAGTTTGAACTGCCTACAAACTCTCCCCTCCTTGGCGTCAAAAAGAAAGCCAAAATAGGGGAACACCGCAGCTTGAACCCAAGACCCTTCCTTCCTGCAAATGACGCCACACACTCAAGCCCTTAGTGACGTCTCACCTGCCACTCCACCAGCTCATCTTTTTATGACAACCTTCACCAAATAAATATCTTAAAACCCCCAAAAGCCAAGCTTCCCTTTTTACCCACTAAAAATCAAAAATTTCCAAGAGCCTTCCCTACCTTCCAGGATTCTCCAAACCCCCTAAAACTTGCCTGAGCATAGAAGAAACCTACCAACACTTGAGATATGCACTAGATGCATAACCCCTAAAACCGGGGTGTTACAATGCTACCCTCCTTAAAATAATTTCGTCCTCGAAATTACTTACTACCATAACTCGCTGCTCTACGCCTCTGCTGCGCACTCTGATCTCCAAGAGCTAACACACTTCCTAGGCTTACTGCTTAAGTCTATACCCAAGGTTCCAAATACCCTACTAGCAACATAACCACTACCACTACAGCAACCAAACAAACAAAACAACAAGGAATATTCCAACCAAAAGAGGCTTACCCGCTGAGCCATCCGGCACATCACTATCCTCTCTCCGACGAACCAAAGTTTCACGATCTCGACCGGAACCATTTCCTCCATGGTTCGGACCACGACCTCTCGTCGCTTGCTGACCACCTCTACCAGGCTGCACAAAACCTTGACCCACTGTCCGAGTCCTTTTCGGATTCAGGGGACAATCCTTAACCAGATGAGACTTGGACTTGCATCTAAAGCATTCCCGAACTCGATTCCAGCACTCGCCAACATGGTACCTTCCGCACTACGCACACGGACGATCTGGATTTTCGGTGGCTGGCTTAGCAATACGAACAGAAGTCTCAACTCTCGGTCTTTTCTGAGACCTCTCAAATGATTCTGACGATCCCGAGCTCCTCTCGTTCCGATTCCTTATTCTATCTCTATTCTGCCTTTCAGTCCTTCTGACTTCCTCAGTTATTGGAGCTTCTTCCACGAAGATAGCGATACCACTGACCATATTGGCTCCTGCCACTTGCTCAAGCACCCGCAGCATAGCCTGCGATACTGCGTTATCTCCTCCGGTCTGATCCTGCTGCTCAACCACAACAGCTGGTGACGGTGGCACATTGCTTTCTGACCCAACCGGTTCCAATACTGCCATCCTGCCTCTACCACGTCCTCGAGAAATGCGACCACGCCCCCTAAAACTCATATCTAGCGCCTCGATTTAATCTGATTAAAAGTTTTATGCATTAGAAATTTTGTTCCACTGTTTTATCCACGAGCAAATTTTATGAACAGAAGTTTCTGGAAGTCGTTCTTTCGAGCAATCAAAGTTTCATCTCAAGTTCTCTGTTCTAATTCAAACATTCACATACTTCACTAAAGACACATTCATTCATCCATGTCACTTTCTTGAGCATTCCCAACCCAGGGGTAATTTCGACATTTTCCTATAGGGGTATTTCAGTAATAACTCAGGGTCATTTTGAAAATAGTTTTCAAATTAAAGATATTTCAAAGTTTACAAAATCTCAGGAGTCATCTTGAAAATTTTGTTTTTCAAACAAAGTGTGTTGCAAAAATTTCAGAAAGCAGGGAAATCATGGGCATTTTTGTAAATTCTCCAAATCATAATTCCACAATATTTCACAAAATGTAATTTCTGATATTTGCTAAAATAGGAATATTTCAGTAAAAGTTGAGAGAAATCTGAAAATTTAGAAACCCAAGGGCGTTTTGGTAATTTCATCATCCTGGGGTATTTTCGTAAATTTTCACAAACCAAGGTATCTTAATGTTTGAAATTCCGAGATTTTAGTATTTTACAAAGTAAAGAGCATTTTATCAAAAATTAAGGGTAATAAGGTAATTTTATAACACAGGGGCATTTTTGTAATTTTCCCACTAGGGCATTTTGGTAATTTTGTAAACCGAGAAAACATCTTTCAAAATCTGATTTAGATTTTTACAAACCAAAGGGGTAAATTTGAAAGTTTTAAAAACAGAAAGTTTAAAAACAGCAAGGCTAGTTCCCTTTCGGGTTTTAATAACCGGTTTAGCCTATGAACAAGTCCTCTTGGTTAAGGTGAACCGTAGCTATGCACCAGGTAGGATTCCTGCGAAGAGGAGGTGAGTCACAAGGACTGCTTAAGTACCTAGCTCTTCCGGGTCCAATCCTAGACATGCGCACTAAGGTTACCACACCTTAACTCGGCGACTTACTTCACAGGTTTGTTTAAGAGCTTTAAGTTTTATGAATATGTTTGAGTAAACTAATCTTAAGGTCCAACAGATCCTAGCATTCTAATCTACGAGCCCAAACTAAGCCCAAATCAATTCATACAACAAATCATTTCAAGAAAGTCCGAAGTACTTACCTGGTGGACTTCGGGTCGGAGGTACAGGTGCCATGCCAGAATAACCTGAAAAGTTTCTTAAAAACCCATATTGCAAAAACCCATTTTGAAAACTGTTTCGGGCCCAAAACCCTCAAAGCCGAGTTTTGAACCGGGCTCTGATACCAAACTGTAACATCCCCAAACCCGGCCCATTCACTACGACCGAATCTGGTTATGTCACTGGGGAAAGTCGGATGAAAATCTTTTTGTGTTTTTTTTTCTTGTAGAAATCTTGGGCATGATTGTTTGAAACCTCCTATTTCATTTTTTTTAAACCCTGTAATTTTGAAAACTTCATTCAGACATGTGAGTAAAACATTTTTGACTTAATAAGAATTTAAATTAAATAAACCATAGTTAAAGTAATACCAAAATAATAAAATGGCCTTTATTACAACCCAATACTTAAATAAAATGAGTGCATCAAAATCAAGCATAACATAATAAATCGTCATCTTCGGCATGGGCCACCTTGTCCTCTCCGATCCCGGTCCAACTTTATGCAACACCTGAAAAAGTTAAAGGAAAAAGGTGAGTCACCAAGACTCAGTGTGCCACCCTTTTTCCCGGATTGGTAAAATATCATATACAAACATAAACATGATTATCATGCATTCAGTTAATATGCCCCCAACCTACCCATCCGCAACACCTTTCTCTACCCCGTGTGGTACCAAACCACTGGTGGTGCCAAACCACTGGTGACCCAAAGTCACAAAATGTGTTACTAAAACACTGGTGTCCAAAAGACACGATATCCGTCAATGTGGTGCCAAACCACTGGTGTCCCAAAGACACAAATGTGATACCAAATCACTGGTGACCGAAGTCACAAAACAATTGATGGGGCCAACCCATCGTGTGATACCAAATCACTGGCGACGATCCCGTATCTCAACTGTGGGGCCAACCCACGGTGGTGTCAAACCACAGAGACGAGTCGCTATGAGGTGCCAAACCTCTGGTGTCCCAAAGACACAAATGTGGTACCAAACCACTGGTGACCGTAGTCACGATAATCAAGTGATGGGGCCAACCCATCGTGTGATACCAAATCACTGGCGTCAATCCCTTAATACCGCCTTGTGGGGCCAACCCACTATGGTGCGAAACCACGGGGACGAGACGCTGAGGTGCCAAACCTTTGGAGGTGCCAAACCTCTGGTGACCCAAAGTCACAAAGTGTGTTACCAAAACACTGGTGCTCGTCAGCACAAAATATCACTGCCCCCTCCACTCGTACAACCCACAACAACCACTTATATGCATTTAACCGAAATATACATCATGCTTTGTTTAGCAACATACATATTGTTTATCAACAATACAGTAGTATAGCACACATATCAGATATAGCATGCTTACCAAAAGCATCAATATGACAACACATAACCGGGACTTACCTGCCCCCTTGCCTCATACCTTAATGGTATTCCATCCACCTTTCCATGGATCCAAACAACACACAACATGTATAAACATATAATACAGAGCAGTGTGTTTAAGTACACAATATAGTAAGCACATTTATTACTAGAAGAGTGTGTGTGTGTACACACCTGAAAGCCTTAATCAAAGAATCGTCCTAAGATCCTCGATAACCTTGCACCTCACGATTGACTTGGTTTCTTACCAACTCTCGAACCAACCAATGGTTCCTCTGTCAATCGGCCTTCCCCTAAACATAAACAATTAGCCTCAACCTTAGGCTTAACAAAAACTAAAGAAAGAACCATCAACCAACTTCTTACCCTCACTTACCCAAAGATTAACAGAGTAGGAAAACTCCTCTTGCTGCTTCCAAAATCCAAAGGCCCTAACACCAATCGATTAGAACAAGAACCCCAACACTCTACTGATATTCGGCCAAGATGAACTACTAGGAGAAAATGCTAGAAAGGAATTTCGGCAATACCAGGGAGGGATTCGGCTAGGATTTTAAAAGTGAAGTAAAAGTAATATATGTTAATAGAGTACAGTTTCGGTAAGATGGTATTGAGAAAAGGAGATGAAGATTAGGGGAACAAAGTAAGATAATTTCGGCTTAAAGAAATGGTAAGAATGAAATGAAACATTCGGCTAAGAAGGCAATGTGGATTCGGCACAAAAGTTGTAAAAGAATGGAAATGTGAGAAAGAAGGATCACCATAATCGGCTTCAACAATTGGAAAAGAAAGAGAGAGATGACATTCGGCACAAATGGTTTAAGAGAAAAGAAATGGAAATATGAGAAGGGATAAGTAGCTAGATTCGGTAACAAAAGAAATAAAAGGAACAAACACAAAAATTGGCTAGAAGTAAAAACTGCTTGAGGATTTCAGTTTCAAGAAAAACTCCAAAGAGAATTCGGCTTTTGGCACCAAAAGCAAGGCTGACCGAAACCTCAAAATGCCAAAGAGAATTTCGGCATTCTCCCCCCTTAACACATCAAAAACCGGCCAACAATCACTTGAAGACTCCACCAAACGGCCACCACCTAGAAACCCTCCAAGCCCCTAATTCAAATGCATTTGAATTAGTCAAATCCCACCATCCACTCCTTGCCGTCCATTTGAGCACTTGACTAAGTCCAAGGCAGAGTTTGAACTGCCTACAAACTCTCCCCTCTTTGGCGTCAAAAAGAAAGCCAAAATAGGGGAACACCGCAGCTTGAACCCAAGACCCTTCCTTCCTGCAAATGACGCCACACACTCAAGCCCTTAGTGACGTCTCACCTGCCACTCCACCAGCTCATCTTTTTGTGATAGCCTTCACCAAATAAATCTCTTAAAACCCCCAAAAGCCAAGCTTCCCTTTTTACCCACTAAAAATCAAAAATTTCCAAGAGCCTTCCCTACCTTCCAGGGTTCTCCAAACCCCCTAAAACTTGCCTGAGCATAGAAGAAACCTACCAACACCTGAGATACGCACTAGATGCATAACCCCTAAAATCGGGGTGTTACAAGTCCATCCCAAGAATTAGATCGAACTCCCCAAACGGCAGTTCCATCAGGTCAGCTACAAACACTACCCCTTGGAGTTCTAGGGGTACATCTCTATACAGCTTATTTACTTCTACAGAGTGACCTAGAGGGCTAATTACTGTCATCCTCCTAAAAGCAGTCTCAGAGTCTCGGTGCATGGTCTCTACTATGCTACTAGCAACATACGAATGCGTCGAACCCACATCTATCAAAGCAGTATATGGTACACTGGAACGGTGGAAATGTGCAAGTGTACACAATCGTAACAAGTAATAAAGTGACAAGTAAATGTCGAGTTATCGTACCCACAGGGACTGTAAAAGAATTATTTATGAAATAATTTCAAACACTTTGGTTAGGAAAAAATATTTGATTTTTGAAAGCTATTTGAAAACTAAAAGAAAAACAAAGTAACTTAAAATAAAACAAAGTTCAAGTGTGCGATTTCCAAAACTGATTTCAATCAATATGACATGAATGTGTTGGTTTAATCACATTTCTTACCTTAGAATTATTAAACTTGTGTTTATACTTGTTAAAACATGGCAACCCCGTAATTTGCTAACCTATGAACACATTTACAAATCAAAAATCCATTTATCTCTTGTACATATTTCTATGCCAATTCGACCGATTAAACAGACTGCAAAAAGTAAACATGTTATTGCACATACATACTCATTAAATTAAACAATCTCTCGCATATTCCTATGTCGATGCAACCGATTAATTCAACCTAACAAGCATATAAAAGATCATGTGAAGTAACAATGTATTTTTACTTTGAAACAATTTAATCACAAAAATCCTGCAAGTTATGCAAGGCATACATATTGTCAAATATAATGCTAATTTAATCTTCAGCTACCTTAGAAGAATTAAACATGCACAGATTAAGTATTGTGTCCATTAATTACAATTTCAATGCGTTTAAATAATTAATTCGTTAGCTATCTAAACAATTAAAATGCCAGATAACTTAAACATAATTTTACTTAATCAAACATTTCACCGAGGCCTTTAACAGCATAAACATAATTTTAACAATCTAAGGGAGCGAAATGGAATCAAACCAACACAAATTAAACTCAAGATAAATTGATTAAATTAAACATCTCAAAAGCATGAATATTCATAAACATGTTCGTCAAAACAACAACAAATAATTTAAAGAGATAGGGAACAAGAAACAAATCCGGTGGCTCTCCGTAGCTTGTCTGATTGAACCCTTCTTCATTCTTCGTTGTCCTCGACTATCAAGGGGGCTTATGAACACTTAAAATGCTGCTTCAAATGGCTCTTTTCCAAGAGGGAAAATCGGCACAAGAACAATGGGAAAATGGAATGGAAATGAAAGGAGAAGAGTTGAGAAAATGAGAGAATTTTGGAGAAGTGAGGGATGCCTTGAATGAGCAGCTAGGGGCTGTATTTATAGTGTTTAGGGGCTGCTAAAAATAGAAAAAAATCAGCAGCAAAGAGTCCCCCATGGCCGGCCATCCTATGTGGCAAAGTTGATGGATTCAACTTTGCCAAAATTAGCTTGGGGCAATCTAAAAAGCCTTGAATTTTGGAGGGGTTTGAATGTGATTTTGAGAGATCTTCAAGGGCTCCTTTGCAAGCTGAATAAATCAGCAAATAAGCTGATTTGGGCCTTCATCATGGACGGTTTGGGCTGCCCAATTAGTGGCTGGTCCGGTTCGATTGGTTCGGTTCAACTAGTGCGGTTTAACTGGACCCTTTTTTCATAATTAATTAAAAATAATTTATTTAACCCAAAGTAAATTGGGAATAAATTAAAATTAATTAAATTATGATTAAATCTTCATAATTGGACCGTCTTGGGCTGGAGGTAGAGTCGCCTTGACACTTCAAATAGCTTCTCGATTTAATTCTTAGAGCAGTGTCTGCCGAGCCGATTTTTGCCCTTTTTGCGATTCTGTCGAAAATAGTCAGAATTAAACAAAATTAATTATAAAATTAATTAAAATTTATCATATTCATATTTTGAGCACAAATTAATTATTTTATAATATTTAATTATTTTTCAACGAGAATTTACTCGGAACCACATGAAATTGGGTCAAAAAGGGTATGCAAAAGTATATAAATTTTCGTGTTTCCACACCCCCAAACTTAATTCATTGCTCGTCCCGAGTAATGCACAAACTTGAAAAGAATTTTCTCGGAAACACCTTTGAAAAACTCCTTCAGAACAACTTTCTTCTCAAAATTATGAATTGAATATACTTAAGCTCAAAGATAAGAAATTTGATAGTTATGCAACTTAAGCATTCATATCGTTCAAATTACCTCCAACAATTATCATACTAGCGAAATTAGACTAAATGTTTTTAATAAAGACATGTTCTTCACTACCAAACTGATTTTAATTCCTTATTCAAAAAGTAAACTACAATCATTAAGCTTAACTAATGTCTTCATATGTTGAACATAGCAATTTCTCTCCACTAATGTAGGTAACATGGGAATTTCGAATCAATAGGTCTTTAATAAGGTTGTAACGTGGCTGGGCTTAAGGGTAGGTAAAAGATAGATAAAATTTATGGCTCAAAAACCCTAGACTCAGCTTAATATCAAACCTTCGAAACTTCAATCCTTGATACCCAACTTATGCTCTTTCGAACACTTGGTTCATTTTGAGTACATGTTTTTTTTTTCACAACTCAAACTCGAGCACTTGCTTCATGTACAACAATTTTTCGAGCATTTGGTACTTCTTTTCAACTCCCCCAAACTTATTTTCAAACGATCTTTTGAATAGTACTGAGTCTAGTGTTT
Source organism: Gossypium australe (assembly GCA_005393395.2). Lineage (NCBI taxonomy): Eukaryota > Viridiplantae > Streptophyta > Magnoliopsida > Malvales > Malvaceae > Gossypium > Gossypium australe. The sequence goes on from CM016619.1 coordinate 40,361,668, forward strand.
GGGATGATTTTAGAAGTAATTAAGAGAAAGTTGATGGCTAAATATCGCATAGGTCCAAATAAACTTAGGCCAAATAGTCTCAAAATTGGGTTTCAAAGGATAATTTTATCAGGGTCAGCTTGAAAGGCTCAAACGGTCCAAACAAAATTTTGCCTAAATCATTTTCAATATTCCCTGCTTCCTAGGATTTCGCCTCAAGAAATTACTAAGTCAATTCTAAAGACTTAAGCTTTCATTGTAACATCCCGATTTAGGGGTTATGCGTTCGTGCCTAATTCGAGTGATAGTAGGCTTGGAGTATGTTTGGGCAGGTTTTAAGGGTTTCGGGAACTTTAAATTATAAGGGGATGCTTTGGAAAAAAAAATTGGATTTAGGTGTAAAAAGGGGAAACTGGGCAAGAAGGCCTTAAAATAATTTTATGGAGTTTAAGACACAAGAAAGGCATTGGCAAAGTGGCTCCATGCGCTGCTTAAAGGGATGGTAGTAGCGCCATTGAGGGCCTGGGTTCGAGTCCAAGCGGCAACAAAACTGGATTTTAATTTTTATGTTTTGGCGTTACAAAGAAGGAGGCCTTAAAAGGAGCTGAGGCGTGTCTTTGACACAAGCAGCACCTTGGCAAAGTGGTGCCGTGCGTCACTTAGGAGCTGGAGGTGTGCGTGGGCACTGGTTCGAGGGGCTGGAGCAGCATTTTGCATGTTTTATTTTTATATGCGGTTATGGGCTGGAGTAGGAAGGGTTTAAAATTAAATGGTGTGGCTTTATGGCATGAAATTCGATGTGGCCGAGTGGCCTAGGCGTTGGAGGAGAAGGGTGCAGCAACAAGGTTCCTGTGTTCTAACCTTGGAGGCTGCAATTGGATTTTTATATTTTTTTTTCCTCTCTTTGGCTTTTTGCTAATTGGACGGCACATGGGAGCTCCATTAGATAAGGATTAAACTAAGGTTGTTTAATCATTTTTGAATTCGGCTGGAAGAGTTAGATATGCATATGGTTTTGTTTTATTTTAATATTCAAATAGGTAGATAGAAGATAAATCATTGCTTATTTTATTCTGAGAGATAAAGTTAGGCTAGCTTTTGCTTTTAAATTCGGCAGGGATAAATGCTGGCTTTTATCTTGTTTTTTTTGTTTTATTCATTTATTTGATTAAATTAGTAAGATAAGGGATTGGACTAATTCAAATTAAATTGAATTAGTGGCCATAGGTGGTGGCCGAATCTTGGTTTCTTCACGAGGGAGTAGTGGCCAAATGCTATAAATAGGGGGTTGGAGTGCCGAAATTATTCTTTTAGTCAATTGCCAAAAATTAGTATTTGTGTCTCCTAAATTCTGCTAGTAGCCGAATGTTCACTTGAACCCCCCCTAAACCTCATTTTGTCTACTTCTATTTCTCTTGTTCTTAGCCGAATTATTCACCCTTCCATATCTCTTTTCTTTTTTTTATTGTGTTAAGCCGAAACCTTACCCTCTTAAACATTCCCTATTTACTTTGTTCTCCATTTTAATTGTTGACTGAATACCAACATTCTCCCTCTCATTTCTTTTGTTTTCTTTCATGCAAGCCGAATCTCTCCCTTTTATTGCCGAAATCTCCCTTTTCTATTTGTCTTCATCTTGGCCGAATAGTAGAGTGGTGCTGACCAATTTTATCTTAGGTGGTTTAGGGGCTAATCGACAGAAGTAAGCAAGTCTTTAGGATTCAGATCCGTTTCGGTAAGAGTTTTTAAGGAAGTATAGTTAGATTCGATATTTAGTTTATGACGATTTGATTAACCGGTTGATTCTGATTAAGTGACTTTCGATGGAGGCCAATACCAGCCTTGAAGGAAAAGGGAAAGCTCCCATCCCAAAGTTTAAAAAAAGAGCGGTTTCAGCTGTTCAGGATTGGCCACCGGGGTGTGGGCCAGCAGCGGGAGAAAGCTATAGGCAGATAGTTGTAGTCTCATTAAACGATAGCATCGGGATCGAGGGTCTAGAACTTCAGGTTATAAGGTGTGTAGCTAGCCTACTGTTTCCGGGTTTTATGTGTATAATGTGTTTACTAACAATGCAGTGATGAATGTGACATAAATACCCTTAAAGGGTATAGCGATGATCAGGTTAGTATCGAGCTTGTGGAAATGTGATTACTTGCTTGTATATGAGTATGCTTGTGGATATTATTAAGCATGTGCATGCAATATCATGATTATATTTTATGTGGCATGAGCATGGGTGGGTTATGAAAAGAAGGTACGGGTGTACTTCGAGTACGTGGTTGATGAGTAACTATGTGCCTCATCGTGATTGATATAGGCTATGTGCCATATCGTGGATTGATGAGTGACTATGTGTCCCATCGTAATTTTGGTGTTAGCTACGGCTACATCGTGGATTGGCGCTGACTGAGGTCGCGTTGTGGATTTTGTGCTTAATTGCACGTGGAGTTAAAAGGAGAGGGTGATTTAATAATCCCCTGGTGTGTGGTAGGCTGGATAAGGGGGTGTGTAGAGGATGGACCTTAGGCTTGGGATAGGATTCATTTTTGCATAAATTGTGGCATGTGGTAATATGTGATTGTGGACTTGTACAAGAAATGGGCTAAGCCCAGTATGTGGAGAGTATGTGGCTAATTACCTGATCATTTGACAAGTATTTTGAGTATGGGCCAAGCCCAGATTGTGTTATGAACTGAATCTGAGATGTAATATCTGATGCTTGGGTTATTATATGGTTATCATGTGGGTGGATTTCGGTGGTTAATTACACACTGAGTCTGTATGACTCACCCAACTTTTTAAACATCGCAGGTGATTCGGGACTAATGGACCGGGTTGGAGTGGAGACAAAGGTGGCCATGCAGAAGCAGATTTTATGCAGTGGATGTTTTATTTGATTTAATTATTTTATATTATCAGCTTGGGTATTTATTGGATGTAATAAGGGCCACTTTTGTTTTAAAGTACTTTATTTATTATTGTTGAAGTTTATACTATACTTAGAAATATTTTTACAAATGATTAATATCATACCAACTTATAATAAAGTTTTAATTCCAATCAAGCTTAGATTATTAAATAATTTTTAATGGACACACTTTCCAAAAGTTAACCAAATTTTCAAGTTTATTCCAAAGACAAAAGATTTTTCAAACGTTTTTCTGCAGTGACATACCAGATCTGGTCAGGACTTGTGGGCCGGGTTTGGGGTGTTGCAGTTTGGTATCAGAGCCTGGTTCAAAACTCGGCTTTGAGGGTTTTGGGCCCAAAAACATTTTTCAAAAAAAGGGGCTTTTCAAAATATGGGCTTTTACTTCAGGTTTTTCTGGCATGGCACCTGTACCTCCGACCCGAAGTCCACCAGGTAAGTACTTCTAACTTTGGAAGTGTTTTATTTGTGTGATGTATTATGGGCTTAGTTTGGGTTCGTAGATTAGAATATTAGGACTATTGGACCCTAGGATTAGTCTACTCAAACATATACATAAGACTTAAAGCTCTTAAACAAACCTGTGAAATAAGTCGCCGAGTTAAGGTGTGGCAACCTGTGTGCGCATGTCTAGGATTGGATCCGGAAGAGCCTGGTACTTAAGCAGTCCTCGTGACTCACCTCCTCGTCGCAGGAATCCTACCTGATGCGTAGCTACGGTTCACCTTAACCAAGAAGACTTGTTCATAGGCTAAACCGATTATTAAAACCCGAAAGGGAATTAGCCTTGCTATTTTTTTAAAAACTTTCTGTTTTAAAATTTTTCCAGATTTACCCCTTTGGGTTGAAAACCCTAAATCTGATTTTGAAAAACGTTTTCTCGATTTACCCAAAATTACCAAAATGCCCCTAGAGGTAAAAAAATGCCCTATTGTAAAATTACCGTATTTCCCTCAACTTTTGTTAAAATGATTTTACTTTATAAAATACCAAAATCCTGAGTTTCAAAATATTAAGATTCCCTGATGTGGGGAGAATCTACGAAAATACCCCTGTGTTGAAAATTACTAAAATGCCCCTAACTTTCAAGATTTCCGGTTTCACCCCAATTTTAATAAAATTCTCTCACTTTGCAAAAGTATCCAGTTTTCTGTATTTCAAAATAATGCTCTGACTTTGGAAATTTACAGAATTACCTGATTGAAAAAATTACCAAAATACCCCTGGTTTCCAAAATTCTGTTGTATCTCTAATTTGGCAAATTTTCAGAAATACCCTCCAGTTGTGGAAATTTCAAAATGTCCTGGTTTATTAAAGTTTTAAAATTTCTCTGGTTTATTACGAAAATGTCCCTGTAGGACAAAATGAAGGAATACCCCTGGGGTAGAAACGGGCAGAAATGTCCGAATAGTGAATGTGTGTGGTAAATACCACTGAATGTGCCTCTACGGAGGAAGGAATATGGTTTCATTGTGAAATGAAGGTGGCTTTATTGATGCATGTGAAAGTGATTCTCTGAATTAGAGTAGTGAACTCGAACTGAACCTCTGTGTGATCGAAAGAACTACTTCTAAAATCTTTCATTCATAAGATATGCTCGTGGTTAAATAGTGGAACCAAATTTCTAATGCATAAAACTTGTTAATCAGATTAAATCAAGACGATAGAGATGAGTTCTAGGGGACGCGGTAGAGGTAGAATGGCAGTATCGGAACCGATAGGGTCTGGCCATGGGTCAGAAAGTGAAGTGCCGCCAGCAGTGGACGTAGAGGAGCAAGATCAGACAGGAGAAGATGACGCAGTATCGCGGGCCATGTTACGAGTGCTAGAACGAGTAGCAGGAGTTGGTAAGGGAAATGGAACTCGGAAGTCAGCATCGGAAAGGCTTAGATCGAATGGAGCCAAGATCTTTAGAGGAGTGTCGGGAGTAGCTCCTAATGTAGCAGAGTATTGGCTAGAAGCAGTCGAAAGAATCATGGACGATTTGGACTGCACCAATGAAGAAAAGCTAAAGGGTGCTGTTTCGTTACTTCACGACGAAGCTTATCGTTGGTGGCTCACTGTCAAACAAGGTGTACCGACAGATCGACTGGATTGGGATTTCTTTAAGGCCAAGTTTGAAGGGAAGTACGTGGGAGCCAGTTATTTGGACTCGCAAAGGAAAGCGTTTCTAAATCTAGTACAAGGGAATAAGTCGATAGCGGGGTATGAAGCTGAATTTGTGCGGCTAAGTCAGTACGCCAAAGGAATCGTGGCTACTGATTACGAAAGGAGTGTTCGATTCGAAGATGGGCTGCGAGATGAGTTGCGGGAGTTGATCGCTTCGCAGAGAGAAAGGGACTTCGCCATTCTGGTAGAAAAAGCTCGGATCGCTGAAGAGGTTAAGAAGACCATCAGGGAGAACCGAGAGAAGAATAAAAACGAGAATAAGAGAAGTGTTGGACCATCAGTATCGTTGGGTAATGTTCAGAAAAGACCGAGGATCGAGAATCATGTCCGTGCACCAGTTGATGTGAGTTGGAATCATTCCTGTGTTAAGTGTGGGAGAACGCATTCGGGGGAATGTTGGGGAAATAGTAAGAAATGTTTCCGGTGTGGGTCGAAGGCCCATTTGGTTAGGAACTGTCCTCAGGCAACGAGAGGTCGAGGTTTGAGCTATGAAGGAAATGGTACCGACAGAGGTGCTAAAGGATCGGATACGAGTAAGCCAAGGACTTGATATCAGGTACGTTCTTTATTTTGGGGCACCATTTATGGTTTTGTTGTATGAAGTTGGCTCATGCTTGTGTGGCTAGTGAGGTATAAGAACTCTGGATGTGAACCTTAAGACTGTGTCTAGAAGGCAGGATAAAATTGCTAAAATCAAAGTGCGCAGCGGAGGCATAGAGTAGTGAGTTAGGATTGCATGATAGTAAGTAATTTCGAGGACGAAATTATTTTAAGGAGGGTAGAATTGTAACATCCCGATTTAGGGGTTATGCGTTCGTGCCTAATTCGAGTGATAGTAGGCTTGGAGTATGTTTGGGCAGGTTTTAAGGGTTTCGGGAACTTTAAATTATAAGGGGATGCTTTGGAAAAAAAATTTGGATTTAGGTGTAAAAAGGGGAAACTGGGTATATATCTATTGCCACACTTTAGCCTTTATGACTTGTTCAGATTTTATTCATGATTCCTATTTCTTGTTTTATTGTGCAAAAATAAAAATTCCTAATTAACCTATTCCTAAAATACCTAAGAAAGAAATAAACAAAAGTTGAAGTCCTTCCTTTTTTATTTGTTTGCGGGTCTATCAGAGTCTGACTCATCTTTTTCCTTCCTCGACATTGGAGTCCATGGTTCAAGTATAAAGCCTGGAAATTCATGCACAAAAATAAACGGGTTATGAAATATATAATTTAAATGCATCTCTAATTGAGTCATCCCGTATTTTTTAGCATCTCCAGTAACCTTGTTACTGCAACTACATCTGTTGCAGCATAGCCATTATACCAAGCTGTTCATTTCGTGGAATGGTGCTAGATAAAGGGACTCTCAGCGTCAAACTTGGGAAATTTGTTAAGGGTGGTTTCAGTTTTGGGCAAGTGGGAGAGTGGCTGAGGGTTAGGGTTGAAGAGGGTGGCGGTTTTAAGGATAGTTTAGGTGCGGTAGTTGCTGACTTCGAATGAAGGTGTTTGGGGTGGTGATTCAGGGAGTTAAGGGGCTACAACATTAAGGGATTAAGTGAGATACACAATTGGGCTACTTGGGAGTGGTGGTGGAGCAAGGCAAGGGCTATAGGTTTATGCGGAAAAGGGTTGAATATTTCCCTTCTTAGTAGTGTCTTAAGCCCAATGGCAGCTCCTTTTTGGATCCTAAGCTCCTATATTGAAAATTAAAAAAAAAATCAAGGAAATTAGTGCTTGGGTTAAAAGTTGACCCTTTATTTAACAAAACAAATACATAAATTCTTTGGGCTACTTAGAAAAATATTTTTTTTTGAAAAATTACATTAATTTAAACTCCCAGGAAAGACTAGAGGGGTCACGGATGGTCCCGCTTAAGCCCCAATCTCCTAGACAGAGTTTTAATTAATGTAATGAACTAAAGAAAATTTTATCTAAGCCTTCCATTTTATTCAAATGAGAAAAAAAACTAAAAATATAAAATAACGATAAAGAAAGTGAAGAGAACTCCCTCCATTTTATTTAGGATCATCATTGACCATGGTGGTGTCAAATGGCCCTTTGTCATACCAACCATAACCATCTAAGAAGTAATCATATTCTTTCCTATCAAATCTGTCCAACATCTTATTAGAGAAAGAAAATCCGTAATGATCTTTCCTAGCGGCCTTATTTGACTTCCTAAAATTCCTACAAATCCTCCAACCTGTGGCTCGAATATCTATAATAATCCATCCAACACCCTTCTTGTGCCTTTCCAAAATCACAAGTGCCTCTTCTTCTTGATCTTTGGTGAACTCAATTGAAATAATGATAGGTAAAGTCAAAGATAGGCCCGAATAGTCATATTTCAAATGAGGAGACAAAATCTTCAGTTCCAATTTAGCTGGCTCTTCAATCAATGGCTTTGGTTGCTTATACTCTTGAGATGATAACTCTAATGATTCGAGTGGGACTTTTTGAGTGAATTCCTTCGAATTAGCTTCAAACCAAGCCAAACATTCCTTGTCTTTATCATCACTTGGTGAATCATCCAGTAGAATATGTTCTAACAGATTGTCTAAAGAATTTAGCTCCAATTCTGTAGAAGCCAGCGATTCCATCTTGGAAATAGCAGAACAGTCTTCAACTACATCTGGGGATTTAGCAGCATCAAAGTCATTAAAAGTCACCTTGTCATCAAAAATTTCTTTCAACTGGATATCTCGTTGCTGCTTTTGGAGTCGTTGAGGACATGGCAATGGTGGAATCTTAGCTTTAACCGGACAACTCTTCCGTGGAAATTTTTCTGCATTTGACAAGGGTATTAGATAATCAGAACTAACTGGTTTAGAGTTTACCTCTTTAAGGATCACTGAATTTGACTTCTGTGGTATAGGAGTTTCAACACTTGATTGAACTTCCTCTTTGTCTTGAGCTACAACAGGCTCATCTCGAACCTCAACCACCTCGGGCTCTAATGTCTTTCCACTTGGAAAAGAAATTTCTTTGCACTTTTCCTTTCCCAGATTTCTCGGATTCTCCGTGTCACTAGGTAGGGTACCCTGTGGTCGGTTCCTAAGTTCAGTTGCAAGCTGGCCCACTTGATTCTCCAAATTTTTCAATGTAGCTGCTTGGTTCTGGATTAGGGCATCATTTTTTTTCCACGTATGCCTTCAGCAGATTCTCAAGATCACTTGAAGATTCAGTTGATGGGGGTTGTTGCACTTCTTGAGAATATTCCAACGAATAATTTAGTTGAAATGGCATAACAGCGTCGCTATGGTCCGCCCATTGATTATCCATGTAGAAATTGGATGATTCTGCCATGAAGAGTTGTAACAATTTGGTTGTAGACCATTCCAATTCTGATTTCCCATGTAATAATTTGACTCTTGATTCGATGGGCAATTTTCAAAGAAATGGCCATCTCCACAGTATTCACAAGAAATATTCTCGAACTGGTTCGACTGTTGACCTGACATATTACCATTGGAATCGTTAACAATTATGTTCTTAAGCATAGAAGACATAGAGGATACCTGGGCTGCCAAAGAAGCAAGTGTGTCTGCTTTATGTACTACTATTGCTCGTCTTTCTAAGGCTCCTAGGTTGGTTGGCCATTGATAGTTATTGCTAGCAATTCTTTCAATAATCTCATAAGCATCGTTATAAGACTTAGAAAGAAGAGCTCCATTGGCCGAAGCATCCACCATCATTCTAGTATGAATATTGAGACCAATATAGAAAGTCTCCATTTGAACACAGTAAGGAATGCCGTGATGAGGGCACTTTCGTAATAACTCCTTAAACCGCTCCCATGCCTCATATAAAGATTCTTCATCAAGTTGCTGAAATGAAGTGATTTCATTTCGGATCTTGGCGGTTAAAGATGGAGGGAAATATTTCATTAAAAAATGTTCAACCAACTCTTGCCATGTAGTTATGGAACCGGACGGTAGGGAGTTCAACCACGCTCGTGCTCTATCTCTTAAGGAGTATGGAAATAATCTCAGTCTCAAGGCGTCCTCAGTCACTTCGACTAGTTTAAATGAGTCACTCACTTCCATGAATAGTCGAAGATGAAGATGTGGATCTTCATTAGGAGTCCCACTAAATTGACCCATATTTTGCAACATTTGGAACATGACTGGCTTCAACTCGAATTGTTGTGCCTCAATTTCGGATTTCTTAATACTCGGATTGAGCTCGTTGAATAGAGGAAAGGCATATTGTTGAATGGCACAGTTTCTATCATCGGCAACAATGATCAAATTGTGAGGATAAGTGAATGTTCCTCTTGGATTTTGGTTTGGATTTTCGAAATTCATATCTTCGGTCCTTCTTTGGTTCACTTGTCTTTTCCTTTATCAGAAGGTCCTTTCAATTTCAGGGTTTACAGGAAGTAAGTCAATAATTTGACAAATACTCTGAAACAAACACACAAAAAAAAAAAGAATTAAAATTTAACAGAAAAAAAAAGACCAAAATGCAAAATTAACAATTTCACAAATAATGTCTTTTAAAACAGTCCCCGGCAACGGCGCCAAAAACTTGGAACGGTGGAAATGTGCAAGTGTACACAATCGTAACAAGTAATAAAGTGACAAGTAAATGTCGAGTTATCGTACCCACAGGGACTGTAAAAGAATTATTTATGAAATAATTTCAAACACTTTGGTTAGGAAAAAATATTTGATTTTTGAAAGCTATTTGAAAACTAAAAGAAAAACAAAGTAACTTAAAATAAAACAAAGTTCAAGTGTGCGATTTCGAAAACTGATTTTAATCAATATGACATGAATGTGTTGGTTTAATCACATTTCTTACCTTAGAATTATTAAACTTGTGTTTATACTTGTTAAAACATGGCAACCCGGTAATTTGCTAACCTATGAACACATTTACAAATCAAAAATCCATTTATCTCTTGTACATATTTCTATGCCAATTCGACCGATTAAACAGACTGCAAAAAGTAAACATGTTATTGCACATACATACTCATTAAATTAAACAATCTCTCACATATTCCTATGTCGATGCAACCGATTAAGTCAACCTAACAAGCATATAAAAGATCATGTGAAGTAACAATGTATTTTTACTTTGAAACAATTTAATCACAAAAATCCTGCAAGTTATGCAAGGCATACATATTGTCAAATATAATGCTAATTTAATCTTCAGCTACCTTAGAAGAATTAAACATGCACAGATTAAGTATTGTGTCCATTAATTACAATTTCAATGCGTTTAAATAATTAATTCGTTAGCTATCTAAACAATTAAAATGCCAGATAACTTAAACATAATTTTACTTAATCAAACATTTCACCGAGGCCTTTAACAGCATAAACATAATTTTAACAATCTAAGGGAGCGAAATGGAATCAAACCAACACAAATTAAACTCAAGCTAAATTGATTAAATTAAACATCTCAAAAGCATGAATATTCATAAACATGTTCGTCAAAACAACAACAAATAATTTAAAGAGATAGGGAACAAGAAACAAATCCGGTGGCTCTCCGTAGCTTGTCTGATTGAACCCTTCTTCGTTCTTCGTTGTCCTCGGCTATCAAGGGGGCTTATGAACACTTAAAATGCTGCTTCAAATGGCTGGAAAATACCTCTTTTCCAAGAGGGAAAATCGGCACAAGAACAATGGGAAAATGGAACGGAAATGAAAGGAGAAGAGTTGAGAGAATGAGAGAATGTTGGAGAAGTGAGGGATGCCTTGAATGAGCAGCTAGGGGCTGTATTTATAGTGTTTAGGGGCTACTAAAAATAGCAAAAAATCAGCAGCAAAGAGTCCCCCATGGCCGGCCATCCTATGTGGCAAAGTTGATGGATTCAACTTTGCCAAAATTAGCTTGGGGCAATCTAAAAAGCCTTGAATTTTGGAGGGGTTTGAATGTGATTTTGAAAGATCTTCAAGGGCTCCTTTGCAAGCTGAATAAACCAGAAAATAAGCTGATTTGGGCCTTCATCATGGACGGTTTGGGCTGCCCAATTAGTGGCTGGTCCGGTTCGATTGGTTCGGTTCAACTAGTGCGGTTTAACTGGACCCTTTTTCATAATTAATTAAAAATAATTTATTTAACCCAAAGTAAATTGGGAATAAATTAAAATTAATTAAATTATGATTAAATCTTCATAATTGGACCATCTTGGGCTGGAGGTAGAGTCGCCTTGACACTTCAAATAGCTTCTCGATTTAATTCTTAGAGCAGTGTCTGCCGAGCTGATTTTTGCCCTTTTTGCGATTCTGTCGAAAATAGTCAGAATTAAACAAAATTAATTATAAAATTAATTAAAATTTATCATATTCATATTTTGAGCACAAATTAATTATTTTATAATATTTAATTATTTTTCAACGAGAATTTACTCGGAACCACATGAAATTGGGTCAAAAAGGGTATGCAAAAGTATATAAATTTTCGTGTTTCCATACACCAAAGATTAAGAATGTACCGGTTATGACATCCGGTGCGTCGCCCTCCTCTCGACGTCTCGCAGCATACACCAAACCAGGCTGTCTCGCCTCAGTCCTGCCTGCACCTCTGCCCGATGTTCCGCGGCCTTGACCAGAACCATTACCTCCTCTACCATTACCACGACCTCTCTGCGGTGACGGTCCCTCCTTTCTGAACTGAGCACGATCTTGACCCTCAGACTGATTCCTGGCTAGCTTACGTGGACAGTCCCTCACACGATGATCCAGCGAGCCACACTCAAAACATCCTTTTCCTCCAGTCCAGCATTCGCCCCAATGAAATTTTCCACATCGGTTACACTGTGCTGGTCTCTGATTAGCAGTAACAGGCCTTCCAGATTGATTCGGCCCACTCTGCCTAACCCTCTTCTGAGAATTACCGGCTGACCCAGATGATCCAAAACCTCTCTTATGCTTATTCCTGTCGTGACTCTACCTTACAGATTCTTTTATCCCTTCAGCTATTTTAGTCTTTTCAACCAACGCAGCAAACTCTCGCTCCTGATGTGGAGCAATCAGCAACCTCAGCTCATCTCTCAAACCGTCCTCGAACCGCACACATCGCTCGTGCTCCGAAGCCACAATACCTCCAGCATACCGGCTCAATCTTAAAAACTCTGCCTCATATTCTGATACGGACTTACTCCCCTGGACCAAACTCAGAAATGCCTTACGCTGCGCATCAACGTAACTAGACCCAATATATTTCTTCTGATACGCTGCCTTAAAATAGTCCCAAGTGAGATCCTCCGCCGCAGCACTATTTCTCACCGTGAGCCACCACTGATATGACTCATCCCGAAGAAGCGACACTATCCCTTTCAGCTTTTCCTCAGCATTCAGATCCAGATCATCCATGATTCGCTCCGTCGCCTCTAACCAATACTCGGCCGTACTGGGAGCTACACCAGAAACACCTCGAAATACCTCTGCTCCATTGGCTCGGAGTCACTTTGGTACAGATTTCCGAGCTCCCGCGCCTCCACCTACTCCAGCTACCCTCTCAAGAACTCGCAGCATTGCCTGAGACACTGCGTCATCCCCCGTTTGATCCTGATGCTCAACTCCAACCGCTGGTAGTGGTGGTGGTGGGGGTACCTCATTCTCGGATCCCTGACCCGACCTCACTGGCTCAGACACAGCCATCCTACCTCGACCGCGTCCACGCATAACATGACCCCGACCTCGAGTGCTCATGTCTAAAGTCTCGACTTATCTGATTTAAAAGTTTTATGCTTAGACATCATTCCACTATCTTTAAAACACAGTTTTATGAATAATTTTAATAAGAAGTTGTTTCGCAAGTACATCCAACCTATAATTTTGGGTCTCTAAAGTAGTTCCTACTACTATACAGTCATACCATCATCATCAAAATCAACAGTTTGATGTACTTACCCGGGCGGATCGGTGCCGGAGACTCGGTGCCACGCTTTTCGAATCAAATAATTTCAAACAAAACCTTTAAAATCATACTTTAAAACATTTTGGGCCTCGGGCCCACAGCCGAGCTTTTGAACTTAGCTCTGATACCAATTTGTAACACCCCAAACCCGGTCAATACGCCACGACCGAATCTGGTATGTCACAGAGGAAAACGTTTTGAAAAGAATCGAATTAATTGTTAAATTTTAGTGAAAAACTCTTTGAAAATTTTATATTTGTAGAAATCAGGTGTATAATAAGTTTAAACTGATAATTTACTTTGTAATTTCATAAATAAAACTTTAAAACTTAGTTGGTAAATCAAAGGTTAAAAAAAACATTTATATCATTTTAAAGAAAACTCGAATTATTACTTTGAAAACCATTTGCATTTGAATGTAGAAACTTAATATTTGGAAATCATTTAAATTGTAGAAAACACTTAATTTATATTTTACTATCAAACGATTTATATTACCCGATGGTAAGATTTTAAAACCATTGCGTTTTTATAATTTTAGAAAACTTTGGGCTCAATTATTAAATTAACCAAATAATTTATAAGCCATATTTAAAACATATTCAAAGCATATAAATAATCCAAAACATAATTAAAGAGGCCTTATTACAAATCCATATAAAGGTGAAAACCAAATTTAAATAAAGTACCCAAACCAAAGTTCATGTAGAACCGAATTTATTTAATGCATGGCCACCTCGAGTTCATCCGGCTCCTCATCCGCGATCTACGAATCACCTGAAAAGATAAGGGAGAAGGTGAGTCACCAAGACTCAGTGCATAAATCCTTCCCCCGTTTAATGCAACATTCTTACACAATTCATAACAAAGTAATATATACATATAATGCACCCAACCTAGCCATCCATAACTCCTTTTCTACCCCGTGTGGTACCAAACCACTGGTGACCCAAAGTCACGATATCCAATAATGTGATGCCAAATCACTGGTGACCCAAAGTCACGAATAATCAAGTTGTGGGGCCAACCCACGTGTGATACCAAATCACTGGCGGCGATCCCATATCTCAAAAGTGGGGCCAACCCACGGTGGTGCTAGACCACAGGGACGAGTCGCTATGAGGTGCCAAACCTCTGGTGTCCCAAAGACACAAAATATTGTGGTACCAAACCACTGGAGGTGCCAAACCTCTGGTGTCCCAAAGTCACGGATATCAAATCCTTCCCCCTCCTCTCATATCACCCATCACAATGCAATATTTACAAATCATGTCAACATGCTTTATTAGGAATCACATGGTAATAATAACATAAATCGTATCATCATACATCGTTTTGCAAGAGTCATATCGTAACGGACTTACCCGATTCCTTGCTTATACCCATCATGGTATCATATCAAGATCTCATAGTTTTCCACTTTAATAACATGATTAGTTTAATAATAAGTATATATTACCGAATTATAAAGTGTGTAAGATACACACCTGTCACTAACGCAAGTACTAAAATCCGAAGACCCGATCTACCGTACTAGATCACCTTGTCCTACATTCGGCCAAAACTTCGATTATAAACAAAGGCCATTCGGCCATACCACTAAATCCCGATGAGTTATCACTTGAAATACCAAGTCTTACCTAAAAGTTTACCCAAAATGATTGACAAAGGATTGGGGCTTAGATTGATTGTTTTCAACGTCCCGAAAAGCCTAGAAGAAATCGGTTTCTAAGAATGATTAGAACCTTGTTAACAAGTGCCCAAAAATTCGGCCTTTGTCCTCAAGAGAAACAACATAGAAACGAGAAAAAGAATAAGGAAATACAGCCATGACACATACCTATCTTCCAAAACCGTTTGAAGAAAACCAAAAGAAGTCCTACCCTTGATGATATTCGGCCAAGGCAAACCAAATAGGATATGAGAGTTTCGGCTATGATTTTGAAAGAAGAAAACAATTGATGTGAGGCTAAAAAGAAATGAAATACGTGAGTGGCAAAGAAAATCAAAAATGAAAAAGAGAGGATTCGGTTTTAGCAAACAATGGAAGAAAAATCAAGAAGAATGGTGAAGAAAGAGATTCGGCCAAGAAGAGAGTAAAAGAGAAATTATAGATTTTAACAAATATGAGAAGAAAAGAAAAGGAGAATGAGAACAAAAGAGGTTCCTTTTTGGCTACAAAAATTAAAAGATGAAAGGGAGGTTCCAAATGAGTTTCGGCCAAATGCCAAAGAGGAAAAATCAACAATGCCTAAGGACATTCGGCTATGATACACTTTGGTGCACTAAAGAGAAGAATTGGTAAGGTTCAAAGGGGTTTCAGTTTTGACACAAAGCAAAGGTTGAAGGCCTACCAAGCTAGCCGAAAATGACTACTAACCAAAGGGAAATTCGGCACTAACTAGCGACCCTCAAAACCAAAATTTGGTCACTCCCCCATAGACCCCAAAACCGTCCAAATACATGGAATTCAAAATCAAATCTTTCCACACAATTCTTTCCATAACAAGACACCCTACATCATGCCTTATGTCCTCCCATTAGCCTTAAAACCATTGATTTCTTTCCCAAACATCAAACTTGCCTTAAACTAATATTCAACTTGCCATAAAGAAAATTTGAAAGTCCAACCTACCATAATTAGAACTTGACCGACACTTAATGCTAGGATACATAAAAAAATAAAGTCTTCAAAATACTAATCATGCTACTCGAACCTCTATCCTCAAGCTACCCTTCATGCATCCTAACCACCTTGCCACTAACTCCACATGTGCTTAATTTAACACTTAAATTAACTTAAGTGTCAAGTTCACCTAATCCACTTCACTAAATTTTTAATACTAAGAATTATTCTAGCTTCATGAATAAAATCAAGCATTCACAAGACTAAGCTAAACACACAAAATTTCAAACCCGAGCCAACACAATTAATAAAATAATATTCAAATTTTAGGATGTTACAAACTCTCTTCCTTTGTTTTGGCCAAAATTCTCATTGCATTTTTGTTCATCTTGTTCCCTTGTTGTGCCTAAACTTTCAATCCATCTATACTCATTCTTCCCTTGTTGCCGAAACACCCATCTCATATTGATCATCTTGACCATTTTGATCATTTTCATTTTTATGTCAACCGAAACTCCCTAACACTTCTTTTCTATCTCTTTTTCTCTTTTTCTCTTCACTAGCCGAACCTATTAACACCTAATCTCTTCTTCTTCATTTCTTTTTCTTTTGTGTTGGGCACACCCTTCTTGACCGAATTGGTAAGTGACTTCATTCCCCTCTTTTCATCTTCATTTTCTTTTTTCTTCCTAGTCGAATATGTGTATCCATCACTAATCGGTATTTCACTTTGTTTCTTAATCAAAATATATCTCTCCTACTCTCTTATATCATGTTCTTTTTCTAGTATAGTGTTATAGAGGAAAGCCGATTCTCATAATCTTGTCTCATCCGTAGCCATAAGTCAATAGATAGAAATCAGATTCATCATCGTTAAGGTAAGGAGTTTATTCTTGGATCTTTCGATATATCTTTACTCGTTTATGATGCAAATCGGACCGAAATTTTGACTAAATGGTTATTATAGGGATTTATCGTTCGTTCTTATTCAATTGTTGATCCTTCGAAAATAGAGGTAAGCCGAATCTTATCCCTAAACGACTACTTTCTTTCATAGTAGTAGTTTTCTAACCGAGATTTTCCTATGGAGGCAAGTGGAATCGATTCGAAAGGAAAAGCGATCGGAGAACTCAAAAGGAGTGGATTTGCGATTCCTACTCCTAAATTCAAGTGTAGAGCGGTATCGGCGGTTCGAGATTTTCCATCAGGTTGTGGACCATCATCCGGTGAGAATAGGCAAATCGTGGTCATTCACGATATCGAGAGTGTCGATCAAGAGGTTTAATACTTACCGTAATTAGGTGTGCAATCTCACACCGTAATTCCGTAGATCCATGATTCGGTAACATGTTTGATAGTAGATTGTTATTGTTATACGGCTAAAAATCGTAAAGTTGGCATAAAACGAGAAATTTGCTTAAAGTACTTTATTTTTTAAGATTTGTCGAAATCGATGTTATAATTATTAAAATTATGAAAATGCCCCTATGGGTCGAATTAAGAAAATGCCCCTATGGCCGAATTTCTAGAATGCCTTATGGGTAGAATTACAAGGTTTTATAACGGGCCGATTCATCGTAATAAATTATTGGATTATTGATTATTGTACATATATGTAAATATTATGTTTAATTATGTATGTTGCATGTTACATATTGCATGGGTTGGAAAAAAAATGTTGAAGAGAAGTGTAGCCTGGTGGCATTGCCACAATAAAATGTTTATTAAAATGTTACGTATGATATCGGTGGCTTGGCCACAATAAAATTTTATAAATGGCAACTTGCCTGCAAATTGGTGTGATTGGCGGGGTGGGTTGACTTGATCCCCACATGTGTGATTGGCTGGTACGGGGGTGTGATTGGATGGATGGGTTGGGTTGCATACATTGCACATATATATATCTTCTGTTATGTAAATGGGCTTCGGCCCAAGATTATGCTTTATGGGCTCAGGCCCAAGTTTTTGCTAAATGGATTCAGGCCCAATGGATGACGGTAAGGGGTTTATACACTAAGTTCTAGTAACTCACCCCTCTTCCTTAACCCTTGCAGGTAATGCTCTGCGATGTGGACTTGGGCCATGGACGACTCGGTAGAGGCCATACTTCAGAAAATGGTGTTTTATTTTGAACTTTAGATTTCTATTTCCTTTTACTTTACTATTTTGGTTTTTTTTTTTATGTTGTAATAAGGCCTCTGGAGTATTTTATTTTTGCTTTATGTTTGACGTACTTTTATTTTGCTTGAATTGTTTTAAATGGGAATTTTTATAAAAACTTAAATAAAGATTTTCCAAAATAGATTAACAAATGGATTTCATAACAAACTTTTGCGAGTATTTTAACTTGGGAAATTTTCTCTCGAATTATCAACAGTATTTTCAAAAGTCACGGTTTATAAGATCTCTTGTTCAAATTATCGATTTATCAATCAATATTCAAGGTTAGTAGTATTTTATCAAATATTTCAAAACAAACTTGTTTTCTTGATTATAACAATCAATACCTATTTTAGTACGTATAAAAAGGATTTAACATGTTTTTCTCATGTGACATGTCAGATCCGGTCATAACGCATGGGCTGGGTTTGGGGTGTTACATATTTTCTTTCATTTCCCTGCTTTTCCTTGTGTAGGATAAGGATCTTGGTGTTGATAAGGATGGAGAGTCTTCAACTGATAAACCAAGCAATCATTATGATGATTTTCTTAATGACTAAATGGAAAATGGCATTGTTATTTCTGAGGATAATATTTAAGAATAAGGTTCTAAATCTTTAATTTGTATAGACTCTGATAATGATTTTAGTGATATTGATTAAGATGGTATTCATACTTATCTTATTCTTCATGAAGATGATGTTCAAGCTATCGAGATTGATGTTGAGATTGAAGAGTTCAAACCAAGATTGTTGAAATTCAAGTTATTTAGAATGAAAAGATTCCTACTAAGTTTGTTCAGTATGCTTCATCTTCTCAAGGTATAGTGCATGGTGATGCTACTAGTGTGTTTGAAACTTTCAAAACATGTTCAAGGGGTCCTTCTTCAAAGTTGATTTTCACGGCTTCTCTATTCTTTCTAAGCATAATAAGTATTTGGAAATTATTCATTAGAAAGGTAATTTTTGGGAATCCGCATACTATAAAGAGCTTTAGTAATAGTTGATGCTCCATGGTTTAACATTGTTTCGGAAAAGTTACGACTAATGTTACAATTCATGGATGATGCTGTGAAAGTTGGATTCAAGTTTGATTGTATTGACTCTTGCACATCTAAGGTAAAAGCTTTTATTTCCATGGAAGCAAACAAAACTCAATTGGAAATAAAGTTAAAAGGAGTTACCTAGAAAATTGTTCCTTTGAAAAAAGAGTTAGAGTCAATGTAACACCCCATACTCGACCCAATTACCAGATCCGGACCATAGGTTGTTACAATCCATTAACTAACTAATTAACCCGTACCTTGTGGAAATATGTCACAAGTTGGAAATCATATAATATTAACTTTTATTTGTAAATCCTTATTATAATGTGTTTTATATAATTAATAAAAGCCATAAAATAAACATATATAGCATAGCTATATAATTTGTTACACATAGAGGATTTACTTACAATTTTTATTACTAAAAGTGGTTTATTCCTATGGAAGTTCTATTACAATGAAACCATTACACTATTTAAAATTTCAATCTATTCACAACTTGGTTTACGACTTAACTAGGACTCTAAGACTCTGTCTCTGGGTTGCCCCATTATATGCATATCACTATGAGCAAAAACTAAGCTGCTTGAGCTTGGAGAATTCTGGCCTGGTCTCTCATTGATTCCTAGAATCAACCCCTAAACTTACAATTCATAGCGAACACACTGGTAAGTTCAATTTAACCTAGTTAGTGATTAGTACCTGGCATCAACATAATGCTATTGAAACTGAATTTTGGACATTTAAAAACCACAAGACTTTGCTTGTGGAAAGCACATCCTTAAATTCTTACGAACTATCATGTATAAAATGTGACTTCCATACAATTTGCCTGTACAGTGGGTTCGAGCGTAGGATGTGCTATTTGCACGCGGACTTGTTCCTGAATGACTTATAAAATTAGATTTGAATTCCCAAACGAATCTGCTAACTCCTACAAGAGTGAATTTCATGACTACTATAGATGCAAAGTTGTAAGAATAGAGTCGACGGATTGACATAACTTGTATCCACCTCCTTTTATCCAATAGTACAAGTACAGTGGCCTTCTCATAATAATAGATCACCTTTTTTGCGGACTCATGCAACGGACATAACGGGGGATCATATTTACAAGATAGTTCTGACGAGCTTTCTTCACAACGATAGTCCTGACGGACTTTCCACATATCAGATAGTCCTCATGGACTTCCACATAAGATAGTCATGTTAGACTTCCCACATATCAGATAGCTCTCATGGATTTCCACATAAGATAGCTTTTTGGACTTCCCACATATCAGATAATCATCACGGTCTTCCACATATCTGGTATTACCATGGTCATGTGTAATAGCCCATTTTTCAATGGTGTCGAAAATTATGGTTTTGAGGCCACAAACCTGACGAGTGAGTTCGTAAAAATTAATATTTAATATTTATGAGTCATTTATAGAATTACGTCTAAATTTGATTTAATGATATTTGTTAATTGAATGAATAATTAGGTTCAAGTGGTATGTCTTAAAAGTCAAGTGGTTTTCAAAAATGAGGTATCAGGACATTGTTTCTATAAAACAAGACCGTAAATATAATAAAATATTTATGAAATGTTATTAAGGTCGTAATAAAACTTAGTTAAGAAATTTTAACGTTTAGATAGTTAATTAAATAAAAAGGACTAAATCGTAAAAGATGTAAAATCTAGCCACTATTGAATTACAATGATTAAACGATATACTTATTAAATGAGGGAGATTTTTTATTGCAATTATACCATGTTATAATTGTGGCACGGTTATTAAGGAGATTTATGCTTTTATACATTAAATTTTTAATAGTTATTATAATAAAAGATATTATAATATAGTAAAATATAAAAAAAAAGATCATCATCATCTTTATTCTTTCTATTTGGAAATCGAAACCATTGTGGGAAGAGGCCTTCAAGCTTCGGTCTTCCTTAGCATGTTTGCATGGTATGATTTTTGAACCCATTTTTTTGTAATTTTTATGTTTTTGAGATCGTTGTACTTAGGTCCAACTAACCAGTACTTTCATTTTCGAAACTGTCAAAGATTTTTATATTACACCATTGATAAATTCTCCTTTTTTTTTAATGTTAAATGATGGATTTGAAGTATTGGTTGTTAAACATAAGTATTTTGTTAAGTGATTTTTGATGATTTAGTATTAAAGGATTAATTTGTTAAAGGAGTAAAATTCATGGGATTTAATGTGAAATTTTGCTAAAAATGGGCTGAGTAAGGGCTAAGTAAAAATTGGCCAACATGGGCATTCTTAAATTGTGCTTAATTTGTGAGTTTTAGGTTTAGGGACTAAATTGCAAAAAGGTAAAATATTAGGGGTAATTTTGTAATTTTATGTAAAGGTTAAATTGTGTAAATTTGGTTATATAAGTGATGAAATTGACTTAATTGAATAAACTTATTATATATAGATTGAGAAATGAGACAGTTAGAGTTAGATCAAGGATAAGCTAAGATATTAGATTAATTGTTGGCTTCGTTTTTACAACTATATTTGTCGAGGTAAGTTAGTAGAAGGTGAGAAATTATTATTTTCCATTTTGAATGAAAGTAAATAGTTATTTATTTTATGTTTAAATTAATTGATAAAGATGTGATAAATTATTATTATCATGGATCAAATAGAGGAATTGATCAAATTAAAGGATAGGTGAACAATTAGTGAGGCGATTGGTGAAATTGTATTTGGTGATCAGGAATTATAGATTATCTCTTTAAATGTTTATTTTGATTAAGGTAAGTTCATAGTGCTTTGATAGGTAAATGTAAGGTTCTTGAGATTATAATATGATTTCTAGTTATTTGTATAAATGTATGTGAAATTCATAAGTTGTTTATATAGTATTGGATAATGAAATCAAGTTCATATGAAAATGAATAATGGATGGTGACAATCCTTGTGATACACATTTTTTTCTTGAGTATATGGAATTTATATGATGTACGAAAATGATGAAGTGCCTCTGGTTGATAAATATGTATAAAGGTAACATATTTTCTTAAAATGTCTAGTTGAACGTAGTAATTGCTAGGATACAATTTGCATGCTAATAGGGTTAGTATGTGCGCTTGTACGGGATTTGCGCTTCGGTGCCTCTGAAACACCCCAAACCCAGCCCACGAGCCTTGACCGGATCTGGTATGTTCCTCGAAGTAAACCGGTTCAAAATTCTTTTGTTACTTAGGAAAACTTGTGTGTTTTGAAAGAAAGATTGTTTTGGGTTGGGCTTAAGTTGAAAACGAGTTTATTCTATATTGAAAACCCATTTATTTCAGGTGACAAAATATTTAGAGTTTATTTTAAATTAAATTTACTTAAAACTTTGCTTGATAAAAATTCGTACATAGTAAATAAGAGTAAAATAAAGTAATCCAACTATGGCCTTATTACATCAAATAATTCCCAAAAATAAATTAAAATGCTTAAATAGAATAAAAGTCCAAATAACAAAATTTTCCTTGCTGTGCATGGCCACCTTTAAGCTCCTGCCGACCCTGTCCATTACTGATCATCACCTGGAAGAAAATATTCCCCAACGGGGTGAGTCAAACAGACTCAATGTGTAAACAACACTAAAACTTAACAATTCAGGCATACAATATCATATCACATACTTATTCATATAACAGATATAAAATAATGATGCAACCCGAACCCAAACCTATAAGCCATCCGCTACACATCACCCGTACCAACCTGCACACCGTGGGGACTACTAAGTCAACCCTCCTTCCGCTACACACCATCGAAGGTAGTCGCTGCAGTCGACGTGCTCATCGCCCTTATAAAATTCGTGGCATAGCCAGCAGATACATATTTTGTGTCAAGAGACACCACATTCAGATATCGTGGTCTTAGGTCACCACATTCACTTCCCCTTTTCATAATATAACCCGAATGCCCCATATCATTCATATCATGCATATTACATAATTTCACATTCTTATAACTTTTCACATGTTACATATATAACATAATTTCATATTCCTAGTAGGAGTAGGAAACATACCTAAGTACTTTTGTACCATTACATGGTACCTTAGCCATATTATTACACATTCTTATAGTCATATACATATTAAATATTGCCATAAATATATCAAGAAATAGTGTGAGGTACACACCTGATTCGCTTAGGGTTTCCAATCCAAATCCCGAAAAGCTTGATCTAATGCCTTAGATCTTAAATCTCTACATTTAATCAATCATTTAATACTTAGTAAAGAGCCATTCGGCCATAAATCCAAATCCTAGTAGGATTAGTACACTAAAACTTACCTTGTTGCCGATTGACTTAAGAATCAAGTCCCGAAACTTTGTATCCTTCTTTCTTGAAATCGGCAATCACTAGATTACTTGAATAGATTAGTTTCGGCTTTTGAATAATTAATGAACACATATATTTACCAAACATGGCCTTGGCCGAATGCTATAGGCACTTACCTTGTGGATTTTAAATCCCGAAAGTCACCGAATAACTAGGGAACATGCGGCCTATGGTGTACCTTCGGGAAAAGAACTTCTCCTTCCTTGTAGTCGACACTTAGTAAATCCCGAAAGATCTCTTCAAAGTTTCGGCAACAAGATATTAAGGGTATTAGAATCTTAATTTCGACAGACTTAAAAGAAATAGAATGAGAATCGAACCTAATCTTACCCTTACTGAAGAATTCGATGGAACTCTTGCTTGAACCCTTAGCAGTATTCGGGTATGGCCCTGATATGTAACACAATTTCGGCTTTTGTGAGGTAAAGAAGAAGAAAAGAAGAACTTTGGGAGAGGAAAAGAGTCACTAAGAAATTTGGCAATGGTGGGTTTAGGGAGAAGAAGTAGATTTCGGCTTGACAAAATAAAAAAAAAAAAAGAAAAGAGAGAGTTTGCTAGAGACTTTCGGCAGAGACTTAGAAAGAATGAATAATGGCCTTATTTTCTCCTCTTTGCCGAAATTATCACCTAAGGAATCCCTTACTTGGCCATCACTCTTCTATTTTGATAGCTCTATCTCTTTAATTATCACCTAAAAGAAAATAAAAGATAATTCAGCAATTATCCTTAACTTAGCCGAAATTTTAAGAGAATTTAAACTCCTCCCTTGAGTTCCTTAGTGCCGTCCACTTCTCTGCTCCTTGTACAAAAATAAAATTCCCTTATTTGCTCCCCAAGTGACTCGAACCCAGGCCCAATTGCACCTGCTTGTGGCGTCACTTACTGGGCTTTAAGTGGCATCTCCAAGCCACTTTTCCATGCCCATTTGTGTGTCAAATTTCTTCTTTTAATTTTCTTAAGGCCACCTTGCCTTAGCTTTCTCCTTTTAAGCTTTAAAACTTAACATTTCCTTATATTTCCAAGTTTCCAAAAATGTTCGTTTGCCTCCTTTAAACTTAACATTTCTAAATCATTTCCTTACATTTCCAAGTTTCCAAAAATGTTTACTTTCCTCTTTTGAAACTTAACATTCCTAAAGCATTTCCTTACATTTCCAAGTTTCCAAAAAAAAAAAATGTTCATAATACATTCATAACACATTAGACATGCCATTTCGTATAATTAAATCAACAATGCATAGGCCCATTTTCAGGATGTTATAGTTCTACCCCCTTAAAATAATTTCGTCCTCGAAATTACCTGACTGAAATAGGTGAGGGTATTGCTGTCGCATTGCCTCTTCTGGCTCCCACGAAGCTTCTTCCGATCCATGATTTCTCCATAGTACTTTGACTAAAGGCACTGATTTCCGTCGTAACACTTTCACACCTCGTTCTAGAATCTGTATCGGCTCTTCCTCGTAGGACAAATCCGGCCTTATCTCCACTTCTTCAACTGGAACCACATGAGATGGATCCGAACGACAACGACGTAGCATGGATACATGGAATACGTCGTGCATCTGCTTCAACTCCGGTGGCAACTCCAACTGATACGCCACTGGTCCAATTCGCTTTAACACTCAATATGGCCCTATGAACCTTGGGCTTAACTACCCTTTCCGACCAAATCTCATCACCTTCTTCCAAGGCGAAACCTTAAGGAATACTTGGTCTCCCACATCAAATTCTATTTCCTTCCGTTTGAGATCCGCATATGACTTTTGTCTATCAGCAGCTTCCTTCAACCGTGCCCGGATTATCTCAACCTTCTCTTCAGATTCTGTCACTAACTCTGGACCCAAAACCCGACGTTCTCCTAATTCTGTCCAACACGTAGGAGTTCGACACTTCCGACCATACAACGCTTCATACGGTGCCATTCGGATACTAGCCTGATAACTGTTGTTGTAGGCAAATTCCGCTAACGGCAAATACTCTTCCCAACTACCTCTGAAATCTATCACACAGCCTCTCAACATATCCTCCAACACTTGGATTACCCGTTCAGACTGCCCGTCAGACTGTGGATGAAAAGCCGTAGTGAAGTCCAACTTAGTGCCTAAAGCTTGATGAAGTGCCCTCCAAAACCGAGACATAAATCTTGGGTCTCTATCCGAAATGATTGACATCGGCACTCCATGTAACATCACAATTTCCGCCACATATAATTTAGCCAACTTCTGAAGAGAATAATCAACTCTTACCGGGATGAAATGCGCGGACTTGGTGAAACGGTCCACTATTACCCATACCGAGTCCTTCTTAGTAGGCGTAAGGGGAAACCCACTAACGAAGTCCATGGTAATTCTCTCCCACTTCCATTGGGGAATCATAATTGGCTGAAGCAATCCTGACGGAACTTGGTGTTCAGCCTTAACTTGCTGACACGTCAAACACTTACCAACAAATTCTGTAACTTCCTTCTTCAAACCAGGCCACCAAAACTGTTCCCTTAAATCTCGGTACAACTTACTTCCTCCAGGATGCATAGCATAGGGGCTACTATGCGACTCCTGAAGAATCTTCCGCCTTAACTCCTGATCCTTAGGCATACAGACCTTACGCTTGAAGCACAACACTCCCTCGTCATTAATACCATAACCTTCCAACTCCTCGTTCTGTACTCGCTGTAGCTTAACACTTAATTCATCATCAACCAACTGTCCCTCTTTCACTTCATTTAACCACGTCGGCTTGACTTGCAACTCTGCCAACAGGCTTCCATCCTCATACAGACTCAAGTGTGCGAACATTGCCCTTAGATCCGACACAACCTTCCGACTTAGGGCATCAGCCACTACGTTCGCCTTGCCCGGATGATACTCTATAGAACAGTCATAATCCTTCAGCAATTCCACCCACCTTCGCTGTCTCAAGTTCAACTCCTTCTGAGTCAACAGATACTTAAGACTCTTGTGGTCTGTGTAGATCACCGACTTTTCTCCATAAAGATAGTGCCTCCACACCTTCAGAGCAAAGACCACTGCCGCCAATTCCAAGTCATGAGTTGGGTAGTTAACCTCATGAGGCCTTAACTGTCGAGACGCATAATCGACTACTTTTCCATCTTGCATTAGAACACACCCCAATCCTGTATGAGAAGCGTCACAGTACACCGTGAAATCCTTTCTTGCCTCCGGCTGAATCAAAACCGGAGCTTCAGTTAAAACCCTCTTAAGCTTCTCAAAGCTCTCCTGTTGCTTATCCGTCCACACGAAAGGTACTCCCTTCCTCAATAACTTTGTCAAAGGCGCAGCTATTGACGGGAACCCTTCCCCAAACCTTCTGTAGTAGCCTGCCAATCCCAAGAAACTACGAATCTTAGCCACTGACCTAGGTGGTTTCCAATCTAACACTACTTCAATCTTTCTAGGATCCACCTTTATCCCTTCTGCAGACACCACATGACCTAAGAATGCAACCTTCTTCAGCCAAAATTCACACTTGCTGAATTTGGCATAAAGCTTCTTCTCCCTTAACACTTGTAGCACAACTCGGAGATGCTCATCATGCTCCTCTTCAGACTTAGAGTACACTAGGATATCGTCTATAAACACCACGACGAACATATCCAAATAAGGTTGAAAAACCCGGTTCATCATATCCATGAACGCAGCTGGGGCGTTTGTCAGTCCAAACGGCATTACAACAAACTCAAAATGCCCATACCTTGTCCGAAAGGTTGTCTTATGGATATCTGCCTCCTTTACTTTCAACTGATGATATCCTGACCTTAAGTCGATCTTTGAGAACACTGCCGCCCCCTTAAGCTGATCGAACAAGTCATCAATCCTTGGCAAAGGATACTTGTTCTTGATGGTTAGCTTGTTCAACTGACGATAGTCTATGCACATATGCATAGTTCCGTCCTTCTTCTTTACGAATAAGACCGGTGCTCCCCAAGGAGACACACTGGGTCGAATAAACCCACGATCCAGCAATTCTTGGATTTGAGCCTTGAGCTCCACCAACTCATTTGGTGCCATTCGATACGGGGCAATTGACACAGGAGCTGTTCCCGGCAGCAAGTCAATTCCAAATTCCACCTCTCTATCTGGGGGTATTCTGGGCAATTCCTCTGGGAACACATCTTCAAAGTCCCTTACTGTTCTAACTCCACTAACTCCCCCTTCTTTTGCGTCCACAGCACTAACGAAGGCCAGAAATGTCTTGCACCCTTTCCTAACCATTTTCTCAGCCTTCAACGTCGAAACTACATTAGACAGGTAGTTTCTTCTTTCTCCTATCATGATGACCACCTCATCCTCCGGGGTCCTTAACTCCATTCGCTTAGCTGCACAGTCCAACACAGCTCGATGCTCTACTAACCAATCCATACCAAGTATGAGTTCAAACTCCCCAAAGGGTAGTTTCATTAAGTCAGCCCGAAAGTTCACTCCCTGAATCTCTAGAGGTACACTCCGAAAGATCTTATCCACCACTACAGTTTGGCCTAATGGGCTTACTACAGTCATCTGCCTATCAGAGAGTTCAGAGTCTAAGCCTAGTGTCTCGACTACACTACATGCAACATAAGAATGGGTCGAGCCCACATCAATTAAGGCATAATAAGGCTTGCCACAAATAAGGAAAGTACCGGTTATGACGTTCGGCGCGTCTCCATCCTCCCTACGGTGAACTGCATAAACCAAACCCGGTTGCCTTGCCTCAGTATTATTATTAGCACCTCTGCCAGGTGTTCCACGTCCTCTACCAGCGCCATTACCTCGGCCATTCGGACCACGACCTCGCTGAGGCTACTGTCCACCTCTACCAGCCTGATTAACATTCTGAGCCACCGGTTTATTCCCCTCCGGCCTCATTGGACAGTCCTTAATCATATGGTCCTTGGACCCACATCTAAAACATCCTCCAGTCTTTTTCCAACACTCTCCTAAGTGTTTCTTCCCACACTGATCACAAGTACGATATTGCCCTCTAGTACCAGCTTGCTGACCTCGCGGCCCATCAACTCTAGGCCTTTTCTGAGTATTCCCAGAAGATCCAAATCCTCTTCTCTGCTTATTCCGATCAGTGTTCTGCTTCACCGTGTCCTTAATCCCTTCCGCCATTTTAGCTTTCTCCACCAACGTAGAAAACTCGCGCTCTTGATGTGGAGCGACTAACAACCTCAAGTCATCCCCTAGTCCGTCCTCAAATCGGACACAGCGCTCATGTTCAGTAGCCACTACTCCTCGAGCGTAACAGCTCAACCTCAGAAACTCAGCTTCGTATTCTGCCACAGACTTGTTCCCTTGAACCAGCCCCAGAAAAGCCTTCCTTTGCTCATCAGTATACCGTCTGCCAACATATTTCTTCTGATATGATGCCTTAACATATTCCCAGGTCAGATCCTCAGCTGTGGCTCCATCCCGAACTGTGAGCCACCACTGATACGCTTCATCATGTAGCAGTGCCACCATTCCTTTCAACTTCTCCTCAGGGGTCAGGTCGAGTTCATCCATAATACGCTCAGTTGCCTCCAACCAATATTCAGCCGTACTGGGTGCCACCCCAGATACTCCTCGAAACATTTTAGCCCCATTGGCTCGGAGTCGCTCGGGTACAGATTTTTGAGCTCCCATATTCCCACCTGCTCCAGCCACCATTTCCAAAACTTGCAGCACAGTGCAACACAGCATCGTCCCCCGTCTGAGCTTGCTGCTCAACACCAACAGCTGGGGGTGGTGGTGGCGGTGGTATCTCATTATTAGATCCTTGACCCGATCTAACGGGTTCCGACACAGTCATTCTTCCTCGACCACGTCCACGACGACCACGTCCTCTAGAACTCATTTCTAACGACTGCGCTTTAATCTGATTAAGAAATTTTATGGATTAGTCCTTGTTTCACTGATTATCCGCGAAGAAGTTTTATGAAAAGAATTTTAGGAGTGGTTCTTTCGTATTCATACATGCACACAGTCTTTACATTCATACATTCATCAATCAATTATGAACTTTCGTTCATTCAGAGAAATGTTGTAGTTTTCATTGTTGTTGTTTTTCCACTACCCAGGGATATTTTCGTAATTTGCCCTACAAGGGTAATTTCGTAATAATTTTTTTTCCAAAATAAGGTTCCTTGTTGATTTTGTCAATAAGGGTATTTTGGTAATTTTGTATTCCCGGGGTATTTTTTGGAAATTTTGAAATCCGAGGGTATTTCGGTAATTTTGGAACTCGGGAATATTTTGGTAAAAACCAGGGTAAATTTGTAAAGTTTAATCATTCAGGGGTATTTCAAAATTTATAAAACTTGAGGGTTCTTTTTTTTGAAAATTTATTTTCCAACTCGGTGATGTTGCAAAATTTTTGAAAACCAGGGTCATTTTGGTAATTTTGTAAGTTAGGGGCAATTTCGTAAATTTTCCAAGTTGAAGTATTTCAATATCTCGCAGAAGTAAAGTTTTTGGATATTTTATAAAATAAGGAAATTTTAATTAAACCGTGGGTAGTTTGGACATTTTCTAAACCAAGGGCATTTTTGTAATTTTACAACTAGGGGTAATTTAGTAAATTTTTGTAAGTCAAGAATATTTCAGAAAATTTTATAAAATCGTGTCGGCAATTTAAAAGAATAATTTTTAAAAGTTTTAAAACTAGGGTTTCCATGAAAATGTGGCTAATCCCTTTCGGGTTTTAGTTAGGGGTTTAGCCCATGAATAAGTCCTCTTGGTTAGGGTGAACCGAAGCTACGCACCAGGTAGGATTCCTGCGAAGAGGAGGTGAGTCACTAGGACTGCTTAAATACCAGGCTCTTCCGGATCCAATCCTAGACATGCGCACAATGGTTGCCACACCCTGACTCGGCGACTTAGACATAGGTTTGTTTTATTAAGCATTTAAGTCTTATGTAACTGTTGGGGTAAGCTAGCCTTAGAGTTCAAGTACTTATCATACTAATCTACGTTCCATTCCATTTCTACCCTTCTACAGATCACAATGTAAATCACACAAAGGTTAGGGGTACTTACCTGGTGGACTTCGGGTCGGAGACTTAGGTGCCATGCCAGAAAATCTGCCTTTTCCATAAAAATTTTCACAAATTCATTTTGGGCTTTATTTGAAAACGTTTTGGGCCTTAACCCAAGGCCGAGAGTTTAAAACTGGGCTCTGATACCAAGCTGAAACACCCCAAACCCGGCCCACGAGCCTTGAACGAATCTGGTATGTTCCTCGAAGTAAACCGGTTCAAAATTCTTTTGTTACTTAGGAAAACTTGTGTGGTTTGAAAGAAAGATTGTTTTGGGTTGGGCTTAAGTTGAAAATGAGTTTATTTTATATTGAAAACCCATTTATTTCAGGTGACAAAATATTTAGAGTTTATTTTAAATTAAATTTACTTAAAACTTTGCTTGATAAAAATTCGTACATAGTAAATAAGAGTAAAATAAAGTAATCCAACTATGGCCTTATTACATCAAATAATTCCCAAAAATAAATTAAAATGCTTAAATAGAATAAAAGTCCAAATAACAAAATTTTCCTTGCTGTGCATGGCCACCTTTAAGCTCCTGCCGACCCGGTCCATTACTGATCATCACCTGGAAGAAAATATTCCCCAACGGGGTGAGTCAAACAGACTCAATGTGTAACCAACACTAAAACTTAACAATTCAAGCATAGAATATCATATCACATACTTATTCATATAACAAATATAAAATAATGATGCAACCCGAACCCAAACCTATATGCCATCCGCTACACATCACCCGTACCAACCTGCACACCGTGGGGACTACTAAGTCAACCCTCCTTCCGCTACACACCATCGAAGGCAGTCGCTGCAGTCGACGTGCTCATCGCCCTTATAAAATTCGTGGCATAGCCACCAGATACATATTTTGTGTCAAGAGACACCACATTCAGATATCGTGGTCTTAGGTCACCACATTCAGATATCGTGGTCTTAGGTCACCACATTCACTTCCCCTTTTCATAATATAACCCGAATGCCCCATATCATTCATATCATGCATATTACATAATTTCACATTCTTACCACTTTTCACATGTTACATATATAACATAATTTCATATCCCTAGTAGGAGTAGGAAACATACCTGAGTACTTTTGTACCATTACATGGTACCTTAGCCATATTCTTACACATTCTTATAGTCACATACATATTAAATATTGCCATAAATATATCAAGAAATTGTAACACCCCAAACCCGGTCAACACACCACGACCGAATCTGGTATGTTACGAGGAAAATCGGAATTTTGAGAAGGTAGGTTTCTGTTTAAAAATTTGATGAAAACACTTCGCTATATTGTGTATTTAAAGAAAACTTGAGTAGGCTTGGTTAAAATCTGGTGGTGTATTTGAAAACCCGAAAATTTTTGAAGACTTAATTAGATGTGTAGGTAAAACAAGTTTATCTCATTTAGAAGTTCAAGTTGTTTCTTATTGTTACTAAAACATTTTGACTTAGTAGAAAATCGAGTTTAAATTAGAAAAACATTTGAGTTCTCTTTATCCCAAATCATAGTGTGATACCCGATGGTATAGTTTAAAACATATCGATTTGTAGTTTTGAAATCATTGTCTTTCCAAGTTTTAGTAAATTTTAACCCAATTAACTTGTTAAGGCATATTAAAAATCTACTTTAAGCATAAACATAGCAAAACAAAATTTTAAAGGCCATTTACAATCCCAAAATAAAACCCAAATAGTCATAAGTAAGCTAAAGTACCAAATTTTATAAAGTCTGAGCAAATCCTTATTTAAGCATGGCATGAGCACCTCGAGTCCATCCCGGATCCATGTCCGCGTCTAAGTGTCACCTGAAATGTCAAAGGAGTGGGTGAGTCGCAAGATTCAGTGCATAAATCCCCCTCCCGATAATACAACATGCTAACACACATCATAACAAAGCAATACAATTAATGCACCCGTTCCTAACCATCCGTAACACCTTTTCTACCCCGTGTGGTACCAAACCACTGGTGGTGCCAAACCACTGGTGACCCAAAGTCACGATATCCACCAATGTGGTGCGAAACCACTGGTGACCCAAAGTCACAAATAACCAACCGTGGGGCCAACCCACGTGTGATACCAAATCACTAGCGACAATCCCGTATCTCTCAAGTGGGGCCAACCCACGGTGGTGTTAACCACAGGGACGAGTCGCAATGAGGTGCCAAACCTCTGGTGTCCCAAAGACACAGGTGTGATGCCAAATCACTGGTGACCGTAGTCACGAATCGAATGATGGGGCCAACCCATCGTGTGATACCAAATCACTGGCGTCAATCCCATATAATCAACTGTGGGGCCAACCCACTGTGGTACTAAGCCACTGGGACGAGACGCTGAGGTGCCAAACCTCTGGTGACCCAAAGTCACAAAATATCATTTGTGGTACCAAACCACTGGAGGTGCCAAACCTCTGGTGTCCCAAAGACACGGTGTCCCAAAGACACGGATATCATATTCTCCCTCCTCTCAAATCACCCAATAACATATCATACTAATGCAAATGGTATAAATCATGCAATCATGCTAACATGCTCAACATGGCATCTCGTAGTATTTACATCACTTATCATGATATCACATATATCACTACCAATCTCGTAATGAAACGGACTTACCTGTGTCCGTGCACATACCCCGTCGGGTACCAAATCCATCAACCATATAGTCTCACTTTACACAAACAGGTTATTAACATATTACTAAAAAATCAGTGTGTTAGTTTACACACCTGGTAAATCGCAAGTTTAGCTCCCAAAGAACTCAACTCAATCCTTCGATCACCTCGACAACCTTGTTCCTTAAAAATCGGCCAACCAAGGGATTAGTACTATACCATTCGGCCACAACTCATTAAACCAACAGGGTTTAACTTTGGTCCCTTACCTTAAACTTGATTTGGTTTCCTACCAAATCCGGAACCAACAATGGCTCTTCAGACAATCGGCCACCCCTAAAACGACAACAGTCACACCTTTAATAACTTGGCTTAACGAGACAAAAAGAATTAACTAATAGAACCAGCCCTTACCATCACTTACCACACGGTTAATAGAGTTGGAAGACTCCTCTTGATTACTTCCAATATCCAAAGACCCTATACGAGATGATTAAACAGATGATTAACTCCTTTCAACCACAACCAACATAGGCTTTAATCAAACCGAAATCAACATAGTACTAGAGAAGAGAGAAATGGCCATTCGGCCAAACACTTACCAACACCACCCAATATTCGGCCAACCAACCACTAGGTGAGGGGATAAATTCGGTCACCACTTTGAACCAGAGGGAGAAGAAGATTCGGCCCTAGATGCTTAACACTCTTATGTTCGGCTTAGAGTGAGAAGAGAAAAGAAAATATGTGAACAGGGAGTATAGCTTCGGCAAGATGGTATTGAGAAAAGAAAATGAAGATTAGGGGAACAAAGTAACATGGTTTCGGCTTAATGAAATAGTAAGAAACAAATGAAAGATTCGGCTAAGAAGGAGATGTGAATTCGGCACAAGAGTTGTAAAAGAATGGAAAAATGAGAAAGAAGGATCACTAGTTTCGGCTTCAACAATTGAAAAAGAAAGGGAGAGAGATGAACATTCGGCTACCAAAGTTTTCAGATAAGGAAAAAGTATGGAGATGAAAGAGTAGTAGTTTCGGCTTACTCAAATGAAAAAGAAAACACAAGGAAATCAACCAACATTCGGCAAGCTATAGGGGTTTGGTCTTTCGGTTTCAAAAAAAAGTGAAGAAAAAAGAGAGAAATTCTTTAGAAAGAATCGGCTTACTTTTGTCAAAAAGAGAGAACTTACCTTTACCCAATGTGACCGAAAATGCACAAAATGAAAAGTGCATTTCGGCACACCTCATTCCCCCCACTACCAAACCGTCCACTCCCCCCCAAACTCTCCTAAAATTCGGCCACCCTTCCCACATACACTCACAACCACTCATTCAAAATACTTTGAACAAGTCCATATCCACAAATCACTCTCCTCCCACCACCTCAACACTTGACTTGGTCTTAGGCAGAGTTTGAACTGCCTACAACTCCTCCCCTCCATGCCGTCAAAAAGAATGCAAAATATGGCCACTCCGCAGCTTGAACACAGGACCTCATCCCCTGCAAGTGGCGCCACCTTCCAAGCTCTAGAGTGGCGTCTCCTTGCCACTCCACCAGCTCCTCTTTTTGTGCTAAAAACCACTAAAGAATACCTATTAACCCCAGCTCCTTCAGCTCCTCTCACATAAAGCTTAAAACTAAAATTTTCCTACCTACTCAGGCTTACTTCTAACTTACAACTAAGCCCCGAAACCACCCAAACAACAACACAGCACAGCAGACACATGCACACAAAGCCACAACAAAATAACCCCTATCCCGGGATATTACAGTTCTACCCCCCTTAAAAAAAATTTCGACCTCGAAATTACCTGATTAGAAGAGTTGCGGGTATTACTGTCTCATCACATCCTCGGGTTCCCACGTAGCTTCTTCTACGCCATGATTCCGCCAAAGAACCTTTACTAAAGGCACAGACTTTCTACGCAGAACTTTCACATCCCGATCTAGAATCTGCACAGGTTCTTCTTCCATGGTCAAATCTGGGTTTACCTCGATCTCTTCCACTGCTACCACGTGTGATGGATCTGAACGATAACGCCGAAGCATCGAAACGTGGAAAACATCGTGAATCTGACTTAGCTCTGCTGGCAGCTCAAGCTGGTACGCTACTGGTCCCACTCGTCTCAGTACCTTATACGGCCCAATAAACCTCGGACTTAGCTTGCCTTTCCTTCTGAACCTCAATACCTTCTTCCATGGCGAGACCTTCAGAAAAACTTGATCCCCCACAGCAAACTCTATATCTCTCCGCTTAAGGTCGGCATAAGACTTCTGCCGGTCCGAAGCTTCCTTCAACTGAGCCTGAATCAACTTAACCTTGTCTTCAGTCTCAGCAACCAACTCAGGTCCCATCAACTGACGTTCACCCAACTCCGTCCAACAGGTAGGTGAGCGACACTTTCTACCATACAACGCCTCGTATGGTGCCATCTTGATGCTCGCTTGGTAACTATTGTTGTAGGCAAACTCAGCTAATGGTAGAAACTCCTCCCAACTACCCCTGAAGTCCAGAACACAACCTCTCAGCATATCCTCTAAGATCTGAATAATCCTTTCCGATTGCCCGTCAGACTGCGGGTGAAAAGCCGTGCTGAAATCTAACCGCATACCCAGAGCCTGATGCAACGCTTTCCAGAACCTTGACGTAAATCTGGGATCCCTATCTGAAATGATTGATATTGGCACACCGTGCAACCTCACTATCTCGGACACATACAGCTTCGCTAACTTCTGAAGTGAGTAGTCAACCCTCACCGGAATAAAGTGAGCGGATTTAGTCAGTCGATCCACAATTACCCAAACTGAATCCTTCTTGCTTGGTGTAAGCGGTAATCCACTGACGAAATCCATGGTTATCCTTTCCCACTTCCACTGAGGAATCTTCACAGGCTGAAGCAACCCTGACGGCAACTGGTGTTCAGCCTTGACCTGCTGACAAGTCAGACACTTCCCTACAAACTCTGTCACTTCCCTTTTCAGACCCGGCCACCAAAACTGCTCTCTAAGATCCCTATACATCTTACTACCTCCAGGATGCATAGCATATGGACTGCTATGTGCGTCCTGAAGAATCTTTTGCCTCAGCTCAACATCCTTGGGCATACAAGCTTTACCTTGGAAGCACAGCACCTCATCACTAGACAAACTGTAACCTTCTAACCCACTATTCTGCACCTGCAACCTCTGTGCACTCAGAACCTCATCCTCTAACTGTTTTTCTCTGATCTGCTCAACCCAAGTAGGCTTAACCTACAATTCTGCCAAAATACTCCCGTCGTCATACAGACTCAAATGGGCAAACATCGCTCTTAAGTCCGAAACAACCTTACGGCTCAACGCGTCTGCCACCACGTTAGCCTTGCCCGGATGATACTCAATCGAACAGTCGTAATCTTTTAGCAACTCAACCCATCTGCACTGCCTCAAATTCAAATCCCTCTGAGTCAAAAGGTACTTCAGACTCTTATGATCTGTGTAGACTATCGATCTCTCTCCGTACAAGTAGTGCCTCCAAATCTTTAAGGCGAAGACTACAGCCGCTAGCTCCAAATCGTGCGTCGGATAGTTGACCTCATGTGGCCTCAGCTGCCAAGATGCGTAAGCCACAACCTTACCTTCTTGCATCAGCACACAAACCAATCCCGTATGTGATGCATCATAATACACTGTGAATTCCTTACCAGCCTCAGGTTGAATTAAAACTGGAGCTTCTGTCAGAATTTTCTTAAGCATGTCGAAGCTCTCCTGTTGTTTCTCAGTCCAAACAAACGGAACCTCTTTCCTTAACAACTTGGTCATCGGCGCTGCAATCAACGAGAAACCTTCTACAAACCTCCGGTAGTATCCTGCCAAACTGCTTGTTGCCAAACTGACTTAGGTGGCTTCCAATCCAAAACTGCCTCAATCTTCCGAGGATCCACTCTAATCCCCTCAGCCGACACTACATGACCCAAGAAAGTCACTTCTCTAAGCCAAAACTCGCACTTACTAAACTTAGCATAGAGGTGCTTCTCCCTCAAAATCTGCAGCACCACTCGCAAATGCGCATCATGCTCTTCTTCTGTCCTCGAGTACACCAAGATATCGTCTATGAAAACCACGACGAACTGATCCAAATACTGCTGAAACACCCTATTCATCATATCCATGAATGCTGCCGGTGCGTTAGTCAACCCGAACGGCATTACCAGAAATTCGTAGTGCCCATACCGAGTCCGAAACGCTGTCTTGTGAATATCAGCCTCCTTTACCTTTAACTAATGATACCCAGACCTCAAGTCGATCTTCGAGAATACCGCTGCACCCTTCAGCTGATCAAACAAGTCATCTATCCGTGGCAACGGATACTTGTTTTTAATCGTCAGCTTATTCAACTGGCGGTAATCTATGCACATCCGCATCGTACCATCTTTCTTCTTAACAAAGAGTACCGGTGCTCCCCAAGGTGAAACACTTGGCCGGATAAAACCTCGGTCCAACAACTCCTGGATCTGAGCCTTAAGCTCCACTAACTCCTTTGGCGCCATCCTATACGGAGCAATAGACACTGGCGCAGTCCCGGGTAACAGATCTATCCCGAACTCTACCTCGCGATCCGGCGGCAAACCCGGAAGCTCCTCAGGAAACACATCAGCAAATTCCTTAACTGTACGAACTTTCTCTACAGTAGACTCTTTAGCCTCCAAGGCATACACATGAACCACGTACGCTTCACAGCCCTTCCTGACCATCTTCTCAGCCTTCAGAGCAGATACAACATTAGATAAGTAATCTCTCCTATTACCTATCATAGCCACTTCATTACCCTCAACCGTCTTAAAAACCATACGCTTAGCCGCACAATCCAACCTCGCCTGGTACTTAACCAACCAGTCCATCCCAAGAATCAGATCGAACTCCCCAAACGGTAGTTCCATCAGATCAGCAGCAAACACTACCCCTTGGAGTTCTAAGGGGTACATCTCTAAACAGCTTATCTACTACTACAGAGTGACCTAAAGGGCTAATTACAGTCATCTGCCTAGAAGATATCTCAGAGTCTAAATCCATGGTCTCTACTATACTACTAGCAACGTAAGAATGCGTTGAACCCACATCAATCAAAGCAGTAAATGGAGAACCAAAGATCAAGAATGTACCGGTTATGATATCCGGTGCGTCGCCCTCCTCTCGGCGCCTCGCTGCATACACTAACCCAGGCTGTCTGGCCTCAGAACTACCCGCACCTCTGCCCGGTGCTCCACGGCCCCGACCAGAACCATTACCTCCTCTGCCATTACCACGACCCCTCTGCGGTGGCGGTCCATTATTCCTGAACTGAGTACGGCCCTGACTCTCAGACTGAATCCTAGCCGACTTACGCGGACAGTCCCTCACACGGTGCTCCAAAGAACCACACTCAAAGCAACCTTTTCCACCGGTCCAGCAACCTCCCCAATGAGATTTCCCACAACGGTTACACTGCGGCGGTCCCTGACTAGCAGCAACGTTCCTACCAGACTGATTCGGCCCACTCTACCTCGCCTTTTTCTGAAGATTACCCGACGACCCGGAAGACCCAAAGCTCCTCTTATGCCTGTTCCTGTCCATGCCCTGCCTCACCGACTCCTTAACACCCTCGGCTACCTTAGCCTTCTCAACCAGGACAGCAAACTCACTCTCCTGCTGTGGAGCAATCAGCAACCTCAGTTCGTCTCTCAGGCCATCCTCGAAACGAACACACCTCTCGTGCTCTGTAACCACAATGCCCCTAGCATACCGGCTCAGCCTCAAGAACTCAGCCTCGTACTCAGACACAGACTTACTCCCCTGGACAAGCCTCAGAAATGCTTTTCGTTGCTCGTCGATGTAGCTAGCTCCAATATACTTTTTCTGATAAGCAGCCCTAAAATAATCCCACGTAAGATCTTCTGCTGCCACTCTATCCCGAACCGTGAGCCACTATTGGTATGACTCATCCCGAAGAAGCGATACTATGCCCTTCAGCTTCTCCTCAGCAGTCAGGTCTAAATCGTCCATAATCCGCTCTGTCGCCTCCAGCCAATACTCAGCCGTGCTGGGAGCAACACTAGAAACACCTCTAAAAACCTCAGCCCCGTTTGCCCGAAGTCGCTCAGGCACAGATTTCCTAATTCCTGTGCCACCACCTACTCCAGCTACCCTTTCTAAAACTCGCAGCATCGCCTGTGACACTGCATCATCCCCAGTCTGATCTTGAAACTCACCACCTCCAACTGGTGACGGTACCGGTATCTCATTTTCTGACCCCTGACCAGATCCTACGGGTTCAGACACCGTCATCCTACCACGACCAAGTCCACGACCGCGTCCACCTCGAGCACTCATGACTAAATTCTCTACGTATCTGATTTAGAAGTTTTATGCATCAGTATTTATTCCACTGTTTTAAAGCAAAGTCTTATGAATAGTAAAGAGCTTTGTTTTTGCGAGTTCACAGAATCCTATCAGTTTCAGTTTCTAAAGTAATCCACTACTACAAATCATCCAATCACATCGCATTACATCCAAATCACAAGCATTAATAAGGGGTACTTACCTGGGCGGACTGGTGCCGGAGACTCGGTGCCATGCCTTTCAAACCATACATTTCAAAACAAAAACACTTAAAACAGACTTTTAAAACATTTTGGGCCTCAGGCCCACAGCCGAGCTTTTGAACTTGGCTCTGATACCACAATTGTAACACCCCAAACCCGGTCAACACACCACGACCGAATCTGGTATGTTACGAGGAAAATCGAAATTTTGAGAAGGTAGGTTTCTGTTTAAAAATTTGATGAAAACACTTCGCTATATTGTGTATTTGAAGAAAGCTTGAGTAGGCTTGGTTAAAATCTGGTGGTGTATTTGAAAACCCGAAAATTTTTGAAGACTTAATCAGATGTGTAGGTAAAACAAGTTTATCTCATTTAGAAGTTCAAGTTGTTTCTTATTGTTACTAAAACATTTTGACTTAGTAGAAAATCGAGTTTAAATTAGAAAAACATTTGAGTTCTCTTTATCCCAAATCATAGTGTGATACTCGATGGTATAGTTTAAAACATATCGATTTGTAGTTTTGAAATCGTTGTCTTTCCAAGTTTTAGTAAATTTT
The DNA here is from genome assembly GCA_005393395.2 of Gossypium australe. Lineage (NCBI taxonomy): Eukaryota > Viridiplantae > Streptophyta > Magnoliopsida > Malvales > Malvaceae > Gossypium > Gossypium australe. The sequence continues at coordinate 40,401,585 of CM016619.1, forward strand.
AACCCAATTAACTTGTTAAGGCATATTAAAAATCTACTTTAAGCATAAACATAGCAAAACATAATTTTAAAGGCCATTTACAATCCCAAAATAAAACCCAAATAGTAATAAGTAAGCTAAAGTACCAAATTTTATAAAGTCTGAGCAAATCCTTATTTAAGCATGGCATGAGCACCTCGAGTCCATCCCGGCTCCATGTCCGCGTCTAAGTGTCACCTGAAATGTCAAAGGAGTGGGTGAGTCGCAAGACTCAGTGCGTAAATCCCCCTCCCGATAATACAACATGCTAACACACATCATAACAAAGCAATACAATTAATGCACCCGTTCCTAACCATCCGTAACACCTTTTCTACCCCGTGTGGCACCAAACCACTGGTGGTGCCAAACCACTGGTGACCCAAAGTCACGATATCCATCAATGTGGTGCCAAACCACTGGTGACCCAAAGTCACAAATAACCAACCGTGGGGCCAACCCACGTGTGATACCAAATCACTAGCGACAATCTCGTATCTCTCAAGTGGGGCCAACCCACGGTGGTGTTAACCACAGGGACGAGTCGCAATGAGGTGCCAAACCTCTGGTGTCCCAAAGACACAGGTGTGATGCCAAATCACTGGTGACCGTAGTCACGAATCGAATGATGGGGCCAACCCATCGTGTGATACCAAATCACTGGCGCCAATCCCATATAATCAACTGTGGGGCCAACCCACTGTGGTACTAAGCCACTGGGACGAGACGCTGAGGTGCCAAACCTCTGGTGACCCAAAGTCACAAAATATCATCTGTGGTACCAAACCACTGGAGGTGCCAAACCTCTAGTGTCCCAAAGACACGGATATCATATTCTCCCTCCTCTCAAATCACCCAATAACATATCATACTAATGCAAATGGTATAAATCATGCAATCATGCTAACATGCTCAACATGGCATCTCGTAGTATTTACATCACATATCATGATATCACATATATCACTACCAATCTCGTAATGAAACGGACTTACCCGTGTCCGTGCACATACCCCGTCGGGTACCAAATCCATCAACCATATAGTCTCACTTTACACAAACAGGTTATTAACATATTACTAAGAAATCAGTGTGTTAGTTTACACACCTGGTAAATCGCAAGTTTAGCTCCCAAAGAACTCGACTCAATCCCTCGATCACCTCGACAACCTTGTTCCTTAAAAATCGGCCAACCAAGGGATTAGTACTATACCATTCGGCCACAACTCATTAAACCAACAGGGTTTAACTTTGGTCCCTTACCTTAAACTTGATTTGGTTTCCTACCAAATCCGGAACCAACAATGGTTCTACAGACAATCGGCCACCCCTAAAACGACAACAGTCACACCTTTAATAACTTGGCTTAACGAGACAAAAAGAATTAACTAATAGAACCAGCCCTTACCATCACTTACCACACGGTTAATAGAGTAGGAAGACTCCTCTTGATTACTTCCAATATCCAAAGACCCTATACGAGATGATTAAACAGATGATTAACTCCTTTCAACCACAACCAACATAGGCTTTAATCAAATCGAAATCAACATAGTACTAGAGAAGAGAGAAATGGCCATTCGGCCAAACACTTACCAACACCACCCAATATTCGGCCAACCAACCACTAGGTGAGGGGATAAATTCGGTCACCACTTTGAACCAGAGGGAGAAGAAGATTCGGCCCTAGATGCTTAACACTCTTATGTTCGGCTTAGAGTGAGAAAAGAAAAGAAAATATGTGAACAAGGAGTATAGCTTCGGCAAGATGGTATTGAGAAAATAAAATGAAGATTAGGGGAACAAAGTAACATGGTTTCGGCTTAATGAAATAGTAAGAAACAAATGAAAGATTCGGCTAAGAAGGAGATGTGAATTCGGCACAAGAGTTGTAAAAGAATGGAAATATGAGAAAGAAGGATCACTAGTTTCGGCTTCAACAATTGAAAAAGAAAGGGAGAGAGATGAACATTCGGCTACCAAAGTTTTCAGATAAGGAAAAAGTATGGAGAGGAAAGAGTAGTAGTTTCGGCTTACTCAAATGAAAAAGAAAACACAAGGAAATCAAGCAACATTCGGCAAGCTATAGGGGTTTGGTCTTTCGGTTTCAAAAAAAAGTGATGAAAAAAGAGAGAAATTCTTTAGAAAGAATCGGCTTACTTTTGTCAAAAAGAGAGAACTTACCTTTACCCAATGTGACCGAAAATGCACAAAATGAAAAGTGCATTTCGGTACACCTCATTCCCCCCACTACCAAACCGTCCACTCCCCACCCAAACTCTCCTAAAATTCGGCCACCCTTCCCACATACACTCACAACCACTCATTCAAAATACTTTGAACAAGTCCACATCCACAAATCACTCTCCTTCCACCACCTCAGCACTTGACTTGGTCTTAGGCAGAGTTTGAACTGCCTACAACTCCTCCCCTCCATGCCGTCAAAAAGAATGCAAAATATGGCCACTCCGCAGCTTGAACACATGACCTCATCCTTTGCAAGTGGCGCCACCTTCCAAGCTCTAGAGTGGCGTCTCCTTGCCACTCCACCAGCTCCTCTTTTTGTGCTAAAAACCACTAAAGAATACCTATTAACCCCAGCTCCTTCAGCTCCTCTCACATAAAGCTTAAAACTAAAATTTTCCTACCTACTCAGGCTTACTTCTAACTTACAACTAAGCCCCGAAACCACCCAAACAACAACACAGCACAGCAGACACATGCACACAAAGCCACAACAAAATAACCCCTATCCCGGGATATTACAGAAATAGTGTGAGGTACACATCTGATTCGCTTAGGGTTTCCAATCCAAATCCCGAAAAGCTTGATCTAATGCCTTAGATCTTAAATCTCTACATCTAATCAATCATTTAGTACTTAGTAAAGAGCCATTCGGCCATAAATCCAAATCCTAGTAGGATTAGTACACTAAAACTTACCTTGTTGCCGATTGACTTAAGAATCAAGTCCCGAAACTTTGTATCCTTCTTTCTTGAAATCGGCAATCACTAGATTACTTGAATAGATTAGTTTCGGCTTTTGAATAATTAATGAACACATATATTTACCAAACATGGCCTTGGCTGAATGCTATAGACACTTACCTTGTGGATTTTAAATCCCGAAACTCACCGAATAACTAGGGAACATGCGGCCTATGGTGTACCTTCGGGAAAAGAACTTCTCCTTCCTTGTAGTCGACACTTAGTAAATCCCGAAAGATCTCTTCAAAGTTTCGGCAACAAGATATTAAGGCTATTAAAATCTTAATTTTGACAGACTTAAAAGAAATAGAATGAGAATCGAACCTAATCTTACCCTTACTGAAGAATTCGATGGAACTCTTGCTTGAACGCTTAGCAGTATTCGGCTATGGCCCTGATATGTAACACATTTCGGCTTTTGAGAGGTAAAGAAGAAGAAAAGAAGAACTTTGGGAGAGGAAAAGAGTCACTAAGAAATTCGACAATGGTGGATTTAGGGTGAAGAAGTAGATTTCGGCTTGACAAAATAAAAAAAAAGGAAAGAGAGAGTTTGCTAGAGACTTTCGGCAGAGACTTAGAAAGAATGAATAATGGCCTTATTTTCTCCTCTTTGCCGAAATTATCACCTAAGGAATCCCTTACTTGGCCATCACTCTTCTATTTTGATAGCTTTATCTCTTTAATTATCACCTAAAAGAAAATAAAAGATAATTCAGCAATTATCCTTAACTTAGCCAAAATTTTAAGAGAATTTAAACTCCTCCCTTGAGTTCCTTAGTGCCGTCCACTTCTCTGCTCCTTGTACAAAAATAAAATTCCCTTATTTGCTCCCCAAGTGACTCGAACCCAGGCCCAATTGCACCTGCTTGTGGCGTCACTTACTGGGCTTTAAATGGCATCTCCAAGCCACTTTTCCATGCCCATTTGTGTGTCAAATTTCTTCTTTTAATTTTCTTAAGGACACCTTGCCTTAGCTTTTCTCCTTTTAAGCTTTAAAACTTAACATTTCCTTACATTTCCAAGTTTCCAAAAATGTTCGTTTGCCTCCTTTAAACTTAACATTTCTAAATCATTTCCATACATTTCCAAGTTTCCAAAAAAATGTTCATAATACATTCATAACACATAAGACATGCCATTTCGTATAATTAAATCAACAATGCATAGGCCCATTTTCAGGATGTTACAGCCTCTATTTTCACTTTTGTGCCCCTGTATACACTTCGGTGTCCCTATTCACACTACGGTGCCCCTGCTTGCACATTTTACCCCTATTTACATTTCGATGCCCCTGTTATGCATCGATGATGCCTCCAGTGTGGTGTAGTTACCTGAGTATCTGAGTCAAGTTACTAGCTCATCAGGCTATGAAATAATTGAATTATAATCTAATTATGTACTTATATATATTATGGCATGTCTATAGTATTGGTACATGAAAGATATTGTAATGAGTTCCTTAGTTACAAGTATGGTTTGTTACCTAGAGTATACGTGATTTATGGTATAGAAAAGTCCTTTGAAATGGAATTTGTGTTGATGTATTTGGATTGGGAAGGTAACATTTGAATTATGAGGATGAATAATTTATATAATGAAATTGTTTTCATGATATGAACGGGTAATTAAAGCTTTACAGAGTATATAACCATATGAAATGATCTATGATTCAAAGTAAGGATATGGGACATATGATAAGCATAGTTAAAAGAAAATGAAGGTATATGGTATCCATATGATAGATGAATGGTGGAATTGAAATGCTTGATATGTTATATGCCTTGACTGGATCGAATTTATATGTGTATTGCTTCACCTATTAACCTTGTGAGGTTTGGTGTATAGGAAAAGGGAAATATGATCTATGGTTAAATGGAATTACTCATAGTTGATTAATTCATTACAACTAGTGAGTTTAACTCCTTTTATTGCCAACTAAGTACTAGTTTCTTATATAGTTGTTTTCTTTATTTTGTAGATCATCGGAAAGCTCGAACGGTTGGAAACTTCATTAGAGTACGATCACATTATTCATTCATTATATTGGTAGTTTTTTATTACTTTGGTTATGGTTATAAGTGGCATGCATATAATTTCTATTTGGTTTGTAGTTGATTATGTCAACCCTTGGTGTGCGTTATGCTTTTGTTGATGATTTATATATGAGGTGCATTTATAATATGTTAATAGTTATGCATGGCCTTTTGAATTTAGGAAGGAAATGAATGAACTTATGATGTTAAATTGATTTTAGGATAAATGTTTGAAATGTGGTGCCTTTTTAATGGCACATTTGTTTGTTATTTAAGTCTTTGAGTGGATGAAATTATTGTCTTTTGTTGTTAGGTAATTTCTTGGCATGAAATGAATTTGCTAAAATGAGATTTTTACCATTATTGAAATAAGTACCGATAGGCATTTGGTAGCAATACTTGACCAAATGAACAGTATTCACACAAAATAGAATGCCAAAATGGTATCAATTTTCAACTGAGTATCGAAACTTTTTGGTAAATATCGATACCATCAACTAATTATTGATACTATTGTTTTCCAAAGAAAAACATAATTGAATTTTGGTACCAATTTTTCTATAAGGTACAGATTGGGTATCAATACCAAATACAGAATTTTCATTTTAGTTTTAAAACTTAATGCTTTTGAGACTTAATCCTATTATGTGTTTGAAGTTTACAGTTAGACCTTTATAGAGTTCTAAAATTAAATTATATATATTAGTTTACATGTGATTGATGTTTCAAATATTAGAGTGTTTGTGTTATGAATAGAACTAGTTATTGTATGTTTTAAAATTATTTGTATAATTATTCTAGAATAATTTGAAGGTTTCTGTATTGCTTGGTAATATCCATAACTCTAATTTGGTAACAGAGATAAGTTGAGGGTGTTACACCATGGTCTTTTATACGTCCTATAAAGGGCACTCATACGTCCCACGAGGGGCACTCATACGACCCACGTGGGGCACTCAAACGTCCCGTAAAGGGCTCTCATATACTAATGCACATCGTTCTCTGTATCATTTAAATCTCATTTCCTAGCTCAATCCAACCGAACCTCCCTAAAAAAACACATAAATATAATGCATATGCAACCCCATGCATGATCGCCCGACCCTCTTCAAAGCTACTTAAACATCACACATAAAAACTCAGCCAACAAATATTGTCTATTACATGACATTTCATACTCCAATCATACCATATTATATCACACTACATCAATATTTCACCAGAGTGCATTCATCATTTATGTAGCTTAACACATAATGCAAGCAACACAATATCTCAACTTTCAGTCATAGGTTGATTCTTCATTTTTTATAACACTGAATACAACATTTTTAGCACACGATACTATCACAGAAAACATCCATATAAAAGTTGAGTTCTAAAACTCACCTAGAAGTTGACGCCAAATCCATCCTAAGCCTTTCTCCCTTACTACGCGAGCCTCATTGGTCAATAAAACATAACAACCATTTCAAAATCCAACTGAGACCATTCAGTATCATAAAAACCATAACCTCTTTGTATACAGAGGATATTTAAATGATTATCTGCCACTTTACCCAAAACAAAATAGAATCAATAGTTAGCTAAAATCCCCAGCTACCTTTTTTTTTTCTAGGTTCTAATAATACATAAAGGTTAGAAAGCTTATCAACTTACAAGAGTACCAATTTCTAAGACTGAAACTGTAACATCGCGATCGATGGAGTCTTAGTATTTAGTTATTGATTGGCATTTTGATGGTAAAATTTAAGATAGAGATTAATTAGTAAAGTATTTATTATGTCTAAGTAGAGTATTCTGAGTGATTCGCCATTTGGCGAACACTAGGGTTTGGCGGAATCTTCTGTTAAGTATCTGCCCACCCTAAATGTTTAGTTGTGATTAAATTAGTTATGTTAAAATTTAGTTAACACTTAGTTAAAACTAAACTAGACTACTGTAGATGGTTAGACTCAAAACTTGTTAAGTGCGATTAATAACGGGAATAAAGGGAGTTAGTGGGATTAGTTGATTTCTTAATTAAACCTTGTCTCTATTGCTTAGTATATAAAAGTATCAGTGGCCATCATGAGAAACATCTACATCTTCTTCTTACTTGATTTTCTCTGTAATTCTATGAAAACTTAAGTTTAGAATAAATTCAACGAAGGGAAAGTTCGTATTATTTAGCTAACATCTACATTAGTACCAACTTACTTGAAATTGTTGTTAAACATCAAAGTAATCTACGTGTTTATCATACTACATGCCTAGACGTTAGAATTGTATATGACGAAGGAAACTTCCGAATTTTGGATTTTGTGTTATCAATTCTTGCATGCATGATAAGTTTTGATTGATTGATAATTTGATGTGTATAATTATCTTTCTTTCAGCTTAAAAAGCTGACAAGCATCCTAGTGATAAAGGCAAAGGACATGCTGTGTTGTTTTGTACTAGAGTTTCTGGTGAGTTCCTTCTATCCTCCATGTGTTGTAAATTTCAATGTTATATAAATTGTGTAAGGTAAGTAAACTTCCTTCGTAATGTCTGACTTGTTTATTTATGGGTCATGGTCGTCCAGTGTATCCAGTTAAAGTTCAGTCTGTCTGTGTTATGAAGTGAACACCATCTTTCATGCTTTAGGCAATACAATCAGTTTGTGAAATATGTGAGATATGATCTTTGGTGAAGCTGAAAAGGACATATTTTTGTGAAGCCTCCAATAGGATAGCTATATTGCAAATAGGACTGGCAGATCACGATAAAACATGCTATTCTGAATTAGAACGACATGAGGAATTAAGAGGGAGTATGTAAGTGAATGAGACTGTATGATATGTTTCTGACTCTTAATTCTGGGTACATGGATGGCATAAAGATTGGTTGCCTATGTCTTGTTAAGTTGGCGTACAGTATTAGCCTGTGTTTTACACAAGTTGGCTTATTAAGTCTGTTTGTGTTTTGGGATCACCATTTGATGAATTATGATCACTATGCGAAACTCCTTCTGAAAGGTTTGGTATTGTCGTAAGAAATAGAGTGTATGATTTCTATATACTTTTGGGGACTCACTATGTTCGTATGAACGTATTCTGTTATCCATTACTTCTCAGGCTTGCTGACTGAAGGAAGTTGTTTGTTGAATGGATTAGGCCAGAGAACTGTTGCTATTGTGAGCTGTATATTTTGTTCTTTATCATGCATGACTCTTGCGATTGGCATGTAAGCGCAGTTTTGAAAAATGAGCAGTATAATGAACTACTAATCTAACAAGACACTATTTTATGAGAGTTTTATTAAAACTCAATGTTTGAATTTTTTGTTTAATGTAGTTTACTTTTTTGAACTTATACACCGATAATTTGAACATTATTTTAAAACTACCAATGATGTACATTTAAGCCTTCGTAAAATAATAGTCATTATACGCTTCATATTTATAATCTTTTAAAATTTTATAAAGTTTTCACTAAATGTTTTACTTAGAGTTAGTCTGATTTTAAGTTGTGACACATCATACTTGAATCCAAGTGTTGGGTTGGGTTTGGAGTGTCATATAAACCTCAGTCTCTTTTTCCTTCCATGGCAAACCAACAAAAAGAAGAAAAAGAACCGAAAATAAAAGAATAATCCTAGAAGAAAATGCCTATTCAATATATAGTCCTCCCAATCTACTTTCGCCAAAACCAATTTAGAGCCACCTGGAAATACCTTAATCATCATGTTCCCCTGTAACATCCCGGTTTAGACCCTAGTCGAAACAGTGGTTCGAGACCACAAACCTGAGGTTATAAAAATATTTTTAATATTACTTTCTGTGTGAATATTATATGATATCGTCTGTGTGAAAATTCTGTGTGATAATTTAATCGTTTATATGTCGAATTAAGAGAAAGGATTTAATCGCGTAAAGAGTAAAAGCTGTGTGCTGATTTATAAATATCAAAGTGTTGATGTCTTTATATTGTGGAGGCCTTATATGGCAAATAAGCCATCTATGAGATAGTGGTTGATTGAATGACTAAATATCCTTAGTATAAAATTTGTCTTATATGTTTAATGGATGGATAAAATGGTAAAATGTTTAATATGATATTATTAATGAAACAAATGAAAGAAAAGATGAATGTTATCATCTTTGGTTAGTGCCGAAAATACAAAAGAAAAGAAGGAAGATAAGATTTGTCGAAATCAATGTTATAATTGATAAAATTATGAAAATGCCCCTATGGGTCGAATTACGAAAATGCCCTTATGGGCTGAATTACAAATATACCCCTATGGGCCGAATTTCTAGAATGCCTTATGGGTAGAATTACAAGGTTTTATAACGGGCCGATTCATCGTAATAAATTATTGGATTATTGATTATTGTACATATATGTAAATATTATGTTTAATTATGTATGTTGCATGTTACATATTGCATGGGTTGGAAAAAAATGTTGAAGAGAAGTGTAGCCTAGTGGCATTGCCACAATAAAATGTTTATTAAAATTTTACATATGACATCGGTGGCTTGGCCACAATAAAATTTTATAAATGGCAACTTGCCTGCAAATTGGTGTGATTGGCGGGGTGGGTTGACTTGATCCCCACAGGTGTGATTGGCTGGTACGGGTGTGTGATTGGATGGATGGGTTGGGTTGCATACATTGCACATATATATATATATATATATCTTCTGTTATGTAAATGGGCTTCGGCCCAAGATTATGCTTTATGGGATCAGGCCCAAGTTTTTGCTAAATGGATTCAGGCCCAATGGATGACGGTAAGGGGTTTATACACTAAGTTCTAGTAACTCACCCCTTTTCCTTAACCCTTGTAGGTAATGCTTAGCGATGTGGACTTGGGCCATGGACGACTCGGTAGAGGCCATACTTCAGAAAATGGTGTTTTATTTTGAACTTTAGATTTCTATTTTCGTTCCCTTTACTATTTTGGTTTTTTTATGTTGTAATAAGGCCTCTGGAGTATTTTATTTTTGCTTTATGTTTGACGTACTTTTATTTTGCTTGAATTGTTTTAAATGGGAATTTTTATAAAAACTTAAATAAAGATTTTCCAAAATAGATTAACAAATGGATTTCATAACAAACTTTTGCGAGTATTTTAACTTGGGAAATTTTCTCTCGAATTATCAACGATATTTTCAAAAGTCACGGTTTATAAGATCTCTTGTTCAAATTATCGATTTATCAATCAATATTCAAGGTTAGTAGTATTTTATCAAATATTTCAAAACAAACTTGTTTTCTTGATTATAACAATCAATACCTATTTTAGTACGTATAAAAAGGATTTAACATGTTTTTCTCATGTGACATGTCAGATCCGGTCATAACGCATGGGCTGGGTTTGGGGTGTTACATTTTTTCTTTTATTTCCCTGCTTTTCCTTGTCCTTATCTTGGTGTTGATAAGGATGGAGAGTCTTCAACCGATAAACCAAGCAATCATTATGATGATTTTCTTAATGACTAAATGGAAAATGGCATTGTTATTTCTGAGGATAATATTTAAGAATAAGGTTCTAAATCTTTAATTTGTATAGACTCTGATAATGATTTTAGTGATATTGATCAAGATGGTATTCATACTTATCTTATTCTTCATGAAGATGATGTTCAAGCTATCGAGATTGATGTTGAGATTGAAGAGTTCAAACCAAGATTGTTGAAATTCAAGTTATTTAGAATGAAAAGATTCCTACTAAGGTTGTTCAGTATGCTTCATCTTCTCAAGATATAGTGCATGGTGATGCTACTAGTGTGTTTGAAACTTTCAAAACATATTCAAGGGGTCCTTCTTCAAAGTTGATTTTCACGGCTTCTCTATTCTTTCTAAGCATAATAAGTATTTGGAAATTATTCATTAGAAAGGTAATTTTTGGGAATCCGCATACTATAAAGAGCTTTAGTAATAGTTGATGCTCCATGGTCTAACATTGTTTCGGAAGAGTTACGACTAATGTTACAATTCATGGATGATGCTGAGAAAGTTGGATTCAAGTTTGATTGTATTGACTCTTGCACATCTAAGGTAAAAGCTTTTATTTCCATGGAAGCAAACAAAACTCAATTGGAAATAAAGTTAAAAGGAGTTACCTAGAAAATTGTTCCTTTGAAAAAAGAGTTAGAGTCAATGTAACACCCCATACCCGACCCAATTACCAGATCCGGACCATAGGTTGTTACAATCCATTAACTAACTAATTAACTCGTACCTTATGGAAATATGTCACAAGTTGGAAATCATATAATATTAACTTTTATTTGTAAATCCTTATTATAATGTGTTTTATATAATGAATAAAAGCCATAAAATACACATATATAGCATAGCTATATAATTTGTTACACATAGAGGATTTACTTACAATTTTTATTACTGAAAGTGGTTTATTCCTATGGAAGTTCTATTACAATGAAACCATTACACTATTTAAAATTTCAATCTATTCACAACTTGGTTACGACTTAACTAGGACTCTAAGACTCTGTCTCTGGGTTGCCCCATTATATGCATATCACTATGACCAAAAACTAAGCTGCTTGAGCTTGGAGAATTCTGGCCTGGTCTCTCATTGATTCCTAGAATCAACCCCTAAACTTGCAATTCATAGCGAACACACTGGTAAGTTCAATTTAACTTAGTTAGTGATTAGTACCTGGCATCAACATAATGCTATTGAAACTGAATTTTGGACATTTAAAAACCACAAGACTTTGCTCGTGCAAAGCACATCCTTAAATTCTTACGAACTATCATATATAAAATGTGACTTCCATACAATTTGCCTATATAGTGGGTTCGAGCGTAGGATGTGCTATTTGCATGCGGACTTGTTCCTGAAGGACTTATAAAATTAGATTTGAATTCCCGAACGAATCTGCTAACTCCTACAAGAGTGAATTTCATGACTACTATAGATGCAAAGTTGTAAGAATAGAGTCGACGAATTGACATAACTTGTATCCACCTCCTTTTATCCAATAGTACAAGTACAGTGGCCTTCTCATAATAATAGATCACCTTTTTTGTGGACTCATGCAACGGACATAACGGGGGATCATATTTACAAGATAGTTCTGACGAGCTTTCTTCACAACGATAGTCCTGACGGACTTTCCACATATCAGATAGTCCTCATGGACTTCCACATAAGATAGTCATGTTAGACTTCCCACATATCAGATAGCTCTCATGGATTTCCACATAAGATAGCTTTTTGGACTTCCCACATATCAGATAATCATCACGGTCTTCCACATATCTGGTATTACCATGGTCATGTGTAATAGCCCATTTTTCAATGGTGTCGAAAATTATGGTTTTGAGGCCACAAACCTGACGAGTGAGTTCGTAAAAATTAATATTTAATATTTATGAGTCATTTATAGAATTACGTCTAAATTTGATTTAATGATATTTGTTAATTGAATGAATAATTAGGTTCAAGTGGTATGTCTTAAAAGTCAAGTGGTTTTCAAAAATGAGGTATCAGGACATTGTTTCTATAAAACAAGACCGTAAATATAATAAAATATTTATGAAATGGTATTAAGGTCGTAATAAAACTTAGTTAAGAAATTTTAACGTTTAGATAGTTAATTAAATAAAAAGGACTAAATCGTAAAAGATGTAAAATCTAGCCACTATTGAATTACAATGATTAAACGATATACTTATTAAATGAGGGAGATTTTTTATTGCAATTATACCACGTTATAATTGTGGCACGGTTATTAAGGAGATTTATGCTTTTATACATTAAATTTTTAATAGTTATTACAATTAAAGATATTATAATATAGTAAAATATAAAAAAAAAAGATCATCATCATCTTTATTCTTTCTATTTGGAAACCGAAACCATTGTGGGAAGAGGCCTTCAAGCTTCGGTCTTCCTTAGCATGTTTGCATGGTATGATTTTTGAACCAGTTTTTTTGTAATTTTTATGTTTTTGAGATCGTTGTACTTAGGTCCAACTAACCAGTACTTTTATTTTCGAAGCTATCAAAGATTTTTATATTACACCATTGATAAATTCTCCTTTTTTTTTTTAATGTTAAATGATGGATTTGAAGTATTGGTTGTTAAACATAAGTATTTTGTTAAGTGATTTTTGATGATTTAGTATTAAAGGATTAATTTGTTAAAGGAGTAAAATTCATGGGATTTAATGTGAAATTTTGCTAAAAATGGGCTGAGTAAGGACTAAGTAAAAATTGGCCAGCATGGGCATTCTTAAATTGTGCTTAATTTGTGAGTTTTAGGTTTAGGGACTAAATTGCAAAAAGATAAAATATTAGGGGTAATTTTGTAATTTTATGTAAAGGTTAAATTGTGTAAATTTGGTTATATAAGTGATGAAATTGACTTAATTGAATAAACTTATTATATATAGATTGAGAAATGAGACAGTTAGAGTTAGATCAAGGATAAGATAAGATATTAGATTAATTGTTGGCTTCGTTTTTACAACTATATTTGTCGAGGTAAGTTAGTAGAAGGTGAGAAATTATTATTTTCCATTTTGAATGAAAGTAAATAGTTATTTATTTTATGTTTAAATTAATTGATAAAGATGTGATAAATTATTATTATCATGGATCAAATAGAGGAATTGATCAAATTAAAGGATAGGTGAACAATTAGTGAGGCGATTGGTGAAATTGTATTTGGTGATCAGGAATTATAGATTATCTCTTTAAATGTTTATTTTGATTAAGGTAAGTTCATAGTGCTTTGATAGGTAAATGTAAGGTTCTTGAGATTATAATATGATTTCTAGTTATTTGTATAAATGTATGTGAAATTCATAAGTTGTTTATATAGTATTGGATAATGTAATCAAGTTCATATGAAAATGAATAATGGATGGTGACAATCCTTGTGATACACATTTTTTTCTTGAGTATATGGAATTTATATGATGTACGAAAATGATGAAGTGCCTCTGGTTGATAAATATGTATAAAGGTAACAAATTTTCTTATAATGTCCAGTTGAACATAGTAATTGCTAGGATACAAGTGGCATGCTAAGAGGGTTAGTATGTGCGTTTGTACGGGATTTGTACTTCGGTGCCTCTATTTTCACTTTTGTGCCCCTGTATACACTTCGGTGTCCCGATTCACACTACGGTGCCCCTGCTTGCACATTTTACCCATATTTGCATTTCGGTGCCCCTGTTATGCATCGATGATGCCTCCAGTGTGGTGTAGTTACCCGAGTATCTGAGTCAAGTTACTAGCTCATCAGGCTATGAAATAATTGAATTATAATCTAATTATGTACTTATATATATTATGGCATGTCTAAAGTATTGGTACATGAAAGATATTGTAATGAGTTCCTTAGTTACAAGTATGGTTTGTTACCTAGAGTATATGTGATTTATGGTATAGGAAAGTCCTTTGAAATGGAATTTGTGTTGATGTATTTGGATTGGAAATGTAACATTTGAATTATGAGGATGAATAATTTATATAATGAAATTGTTTTCATGATATGAACGGGTAATTAAAGCTTTACAGAGTATATAACCATATGAAATGATCTATGATTCAAAGTAAGGATATGGGACATATGATAAGCATAGTTAAAAGAAAATGAAGGTATATGGTATCCATATGATAGATGAATGGTGGAATTGAAATGCTTGATATGTTATATGCCTTGACTGGATCGAATTTATATGTGTATTGCTTCACCTATTAACCTTGTGAGGTTTGGTGTATAGGAAAAGGGAAATATGATCTATGGTTAAATGGAATTACTCATAGTTGATTAATTCATTACAACTAGTGAGTTTAACTCCTTTTATTGCCAACTAAGTACTAGTTTCTTATATAGTTGTTTCCTTTATTTTGTAGATCATCGGAAAGCTCGAACGGTTGGAAACTTCATCAGAGTACGATCACATTATTCATTCATTATATTGGTAGCTTTTTATTACTTTGGTTATGGTTATAAGTGGCATGCATATAATTTCTATTTGGTTTGTAGTTGATTATGTCAAGCCTTGGTGTGCCTTATGCTTTTGTTGATGATTTATATATGAGGTGCATTTATAGTATGTTAATAGTTATGCATGGCCTTTTGAATTTAGGAAGGAAATGAATGAACTTATGATGTTAAATTGATTTTAGGATAAATGTTTGAAATGTGGTGCCTTTTTAATGGCACATTTGTTTGTTATTTAAGTCTTTGAGTGGATGAAATTATTGTCTTTTGTTGTTAGGTAATTTCTTGGCATGAAATGAATTTGCTAAAATGAGATTTTTACCATTATTGAAATAAGTACCGATAGGCATTTGGTAGCAATACTTGACCAAATGAACAGTATTCACACAAAATAGAATGCCAAAATGGTATCAATTTTCAACTGAGTATCGAAACTTTTTGGTAAATATCGATACCATCAACTAATTATCGATCATATTGTTTTCCAAAGAAAAACATAATTGAATTTTGGTACCAATTTTTCTATAAGGTACAGATTGGGTATCAATACCAAATACAGAATTTTCATTTTAGTTTTAAAACTTAATGCTTTTGAGATTTAATCCTATTATATGTTTGAAGTTTACAGTTAGACCTTTATAGAGTTCTAAAATTAAATTATATATATTAGTTTACATGTGATTGATGTTTCAAATATTAGAGTGTTTGTGTTATGAATAGAACTAGTTATTGTATGTTTTAAAATTATTTGTATAATTATTCTAGAATAATTTGAAGGTTTCTGTATTGCTTGGTAATATCCATAACTCTAATTTGGTAACAGAGATAAGTTGAGGGTGTTACACCATGGTCTTTTATACGTCCTATAAAGGGCACTCATACGTCCCACGAGGGGCACTCATACGACCCACGTGGGGCACTCAAACGTCCCATAAAGGGCTCTCATATACTAGTGCACATCATTCTCTGTATCATTTAAATCTCATTTCCTAGCTCAATCCAACCGAACCTCCCTAAAAAAACACATAAATATAATGCATATGCAATCTCATGCATGATCGCTCGACCCTCTTCAAAGCCACTTAAACATCACACATAAAAACTCAGCCAACAAATATTGTCTATTACATGACATTTCATACTCCAATCATACCATATTATATCACACTACATCAATATTTCACCATAGTGCATTCATCATTTATGTAGCTTAACACATATTGCAAGCAACACAATATCTCAACTTTCAGTCATAGGTTGATTCTTCATTTTTTATAACACTGAATACAACATTTTCAGCACACGATACTATCACAGAAAACATCCATATAAAAGTTGAGTTCTAAAACTCACCTAGAAGTTGACGCCAAATCCATCCTAAGCCTTTCTCCCTTGCTATGCGAGCCTCATTGGTCAATAAAACATAACAACCATTTCAAAATCCAACTGAGACCATCCATTATCATAAAAACCATAACCTCTTTGTATGCAGAGGCTATTTAAATGATTATCTGCCACTTTACCCAAAACAAAATAGAATCAATAGTTAACTAAAATCCCCAGCTTCCTTTTTTTTTCTAGGTTCTAATAATACATAAAGGTTAGAAAGCTTATCAACTTACAAGATTACCAATTTCTAAGACTGAAACTGTAACATCGCGCTCGATGGAGTCTTAGTGTTTAGTTATTGATTGGCATTTTGATGGTAAAATTTAAGATAGAGATTAATTAGTAAAGTATTTATTATGTCTAAGTAGAGTATTTTGAGTGATTCGCCATTTGGCGAACACTAGGGTTTGGCGGAATCTTCTGTTAAGTATCTGCCCACCCTAAATGTTTAGTTGTGACTAAATTAGTTATGTTAAAATTTAGTTAACACTTAGTTAAAACTAAACTAGACTACTGTAGATGATTAGACTCAAAACTTGTTAAGTGCGATTAATAACGGGAATAAAGGGAGTTAGTGGGATTAGTTGATTTCTTAACTAAACCTTGTCTCTATTGCTTAGTATATAAAAGTATCAGTGGCCATCATGAGAAACATCTACATCTTCTTCTTACTTGATTTTCTCTGTAATTCTATGAAAACTTAAGTTTAGAATAAATTCAACGAAGGGAAAGTTCGTATTATTTAGCTAACATCTACATTAGTACCAACTTACTTGAAATTGTTGTTAAACATCAAAGTAATCTACGTGTTTATCATACTACAGGCCTAGACGTTAGAATTGTATATGACGAAGGAAACTTCCGAATTTTGGATTTTGCGTTATCAATTCTTGCATGCATGATAAGTTTTGATTGATTGATAATTTGATGTGTATAATTATCTTTCTTTCAGCTTAAAAAGCTAACAAGCATCCTAGTGATAAAGGCAAAGGACATACTGTGTTGTTTTGTACTAGAGTTTCTGGTGAGTTCCTTCTATCCTCCATGTGTTGTAAATTTCAATGTTATATAAATTGTGTAAGGTAAGTAAACTTCCTTCGTAATGTATGACTTGTTTATTTATGGGTCATGGTCGTCCAGTGTATCCAGTCAAAGTTCAGTCTGTCTGTGTTATGAAGTGAACAGCATCTTTCAAGCTTAAGGCAATACAATCAGTTTGTGAAATATGTGAGATATGATCTTTGGTGATGCTGAAAAGGACATATTTTTGTGAAGCCTCCAATAGGATAGCTATATTGCAAATAGGACTGGTAGATCACGATAAAACATGTAACACCCCAAACTTGACCCAAACAATATGACGGAATTTGGTTTGCTACAGAGAAAACATTTTGAAAACCATTTTAAAACCGATTTTGAAATTAGTCGAATTGCCTTTCAATTGAAATTTTATTTGTTAAAAACCTCACTTAAAAATATTTGTTGAGTCAAGTTGTTTAAAAATTTCAGAGGTACCCGATGGTACTTTAAAACATTTTGCGTTTAATTTGAGAAAACATGTGCATCCAATCATCAAATAGTTTAAACCAAACATTCAAACACGCAATAATAATAAAATAATACTAGGAGGCCTTATTACAAATAAGCAACATAAACCCAAAAGAAATATAGATAAAATCCAAAATTCATTTATTAAAAAGTCTCCACTGCATGGCCACCTCGAGTCCATCTGGCTCCTCACCCGCGATCTACGAGTCACCTGAAAAATTAAAGGAGAAGGTGAGTCACCAAGACTCAATGTGTAACCCTTCCCCGGTTTAGTGCAATAACATACACAAATCATAACCAATTAACATGCATAAGTTTAAATGCACCCAACCTAACCATCCATACGCCTTTTTCTACCCCGTGTGGTACCAAACCACTGGTGACATATAGTCACAAATGTGATACCAAATCACTGGAGATACCAAATCTCCGGTGTCCGAAGACACAATTGTGTTACCAAAACACTGGTGACCGAAATCACAAATAAAAGTGATGGGGCCAACCCATCGTGTGATACCAAATCACTGGCAGACGATCCCATATCTCAAAGTGGGGCCAACCCACGGTGGAATTAACCACAGGGACAAGTCGCTATGAGGTGCCAAACCTCTGGAGGTACCAAACCTCTGGTGACCGTAGTCACAATGTGTTACCAAAACACTGGTGTCCGTCGACACGAATATCACTGCCCCCTCCACTCATCAACCCATATCAAACAATTATGTATATTTACTGAAATCATGCAAAAAGGTTTATTTTAACAACATTAATAAATTTATCATTTCCATATGTCCAATAATACACATACCAAATGTGTCATGCTTCCCACAAGCATCAAATAGTAATCTCATAGTCACAAAGACTTACCCGAATCCTTGTTAATACCATGATAATATTACATCCATGTCTACATAAATCGATTAGGCATAATATAACACTTAGCATATTAAAAAGTTATAAGATGTGCATGTACACACACCTGTATTTAACGAAAGCCTTAAATCCCGATTAGACAAATCGGCCACACAAACTTTCCTTGTCCCCAAAAGCCTTCGAACACTATCCAACACACTCCTAAAAGAATCGGTCTCACTTCCCTACAATCAACCATCATCATTAAGGTTTATTAGCCTTCGGCTTAAACGAAACTTAAAAGAATAATCCTTTGAAATAAACCCTTACCACCTTACCAAAAACCGATTGCTAGAGAAGTCCCCAAGAAAACTATGTTACCTTCAATATTCGGCCTAAGAGATTCAAGATAGAAGAAGAATATTTTCGGCACAACAAAGAGGTATATTCGGCTATATGACAAAAAAGAAAATAATGGGAAGAGAAATATAATTTCGGTAAAGAAGAGTGTATAGGAGGTTTTTGGTGTTTAAGCAAAACAAATGGGAGAACAAAAGGTTAATGCAAGTTTCGGTTTTTGAGAGAATGAAAAGGAGAAAATAGCAAATGATCAAAAATGACCAAATGGTCAAAAGAGTTTAGGCTTACCACAATGTAGAATTCGGCCAAAAAGAAAAGTGTTTGAGAGAAAATGTTTTGCAACTTTTGCACCAAATGAAAGAAATGACCAAAAAGAAAAGACTTCAATCCTAGCCAAACTAAGGTAAAATTTCGGCTCCCCCCTTTAGCCACTTTGCCGTCCAAGTTCATGGCATAAAGGCCATGAATTTGTTTCCAAAACATTTCCCACAAACCAAGCCTTTGTCCCCTCAATTTACCATAACTTCAAGATATCCTACCATAACCTTAGGAATCTTATCCCTTATTTCATGCTTTCCTTTAGAATAAATTCAACTTAGCAAAATGAAAGTCCAACCTATCATTATTATGTTTGACCGTCCATTAAAGCTAACATACAAAAATAACTTTTAAAAATGCTATACCTACTACTCGAACCACTAACCTCATGCAACCTTTCAAGCTCTTTAACCAACTTGCCACTAATTCATCTTGTGCTTTAATATACACTTAAATTAACTTAAGTGCTAAGCTCATTTAATCCTCTTCATTAAATAAGCCATACTAAGAATTATCCTACTAAACCGAGCTTACTCAAGACCCCTAATTAAGTCTTATAACACTACAAATAATATCACAGAAATTTAAACACAAGCAAAATAATTCAATCACGAATAACCCCTATTTCAGGATGTTACAAAACATGCTATTCTGAATTAGAACGACATGAGGAATTAAGAGGGAGTATGTAAGTGAATGAGACTGTATGATATGTTTCTGACTATTAATTCTGGGTATATGGATGGCATGAAGATTGGTTGCCTATGTCTTGTTAAGTTGGCATACAGTATTAGCCTGTGTTTTACACAAGTTGGCTTATTAAGTCTGTTTATGTTCTGGGAACACCATTTGATGAATTATGATCACTATGCGAAACTCCTTCTGAAAGGTTTGGTATTGTCGTAAGAAATAGAGTGTATGATTTCTATATACTTTTGGGAACTCACTATGTTCATATGAACTTATTCTGTTATCCATTACTTCTGAGGCTTGCTGACTGAAGGAAGTTGTTTGTTGAATGGATTAGGCCAGAGAACTGCTGCTATTGTGAGCTGTATATTTTGTTCTGTATCATGCATGACTCTTGCGAGTGGCATGTAAACGCAGTTTTGAAAAATGACCAGTATAATGAACTACTAATCTAACAGGACACTATTTTATAAGAGTTTTATTAAAACTCAATGTTTGAATTTTTTGTTTAATGTAGTTTACTTTTTTGAACTTATACACCGGAAATTTGAACATTATTTTAAAACTACCAATGATGTACATTTAAGCCTTCATAAAATAATAGTCATTATACGCTTCATATTTATAATCTTTTAAAATTTTATAAAGTTTTCACTAAATGTTTTACTTAGAGTTAGTCTGATTTTAAGTTGTGACACATCATACTTGAATCCAAGTGTTGGGTTTGGAGTGTCACATAAACCTCAGTCTCTTCTTCCTTCCATGGCAAACCAACAAAAAGAAGAGAAAGAACCGAAAATAAAAGAATCATCCTAGAAGAAAATGCCTGTTCAATATATAGTCCTCCCAATCTACTTTCACCAAAACCAATTCACAGCCACTGGAAATACCTTAATCATCATGTTCCCCTGTAACATCCCAGTTTAGACCCTAGTCGGAACAGTGGTTCGAGACCACAAACCCGAGGTTGTAAAAATATTTTTAATATTACTTTCTGTGTGAATATTATATGATATCGTCTGTGCGAAAATTCTGTGTGATAATTTAATCGTTTATATGTCGAATTAAGAGAAAGGATTAAATCGCGTAAAGAGTAAAAGCTGTGTGCTGATTTATAAATATCAATGTGTTGATGTCTTTATATTGTGGAGGCCTTATATGGCAAATAAGCCATCTATGAGATAGTGGTTGATTGAATGACTAAATAACCTTAGTATAAAATTTGTCTTATATGTTTAATGGATGGATAAAATGGTAAAATGTTTAATATGATATTATTAATGAAACAAATGAAAGAAAAGATGAATGCTATCATCTTTGGTTAGTGCTGAAAATACAAAAGAAAAGAAGGAAGAAAAGCTTTGAAAATTTCGGCTAGAATTTGGCTTGATTAATGTATGATTTTGAGTCGGTTTTCGATAATTTTTACGTTTTTGTAATCGTTGCTTTGTGCTCTAGCTAACCCATGTTGTAATTTCATGAATTGATGATGTTGTGTGAGATGCCATTGATGCTATGTTGAGCTTTGTGATGTTTTATGGTGTTAAATGAAAGATATGAGTTAGATGAACATGTGTTGTTCTTGAATTTTTGATGAATTTAGCTAATTAGGGCTAAATTGTGAAAATAGTAAATTGAAGGGTTAAAATGTGAAATAGGTGAAATGTGTGGGTTTGTATGGACAATAGTAAAATTCGGCTAAGCTTGTACTAAATGGAATTTGGTGAATTTGATGATTTTGTGAATTAAGGACTAAAGTGTCGAAATGTGAAAATGTGAGGACTATTATGCAAAATGCCTTAAATGTGTGTATGTGGACTAAATTGAATGAAATGATGATTGAATGGATTGAATTTAAATGTGTATAGACCAAGAGAGAGGAAGATTGGATCGAGATCGAGGCAAAGATAAAGTGCTCGATTAATCGACCGTATCGATAGTCGACGTTCGAGGTAAGTTCGGACATAATACATGTATCTAGCTATGTTTAATGCTATGAAATAAATGGTCTGATATTATTACAAAATGAATTCTATGTGATAGATTGAGTTAAATGGCACTAAGTATGCGTATTCGAAAATGTGATCGGAAATTATAGCACTATGTGTGCAGAGTAATATAAGCTTCGGCTTGGTGGTTGGCACTGTGTGTGCGATGTCGATTTAAAATCGGTTTGGGATGGATGTACTAAGTGTACAATGCTAATTAAGCTCCGACTAATTAATTATGCACTAAGTGTGCGAATGAATCGAGGAAGAAACGAGTGTGGATCGAAATGAATCGTGATTATTGATTAGCAAAAGTATTTGACAACTAAGTGTTGGCTAAGGTACGCTCGGAATCTATGTGATTGGTGAAACTATGAATGTGGGCGTGGATGAGTTTATTGAACATATTGGTTGTGAATGGTATTATATTTGTGGTAGTAAACATTAGTCTATGTGATGCCATGTTGGTATTATGTATTACGTTATGAACTTACTAAGCTTTATAAAGCTTACTGTGTGATTTGTTTCTCTGCTTTGCAGTGTCAGTAAAGCTAGCTCGGATCAGGGGATCGTCAGCTTCTCAGTCACACTATCGGCAATCTATTTTGGGGTATTTTGGAATGATGTACCTAGTTAAAATATGGCATGTATATGCTGGTCATTTGGTTCATGTTTAATGTTTGTAAGTAGCCATGAGATGTGGCTAGATATGTGCTAGTTTTAACATGAATGAACTTGGTATATGTGATTCATCTTTTGGTATGGTTTGTGGGTTGAGAAATTGATTATTGAATGGTAACTTTGTGTTGATCAAATGCTAGTATAAATTAGTGAAATTGAGAAGGAATAATGTTTGGTATTGAATGTATTATGCTTGTGATGAGATAAGTTTTGCCATGGTTGGAATTGGTATTAAATGCTTTTATTGAATGGTCATTTTGGAAAGTTTTTGGCTGCCTTATGTGCATGATTTGTTTGGGTATGTGTTGGTTGTAGGTTTGACCCTAAGTGGTTGGCAATTTGGCCTTGTAAATGGCCTATAATGTCACACGGTTGTGGCACACGGGTGTGCCTAACGACCATGGGTGAATTGTAGGATGTAGTTTAGCATCACACGGCCTCGACACGGGTGTGTCATCTGGCCGTGGTGTGCAAGTCAGTAGCTAACTAAAAAGTACACGGCCATGGAACACGGGCGTGCCTTGTAACACCCCAAACTCGGCCCAAACACTACAACCGGATCTGGTATGTCACTAAAGTAATTTTTATAAAACATGTCGCATTTTGGAAAAATATTCAAGTTTAAACACTTATACCAAATAAACTTAATAATTTATTAAAGTCATATAAGATATAAGTTATAAAATGCCTTGGTGAATTTTAAATAAAAACCGAAATTTTATACATGTCTTAACTTAATTTGAACATAAAATGTAAATGCCCAGTAATAAAAGCCCAACATAAAACCAAAACGTAAATAATAGTCTAGTGGCCCAAGGCCTTATTACAACGAAATTTAAAACCCTTAATCAAAAATATTAAAAACAATATTCTAAGTAAAATCTTCTGTTGGATCAAGTATTCTCTCGCATGGCCACCTCGCGCTCCTCTCCTGTAACATCCCCAAACCCGGCCCATTCACTACGACCAAATCTGGTTATGTCACTGGGAAAAGACGGTTGAAAATCTTCTTCACTCTTGAATAAACCTTGGAAAAAAAAATTTAACTTTTGAAAACCTTGTTCATTTATTACCTTATGAAAAACTTTGAAGTTATAAATTAACTAAATTAGAAAAAAAAACTTTATTAAACATATTCTTCATAAATAGATTGCTAGGATTAACATCATTTTCACATAGCAATTTATTTTAAATAAACCATAGTTAAAGTAATACCAAAAACATAAAATGGCCTTTATTACAACCCAACAATTCAAATAAAGTACTTATATCAAAATCAAGCATGAAATAATTGAACATCATCTTCGGCATGGGCCACCTTGTCCTCACCGATCTCGGTCCAACTTTATGCACTACCTGAAATGGTTAAAGGAAAAAGGTGAGTCACCAAGACTCAGTGTGCCACCTTTTTCCCGGATTAGCAAAATATCATATACAAACGTGATCATCATGCATCCAATTAATATGCACCCAACCTAGCCATCCACAACACCTTTCTCTACCCCGTGTGGTACCAAACCACTGGTGGTGCCAAACCACTGGTGACGTATAGTCACAGATGTGATGCCAAATCACTGGAGGTGCCAAACCTCTGGTGTCCGAAGACACAAAGTGTGTTACCAAAACACTGGTGACCGAAGTCACAAAACAATTGATGGGGCCAACCCATCGTGTGATACCAAATCACTGGCGTCAATCCCTCAATACCGCCTTGTGGGGCCAACCCACTGTGGTGCAAAACCACAGGGACGAGACGCTGAGGTGCCAAACCTCTGGAGGTGCCAAACCTCTGGTGACCCAAAGTCACAAAGTTGTGTTACCAAAACACTGGTGCTCGTCAGCACAAAATATCACTGCCCCCTCCACTCGTACAACCCACATCAATCATGCACATGTATCAAAATATATCATCATGAATGTTTAGTAACGCACATAGGTTTAATCATCAACCAATCAATATATCACATGCCAGACACATCATGCTCACCAAGAGCATCATAATGAGAACTCATAACAGGGACTTACCTGACCCCTTGCCTCATACCTTAATGGTATCTAATCCACCTACCATGGATCCAAACACACACAACATACATATATACAATAACAGATAAGTGTGTAAATGTGCACACAATATAATAAGCACATAAATTACTAGAAGAGTGTGTGTGTGTACACACCTGCAAGCCTTAACCGAAGAACCAACTAAGACCCTTGATAACCTCGATAACCTTGCTCCTAAAATCGGCAAACAAGAGATGAGCATCCTAAGCCATTCGGCCAAAACACAACATAACCAAAGGGTCACTCTTGAAACCCGAGACCTTACCCACGCGCTTTTGAACACTAGCCAACACCACCAATGCTCCTGCTTCACTTCCCTACAAACGGCAACCAACCAACAGTAATAGCCTTCGGCTTATACCAATACCAAACGAACAGACTGATAAAACAACCCCTTACCATCATTTACCCAACGATCGACCAAACAACCGGGCTACACTTGACTGCTTCGAATCCTGGATGTCCTATGCCAAAACTATTCCAAACAAAGATCAATACACCACCAAACAAACACCAAACCAACACTTACCCCTTGTAGATGCCGACAGAGAACAGAGACCTTACCATAAAGCATTCGGCCTTACCTATATACCTTCTCCAAGGCTTGAAAACAAAAGCCAAAAGCAGCCCACACTCCACCTAACAATCGGCCAAGAACAGAACTAGAAGGGAAAAGGAAGGATTCGGCCAACACCTTAGTCACAAGAAAGAGAATCAGCTTTAGGTGTTTAACACACCTATAATCGGCCTTGAGTAAAAAGAGAAAAGAGAAATATGCGAACAAAGAGTATAGTTTCGGCAAGATGATATTAAGGAAAGAAAATGAAGGTTAGGGGAACAAAGTAAGATGGTTTCGGCTTAAGGAAATGGTAACAAATGAAATGAACAAAATTCGGCTAAAAAAGTTTTCAGGTAAGGAAAGAGTATGGAGAGGAAAGAGTAGTAGTTTAGTTTACTTAAATGAAAAAGGAAAAACACATGGAAAGGAGCATTCGGCCACAAGCACACAATCAAAAAGGACAAGGAAAATTTCGGCAAGAAAAGGTGTTTGAGGTTTCGGTTTCAAGAAGCCAAAATGGGAGATTTTGCTAAGAGAAAATCAGCTTTTTGATAAACACCACTAAGGCTGGCCGAAAATCACCCTCAAAAATGCCTAAGAAAAACGGCATCTACCTCCCTTAACACTTCCAAAAACCGGCCACACATCCCCCTTGAAGACTCCCCTAAACGGCCACCTCCTAGAAACTCTCCAAGCCACTAGTTCAAACAAGTTTGAACTAGTCAAACCCCACCAATCACTCCTTGCCATCCACTTGAGCAATTGACTAGGTCCAAGGCAGAGTTTGAACTGCCTACAACTCCTCCTCTCCTTGGGTTCAAAAAGAAAAGAAAAAGGCGGCCACTCCGTTGCTTGAACTCAAGACCTCTCCCTCCTGCAAATGACGCCACACACTCAAGCCTCTTGTGGCGTCTCACCTGCCACTCCACCAGCTCATCTTTTGTGCTACACTTCACCAAATAAAACTCTTAAGACCCCCAAAAGCCAAGCTCCCTTTTTACCTACTAAAAATCAAAAATTCCCTAAAGCTTTCCCTACCTTCCAGGGTTCTCCAAACCCCCTAAAAACTTGCACAAGCCCACAAGGAACCTACCAACACCTGAGATATGCACTAGATGCATAACCCCTAAAACCAGGGTGTTACAATTCTACCCTCCTTAAAATAATTTCGTCCTCGAAATTACTTGGCTAGACTAACGGTCCACGTCCTAATTCTCCAACTTACACTATCGCTGCGCACTCTGATCTCCAAGGGCTAACTCCTTCCTAGGCATACCTTCTAAGTCTATACCACAAATTCCCGATTTTCTACTAACAATAAACAAACAGTCACCAAACGAACAAAACAACAAGGAAAATTCCAATCAAGAGAAGCTTACCCGCTGACACATCCGGCACATCACTATCCTTCTTCCGACGAACCACCGCTTCACGACCTCGACCGAAACCATTTCCTCCATGGTTCAGACCACGACCTCTCGTCGCTTGCTAACCACCTCTGTCAGGCTGCACAAAACCTTGACCCACTGTCCGAGTTCTTTTTGGATCCAGGGGACAATGCTTAACCAGATGAGACTTGGATTGGCATCTGAAACATTCTCGAACACGATTCCAACACTCGCCCATGTGATACCTCCCGCACTGAGCACACGGACGATCTGGTTTCCCAGCAGTTGGCTTAGAAACACGACCAGATGTCTCGACCCTCGGTCTTTTCTGAGACCTCTCAAACGATTCCGACGATCCCGAGCTCCTCTCATTCCGATACCTTATTCTATCTCTATTCTACCTTTCAGTCCTTCTGACTTCCTCAGCTATCGGAGCTTCTTCCACGAAAATAGCGATACCACTGACCACACTGGCTCCTGCCACCCGCTCGAGCACCCGCAGCACAGCCTGCGATACTGCGTTATCTCCTCTGGTCTGATCCTGCTGCTCAGCCACAACAGCTGGTGACGGCGACACATTGCTCCCTGACCCAACCGGTTCTGATACTGCCATCCTGCCTCTACCGCGTCCACGAGAAATACGACCACGCCCCCTAGAGCTCATATCTAGCGCCTCGATTTAATCTGATTAAAAATTTTATGCATTAGAAATTTGGTTCCACTGTTTATGCACGAGCAAATTTTATGGAAAAGAAGTTTCTGAGAGTAATTCTTTCGAGCAATCAAAGTTCCATTCCCTACCTAGGGGTATTCTCGTCATTTTCCTATAAGGGTATTTCTGTAATAACTCATGGTCAAATTTTGAAAATAGTTTTCCAAACTAGAGATATTTCAAAATTCACAAAATCTTGGGGTCATCTTGAAAATTTTGTTTTTCAAACAAAGTGTATTGCAAAAATTTCAGAAAGTAGGGTTATTTTTGTAATTTTGGAAATCATGGGCATTTTCGTAAATTTTCCAAATCAGGATATCACAATATTTCACAAAGTATAATTTTCTGACATTTGATAAAATAGGAATATTTCAGTAAAAGTCGAGGCTAATCTGAAAATTTAGAAACCAAGGGCGTTTTGGTAATTTTATCAACCAGGGGTATTTTCATAAATTTCCACGGATCAGAGTATCCTAATATTTTGAAAACTCGGGTTTTAGTATTTTGCAAAGTAAAGAGCATTTTATCAAAAATTAAGGGTAGTACGGTAATTCTACAATATAGGGGCATTTTTGTAATTTTGCCACTAGGGCATTTTGGTAATTTTGTAAACTGAGAAAATATCTTTCAAAATCTGATTTAGAGTTTTACAAACCAAAGGGGTAAAGTTGAAAACTTTAAAACAGGAGATTTTAAAACAATCAGGTCAAATCCCTTTCGGGTTTTAATATTCGGTTTAGCCTATGAACAAGTCCTCTTGGTTAAGGTAAACCATAGCTATGAACCAGGTAGGATTCCTGCGAAGAGGAGGTGAGTCACGTGGACTGCTTAAGTACCAAGCTCTTCCGAATCCAATCCTAGACATGCGCACACAGGTTGCCACACCTTAACTCGGCGACTTATTTCACAAGTTTGTAAGAGCTTTAAGTTTTATGCACATGTTTGAGTAGTCTAGTCCTAGGGTCCAACAGATCCTACTATTCTATTCTACGAGCCCAAATTAAGCCCAAACCAATTCATACAAACAAACCACTTCAAGAAATTCCGAGGTACTTACCTGGTGGACTTTGGGTCGGAGGTACAGGTGCCATGCCAGAAAAACCTGAAATAAAATTTCTTAAAAGCCCATATTTTTGAAAAGCCGATTTTGAAAATGTTTTTGGGCCCAAAACCCTCAAAGCTGAGTTTTGAACCGGGCTCTGATACCAAACTGTAACATCCCCAAACCCGACCCATTCACTACGACCGAATCTGGTTATGTCACTGGGAAAAGACGGTTGAAAATCTTCTTCACTCTTGAATAAACCTTGGAAAAAAAATTTTAACTTTTGAAAACCTTGTTCATTTATTACCTTATGAAAAAATTTGAAGTTATAAATTAACTGAATTAGAAAAAAAAACTTTATTAAACATATTCTTCATAAATAGGTTGCTAGGATTAACATCATTTTCACATGGCAATTTATTTTAAATAAACCATAGTTAAAGTAATACCAAAAACATAAAATGGCCTTTATTACAACCCAACAATTCAAATAAAGTACTTATATAAAAATAAAGCATGAAATAATTGAACATCATCTTCGGCATGGGCCACCTTGTCCTCTCCGATCCCGGTCCAGCTTTATGCACTACCTGAAATGGTTAAAGGAAAAGGTGAGTCACCAAGACTCAGTGTGCCACCCTTTTTCCCGGGTTAGCAAAATATCATATACAAACGTGATCATCATGCATCCAATTAATATGCACCCAACCTAGCCATCCACAACACCTTTCTCTACCCCGTGTGGTACCAAACCACTGGTGGTGCCAAACCACTGGTGACGTATAGTCACAGATGTGATGCCAAATCACTGGAGGTGCCAAACCTCTGGTGTCCGAAGACACAAAGTGTGTTACCAAAACACTGGTGACCGAAGTCACAAAACAATTTATGGGGCCAACCCATCGTGTGATACCAAATCACTGGCGTCAATCCCTCAATACCGCCTTGTGGGGCCAACCCACTGTGGTGCGAAACCACAGGGACGAGACGCTGAGGTGCCAAACCTCTGGAGGTGCCAAACCTCTGGTGACCCAAAGTCACAAAGTTGTGTTACCAAAACACTGGTGCTCGTCAGCACAAAATATCACTGCCCCCTCCACTCGTACAACCCACATCAATCATGCACATGTATCAAAATATATCATCATGAATGTTTAGTAACGCACATAGGTTTAATCATCAACCAATCAATATATCACATGCCAGACACATCATGCTCACCAAGAGCATCATAATGAGAACTCATAACAGGGACTTACCTGACCCCTTGCCTCATACCTTAATGGTATCTAATCCACCTACCATGGATCCAAACACACACAACATACATATATATACAATAACAGATAAGTGTGTAAATGTGCACACAATATAATAAGCACATAAATTACTAGAAGAGTGTGTGTGTGTACACACCTGCAAGCCTTAACCGAAGAACCAACTAAGACCCTTGATAACCTCGATAACCTTGCTCCTAAAATCGGCAAACAAGAGATGAGCATCCTAAGCCATTCGGCCAAAACACAACATAACCAAAGGGTCACTCTTGAAACCCGAGACCTTACCCACGCGCTTTTGAACACTAGCCAACACCACCAATGCTCCTGCTTCACTTCCCTACAAACGGCAACCAACCAACAGTAATAGCCTTCGGCTTATACCAATACCAAACGAGCAGACTGATAAAACAACCCCTTACCATCATTTACCCAACGATCGACCAAACAACTGGGCTACACTTGACTGCTTCAAATCCTGGATGTCCTATGCCAAAACTATTCCAAACAAAGATCAATACACCACCAAACAAACACCAAACCAACACTTACCCCTTGTAGATGCCGACAGAGAACAGAGACCTTACCATAAAGCATTCGGCCTTACCTATATACCTTCTCCAAGGCTTGAAAACAAAAGCCAAAAGCAACCCACACTCCACCTAACAATCGGCCAAGAACAGAACTAGAAGGGAAAAGGAAGGATTCGGCCAACACCTTAGTCACAAGAAAGAGAATCAGCTTTAGGTGTTTAACACACCTATAATCGGCCTTGAGTAAAAAGAGAAAAGAGAAATATGCGAACAAAGAGTATAGTTTCGGCAAGATGATATTGAGGAAAGAAAATGAAGGTTAGGGGAACAAAGTAAGATGGTTTCGGCTTAAAGAAATGGTAACAAATGAAATGAACAAAATTTGGCTAACAAAGTTTTCAGGTAAGGAAAGAGTATGGAGAGGAAAGAGTAGTAGTTTAGTTTACTTAAATGAAAAAGGAAAAACACATGGAAAGGAGCATTCGGCCACAAGCACACAATCAAAAAGAACAAGGAAAATTTCAGCAAGAAAAGGTGTTTGAGGTTTCGGTTTCAAGAAGCCAAAATGGGAGATTTTGCTAAGAGAAAATCGGCTTTTTGATAAACACCACTAAGGCTGGCCGAAAATCACCCTCAAAAATGCCTAAGAAAAACGACATCTACCTCCCTTAACACTTCCAAAAACCGGCCACACACCTCCCTTGAAGACTCCCCCAAACGGCCACCTCCTAGAAACTCTCCAAGCCACTAGCTCAAACAAGTTTGAACTAGTCAAACTCCACCAATCACTCCTTGCCATCCACTTGAGCAATTGACTAGGTCCAAGGTAGAGTTTGAACTGCCTACAACTCCTCTTCTCCTTGGCGTCAAAAAGAAAAGAAAAAGGTGGCCACTCCGCAGCTTGAACTCAAGACCTCTCCCTCCTGCAAATGACGCCACACACTCAAGCCTCTTGTGGCATCTCACCTGCCACTCCACCAGCTCATCTTTTGTGCTACACTTCACCAAATAAAACTCTTAAGACCCCCAAAAGCCAAGCTCCCTTTTTACCTACTAAAAATCAAAAATTCCCTAAAGCTTTCCCTACCTTCCAGGGTTCTCCAAACCCCCTAAAAACTTGCACAAGCCCACAAGGAACCTACCAACACCTGAGATATGCACTAGATGCATAACCCCTAAAACCAGGGTGTTACATCTCCAGACCGGTTCGATGCAC
Source organism: Gossypium australe (assembly GCA_005393395.2). Lineage (NCBI taxonomy): Eukaryota > Viridiplantae > Streptophyta > Magnoliopsida > Malvales > Malvaceae > Gossypium > Gossypium australe. The sequence goes on from CM016619.1 coordinate 40,433,203, forward strand.
TAGGTGCTACCTGAAATTGTTAAATTATAGGGTAAGTCGCGAGACTCAGTGTGCAACCCTCATGCACCATTAGATTTGGGCCTTAACCCTACCGAACATATAACAGAATATAATATATCAGAAATATGCAAAGCCCAACCCAAATCCTAGGTTTCCATCCGCTACACGCCACCCGTACCAGCCATTCACACCATTGGGGTTTTCTACAATCAACCTACACCGCTACACGCCATTGATGGCAGTCTTGCTGCTCATCGTCAGATCATGGCCGTAGCCACTACAACAGGTCATGGCAAAAGCCACTACAACAGGTCACGGCAAAAACCGCTACAACAGGTCACGGCAAAAGCCGCTACAACAGGTCACAGCAAAAATCGCTACAACAGGTCACGGCAAAAGCCGCTACAACAGGTCACGGCAAAAGCCACTACAACAGAACACTTCCCCTTTCATCAAACCCAACCCCATGCAATAACAGAAAATTGACATATTCATATCATTTAATCAGAACATTCACATAGAATGAAAGGGATCACTAACCTGGTGATTTGCTTTTACCCTCTTTGGGTTTCAATCGTTATGCCGGGATTTCAGCATTAACCAGAATATAACAGATTAATAAACATATTTTAACAGGCAATCTATATGGTGTGGAAGTGTTACACACCTGATATCGCGTAGTTTTACTCCCTTAGTTAAATCCTTACTATCTGAATCTACAACCCTTAGTCTAAAATCTTGCTTAAAAGCCGGAAGAATACGAAGATTTGGGCTCCCCTACATTCGGCCAAGAATTAATAAATACCCGAATTTATACGTTAAAAATCAGTAGATCTCCTTACCTTGAAATCCCGAAAGTAACACAATTCGAGTGTTACTGAACTCTGACTTAGAGATCTATGCAAATGAATCCCCTTCAAATCCCAGAATGCCGCAAATGAGAGAAAACACGAGATTAGCCAACTATTTAGCCATTCAGCTATAGTCTCCAAAAGCCGAAAAAGATCAAAAGAAAACCCAAATCGATACTTACCTCTATAGAAGGTTTCGACTATCCCTTGTAGAAAGGTTCGGCAATCACAGAAGAAGATTGAAGCGTAGAAGATTAGAGATCTAGGAGTTTTTGACTTTTTAAGGAATTCCCGAAAAGATGAACTAGATGAGTTTTTCAGCTTTTAGAAGAATTGAATAAGGAGTTTCGGCTTTTAGTGAATGGGAGAAGAATAACAATGGAGATCAGAAGATTCAGCTAAAAGGAAATTTCAAAGAAAAAGAAAGAAAAGGTGAGAAAACAACGGTGATTTTCGGCTTTTGGATGAGAAAAGATGAGAAAAGAAAACAAGTGAGATGGCCTTCAAATTTTTGGCACAAGAAGAGAAGAAAGAGCAGGGTTCCAATGCCAGAATTGATTAGCTATCCCCCTTATTTATAGAAATTTTGGCACTTACCTAACCTTGCAGATAAATCCTATCTTTTCTCCTTTATCTTAATCTACTAACTCATCTAAAAGAGACTTAATTATCTCTAACTCTTCCTTCCTTTATAAGCTTAATTATCCATATATTAAAACATGAAATAAATCCCTAAATAATAGCCTTGTTCCGCCCCCTAGCTTCTCTTTAAATGCCGGATTTGGCCCAAAAACATGGGCTCCAAGTGGCCAAAACTTGGGCCTCCTCCTTTACCAGTGACGCCAACTCCCTTCCCTCTTAGTGGCCCCATTTTGCCACTGGGCCACAAGCCCAATCTTGATATTTTTAACATAGATAACTATCTTTAAAACTTATAATGCCCAAACAGAATATTTTAACTGAGGTCTCAGCCCATTCCTGAGCCCAATTTGGACCCCTAACACTTAGATTAACACATTTCACATGTTATCCCATTAAACGCATAGGCCCAAAAATTCAGGATGTTACATGCCTAATGACCGTGTTGGTATAGTCAGTATATAGACACAGATGGATACACGGGGGTGTCTAGAAGCCGTGGAGGACACACGGTCTCCTCCCACGGGCATGCCTCCCCTGTAGTTTAGTAAAGTTTTAAATTTTTCGAGAATTCTCTATGTGTTTCAATTTAGTCCCGACTTAAATTGTAAGCATGCTTAAGGTCTCGATGACTGATTTAAGGGACATTATGATTAATGTTAATGAATGTTGTATGAAATTTCTGTAAAGGTTTATAAAAGTATCCGATCTGTCTGGTAATGCCCTTAACTCTAATCCGGCGACGGATACGGGATAGGGGTGTTACATTTGGTTGGTATCAGAGCTACGGTTTAGTCTATTCTCGGACTAACGTAGTGTGAATGAGTCTAGCTATACATGCCATATTTGAAATTTCGATAGTGTGATGAAATCTGACATTTGAAAATGTGTTTTTATATAGTAATGGATCCCGATCGAGCAGTTACTGACGATGTAGAAAGTAATTCGCCTGCTCCCGCTCAAGGGACAGCGCCGGCTACCTCTAGGCTGAATGATAGTATGAGGGAGGAGAGGCTAAGCAAGCCTTCTTCCGAATGATAAGTGAGTGGTTTACGAAGTTCATTCAAACGAATTCGGCTGCTCCACAACCTCCACCCCCACAAATACCTGTTGTGCCTCAAGTTGTAGATCCAAATAGATTGAATAAACCTTCTGTGGATAAGATTCGCAAGTATGGGGCCGAAGAACTTAGAGCCACTTCTGATGATGATGCCGAGCGAGCCAAGTTTTGGCTTGAGAATACAATCAGAGTATTTGATGAGATGTCGTTGAATCCTGATGAGTGCATTAAGTGTGTAGTTTTCTTGTTGAGAGACTCGGCTTACAACTGGTGGAAAACATTAATATCTGTGGTTCTGAGAGAGAGAATCACTTGGGACTTCTTTCAAACTGAATTCAAAAAGAAGTATATCAGTCAACGCTTTATTGATCAGAAACGTAAAGAGTTTCTAGAATTGAAACAGGGCCGGTTGTCTATTACTGAATATGAGCTAGAATTTGTAAGATTGAGTCAATATGCGAGAGAATATGTCTCGATCGAAGCTACTATGTGTAAACGTTTTATAGAGGGATTAAATGAAGACATCAAGTTATTGGTTAGGAAACTCGATATAAATGAATTTGTTGTGTTAGTTGAAAGAGCGTGCAAAGCTGAAGAGCTCAGTAAGGAAAAGAAGAAAGCTGATTCAGAAGCTCGTGATGAAAGAAAGAGATCAATGGGTAAATTTTCTCAACCTTCTACTAAGAGATATAGAGATGCAAGTAATAGTTCAAGTGCTTCGTTTGGACACCCAAGTAGAGATCGTTTGAGACAGAGTACTGGTTCACGAACTCAAGCTCTGAATGAATCAAGTGTTGGCAGTGTTAAGAGTAACAAGCCTGAGTGCAGACAGTGTGGAAGACGACATGTGGGAGAGTGCTAGGGCAAGTACAGCAATAGAGTTTGTTATAAGTGTGGATCCCGAGATCATTTTATTTGAGATTGCCCGAAAATGGTCGAAGAGGAAAATTTTCAAAATGAAAGACCAAGTAATGTGACGGCTAGAAGTAGACCACCCAGAAATATCAGAAATGGGAATGATAGCCAGAGAGGGACAACTGATATAGCTGTGAGATCGGAGGCGAGAGCTCCTGCTCGAGCCTATGCTATACGTGCATGAGAGGAAGTATCATCTCCAGACATCATCACTGGTACTTTCACTTTATTTGATGCTGATGTCATTGTATTGATAGATCCAGGATCAACTCATTCCTATGTGTGTATGAATTTAGTATTGAATAGATTTTACCTGTTGAGTCTACTGAATTCATGATTAGAGTATCGAACCCCTTAGGCAAGTGTGTTTTGGTGGATAAGGTGTGCAAGAATTGCCTATTAATGTTTCATGATATATGTTTTCCGGTCAATTTGATGTTGCTTCCCTTTGACGAGTTTGACATAATTCTGGGTATGGATTGGCGTACTCTGCATAATGCCATCGTGGATTGTAAAGGAAAGAGTATTGAGTTGAAAAGTTAGAATGGTGAGTTAGTTCGAATTGAGTCCAGTGATATGAAAGGACTACCAGCCGTGGTATCTGCGATGAAAGCTATGAATTTTGTGAGAAAAGGGTGTGAAGCTTATTTGACATACGTGATTGATACAAAAATGTTGGAAAAGAAAATTGAATCAGTGCCTGTGGTATGTGAATTTCCAGATGTGTTTCCTGAAGAACTGCCGGGATTACCTCCAATCCGGGAAGTGGAATTTGGTATTGAATTGGTGCCGGAGACCACTCCCATTTCTATATCTCCATATAGAATGGCACCAACAGAATTGAAAGAGTTAAAGTCGCAGTTGCAAGAGTTGACTGGCAGGGGATTTGCACGACCGAGTTTTTCACCCTGGGGAGCTCCTGTGTAATTTGTGAAAAAGAAAGACGGAACTATGAGAATGTGTATTGATTACCGACAGTTGAACAAAGTGAAGATAAAGAACAAATATCCGTTGCCTCGTATCGACGATTTGTTTGACCAACTGAGAGGAGCTACAGTGTTTTCAAAGATAGATTTGAGATCGGGCTACTATCAGTTGAGAGTTAAAGAATCCGATATGCCAAAGACTGCTTTTAGGACAAGGTACGGATATTATGAATTTTTAGTGATGCCTTTCGGACTAACAAATGCACCTGCAGTGTTTCTGGATTTGATGAATCAGATATTTAGACCGTATTTGGATTGCTTTGTGATGGTATTCATTGATGATATTTTGTTTTATTCGTGTGATGAGACGCAACATGCTGAGCATTTGAGAACGCTGCTACAAACTCTACGTGAGAATCAGTTGTATGCAAAGTTTAGCAAATGTGAATATTGGTTGCGTGAGGTTAGTTTTTTGGGACATGTTGTATCAGCAGCTGGAATACGAGTTGATCCGGGTAAAATCTCTGCTATTTTGGAATGGAAGCCTCCAAGAAGTGTGTCAGAAGTCCGTAGTTTTCTGGGACTAGCAGGATATTATAGACGATTTGTGAAAGATTTTTTGATGATTGCGACTCCGTTGACAAAGTTGTTACAGAAAGATGTTAAATTTGAGTGGTCAGATAAGTGCCAGCAGAGTTTTGAGCAATTGAAAGTGTTGTTAACAAAAGCACCCGTGTTGATTCAACTTGAGTCAGGCAAAGAATTCATAGTTTACAGTGATGCATCGTTGAATGGTTTGGGCTGTGTGCTGATGCAAGAAGGGAAAGTCATTGCATATGCTTCGAGACAGTTAAAGCCGCACAAAAAGAACTATCCAACGCATGATCTTGAACTGGCTGCGATTGTAATCGCATTGAAGATTTGGCGTCATTATCTGTTTAGGGAAAAATGTCACATTTATACTGACCATAAGAGTTTAAAGTATTTGATGACTCAGAAAGATTTGAATTTGTGACAGAGAAGATGGTTAGAGTTGTTGAAAGATTATGAACTTGTGATAGATTACCACCCGGGTAAAGCTAATGTTGTAGCTGATGCTTTGAGCTGAAAATAGTTATATTCTTTGCGAGCTTTGAGTAATCAGATAGATCTGTGTGATGATAATGCGGTGGTAGTTGAATTGAAAGTAAAACCATTCTTCTTACAACAGATTTGTGAAGTTCAGAAGAGTGGCAGTGAGTTGTTAGCAAAAAGAGTTCAGTGTGAGTTGGATGCCATATCGGAATTTCGGATCGATAATGATGATTGTTTGAGATTCAGAGATCGGATTTGTGTTCCAAGAAATTCAGAGTTGATTCAAATGATTTTGAATAAAGCTCACCATAGTCATTTGACTGTACATCCGGGGAGCACGAAAATGTATAATGATCTGAAACAGCTCTATTGATGGCATGGCATGAAAAGAGATATTTCTGGCTTTGTGTCGAAGTGTTTAGTTTGTCAGCAAGTTAAGGCTGAACATCAAGTTTCGTCTGGTTTGTTACAACCGATTATGATTCCTGAGTGGAAATGGGAGCGAATTATAATGGACTTTGTGTCAGGTTTGCCCTTATCTCTGAGTAAGAAAGATGCAATTTGGGTGATAGTAGATAGACTGACGAAATCAGCTCATTTTGTTCCGGTGAGAACCGACTACTCTTTAGATAAGTTAGCTGAATTGTATATTGCTGAAATTGTGAGATTGCACAAAATACCGTTATCGATAGTGTCTGACAGAGATCCGAGATTTACCTCATGATTTTGGAAGAAATTGCAAGATGCTTTAGGCACAAAATTGCATTTTAGTACTACTTTTCATCCGCAAACGGATGGTCAATCAGAGCGAATCATTCAGATTCTTGAAGATATGCTGAGATGTTGCATACTCAAATTCAACAATACGTGGGAAAAGCACATATCGCTGATTGAGTTTGCTTACAACAGCATTTTCCAATCTAGCATTAAAATGGCACCATATGAGGCTCTCTACGGTCGAAGATGTCGAACTCCATTATATTGGACTGAGCTGAGTGATAATAAGATTCACGGGGTTGATATGATAAAAGAGACTGAACAGAAAGTGAAAGTAATTCGTGATAGTTTGAAATTGACTTCAGATCGTCAGAGATCTTATGCAGATCTGAAACGAAAAGATATCAAGTTTGAGGTTGGTGATAAAGTGTTTTTGAAAGTGTCTCCGTGGAAGAAAATACTTCCCGAAAGGGAAATGTAACAGTCTGAATTTGACCCTAATCGGAACGGTGGTTTCGTGACCACGAATCCGAGACTGAAATAGTTTTAAATATTATATTTTATGTTTATTATATGTAAATTAATGTGTGTGAAATTTTCATAGAAAAATTTAATCGTTTGTGTGCTTAATTAAATAAAAGGACTTAATAAGTGTACAAGTTGCAAACTATAGTAAAATGTGCCAAATTGATGGCGGCTTCTTAATTTGAGGCATTAAAAGGGCAATTAGCCCATTTTTCATGATAGTGGACGGTCATGGTCTTAAATGACCTTATAATTTATGTTATGAATATTATTATTAAAAGGTTAGTATAGTAATTTGTTAAATAATAATATATGTTATAATTTACTAAAACAAAACCACTATCATCTTTATTTTCTCTCATGGCCGAATGCTAGCAAAGAAAAAGGGGTTGAAGAAGCTTTGATTTTTGGCAACCATTTGGTTTAATTAGGTATGAATTTTAGCTCGGTTTTTGTTGATTTTTACGTTTTTGAGATCGTTGCTTAGAGTTTGCTATAAACTCATGAATGATGTTCGCCCATTGATATGTTCTTGAAGTTTTTGGTGTTTGATGATTTTATATTAATGATATGTTAAAGATTAGCTTATTTTGTATTGGAAATTTTAGTGATTTTGAGTATTTAGGACTTTATTGCAAAGAATAAAATTTTGAGGGGCTAAAATGCAAAATGAATGAAAGAAATGGACTTGTATAGTCCCTATGAAAATTCGGCCCTAAGGTATTATAGTGAAATTTTGTGTATTTTGTGTTTTGTGAAAATAAGACTAAATTGTAAAAATGTGAAACATTAGGGGTAAAATGGTAATTTGCCCATTTATGTGTTTTGGGACTAAATTGAGATGAAATGTGCTTGAATGAGCTAAATTTTAATGTGTTTAGATCAAGAACAAAGAAAAAAAGGCTAAAGTTATCGAGTAGCTGGTCTACACTGTCCGTCGATAGTCGAGGTAAGTCCTTAAGCAAATATATGTCTCAAAACTAATAATGAGTATATTAAATGATGAAATGCGAATATTTAAAGTAATAAATTATGAAATGGATGAATGTAGAGCATGATATTGGATTGAATTTTGTTTTGTTAATAGTAATGTGAATAGATATGCTCGGTTTGTTATGTGAAGGTGATAAGAATTACATAAGTTGTTTGAGATGTTAGTAATAAGAAATGTGTATTGAATGATTGATTATGTTGTTATTTGGGCTTCGAGCCTAGCAGGCCTCGTGCCGGTGAATTATTTCGGGCTTATTGCCTAGTAGGCCTTGTGCGGGTGGAATGAATTTCAGACCTTGGGTCTAGCAGGCTTAATGCCGGTGTGTACTTCGGGCCTTGATGCCTAGCAGGCTTAATGCTGGTGACATTTATAGTTGAAAAGCCATGGATTATTTACAAGGTGGGATATAACTACGGCAATAAGGTAAACGTTCGGGTAAGTCTAAGTTGTACTTATAATGTAAGTAAATAGGTAAGTATATATATATATATATATATATATATAATACCCTTTCGAATCAAGTAAATTGAAGTATGGCCAAAGCTTTTGTTGAAATGTTAAAGTGCACTTTCATTCATATTGAAATATGAATATGATATGTGTATTGAAGTATGAGTTTCGTTATGCAATTGAGATTCGGCATATGTATAATTGGTATATGTGAATAACAGATCATATGTGGTTAAAATATGTTGTATTAATAGTTTCGAATTATGCAAATACTTAAGGTATTTAAGTGTTGAGATTTCATGCTTATATTAGATGGTTAGCTAATTTGCTAAATGAGATTCATGACTTACGGCTTTGGTAACATTTATATGATAAATTAATGTATTTAAAATCCTATTCGAATTGATATTTGGTTGTATGCAAATTATTGTTTGAATGTTTAGTTAAGTACCGAATTTGCCTTGGACTTACTAAGCTAGCAAGCTTACCTTGTGTATCCCTTGTTTGTTTTATAGATTTCGTTCAAGCTACGGGCTCAAAGGATCGTCAGAAGAATCATCCACACTATTGACTCCTTTTTGGTACTTATATATGTGGTTTTTGAATCAAAAAGGCATGTATAGGTTAGACAAAGTTGTTAAATCAATGAACTTTGGTTTTGTTCATAAGCATAACTTAGCCTTGCAAAAAAGGCTTATTCCTTTTGATTAATTTTAGTTCTTGTGCTCTTTGATATATTAGTTGGATATATGTATGAATGGTTGAATGCTTGATGTGTTTGGTGCTTGGCAATTTTATTCTTGGCTTGTTATATGCTAATCTAGGTCGATGTATGATACATAGAGAGTATGTTTGTGGTTAAAATGATTTCATGTTCTTTAAGTCCTATATGTTTACAAATGGATATTAAGTTTGGTCATATGTATTATAGTCATATGAACATGGCTTTTATTTTGTGTTATAATGAGGATATATATATGATTTTCTTTTTAATGACTAGATGATGCATATGGTTATGTCATTGTGATGCAAAAGTAGTAAGGATTTGCTTACTTTATATTCAACCATGGTCTAGGTGTTTGTAATAGATACAATTTGGTCTTGCGAGTAGTGACACCATAGGCTAATATTAATGTCTTATTCATTTGAAATTAGTCAAGGGATATAAGGATGATATGTTTGTTATGTTTATGATTGGTATTAAAGTATGTTTAATGAGGTTTTAATCTCACTTTGGTAAAAATGTACAATAACACTTGTAATTGGTAAATGTGGAACTTTTGGTTTAGATTTATATATAGGAAATTTGGTATGATTAAATTTGGTTAGAAATAATGAATGTAACCGAATAGGTAGTTATTTATTAGTTCAATGTACGAATTTTAACTATTCTATTTGGTCATTCGAATTATGTGTATTTGTATTTGTTACTTATGTTCAAAATGCTTAAAATGATTATAGACTATATGATAATTTGGAAATGAAATAAAATGGTATATGTATGATGATTTGTTTTTAAAGCAAACGAATTTAGTATGTTAAGAACTGTTCTTTTTTATCACAAATGTAATATATGATCATATAGGGATGCAAATGAATTCATGTGAACCTTGAGTTGAGTGATTATTTGATTTAATCTGAATTTTTAGCATGAATTATTAGTTGGATATTGAGAAGTTGAGTATGCGATTTTGGGATTTGATAAATGTATGAATTGTTATAAATGCCTACGATGATCTGAGTCTAGTTCGGTAATGCCTCATAACTCTAGTCCGGCAACGGATACGGGTTAGGGGTGTTACATTTTATTGGTATCAGAGCTTACGGTTTAGTCGATTCTAGGACTACCGTAGCGTGTGAGAGTCTAGCTATACATGCCTTTATTGTATATACGATAGTGTGGTGACTTCTGACATTTCAAACTGTGTTTTATATAGTAAATGGATTCTGATCCTGACAGACTCGTAGCAGATGATGTAGAGAGTGTAGCGCCTGATCGCGCACGTGGGCTAAACAAGCCTTTTACCAGATGATGAATGAATAGTTTACACAGTTCGTTCAGAATAACCCGATTGTACAACAACCTCCACCCCCGAATAATCCAACTCCGATACCTTCAATACCCCCGATGATAGATCCGATGAGATCTAGTAGGCCTCCCGTTGATAAAATCAGGAAATATGGGGCCGAAGAATTCAAGGCCAATGATGATGATGACGCAGAGCGAGCCGAAATGTGGCTTGATAACACTATTCGGGTACTTGATGAACTATCTTGTACTCCTGATGAATGCCTAAAGTGTGCTATGTCGCTACTTCGGGACACTGCTTATCACTGGTGGAATACACTAGTATCAATGGTTTTGAAAGAAAAAGTGACTTGAGATTTCTTATAGATCGAGTTCCGTAAGAAATATATCAGTCAAAGATTCATCGATCAGAAATGAAACGAATTTCCGGAACTAAAATAGGGTCATATGACTGTGATGGAATATGAGCGGAAGTTTGTCAGATTGAGCCGTTATGCCCGAGAGTGTATATCAAATGAAGCCATTATGTACAAAAGATTTGAAGACGGTCTTAATGAAGACATAAAGTTGCTTGTTGGCATTCTTGAAATCAAAGAGTTCGTGGTATTAGTTGAGGGAGTTTGCAAAGCTGAAGAGCTCGGAAAAGAGAAAAGAAAGGCTAAAATAGAAGCTAGAGACACTCGTAAAAGATCATCGAGTACGACTTTCCATTCAGCGCCTAAGAAGTTCTGAGATGACTTCAACCGACATAAAGCTACTTCAGACCTACCTAGACGAGATCGACCTCTAGTGAGCTCCCGAGCCACTTCGATGGCTAGTGTTGGTAATGTTCAGCAGAACCAGGCTGAGTGCAAACATTGTGGAAAATGGCATTCTGGGAGTTGTAGATTTCGTGATCGGTCCTGCTTTGAATGTGGATCGTCGGACCATTTCATTCGAGAGTGCCCGATGCTAGCTGAACAAAATACGGTTCAGAACTTTAAACCTAGCAACGCGTCAGCATGAGGCAGACCACCCAGACATTCAGGCAATGTAGGTGGCATTCAGAGAGGGACGAAGGACAGTGCAGCTCGATCAGAGGCTAGAGCTCCAGCTAGAGCTTATGCTATACGAGCCAGAGAGGATGCTTCTTCCCTAGATGTCATTACCGGTACTTTTACACTTTATGATACTACTATGATTGCATTGATTGATCCTAGTTCGACTCATTCATATGCGTGTGAAACTCTAGTATCCAGTAAGACTTTGCCTGTTGAGTCTACCGAGTTTGTGATACGTGTGTCCAACCCTTTGGGTAGATGTGTTCTCGTTGATAAAGTGTGTAAAGGTTGCCCGTTGATGATTCGGGATTCCTGCTTTCTAGCTGATTTAATGCTGTTGCCTTTCGACGAGTTCGATAAAATTTTGGGAATGGACTGGTTAACTTTGCATGATGCAGTGGTGAATTGCAAAAGGAAGATTATTCATTTGAGATGTCAGAATGGTGAGATCATCCGAGTTGAATCTAGTGATTTAAATGGGTTACCTACCGTAATATCCTCGATGCTAGCCCGAAAGTATGTAAGAAAAGGATGTGAAGCTTACTTGGCTTATGTGTTGGATAATAAAGTGTCGAAAAAGCAGATTGAATCCGTACCAATTGTATGTGAATACCCAGAGGTATTCCCTGAAGAATTGTCGGGATTACTGCTAGTTTGAGAGATAGAGTTTGGTATTGAATTAGTACGGGGAACAACTCCGATTTCGATAGCTCCGTATCAGATGGCACCTACTGAGTTGAAAGAGTTGAAAGCACAGTTGCAAGAGTTGACAGATAGGGGCTTTGCACGACCGAGCTTCTCTCCTTGGGGTGCACCAGTTCTATTTGTGAAAAAGAAAGACGGAACTATGCGAATGTGTATTGATTATCGGCAGCTGAATAAGGTGACTATAAAGAATAAATACCCGCTGCCTCGGATTGATGACTTGTTTGATCAGTTAAAAGGGGCTTCAGTGTTTTCGAAGATAGATTTAAGATCGGGTTATTATCAGTTGCGAGTCAGAGATTCTGATGTGCCAAAGACTACTTTCCGAACGAGGTACGGACGTTTTGAGTTCTTAGTCATGCCTTTTGGACTTACTAATGCACCTGCTATTTTTATGGATCTGATGAATCGGGTTTTCAGACAGTTTTTGGATCGATTTGTAGTAGTGTTTATTGATGATATACTGATCTACTCCAAAGATGAAACCGAGCATGCCGAGCATTTGAGATTAGTGCTACAAACTTTGCGAGATCAACAGTTGTATGCAAAGTTTAGTAAGTGTGAGTTCTGGATGAATGAAGTCAGCTTCTTGGGTCATGTTGTTTCAGCGTCAGGTATTCGGGTTGATCCAAACAAAATATCGGTCATACTTGATTGGAAACCACCAAAGAATGTTTCCGAAATTCGAAGCTTTCTGGGACTTACGGGATACTACAGACGATTCGTCAAAAATTTTTCCATGATAGCTGCACCTTTGACAATGCTACTACAGAAAGATGTCAAGTTCGAATAGTCGGAAAAGTGTCAGAAAAGTTTCGATCAGTTGAAAGCCCTTCTGACCGGAGCTCTAGTGTTGGCTCAGCCTGAATCAGGTAAAGAATTTATTGTTTATAGTGATGCTTCTTTGAATGGTTTGGGTTGCGTTTTGATGCAGGAGGGCAAAGTCATAGCCTACGCTTCGAGACAATTGAAGCCTTATAAAAGAAATTATCCGACTCATGATCTGGAATTAGCAGCCATTGTGTTCGCATTGAAAATTTGGCGTCATTACTTATTCGGTGAGAAATGTCATGTTTATTCAGATCACAAAAGTTTGAAGTACTTGATGACCCAGAAAGATTTGAATTTGAGACAACGCAGATGGTTAGAGCTATTGAAAGACTATGAATTAGTGATTGACTACCATCCAGGAAAAGCTAACGTTGTTGCAGATGCCTTAAGTCGAAAATCATTGTTTGCTCTTCGTACGTTGAACGCACACATGGTTATGTCCGGTGATGGTTCGATCATAGCCGAGTTGAAATCAAGACCGATGTTTATTCAACAAATTTGTGATGCACAAAGAATTGACAAAGACTTGATTGCTAGACGAGCTCAGTGTGAAAATGATGCAGAGTCAGAGTTTGAAATTGATGCAAATGATTGTTTGAACTTCAAAGGCCTAATATGTGTCCCGAAGAATGTGGATTTGATTCAGATGATTTTGAGCAAGGCTCATAATAGTCGATTATCGATACATCCGGGTAGCACGAAAACGTATAATGATTTGAAACAGTTCTATTGGTGGCCCGGCATGAAACGGGATATATTTGAAATTGTTTCAAAGTGTTTAATTTGTCAGCAAGTAAAAGCTGAGCATCAAGTGCCTTCTGGGTTACTTCAGCCGATTATGATACCTGAATGGAAATGGGATAGAATCACTATGGATTTTGTATCCGGTTTGCCTACGACTCTGAGCAAGAAAGATGCAGTCTGGGTTATAGTGGATAGACTGACCAAATCAGCTCACTTTGTATCGGTTCGTATAGACTATTCGCTCAATAAACTTGTTGAGTTGTATGTATCTCAAATTGTGAGATTACATGGTGTGCCGAATTCTATTATTTCAAACAGAGATCCGAGGTTCACATCGCGGTTTTGGAAAACGTTACAAGATGCTTTAGGTACTAAACTTCACTTTAGTACAGCCTTTCATCTGCAGACAGATGGTGAACGAACTATTCAGATACTGGAAGACATGTTGAGATGTTGCTTCCTTGAGTTTGAAGGTACATGGGAAAGATACTTACCTTTGATTGAATTTGCTTATAATAACAATTTTCAATCGAGTATCAAAATGGCACCTTACAAAGCTCTATATGGCCGCAAGTGTCGTACACCGTTGTACTGGACCGAACTCAGCGAAAATAAGATACACGGGGTTGATTTGATTAAACAGGCAGAACAGAAAGTGGCTATAATTAGAGATAGTTTGAAAGCGGCCTCGGATCGTCAAAAGTCCTATGTTGATTCGAAGCGCAAAGACATTGAGTTTCAGATCGGAGATTAGGTATTCTTGAAAGTTTTTCCGTGGAAGAAGGTACTCCGATTTGGTCGGAAAGGCAAACTAAGTTCGAGGTTCATCGGACCGTACGAAATCATCGAACGTATTAGGCCTGTTGCTTATAGATTGAAGTTGCCCTCTGAATTAGAAAAGATACACAACGTATTTCACGTTTCAATGCTTCGTAAGTATAGATCAGATCCGTCGCACGTGATCGCTCCGTCTGAGATTGAAATCCGATCCGATATGACATATGAGGAACAACCGATCCGTATTTTAGCTTGGGAAATGAAAAAGTTGAGAAACAAGAGTATTCCATTAGTGAAAGTACTATGGAATAGGCACGGAGTTGAAGAGGCTATGTGGGAGCCTAAGGATTCAATGAGGCAACAATATTCGACTTTATTCAACGGTAAGATTTTCGGGGATGAAAATCCCTAAGGGGGAGAGTTGTAACAGTCTGAAATTGACCCTAATTGGAACAGTGGTTTCGGGACCACGAATCCGAGTCTGAAATATTTTTAAATATTATATTTTGTGTTTATTATATGTGAATTAATGTGTGTGAAATTTTCATAGAAAAATTTAATCGTTTGTGTGCTTAATTAAATAAAAGGACTTAATAGCGTAAAGTGTAAAAGTTGCAAACTATAGTAAAATGTGCCAAATTGATGGTGGCTTCTTAATTTGAGGCATTAAAAGGGCAATTAGCCCATTTTTCATGATAGTAGACGGTCATGGTCTTAAATGACCTTATAATTTATGTTATGAATATTATTATTAAAAGGTTAGTATAGTAATTTGTTAAATAATATTATATGTTATAATTTACTAAAACAAAACCACTATCATCTTTATTTTCTCTCATGGCCGAATGTTAGCAAAGAAAAAGGGGTTGAAGAAGCTTTGATTTTTGGCAACCATTTGGTCTAATTAGGTATGAATTTTAGCTCGGTCTTTGTTGATTTTTACGTTTTTGAGATCGTTGCTTAGAGTATTAGCTGACCCATGTTGAAATTTTGATATAAACTCATGAATGATGTTCGGCCATTGATATGTTCTTGAAGTTTTTGGTGTTTGATGATTTTATATTAATGATATGTTAAAGATTAGCTTATTTTGTATTGAAAATTTTAGTGATTTTGAGTATTTAGGACTTTATTACAAAGAATAAATTTTTGAGGGGCTAAAATGAAAAATGAATGAAAGAAATGGACTTGTATAGTCCCTATGAAAATTCGGCCCTAAGGTATTATAGTGAAATTTTGTGTATTTTGTGTTTTGTGCAAATAGGACTAAATTGTAAAAATGTGAAACATTAGGGGTAAAATGGTAATTTGCCCATTTATGTGTTTTGGGACTAAATTCAGATGAAATGTGCTTGAATGAGCTAAATTTTAATGTGTTTAGATCAAGAACAAAGAAAAACAAATTTGGATCGGGGAAAGGCGAAAGTTATCGAGTAGCTGGTCTACGCTGTTCGTCGATAGTCGAGGTAAGTCCTTAAGCAAATATATGTCTCAGAACTAATAATAAGTATATTAAATGATGAAATGCGAATATTTAAAGTAATAAATTATGAAATGGCCGAATGTAGAGCATGATATTGGATTGAATTTTTTTTTGTTACTAGTAATGTGAATAGATATGCTCGGTTTGTTATGCGAAGGTGATAAGAATTACATAAGTTGTTTGAGATGTTAGTAATAAGAAATGTATATTGAATGATTGATTATGTTGTTATTTGGGCTTCGAGCCTAGCAGGCCTTGTGCCGGTGAATTATTTCGGGCTTATTGCCTGGTGGGCCTTGTGCGGGTGGAATGAATTTCAGACCTTGGGTCTAGCAGGCTTAATGCCGGTGTGTACTTCAGGCCTTGATGCCTAGCAGGCTTAATGCCGGTGACATTTATAATTGAAAAGCCATGGATTATTTACAAGGTGGGATATAACTACGACAATAAGGTAAAGGTTCGGGTAAGTCTAAGTTGTACTTAAAATGTAAGTAAATAGGTAAGTATATATATATATATATATATATGTATATATATATATATATATATATATATATAAATACCCTTTCGAATCAAGTAAATTGAGGTATGGCCAAAGCTTTTGTTGAAATGTTAAAGTGCACTTTCATTCATATTGAAATATGAATATGATATGTGTATTGAAGTATGAGTTTCGTTATGCAATTGAGATTCGGCATATGTATAATTGGTATATGTGAATAACAGATCATATGTGGTTAAAATATGTTGTATTAATAGTTTCGAATTATGCAAATACTTAAGGTATTTAAGTGTTGAGATTTCATGCTTATATTAGATGGTTAGCTAATTTGCTAAATGAGATTCATGACTTACGGCTTTGGTAACATTTATATGATAAATTAATGTATTTAAAATCCTATTCGAATTGATATTTGGTTGTATGCATATTATTGTTTGAATGTTTAGTTAAGTACCGAATTTGCCTTGGACTTACTAAGCTAGCAAGCTTACCTTGTGTATCCCTTGTTTGTTTTATAGATTTCGTTCAAGCTACGGGCTCAAAGGATCGTCAGAAGAATCATCCACACTATCAACTCCTTTTTGGTACTTATATATGTGGTTTTTGAACCAAAAAGGCATGTATAGGTTAGACTAAGTTGTTAAATCAATGAACTTTGGTTTTGTTCATAAGCATAACTTAGCCTTGTGAAAAAGGCTTATTCCTTTTGATTAATTTTAGTTATTGTGCTCTTTGATATATTAGTTGGATATATGTATGAATTGTTGAATGCTTGATGTGTTTGGTGCTTGGCAAATTTATTCTTGGCTTGTTATATGCTAATCTAGGTCGATGTATGATACATAAAAGTATGTTTGTGGTTAAAATGATTTCATGTTCTTTAAGTCCTATATGTTTACAAATGGATATTAAGTTTGGTCATATGTATTATAGTCATATGAACATGGCTTTTATTTTGTGTTATAATGAGGATATGTATATGATTTTCTTTTTAATGACTAGATGATGCATATGGTTATGTCATTGTGATGTAAAAGTAGTAAGGATTTGCTTACTTTATATTCGGCCATGGTCTAGGTGTTTGTAATAGATATAATTTGGTCTTTCGAGTAATGACACCATAGGCTAATATTAATGTCTTATTCATTTGAAATTAGTCAAGGGATATAAGGATGATATGTTTGTTATGTTTATGATTGGTATTCAAGTATGTTTAATGAGGTTTTCATCTCACTTTGGTAAAAATGTACAATAACACTTGTAATTGGTAAATGTGGAATTGGTTTAGATTTATATATAGGAAATTTAGTATGATTAAATTTGGTTAGAAATAATGAATGTAACCGAATAGGTAGTTATTTATTAGTTCAATGTACGAATTTTAACTATTCTATTTGGTCATTTGAATTATGTGTATTTGTATTTGCTACTTATGTTCAAAATGCTTAAAATGATTATAGACTATATGATAATTTGGAAATGAAATAAAATGGTATATGTATGATGATTTGTTTTTAAAGCAAACGAATTTAGTACGTTAAGAACTGTTCTTTTTTTATGACAAATGTAATATATGATCATATAGGTATGCAATGTATGTACCGTATAAACATCTTAGATTCATTTATATGCATGCAAATGAATTCATGTGAACCTTGAGTTGAGTGATTATTTGATTTAATCTGAATTTTTGGTATGAATTATTAGTTGGATATTGAGAAGTTGAGTATGCGATTTTGGGATTTGATAAATGTATGAATTGTTATAAATGCCTACGAAGATCTGAGTCTAGTTTGGTAATGCCTCATAACTCTAGTCCGACGACGGATACGGGTTAGGGGTGTTACAGGAAAGCTGAGTTCGAGGTTCATCAGGCCGTATGAGATTATTGAACGAGTTGGACTGGTTGCTTATAGATTGAGATTTCCATCTGAGTTAGAAAAGATTCATAACGTGTTTTGTAACGTCCCGAAATTGGGCCTAGTAGGATTGGGTCGATTGGGCCTTGGGCTTAGGAGTGTTTAAAATTTTTGAGAATATGAGAATGGTGTTATTGCAAATTGGACTTATTAGCTAAGTAAATTTGGAAGGTTACGAGGTTTCTATGAAGTCTCGGGTTTAATTGGGCCTTACAAAAAATTTGGTATTTTAACACTTTAAGAAGAGATGTAAGTAGCTTCAAGACTTATAGAAATAAATGAGTAAAGTGCTTGCATGAATGAGCTATTGGTAAGAAGGATATGATGCCACATGATGGACTTGAAGGGAAGAGGTTCGAATCACTTTGTGTGCAAATTTTGACTAATATTTTTGCACTCTTTCCTTAAGTGTCGGCCAAGAGGTATTTGTGGCAAGTTTGACTTCTTTATTTTTGGAATGGTGGCTAAAGAAATAAGGCAAGGTGGAAGTTGGGGAAAGGAATCAAAAGAAATAGGTAAGTAAAGGGGACAGGAGGCTTATTTCGTGGATAGTGTTTTGGAAAGTTTGGGTGGCAAATTGTTGACCATTTTAGCTATGTATGTGGACGGTTTTTGGGGCTTAAGGGGCATAGCCGAATTTTTGTTAGTGTTGGTAAGGCTTTAGTGTTAGTTTTGGACAATTCCATTAGCATCAAGTGTGTTTTTTTTCTCTTCTCAAATTCTTTTCTCCTAGCCGAATTTGGTCTTGGCAATTGGTAAAATTTTGGTTGTTTTGGCCAAATCCCTATTGGCAACTTTGGTATCATTCATCTTTTCTTTCCAAACTCTTTTTCTTCTTCTTGCCGAATGTACACAACTTGGAGACCATTTCTTTTGTTCACTCGTTTTCCTTTGGAAAAAACCCGAACCCTTCATTTCTTCTTTATCGTTCTTCTCATCCGTATTAACACTCACTCCTTTTATCAATCGGTAAGTGGTTCTATTCAAATATTTTTATCTTTCTTTCTCCTAGCCGAAAATATGTCTTGGCATGGAATGGTCCTTTTAACCAAGACCATCATTTTATTCTACCCTCTTAAACGAGGTCATTTTCTCTTTTTCGTAGTGATTGAAGTGGGAGACCGTGTATTATTCTAGCCGAAGTCAAACGGTGGAAATTGGATCCAATATCATTAAGGTAAGGGGGTTCATTTTGGATTTTTTGTTACATCTCTATTTGGCTATGTTGCAAATCGGATTGAAGTTTTGACTAATTGATTATGTTTTAGGGACGAAATCACTCGATATATCCTATTTGCAAATCCTTCGGATATAGTGGGTCAACGAAGAGTGGTTCTTTAGGGAATCTTAATCAAGGTGTGTCATCCCGTACTGTTATCCCGTACCTTCCGTATACATATTTGAAATGGTGTGTAATCTCACACTTCTCTGAAATTTTGTATGAAATATTCTGTGAATCGGTCGAAATACCGAAGAAAACCGAAAACCGGCATCCGTGATCACTCGGGCGTGCGTATGATCGTAGTGGTAATCGTATTTTGTAATAAAACAGTTTCAGTTAGAAGCAGTGACGTGTATTTGAAAAATCACGAAAAATAGGAGAAAGGGAATTAGAAAGTGATAAGATATCAAATTAAAGCTTACTGTGTCTATTTTAATATGGAAGAAACAGAGAAGGAAAATCAATTTTATATACTGAGATATGATAATTTTAGTGAAACTGGTTCTGATTGACGTCGTGGTTCCTTGATCTGTTTTGGAAAAATCATATAAAACTGTACAAAGTGAATTATGGGTTATAATTTATATTATGGATTCCTTAGTGAGCCTATTTTTAATAGAAACAAGTGGGAGCAATATATGAAAACCTTACAGTGAGATATTTGAAATTAAGGTAAAAGAGGTCAGAATCGTTGGACAGTGAAACAAGGGAAACTTTAAGGAATAAACTATACTAAATGGTTAAGTCAAAAATTATGGAAAAATTGTAATAAGAAGATTTATGAGTCTAGTTTTAAGGAAAATTTACGGATTTAGATTTCGAAATTCTTAACTCGAGTTATAGTCAATTTGGTCAGTATGACGCAGATGGACAATTTCGATTTTTATGCCCCAAATTAGTAGTTAAGCCTAGGTTACGAAATTACCATAATACCCTTAAAGGGTAAATTACCAAATTACCCTTAGTGGGTACGATTACCGAATGATGAAAATGCCCTTACGGGCCGAGTTACGAAAATGCCCCTAATAGACCAAATTACGAAAATGCCCCCATGGGCCGATTTGATAAGATTGCTCTATTTGGGCCAAATTGCAAAGTGTTAATGGGCCGATTTGTTATATTGCCCTTACGGGCCGAATTATGGAAATGCCCCTAAGGGGCCGAAATACGAAATTGCTTATGGGCCGAATGGACATATTGATTAATGGGCCAATCTGATATTTTGCTATGTGGGCCAAATCGATATATGATTATGTGGGCCGATTGATATTTTTGCTTAATGGGCCAATTTTGATAAATTTTTATAATGGGCCATAAAATTTGTAAGAAATATCTGAATACATTGTTGTAAATTGTTATGCATCATATACATGTTTTGCATGGGATGGGATAATGATGAAGAGAAGTTCTGGTAGCTCTGCTACATAAATCTGGTGGCTCTGCCACAAATCTGAAAAATGGCAATGCCATGTAAATTCTGTTAATCTGGTGGCTTGACCACAAATATGATATAAATGGCTTAATGCCTACGTTTGGTGTGTTGGTGGGGTGGGTTGACTAAAGATCACCCACAGGTGTGTTGGTTGGTACGGGTAGTATGTAGCGGATGGAAAACTAGGTTTGGTTTGGGAATTGCATATCATATGCATATTATATATATGATACATTTATATTATTGTAAACGGGCTTTGGCCCAAATAATTGCTTAATTGGATTTTGGCCCAGTGGACAACGGTAAGTGGGTTACACACTGAGTTCTTGTAACTCACCCCCCTTTTCTCTTAACCCTTGTAGGTAATGCTTGATGGTATGGATTTGGGCTATGGATGACTCGAGGGAGGCCATACTTCAGAAATGGTTATTTGGACTTTAGACTTCTTTCTCGTTTATTTTATTATACTATTTTGGGTTAAATGTTGTAATAAGGCCTCTAGACTATTTTTATTTTGCTTTATGGTTGAGATGTTTTTATTATTTTTCTTAAATTATTTAAAAAGGGAATTTTCTGAAAACTTAAATAATGGTTTCCAAAATCGAATAACAAATGAATTTTCAAAATAAACTTTTACAAATATTTTTAACACGGATACTTTCTCTCGAACTATTAACGCTATTTTCAAAAGTCACGGTTTTAAAGTTCAATTCCTTGATTTTTGTTTCATCAATCAATAATACTTGTATTTTATCTACGTTCCGCAATGTTTTCAAAGTGCTTCTGCAACTCTATTTCCAAACGTCATATTTTCGTGAATTGATTATTTCAAATATGTTTTAGTAACCAAAAAGGTTTTTAAAGATAATTACGTTTTCAAGTAGATAACAATTGCTTAAGTGTTTTGGGTTTTAACAAAGAGGCTGAAAACTATCAAACGAGTATTTTTTGACACGCCAGATTTGGGCCTAATTTCTAGGCCGGGTTTGGGGTGTTACATGTTTCATGTGTCAATGCTTCAACGGTACAGATCAGACCCGTCTCATGTGATTGCTCCTACTGAGGTTGAAATTCAGTCAGACTTGTCGTATAGTGAAGAACCGATCTAGATTTTGGCGAATGAGGTTAAAGAGTTGAGAAACAAAAGAATTTCCTTAGTGAAAGTGTTATGGCACAAACACGGGATTGAAGAGGCTACGTGGGAATCTCAGAATGTTATGAGAGAGCAATATCCACACCTATTCACTGGTAAGATTTTCGGGGACGAAAATCACTAAGGGGGGAGAGTTGTAACATCCCGGTTTAGACCCTAGTCAGAACAGTGGTTCGAGACCACAAACCCGAGGTCGTAAAAATATTTTAATATTATTTTCTGTGTGAATATTATATGATATCGTCTGTATGAAAATTCTGTGTGATAATTTAATCGTTTATATGTCGAATTAAGAGAAAGGATTAAATCGCGTAAAGAGTAAAAGCTGTGTGCTAATTTATAAACATCAAACTGTTGATGTCTTTATATTGTGGAGGCCTTATATGGCAAATAAGCCATCTATGAGATAGTGGTTGATTGAATGACTAAATAACCTTAGTATAAAATTTGTCTTATATGTTTAATGAATGGATAAAATGGTAAAATGTTTAATATGATATTATTAATAAAACAAATGAAAGAAAAGATGAATGTTATCATCTTTGGTTAGTGTAACATCCCGAATTTGGGCCTAGTAGGATTGGGCCTTGAGCTTTAGGAAATTTGAGTATTATTTTGTGTTGGCTCGGGTAGGAATTTTGTGTGTTAGCATAGTCTTGTGAAGGCTTGATTTTATTTAGGAAGCTAGAATAAATTTTAGTATGGTTCATTTATTGAAGTGGATTAGGTGAGCTTGACACTTAAGTTAATTTAAGTGTTAAATTATAACACATGTGGAGTTAGTGGCATGGTGGTTAAGATACATGAAAGGTGGCATGAGGGAAATGGTTCGAGTAACATGGAAGGCATTTTGAGAATTTTATATTTTTGTGCATCATAGCATTTATGGACGGTCAAACCTTATTCATGATAGGTTGGACTATTTCTTTTGGTAAGTTCAATATATGTTTAAGGAAAGCTTGATATTGGGGATAAGATTCTTAAAGTTAAGGAAGGTTGGGAGAGCATAAGGCATGATATAAGGAATTGGTTTTGGAAAGTGTTGGGTGGATAGATTTGTCTTGGGAGACCATGTATGTGGACGGCATGTAAGGCTAGGGGGTGGCCGAATTTTGATAAGTAGTTTGGGGGGGAATTGGTTAGTCATTTTAGCATTTTTGTGCATCTTTGGCATTTTTCTTTTCCTCCCCAAAGCTCTCCTCTTTGGCCGAATATGTCTTGTGCATTTTGGTACATTTTGCTTTTGATTTTAGCTTCTTTTTGTTCAATCAAATGATACCATTTTCCTTTCTTTCATTTGCTCTTTTGAAACCGAAACTATAATCTATCTTTGTGCATTTTTGTGCACTTTCTTTTTGGCAAAGAAGTGTTTGGCCGAATCTCTCCCACATCTCTCTTTTTTTTTCTTTCTTTCAATATTGTTCAAATCACATTTTCCTCCTATTCTCTCTTGGCCGAAACTTCCATCTCTCCATCTCTCTTTACTTTCTTTTATTTTAAGCTATAAACATTTTTTTTCCATTGAAATCTCTTCCATCTTCTTCTTTTGTTTTCCTTTCTCTTTCTCAACTTTAATTGAATCCTTATTGTTAATACAAATCAACCTTAGCCGAACCTTCTTCCTCTCTTTTAGTCTTTGTTTTGGCCGAATATTCAAGGGTAGACTCTCCTTGGTTTTCTTCTATTGATTTTGGTTAAAAAGGGGTAAGTGTTCATGGACGTTTTCTTTCTTTTCTTTCTCGTTTCTGTGATGTTTTCTTGTGGACAAAGGCCGAACCTTTGGGCATTGTTTTGCAAGGTTCTAACCATTTTTAAGATTCGATTATTCTCTTAGGCTCATTGGGATTTCGGAAGCAATCGATTTAAGCCATTCCTTTAGCAAATCGAAGTTGGTAAGTCAAGTGGTAAGGATTCTATACTCTTAAAGTTGGTTGATGAAGCCTAAGGTTATTTGGATTAAGTTATGTTGTTGGCCGAATGGTTTTCATTAAAATATTGTGATATGGCCGATTGTAGGACAAGGATCTAGTGCGATAGATCGGATCTCCGGAGGTTAGTTTTGCTTTGGTGAAAGGTGTGTATCTTACACACTTTATAACTTGGTTTATATATGTATTTATGTGTGTTTTATAACTAATCATATTATGAAAGTGGGAAAAACGATGAGATTTGGATATGATACCTTGATGGTATGAATGAGGATTCGGGTAAGTCCGTTTCGATATGTTGTTAATACATGTGGATTGAAATCATGATCTATGATTTATGGTATTATTATATGATTCATATTAAAGTGTATTAACATGATTTGGTTATATATTGCATTGGTATGGGCAACATGAGAGGAGGGGGAAGATTGTGACTTCGGTCACCAGTGATTTGGTATCACATTTGTGTCTTCGGACACCAGAGATTTGGTATCTCCAGTGATTTGGTATCACATTCGTGTCTTCGGACACCAGAGGTTTGGCACCTCATAGCGACTTGTCCCTGTGGTTAATTCCACTGTGGGTTGGCCCCACTTTGAGATATGGGATAGTCTGCCAGTGATTTGGTATCACACGTGGGTTGGCCCCACAACTTGATGATTCGTGTCTTCGGACACCAGTGGTTTGGAACCACCAGTGATTTCGTATCACATTCGTGTCTTTGGACACCAGAGGTTTGGCACCTCATAGCGACTTGTCCCTCTGGTTAATCCCACCGTGGGTTGGCGCCACTTTTGAGATATGGGATCATCTTCCAGTGATTTGGTATCACACGTGGGTTGGCCCCACAGATGGATTATTTGTGACCTTGGTCACCAGTGTTTTGGTAACACAATTGTGTCTTTGGACACCAGTGGTTTGGCACCACCAGTGGTTTGGTACCACACGGGGTAGAAAAGGAGTTATGGATGGCTAGGTTGGGTGCATTATACATATATGTTGCTTTGTTATAATTTGTGTAAGTATGTGGCATTTACCCGGGAGAGGGAATATGCACTGAGTCTTGGTGACTCACCTTCTCCCTTATATTTTCAGGTGATTCGTGAGTTTGCGGATGAGGAGCCGGATGAACTCGAGAAGGCCATGCAATAAATTTCGGTTCTACGTGAACTTTGGTTTGAGAACTTTACTTTATTTAAATTTGGTTTTTCATATTTTTATGGGTTTGTAATAAGGCCTCTTTAATTATGATTTTGGATTATATTTATGCTTTGAATATGTTTAAAATATGGTTTATAAATTTCTTGATTATGATAATAAATTGAGCACAAAGTTTTCTAAACTACACAACGCAATGGTTTTAAAACGTTACCATCGGGTAACATAAATTATTTGACAATTTTAACAACTTAAGTGTTTTCGATAATTTAAATGATTTTCCAAATATTAAATTTCTACATTCAAATGCAAATGGTTTTCAATGTAATAATTTGGATTTTCTTAAAAAGATATAAATGTTTTCTAACCTATGATTTATTCACTTATTTTAAAGTTTTATGTATTTTCAAAAGAAAATTTCAGTTTTAACTTATTTTTGACAAATAAAGAATTTCAAAGAGTTTTTCACAAATTTTTAATTGTTACTTCGATTCTTTCAAAAATATTTTCCTTAGTGACATACCAGATTCGGTCGTGGCGTATTGACCGAGTTTGGGGTGTTACAAATTGGTACCAGAGCTAAGTTCAAAAGCTCGGCTGTGGGCCCGAGGTCC
The DNA here is from genome assembly GCA_005393395.2 of Gossypium australe. Classification (NCBI taxonomy): domain Eukaryota; kingdom Viridiplantae; phylum Streptophyta; class Magnoliopsida; order Malvales; family Malvaceae; genus Gossypium; species Gossypium australe. The sequence goes on from CM016619.1 coordinate 40,458,891, forward strand.
AAAATGATTTAAAGTATGTTCTTAAAATGTTCTGGTTTTAAAAATTATATGATTTGAAAGGCATGGCCCCGAGTCTCCGGTATCAATCCGCCCTGGTAAGTACATCAAAATTGTTGATTTTGATGATTTGATATGATGATGTTGGCATGACTGTGTAGTAGTAGGAACTACTTTAGAGACCCAAGACTATAGGTTTGGTATGCTCGCGAAAGAACTTCTTATTAAACTTTTCATAAAACTGTGCTTTAAAGAAAGTGGAATAATGACTAATGCATAAAACTTATAAATTCGATAAGTCGAGACGTTAGTCATGAGTACTCGAGATCGTGGCCGTCATGGAAGTGGTAAAGGCCGATTGTGCTAGGGTTAGATCTTCGGCACCGAGGTATATTTCCGAAATGGAGGCGTTAGCATCGCTAGTGGTTGAGACGGGGTCTCATGATCGAATTCGGATTTATGAGCTGACTCAGTTAGTTAAAGAAGTTTTGGAGAAGAATAGAAATCACGGTTTTTTTTTTAGGGTCTTAATCTCATTATGTGAAATATGTCAATGTTCGACCAAACTTTTCAGCTTGTGAGTTTTGCCAAAGGCGTCATCCGGGAGAATATTGGAGGAGGGTTGGAGCATGTTTGAGATGCGAGTCTAATGAGCATAAGGCTCGGGATTGTTTTCTCACTCTCAAGTTAGGTATGTTTTGGATGGAAATAATGATTGATGTAGGAAAATTTTTGGTATAAGTGGTAGATAACGTTTTGCTATTGTGGATTAGATGTTTGGTTATGGGAATAAGGATTCAAGATTTTGATAAAAAGTACATTGTGGTTTTTATTAAGATCAGAGTGCGCAGCAAGAGCGTAGTGTGGCGAGATAGGAGGTACGACTGTTAGTTAGTTGGAAATTTCGAGGACGAAATTTCTTTAAGGAGGGTAGATCTGTAACATCCCGAATTTGGGCCTAGTAGGATTGGGCCTTGAGCTTTAGGAAATTTGAGTATTATTTTGTGTTGGCTCGGGTAGGAATTTTGTGTGTTAGCATAGTTAGCATAGTCTTGTGGAGGCTTCATTTTATTTAGGAAGCTAGAATAAATTTTAGTATGGTTCATTTATTGAAGTGGATTAGGTGAGCTTGACACTTAAGTTAATTTAAGTGTTAAATTCTAAAACATGTGGAGTTAGTGGCATGGTGGTTAAGATGCATGAAAGGTGGCATGAGGGAAATGGTTCGAGTAACATGGAAGGCATTTTGAGAATTTTATATTTTTGTGCATCATAGCATTTATGGACGGTCAAACCTTATTCATGATAGGTTGGACTATTTCTTTTGGTAAGTTGAATATATGTTTAAGGAAAGCATGATATTGGGGATAAGATTCTTAAAGTTAAGGAAGGTTGGGGGAGCATAAGGCATGATATAAGGAATTGGTTTTAGAAAGTGTTGGGTGGATAGATTTGACTTGGGAGACCATGTATGTGGACGGCATGTAAGGCTAGGGGGATGGCCAAATTTTGATAGGTAGTTTGGGGGGGAATTGGTTAGTCATTTTAGCATTTTTGTGCATCTTTGGCATTTTTCTTTTCCTCCCCAAAGCTCTCCTCTTTGGCCGAATATGTCTTGTGCATTTTGGTGCATTTTGCTTTTGATTTTAGCTTCTCTTTGTTGAGTCAAATGATACCATTTTCCTTTCTTTCATTTGCTCTTTTGAAACCGAAACTATAATCTATCTTTGTGCATTTTTGTGCACTTTCTTTTTGGCAAAGAAGTGTTTGGCCGAATCTCTCCCACATCTCTCTTTTTTTTTCTTTCTTTCAATATTGTTCAAATCACATTTTCCTCCTATTCTCTCTTGGCCGAAACTTCCATCTCTCCATCTCTCTTTACTTTCTTTTATTTTAAGCCATAAACATTTCTTTTCCATTGAAATCTCTTCCATCTTCTTCTTTTGTTTTCCTTTCTCTTTCTCAACTTTAATTGAATCCTTATTGTTAATACAAATCAACCTTAGCCGAACCTTCTTCCTCTCTTTTAGTCTTTGTTTTGGCCGAATATTCAAGGGTAGACTCTCCTTGGTTTTCTTCTATTGATTTTGGATAAAAAGGGGTAAGTGTTCATGGACGTTTTCTTTCTTTTCTTTCTCGTTTCTGTGATGTTTTCTTGTGGACAAAGGCCGAACCTTTGGGCATTGTTTTGCAAGGTTCTAACCATTTTTAAGATTCGATTATTCTCTTAGGCTCATTGGGATTTCGGAAGCAATCGATTTAAGCCATTCCTTTAGCAAATCGAAGTTGGTAAGTCAAGTGGTAAGGATTCTATACTCTTAAAGTTGGTTGAGGAAGCCTAAGGTTATTTGGATTAAGTTATGTTGTTGGCCGAATGGTTTTCATTAAAATATTGTGATATGGCCGATTGTAGGACAAGGATCTAGTGCGATAGATCGGATCTCCGGAAGTTAGTTTTGCTTTGGTGAAAGGTGTGTATCTTACACACTTTATAACTTGGTTTATATATGTATTTATGTGTGTTTTATAACTAATCATATTATGAAAGTGGGAAAAACGATGAGATTTGGATATGATACCTTGATGGTATGAATGAGGATTCGGGTAAGTCCGTTTCGATATGTTGTTAATACATGTGGATTGAAATCATGATCTATGATTTATGGTATTATTATATGATTCATATTAAAGTGTATTAACATGATTTGGTTATATATTGCATTGGTATGGGCAACATGAGAGGAGGGGGAAGATTGTGACTTCGGTCACCAGTGATTTGGTATCACATTTGTGTCTTCGGACACCAGAGATTTGGTATCTCCAGTGATTTGGTATCACATTCGTGTCTTCGGACACCAGAGGTTTGGCACCTCATAGCGACTTGTCCCTGTGGTTAATTCCACTGTGGGTTAGCCCCACTTTGAGATATGGGATCGTCTGCCAGTGATTTGGTATCACACGTGGGTTGGCCCCACAACTTGATGATTCGTGTCTTCGGACACCAGTGGTTTGGAACCACCAGTGATTTGGTATCACATTCGTGTCTTCGGACACCAGAGGTTTGGCACCTCATAGCGACTTGCCCCTCTGGTTAATCCCACCGTGGGTTGGCCCCACTTTTGAGATATGGGATCGTCTTCCATTGATTTGGTATCACACGTGGGTTGGCCCCACAGATGGATTATTTGTGACCTCGGTCACCAGTGTTTTGGTAACACAATTGTGTCTTTGGACACCAGTGGTTTGGCACCACCAGTGGTTTGGTACCACACGGGGTAGAAAAGGAGTTATGGATGGCTAGGTTGGGTGCATTATACATATATGTTGCTTTGTTATAATTTGTGTAAGTATGTGGCATTTACCCGGGAGAGGGAATATGCACTGAGTCTTGGTGACTCACCTTCTCCCTTATATTTTCAGGTGATTCGTGAGTTTACGGATGAGGAGCCGGATGAACTCGAGAAGGCCATGCAATAAATTTCGGTTCTACGTGAACTTTGGTTTGAGAACTTTACTTTATTTAAATTTGGTTTTTCATATTTTTATGGGTTTGTAATAAGGCCTCTTTAATTATGATTTTGGATTATATTTATGCTTTGAATATGTTTAAAATATGGTTTATAAATTTCTTGATTATGATAATAAATTGAGCACAAAGTTTTCTAAACTACACAACGCAATGGTTTTAAAACGTTACCATCGGGTAACATAAATTATTTGACAATTTTAACAACTTAAGTGTTTTCGATAATTTAAATGATTTTCCAAATATTAAATTTCTACATTCAAATGCAAATGGTTTTCAATGTAATAATTTGGATTTTCTTAAAAAGATATAAATGTTTTCTAACCTATGATTTATTCACTTATTTTAAAGTTTTATGTAATTCCAAAAGAAAATTTCAGTTTTAACTTATTTTCGACAAATAAAGAATTTCAAAGAGTTTTTCACAAATTTTTAATTGTTACTTCGATTCTTTCAAAAATATTTTCCTTAGTGACATACCAGATTCGGTCGTGGCGTATTGACCGAGTTTGGGGTGTTACAAATTGGTATCAGAGCTAAGTTCAAAAGCTCGGCTGTGGGCCCGAGGCCCAAAATGATTTAAAGTATGTTCTTAAAATGTTCTGGTTTTAAAAATTATATGATTTGAAAGGCATGGCCCCGAGTCTCCGGTATCAATCCGCCCTGGTAAGTACATCAAAATTGTTGATTTTGATGATTTGATATGATGATGTTGGCATGACTGTGTAGTAGTAGGAACTACTTTAGAGACCCAAGACTATAGGTTTGGTATGCTCGCGAAAGAACTTCTTATTAAACTTTTCATAAAACTGTGCTTTAAAGAAAGTGGAATAATGACTAATGCATAAAACTTATAAATTCGATAAGTCGAGACGTTAGTCATGAGTACTCGAGATCGTGGCCGTCATGGAAGTGGTAAAGGCCGATTGTGCTAGGGCTAGATCTTCGGCACCGAGGTATATTTCCGAAATGGAGGCGTTAGCATCGCTAGTGGTTGAGACGGGGTCTCATGATCAAATTCGGATTTATGAGCTGACTCAGTTAGTTAAGGAAGTTTTGGAGAAGAATAGAGATCACGGTTTTTTTTTAGGGTCTTAATCTCGTTCTGTGAAATATGTCAATGTTCGACCAAACTTTTCAGCTTGTGAGTTTTGCCAAAGGCGTCATCTGGGAGAATATTGGAGGAGGGTTGGAGCATGTTTGAGATGCGAGTCTAATGAGCATAAGGCTCGGGATTGTTTTCTCACTCTCAAGTTAGGTATGTTTTGGATGGAAATAATGATTGATGTAGGAAAATTTTTGGTATAAGTGGTAGATAACGTTTTGCTATTGTGGATTAGATGTTTGGTTATGGGAATAAGGATTCAAGATTTTGATAAAAAGTACATTGTGGTTTTTATTAAGATCAGAGTGCGCAGCAAGAGCGTAGTGTGGCGAGATAGGAGGTACGACTGTTAGTTAGTTGGAAATTTCGAGGACGAAATTTCTTTAAGGAGGGTAGATCTGTAACATCCCGAATTTGGGCCTAGTAGGATTGGGCCTTGAGCTTTAGGAAATTTGAGTATTATTTTGTGTTGGCTCGGGTAGGAATTTTGTGTGTTAGCATAGTCTTGTGGAGGCTTCATTTTATTTAGGAAGCTAGAATAAATTTTAGTATGGTTCATTTATTGAAGTGGATTAGGTGAGCTTGACACTTAAGTTAATTTAAGTGTTAAATTCTAAAACATGTGGAGTTAGTGGCATGGTGGTTAAGATGCATGAAAGGTGGCATGAGGGAAATGGTTCGAGTAACATGGAAGGCATTTTGAGAATTTTATATTTTTGTGCATCATAGCATTTATGGACGGTCAAACCTTATTCATGATAGGTTGGACTATTTCTTTTGGTAAGTTGAATATATGTTTAAGGAAAGCATGATATTGGGGATAAGATTCTTAAAGTTAAGGAAGGTTGGGAGAGCATAAGGCATGATATAAGGAATTGGTTTTGGAAAGTGTTGGGTGGATAGATTTGACTTGGGAGACCATGTATGTGGACGGCATGTAAGGCTAGGGGGATGGCCGAATTTTGATAGGTAGTTTGGGGGGAATTGGTAAGTCATTTTAGCATTTTTGTGCATCTTTGGCATTTTTCTTTTCCTCCCCAAAGCTCTCCTCTTTGGCCGAATATGTCTTGTGCATTTTGGTGCATTTTGCTTTTGATTTTAGCTTCTTGTTTGTTGAATCAAATGATACCATTTTCCTTTCTTTCATTTGCTCTTTTGAAACCGAAACTATAATCTATCTTTGTGCATTTTTGTGCACTTTCTTTTTGGCAAAGAAGTGTTTGGCCGAATCTCTCCCACATCTCTCTTTTTTTTTTCTTTCTTTCAATATTGTTCAAATCACATTTTCCTCCTATTCTCTCTTGGCCGAAACTTCCATCTCTCCATCTTTCTTTACTTTCTTTTATTTTAAGCCATAAACATTTCTTTTCCATTGAAATCTCTTCCATCTTCTTCTTTTGTTTTCCTTTCTCTTTCTCAACTTTAATTGAATCCTTATTGTTAATACAAATCAACCTTAGCCGAACCTTCTTCCTCTCTTTTAGTCTTTGTTTTGGCCGAATATTCAAGGGTAGACTCTCCTTGGTTTTCTTCTATTGATTTAGGATAAAAAGGGGTAAGTGTTCATGGACGTTTTCTTTCTTTTCTTTCTCGTTTCTGTGATGTTTTCTTGTGGACAAAGGCCGAACCTTTGGGCATTGTTTTGCAAGGTTCTAACCATTTTTAAGATTCGATTATTCTCTTAGGCTCATTAGGATTTCGGAAGCAATCGATTTAAGCCATTCCTTTAGCAAATCGAAGTTGGTAAGTCAAGTGGTAAGGATTCTATACTCTTAAAGTTGGTTGAGGAAGCCTAAGGTTATTTGGATTAAGTTATGTTGTTGGCCGAATGGTTTTCATTAAAATATTGTGATATGGCCGATTGTAGGACAAGGATCTAGTGCGATAGATCGGATCTCCGGAAGTTAGTTTTGCTTTGGTGAAAGGTGTGTATCTTACACACTTTATAACTTGGTTTATATATGTATTTATGTGTGTTTTATAACTAATCATATTATGAAAGTGGGAAAAACGATGAGATTTGGATATGATACCTTGATGGTATGAATGAGGATTCGGGTAAGTCCGTTTCGATATGTTGTTAATACATGTGGATTGAAATCATGATCTATGATTTATGGTATTATTATATGATTCATATTAAAGTGTATTAACATGATTTGGTTATATATTGCATTGGTATGGGCAACATGAGAGGAGGGGGAAGATTGTGACTTCGGTCACCAGTGATTTGGTATCACATTTGTGTCTTCGGACACCAGAGATTTGGTATCTCCAGTGATTTGGTATCACATTCGTGTCTTCGGACACCAGAGGTTTGGCACCTCATAGCGACTTGTCCCTGTGGTTAATTCCACCGTGGGTTGGCCCCACTTTGAGATATGGGATCGTCTGCTAGTGATTTGGTATCACACGTGGGTTGGCCCCACAACTTGATGATTCGTGTCTTCGGACACCAGTGGTTTGGAACCACCAGTGATTTGGTATCACATTCGTGTCTTCGGACACCAGAGGTTTGGCACCTCATAGCGACTTGTCCCTCTGGTTAATTCCACCGTGGGTTGGCCCCACTTTTGAGATATGGGATCGTCTTCTAGTGATTTGGTATCACACGTGGGTTGGCCCCACAGATGGATTATTAGTGACCTCGGTCACCAGTGTTTTGGTAACACAATTGTGTCTTTGGACACCAGTGGTTTGGCACCACCAGTGGTTTGGCACCACCAGTGGTTTGGTACCACACGGGGTAGAAAAGGAGTTATGGATGGCTAGGTTGGGTGCATTATACATATATGTTGCTTTGTTATAATTTTTGTAAGTATGTGGCATTTACCCGGGAGAGGGAATATGCACTGAGTCTTGGTGACTCACCTTCTCCCTTATATTTTCAGGTGATTCGTGAGTTTGCGGATGAGGAGCCGGATGAACTCGAGAAGGCCATGCAATAAATTTCGGTTCTACGTGAACTTTGGTTTGAGAACTTTACTTTATTTAAATTTGGTTTTTCATATTTTTATGGGTTTGTAATAAGGCCTCTTTAATTATGATTTTGGATTATATTTATGCTTTGAATATGTTTAAAATATGGTTTATAAATTTCTTGATTATGATAATAAATTGAGCACAAAGTTTTCTAAACTACACAACGCAATGGTTTTAAAACGTTACCATCGGGTAACATAAATTATTTGACAATTTTAACAACTTAAGTGTTTTCGATAATTTAAATGATTTTCCAAATATTAAATTTCTACATTCAAATGCAAATGGTTTTCAATGTAATAATTTGGATTTTCTTAAAAAGATATAAATGTTTTCTAACCTATGATTTATTCACTTATTTTCGACAAATAAAGAATTTCAAAGAGGTTTTTCACAAATTTTTAATTGTTACTTCGATTCTTTCAAAAATATTTTCCTTAGTGACATACCAGATTCGGTCGTGGCGTATTGACCGGGTTTGGGGTGTTACAGTTAGTGCTGAAAATACAAAAGAAAAGAAGGAAGAAAAGCTTTGAAAATTTTGGCTAGAATTTGGCTTGATTAAGGTATGATTTTGAGTCGGTTTTAGATAATTTTTACGTTTTTGTAATCGTTGCTTTGTGCTCTAGCTAACCCATGTTGTAATTTCATGAATTGATGATGTTGTGTGAGATGCCATTGATGCTTTGTTGAGCTTTGTGATGTTTTATGGTGTTAAATGAAAGATATGAGTTAGATGAACATGTGTTGTTCTTGAAATTTTGATGAATTTAGCTAATTAGGGCTAAATTGTGAAAATAGTAAATTGAAGGGTTAAAATGTAAAATAGGTGAAATGTGTGGGTTTTTATGGACAATAGTAAAATTCAGCTAAGCTTGTACTAGATGGAATTTGGTGAATTTGATGATTTTGTGAATTAAGGACTAAAGTGTTGAAATGTGAAAATGTGAGGACTATTATGCAAAATGCCTTAAATGTGTGTATGTGGACTAAATTGAATGAAATGATGATTGAATGAATTGAATTTAAATGTGTATAGACCAAGAGAGAGGAAGATTGGATCGAGATCGAGGCAAAGATAAAGTGCTCGATTAATCGGCCGTATCGATAGTCGACGTTCGAGGTAAGTTCGGACATAATACATGTATCTAGCTATGTTTAATTATATGAAATAAATGGTCTAATATTATTACAAAATGAATTCTATGTGATAGATTGAGTTAAATGGCACTAAGTGTGTGTATTCGAAAATGTGATCGGAAATTATAGCACTATGTGTGCGGAGTAATATAAGCTTCGGCTTGGTGGTTGGCATTGTGTGTGCGATGTCGATTTAAAATCGGTTTGGGATGGATGTACTAAGTGTACGATGCTAATTAAGCTCCGGCTAATTAATTATGCACTAAGTGTGCAAATGAATCGAGGAAGAAATGAGTGTGGATCGAAATGAATCGTGATTATTGATTAGCAAAAGTATTTGACAACTAAGTGTTGGCTAAGGTACGCTCGGAATCTATGTGATTGGTGAAACTATGAATGTGGGCGTGGATGAGTTTATTGAACATATTGGTTGTGAATGGTATTATATTTGTGGTAGTAAACATTAGTCTATATGATGCCATGTTGGTATTATGTATTATGTTATGAACTTACTAAGCTTTATAAAGCTTACTGTGTGATTTGTTTCTCTGCTTTGCAGTGTCAGTAAAGCTAGCTCGGATCAGGGGATCGTCAGCTTCTCAGCCACACTATCGACAATCTATTTTGGGGTATTTTGGAATGATGTACCTAGTTAAAATATGGCATGTATAGGCTGGTCATTTGGTTCATGTTTAATGTTTGTAAGTAGCCATGAGATGTGGCTAGATATGTGCTAGTTTTAACATGAATGAACTTGGTATATGTGATGCATCTTTTGGTATGGTTTGTGGGTTGAGAAATTGATTATTGAATGGTAACTTTGTGTTGATCAAATGCTAGCATAAATTAGTGAAATTGAGAAGGAATGATGTTTGGTATTGAATGTATTATGCTTGTGATGAGATAAGTTTTGCCATGGTTGGAATTGGTATTAAATGCTTTGATTGAATGGTCATTTTGGAAAGTTTTTGGCTGCCTTATGTGCATGATATGTTTGGGTATGTGTTGGTTGTAGGTTTGACCCTAAGTGGGTGGCAATTTGGCCTTGTAAATGGCCTTTAATGTCACACGGTTGTGGCACATGGGCATGCCTAACGACCGTGGGTGAATTGTACGATGTAGTTTAGCATAACATGGCCTCGACATGGGTGTGTCATCTGGCCGTGGTGTGCAAGTCAGTAGCTAACTAAAAAGTACACGGCCATGGAACACGGGCGTGCTTAATAACCGTGTTGATATAGTCAGTATATAGGCACGGATGGATACACAGGGGTGTCTAGAAGCTGTGGAGGGCACACAGTCTCCTCTCACGGGTGTGCCTCCCTTGTAGTTTAGTAAAGTTTTAACTATTCCGAGAATTCTCTATGTGTTTCAATTTAGTCCCGACTTAAATTGTAAGCATGCATAAGGTCTCGATGACTGATTTAAGGGACATTATGATTATTGTTAATGAATGTTGTATGAAATTTTTGTAAAGGTTTATACAAGTATCCAATCTGTCTGGTAATGCCCTTAACCCTAACCCGGCGACGGATACGGGATAGGGGTGTTACATCCGCAGTAAGGAACTTAAGTATCCACTACCATATATGTTTAGTTGTGACATAATTAGTTATGTTAGAATTTAGTTGAGACTTAGTTAAAACTGAACTAGACTACTATAGATTATTTGACTCAAAACTTGTTAAGTGTGATTAATCACGGGAATCAAAGAGCTACTGGGCTTAGCTGATTTCTCCACTAAACCTTGTCTCCATTGCTTAGTATATAAGAGATTCGGTGACTATCACGAGAAACATTTACAACTTCTTCTTACTTTATTTTCTCTGTAATTCTCTAAAAACTTAAGTTTAGGATAAATTCATCGAAGGGAAAGTGTAACATCCTGAAATTATGGGGCTACGCATTTGTTGTGTGTTACGTAAAATGTGTTGATTAGAGTGTTTAAGGGGTTCAGATTGGGCTCAAGGTTGGGCCGAGGTCTTAGTTAGAACTTTCTGTTTGGACACTCTAGTGGAAAGCCTGATAAGATAAGGCTTAAAAGATGATTATCTGTGTTTTAAAATATAAAATGGGCTTGTGGCCCAGTGGCAAAGTGGCGCCACTAAAAGAGCAGGGAAGTGGCGTCAACTGGGAGGCCCAAATTCAAGTTGTATGAAGCCCAATTCTTTTAATTAAAATTTAGTTAATTTTCGGCATTTAAGTGGGTAAAGTGGGACGGCAATGAGGCTTGAAAATAGGAGGATTTAGTTGTTTGGATAATGTGGATAATATGGCTAATAATGTGGTTGATAAAGGAAGGAAGAGGTGGTGTTATCTGGGGCACTTGTGGATGAGAGATCAGATAATGATAAGGGAGAAAGTTTAGGAATTATCCATTGGTCAATGTGGTGGCCGAATTTCAAACTCCAAGGGGGAGGGGGAATCGGTTTTGGTATGGGCAAGGGGTGCCGAAATTCCCTTTGAATAGTAGCTTAGTTTTAGTTTTAAAAAGGGGCATTTTCGGTTTTTAGGGGGGTAGGTGCCGAAATTTAGGTTAAGAAAGGGGGAATATCTTTATATTTTCGGCATTAGGGTTATATTTTTCTATTCTCTTCTTCAATCTTGGCATTTGGGTTGTTCCTCTCATTCTTTTCTCTCATTCTCTCCTTAAGCCGAAATCCCTAAATCCTATTCTCTCATCTCCACTTTTATGCAAAAGCCGAAATTCCATTGTTTTCTCTGCTTTCATCTCCATAGCCGAATACCCTTGTCTATTCCCTTCTCTTTGCCGATTTCTTCATCAAAGTCGAATCTTCATAGATCTCTTGAGATCATCTTTTCTGTTTGATCTTCTCAAAAGCCGAAATTCCCTAGGAGTTGCCGAATACTCTGTGTTAATGTAAGTGCCGATTTCTCCTGCTCTTTTTCTTTCTCTTTCAGTTTTTGGAGGCTAAAGCTGAAAGGCTAATTGAGGTGGCAAGGTTGTTGTCTGAGTAACGTTTTGATTGTTCTTGTGTTCACATCTTGGGGCGACATTCCGAGAAAACGAAGTAGATCGAATCATTTAGATTCCAAAAGCTGGAAATCGCAAGTCTCTGAGTCCCATATCTCTTTCGGGATTTCAAGGTAAGGGGTTTTCTTTAGATTTTCGTTAGGTTCGTTTATCGTAATCTTAACCTTATAATATGGATTAACAACCATACGTTGTGATAGTAGCTGTAATATCCCGGGTTAGGGGCTATTTTGTTGTTGCATGTTATTGCATGTGTTTAGTGTGCTGTGTGGTTATTTCGGTGTTTTAGGGGCTTAATTGTAGGCTAGGAGTGTGCCTGAGTGAATGGGAAATTTTGGTTTTTGGGTGTCAAGTCAGGGGAGCTGTTGGAGCTAGGGTATAAGGGTTTTCTTTGGTATTTTATTGCACAAGTGAAGAGCTGGCAGAGTGGTAAGGGAGGAGCTTGGTGTGGCGTCAACTTCAAGGAGTGGAGGTCTAGTGTTCGAGCTGCAGAGTTCCCCTTTTGACTTCTTTTTGGGACGGCATGGAGGAGAGGTAGAAGGCTAGTGAAATTCTACCTTGGACCAAGTCTTCACATTCAAATGAAAGGTGGAGAGCAACTTGAGGAGAAAGACTTGGTCCACACTTTTGAAATGTGTGGATGGGAGTGCATGGGGGGATGTGGCCGAATGTTGGGGAGTTGGGGGAGAGGTGGCCGGTTTTGGGAAGTGGGGAGGTGTTATGCCGAAATTCTTTTTTGGAATTTTGGTTGTTTCGGTCAAGGGGTTGTAAGCTAATGTCTTCTCATTTTTGACATTGGTAGCCGAATTCTCTAGTGCTTTCTTTTTCGTTTTTCTTTCTTTGTAAACCGAAAATCAAAACCTCCCTAAGGCTTGCCGAATTTTTGTGTTGATTTCTCAACATTCCTTGATAAGCCGAATACCCTTGTTCCATCTTTTCTCTTTTCTTTCAATCTTGTAAACCGAAACTACTTCTTCCCTTTTTCATAATTGTTTTCTTCTTCTCTGCTTGGAATCATTGTAGCCGAATCTTACCCAAGACATTCTTCATCAATTTCTTTTCTTTCCAAAGCCGAAGGTACCCTCCCTCTATCTTCTTTATTTCTTTCTTCTTCTCAATTGCCTGTTGCCGAAACTTTCTTCCATGAGCACCTTGTTGCCATAATCCCTATTTCCCTCTCATTACTATTCTTTCTCTTCTACTTTTCAAAAAAAAAAAAAAACGAATTTGGGTGTGTGTTAAACTTGGTGCCCGAATCTTTTCTCTCTGTTAAAGGTGATAGCCGAATCTATCTTCTCTCCTAGAAGTTCTCTTTTGGCCGAATTTTGGATATTGGTAAGCTATTGGCCGAATGGCCATTCTTCTTATCTCTCAATGGTTATGTTGTTTTGGTTTATGGAAGAGGATTAACCATTCGTTTTAACCTCTCATCTTAGGGCAATCAAGGATTTCAAGTAGTCAGTTGGAGTCTTTCCCTTTGTTAATCAATTGGTAAGTAAGGGTAAGTGGTTGATATATTATTATTAGTCCAATTCTTTGGTTTCGGTTAAGGCAAGGGTGACTAAGGATTAACTATGTTCTTGATAGGTGTTGGACGATTATCAGAAGAACCACTGTTGGTTCGAGGGTTGGTTGGAAACCAAACCATTCACAAGAGCAAGGTAAGGGTTCGATATTAACCCTTTTGGTTAATTGTTGATGGCCGAATGTCATAGATGCCTAACCCCTAATGTTTGGCCGATTGTAGGAGTTAGTACTCGAGGGACTTAGATCGTTTCGTTGGGATTCTAGACTCGTTTTTACCAGGTGTGTAAACTAACACACTTCCGTTTAGTAATATGATTAATAACCTGTGTGATGATTAAAGAAACAGTGATGATTGATATGATACCCTAATGGGTATGATTCTGGACTCGGGTAAGTCAGTATTATTATTATAAGTTTAATGATGATCTATATGTTACCATGGCTGTGGATATATATGACATGGGATATGAGATTAGACATATTAGCATGATATGTATGATTGTATGATATGCATGATTACATGAGTATGGTGTGTTGATGGGTGATACGAGTGGAGGGAGCAGTGATATTTTGTGCTGACGAGCACCAGTGTTTTGGTAACACACTTTGTGACTTTGGGTCACCAGAGGTTTGGCACCTCCAGAGGTTTGGTACCTCAGCGTCTCGTCCCTGTGGTTAACACCACCGTGGGTTGGCCCCACTTGTGAGATACGGGATTGACGCCAGTGATTTGGTGTCACACGATGGGTTGGCCCCATCATCATTGGATTTGTGACTTCGGTCACCAGTGCTTTGGTAGCACAATTGTGTCTTTGAGACACCAGTGGTTTGGTACCACATTGAAGGATATTGTGTCTTTGGGACACCAGTGTTTTGGTAACACATTGTGACTATATGTCACCAGTGGTTTGGCACCACCAGTGGTTTGGTACCACACGGGGTAGAAAAGGCGATATGGATGGTTAGGATCGGGTTGCATTAATTATGTTGCTATGTATGATGTGTGTTAGCATGTTGTTTCTTCGGGAGCGGGATTTACACACTGAGTCACTCGACTCACCCTCTCCTTTAACATTTCAGGTGACTCGTAGACGCGGACTTGGAGCCGGGATGGACTCGGGGTGCACATGCCATGCTTTTATAAAAGTTTTGCTCCGACTATTGCATTTGGGTACTTTAGCTTATTTACTTTTATTTTTGGGTTTTAATGTGGATTTGTAAAAGGCCTTTGATTTATGTTCTATGATGGTTATGGTTTAATTAAATTCTAATATGCCTTAACAAAATAAGTTGGTATGAATTTTACTAAAACTTGGAAAGATAATGATTTCAAAATCATAACGCAATGTGTTTTCAAACTATACCATCGGGTATCCCACTAAGTCTTTATGATAAACAAATACAAATGGTTTTCAATTCAAACTTGTAGTTCTCCTAAGTTTAAAAATGTTTTATGTATCACTAAGAAACTATTGAGGTTTTAAATGGTATAAACTCGTTTTAACTACACATTCTGGCTAAGTTTTCAAAATATCCGGGTTTCAAATACACCATTTGATTTCAAACAAGCCTACTTAAATTTTCTTCAAGTACACCATGTTTTCACCCCGCTTTTAAACGAAAAATCTGATCTCTCAAAAACGTTTTCCCCGTAACATACCAGATTCGGACGTGGTGTCTCGTCCGGGTTTGGGGTGTTACAATTGTGGTATCAGAGCCAAGTTCAAAGGCTCGGCTATGGGCCTGAGGCCCAAAATGGTTTCAAAAGTCTGTTTAACTGTTTGTTTTGAAAGTATGGTTTGAAAGGCATGGCACCGAGTCTCCGGCACCAGTTTGCCCAAGTAAGTACCCCGTACTATTACTTGTGATTTGATTGGATATGATATGATTTGATGACTAGCAATAGTATACTACTTTAGAGATTGAAACTGATAGGATTCTGTGAACTCGCGAGAACAAATCCTTTTTAAATATTCATAAGACTTGCTTTTAAAAACAAGTGGAATAAATACTGATGCATAAAATTCTTTAATCAGATACGTAGAAAGATTAGACATGAGCACTCGAGGCGGACGTGGTCGTAATACTCGTGGTAGAGGTAGGGGTAGGATGACGGTTTCTGAGCCCGTAGGATCTGGTCAGGGTTCAGAAAATGAGATACCGGTTCCGCCACCAGCTGGAGGTGGTGAGTTCCAAGATCAGACTGGAGACGACGCAGTGTCACAGGCGATGCTGCGAGTGTTGGAAAGGGTAGCTGGGGCAGGTGGTGGTGCAGGAGTTAGGAAATCTATTCCCGAGCGACTCCGGGCTAATGGGGCCGAATTCTTCCGAGGTGTATCGGGTGTTGCTCCTAGCACTTCTGAATATTGGCTGGAGGCAACTGAGCGGATCATGGATGATCTGGACTTGACGGCTGAAGAGAAGCTGAAGGGTATCGTATCGCTTCTCCGGGATGAGTCATACCAGTGGTGGCTCACGGTTCGGGACAGTGTGGCAGCAGAGGATTTGACATGGGATTATTTTCGGGCTGCATATCAAAAGAAATACATCGGGGCTAGTTATATTGACTCCCAGAGAAAGGCATTTCTGAGGCTTGTTCAGGGGAGTAAATCTGTTTCTGAGTACGAGGCTGAGTTCCTGAAGCTGAGTAGGTATGCCAGGGGCATTGTAGCCACTGAGCATGAGAGGTGTGTTCGTTTCGAGGATGGTCTGCGAGACGAGTTGAGGCTGCTGATTGCTCCTCAGCAGGAGCGCGAGTTTGCTGTCTTAGTGGAGAAGGCTAAGGTAGCCGAGGGTATTAAGGAGTCAGTGAGACAGGGCATGGACAGGAGTAGGCTTAAGAGGAGTTTTGGGTCTTCTGGATCGTCGGGTAACTCGCAGAAGAGGGCTAGACCGAGTGGGCAGAATCAGTCTGCTAGGTTTGTTGCTGCTAGGCAGGGACCGCCGCAGTGTAATCAGTGTGGGAAATCTTATTGGGGTGGTTGTTGGACTGGTGGAAAAGGTTGCTTCGAGTGTGGTTCTCTGGAGCATCGCATAAGGGACTGTCCGCGTAGGATGGCCAGGATTCAGTCTGAGAGTCAGGGCCGTAATCAGTTCAGAGGTAATGGACCGCCACCGCAGAGGGGCCGTGGTAATGGCAGAGGTGGTAATGGTTCTGGTCGGGGCCGTGGAGCACCGGGCAGAGGTGCGGGTAGTTCTGATGCCAGACAGCCTGGATTGGTATATGCTGCGAGGCGCCGAGAGGAGGGCGAGGCACCGGACGTCATAACCGGTACGTTCTTGATTTTTGGTACTCCTTATACTGCTTTAATTGATGTGGGTTCGACACACTCTTATGTTGCCAGTAGTATAGTAGAGACCATGGACTTAGACTCTGAGATATCTTCTAGGCAGATGACTGTGATTAGTCCCTTAGGTCACTCTGTAGTAGTAGATAAACTGTTTAGAGATGTACCTCTAGAACTCCAAGGGGTAGTGTTTGCTGCTGATCTGATGGAACTGCCGTTTGGGGAGTTCGATCTGATTCTTGGGATGGATTGGCTGGTTAAGTACCAGGCGAGGTTGGATTGCGCGGCCAAGCGCATGGTTCTTAAGACGGTTGATGGTGGTGAGGTGGCTATGATAGGTAATAGGAGAGATTACTTATCAAATGTGGTATCTGCTTTGAAAGCGGAGAAGATGGTCAGGAAGGGCTGCGAAGCGTATGTGGTTCATGTGTATGCCTTGGAGGCTAAAGAGTCTGCTGTAGAGAAGGTTCGTACTGTTAAGGAATTTGCTGATGTGTTTCCTGAGGAGCTTCCGGGTTTGCCGCCAGATCGTGAAGTAGAGTTCGGGATAGATCTGTTACCCGGGACTGCGCCAGTGTCTATTGCTCCGTATAGGATGGCACCAAAGGAATTGGTGGAGCTTAAGGCTCAGATCCAGGAGTTATTGGATCGAGGTTTTATCAGGCCAAGTGTTTCACCGTGGGGTGCGCCGGTTCTTTTTGTCAAGAAGAAAGATGGTACAATGCGGATGTGCATAGACTACCGCCAGTTGAACAAGCTGACGATTAAAAACAAGTATCCGTTGCCACTGATAGATGACTTGTTTGATCAGCTGAAGGGTGCTGCGGTATTTTCGAAGATCGACTTGAGGTCTGGGTATCACCAGTTGAAGGTTAAGGAGGCGGATATCCATAAAACAGCGTTTCGGACTCGGTATGGGCATTACGAATTCCTGGTAATGCCATTCGGGTTGACTAACGCACCGGCAGTGTTTATGGATATGATGAATAGGGTGTTTCAGCAGTATCTAGATCGGTTCGTCGTGGTTTTCATAGACGACATCTTAGTGTACTCAAGGACAGAGGAAGAACATGATGCGCATTTGAGAGTGGTGCTGCAGATTCTGAGGGAAAAGCAACTTTATGCTAAGTTTAGTAAGTGCGAGTTCTGGCTTAGAGAAGTGACGTTCTTGGGTCATGTAGTGTCGGCTGAGGGGATTCGTGTAGATCCTCTTAAGATTGAGGCAGTTTTGGATTGGAAGCCGCCTAGGTCAGTGGCGGAGATTCGTAGTTTTCTGGGTTTGGCCGGATACTACCGAAGGTTTGTTGAGGGTTTCTCGCTAATAGCAGCGCCGATGACCAAGTTGTTAAAGAGAGAGGTTCCGTTTATTTGGACTGAGAAACAGCAGGAAAGCTTCGATAAGTTAAAGAAGATCTTGACTGAGGCTCCGGTTTTAATTTAACCTGAAGCTGGTAAGGAATACACAGTCTACTGCGATGCATCACATACGGGCTTGGGTTGTGTGTTGATGCAAGAAGGTAAGGTTGTGGCTTACGCTTCTCGGCAGCTGAGGCCACACGAGGTCAACTATCCGACGCATGATTTGGAGCTAGCGGCTGTAGTTTTCGCCTTAAAGATTTGGAGGCACTACTTGTACGGAGAGAGATCGATAGTCTACACCGATCACAGGAGTCTGAAGTATCTCCTGACTCAGAAGGATTTGAATTTGAGGCAGCGTAGATGGGTTGAGTTGCTAAAAGATTATGACTGTTCTATTGAGTATCACCCGGGCAAGGCTAACGTGGTAGCAGACGCGTTGAGCCGTAAGGTTGTTTCGGACTTAAGAGTATTGTTTGCCCATTTGAGCTTGTATGACGACGGGAGTATTTTGGCAGAGCTGCAGGTTAAGCCTACTTGGGTTGAGCAGATCAGAGAGAAACAATTAGAGGATGAGGTTCTGGTTGCGCGAAGGTTGCAAGTGCAGGATGGTGGTTTGGAGGGTTACAGCTTGTCTGGTGATGAGGTTCTGTGTTTTCAGGGTAAGGCTTGTATGCCTAAGGATGTTGAGCTAAGGCAGAAGATTCTTCAGGACGCACATAGCAGTCCTCATGCTATGCATCCTGGAGGTAGCAAGATGTATAAGGATCTCAGGGAGCAGTTTTGGTGGCCTGGTTTGAAGAAAGAGGTGACAGGGTTTGTTGGGAAGTGTCTGACTTGTCAGCAGGTCAAGGCTGAGCATCAGTTGCCGTCGGGTTTGCTTTAGCCTGTGAAGATTCCTCAGTGGAAGTGGGAAAGAATAACCATGGATTTCGTCAGTGGGTTACCGCTTACGCCAAGCAAGAAAGATTCAGTTTGGGTAGTGGTGGATCGTCTGACTAAATCAGCTCACTTTATTCCGGTGAGGGTTGACTACTCACTTCAAAAGCTAGCGAAGCTGTATGTTTCAGAGATAGTGAGGTTGCACGGTGTGCCAGTTTCGATAATCTCGGATAGGGATCCCAGGTTTACGTCAAGGTTCTGGAAAGCATTGCATCAAGCATTGGGTACTCGTTTGGATTTCAGCACGGCTTTTCACCCGCAGTCTGACGGGCAATCAGAAAGGGTCATTCAGATCTTAGAGGACATGCTGAGAGGTTGTGTCTTGGATTTCAGAGGTAGTTGGGAGGAGTTTCTACCGTTAGCTGAGTTTGCCTACAACAACAGTTACCAAGCGAGCATCAAGATGGCACCGTATGAGGCGTTGTATGGTAGGAAGTGTCGCTCACCTACGTGTTGGACGGAGTTGAGTGAACGTCAGTTGTTGGGACCCGAGTTGGTTGCTGAGACAGAAGACAAGGTTAAGTTGATCCAAGCTAGATTAAAGGAAGCGTCGGACCGGCAGAAGTCTTATGCCGATCTTAAGCGGAGAGACATAGAGTTTGCTGTAGGGGATCGAGTTTTCCTGAAGGTCTCGCCTTGGAAGAAGGTGTTGAGGTTCGGAAGGAAAGGCAAGCTAAGTCCGAGGTTTATTGGGCCATATAAGGTACTGAGGCGAGTTGGACCAGTAGCGTATCAGCTTGAGTTGCCAGCAGAGCTTAGTCAGATTCACGATGTTTTTCACGTTTCGATGCTTCGGAGGTATCGTTCAGATCCGTCACATGTGGTAGCAGTGGAAGAGATCGAGGTAAATCCAGACTTGACTATGGAAGAGGAACCTGTGCAGATTCTTGATCGGGATGTGAAGGTTCTGCGTAGGAAGTCTGTGCCTTTGGTTAAGGTACTTTGGCGGAATCATGGCGTAGAAGAAACGACGTGGGAACCCGAGGATATGATGAGACAGCAATACCCGCAACTCTTTTGACCAGGTAATTTCGAGGCCGAAATTATTTTTAAGGAGGGTAGAACTGTAATATCCCGGGTTAGGGGCTATTTTGTTGTTGCATGTTATTGCATGTGTTTAGTGTGCTGTGTGGTTATTTCGGTGTTTTAGGGGCTTAATTGTAGGCTAGGAGTGTGCCTGAGTGAATGGGAAATTTTGGTTTTTGGGTGTCAAGTCAGGGGAGCTGTTGGAGCTAGGGTATAAGGGTTTTCTTTGGTATTTTATTGCACAAGTGAAGAGCTGGCAGAGTGGCAAGGGAGGAGCTTGGTGTGGCGTCAACTTCAAGGAGTGGAGGTCTAGTGTTCGAGCTGCAGAGTTCCCCTTTTGACTTCTTTTTGGGACGGCATGGAGGAGAGGTAGAAGGCTAGTGAAATTCTACCTTGGACCAAGTCTTCACATTCAAATGAAAGGTGGAGAGCAACTTGAGGAGAAAGACTTGGTCCACACTTTTGAAATGTGTGGATGGGAGTGCATGGGGGGATGTGGCCGAATGTTGGGGAGTTGGGGGAGAAGGTGGCCGGTTTTGGGAAGTGGGGAGGTGTTATGCCGAAATTCTTTTTTGGAATTTTGGTTGTTTCGGTCAAGGGGTTGTAAGCTAATGTCTTCTCATTTTTGACATTGGTAGCCGAATTCTCTAGTGCTTTCTTTTTCGTTTTTCTTTCTTTGTAAACCGAAAATCAAAACCTCCCTAAGGCTTGCCGAATTTTTGTGTTGATTTCTCAACATTCCTTGATAAGCCGAATACCCTTGTTCCATCTTTTCTCTTTTCTTTCAATCTTGTAAACCGAAACTACTTCTTCCCTTTTTCATAATTGTTTTCTTCTTCTCTGCTTGGAATCATTGTAGCCGAATCTTACCCAAGACATTCTTCATCAATTTCTTTTTTTTTTCCAAAGCCGAAGGTACCCTCCCTCTATCTTCTTTATTTCTTTCTTCTTCTCAATTGCCTGTTGCCGAAACTTTCTTCCATGAGCACCTTGTTGCCGTAATCCCTATTTCCCTCTCATTACTATTCTTTCTCTTCTACTTTTCAAAAAAAAAAAAACGAATTTGGGTGTGTGTTAAACTTGGTGGCCGAATCTTTTCTCTCTATTAAAGGTGATAGCCGAATCTTTCTTCTCTCCTAGAAGTTCTCTTTTGGCCGAATTTTGGATATTGGTAAGCTATTGGCCGAATGGCCATTCTTCTTATCTCTCAATGGTTATGTTGTTTTGGTTTATGGAAGAGGATTAACCATTCGTTTTAACCTCTCATCTTAGGGCAATCAAGGATTTCAAGTAGTCAGTTGGAGTCTTTCCCTTTGTTAATCAATTGGTAAGTAAGGGTAAGTGGTTGATATATTATTATTAGTCCAATTCTTTGGTTTCGGTTAAGGCAAGGGTGACTAAGGATTAACTATGTTCTTGATAGGTGTTGGCCGATTATCAGAAGAACCACTGTTGGTTCGAGGGTTGGTTGGAAACCAAACCATTCACAAGAGCAAGGTAAGGGTTCGATATTAACCCCTTTGGTTAATTGTTGATGGCCGAATGTCATAGATGCCTAACCCCTAATGTTTGGCCGATTGTAGGAGTTAGTACTCGAGGGACTTAGATCGTTTCGTTGGGATTCTAGACTCGTTTTTACCAGGTGTGCAAACTAACACACTTCCGTTTAGTAATATGATTAATAACCTGTGTGATGATTAAAGAAACAGTGATGATTGATATGATACCCTAATGGGTATGATTCTGGACTCGGGTAAGTCAGTATTATTATTATAAGTTTAATGATGATCTATATGTTACCATGGCTATGGATATATGTGACATGGGATATGAGATTAGACATATTAGCATGATATGCATGATTGTATGATATGCATGATTACATGAGTATGGTATGTTGATGGGTGATACGAGTGGAGGGAGCAGTGATATTTTGTGCTGACGAGCACCAGTGTTTTGGTAACACACTTTTTGACTTTGGGTCACCAGAGGTTTGGCACCTCCAGAGGTTTGGTACCTCAGCGTCTCGTCCCTGTGGTTAACACTACCGTGGGTTGGCCCCACTTGTGAGATACGGGATTGACGCCAGTGATTTGGTATCACACGATGGGTTGGCCCCATCACCAGATTTGTGACTACGGTCACTAGTGCTTTGGTAGCACATTGTGTCTTTGGGACACCAGAGGTTTGGCACCTCATTGCGACTTGTCCCTGTGGTTTGACCACCGTGGGTTGGCCCCACTTGAGATATGGGATCATCTGCTAGTGATTTGGTATCACACGATGGGTTGGCCCCATCATCATTGGATTTGTGACTTCGGTCACCAGTGCTTTGGTAGCACAATTGTGTCTTTGGGACACCAGTGGTTTGGTACCACATTGACGGATATTGTGTCTTTGGGACACCAGTGTTTTGGTAACACATTGTGACTATATGTCACCAGTGGTTTGGCACCACCAGTGGTTTGGTACCACACGGGGTAGAAAAGGCGATATGGATGGTTAGGATCGGGTTGCATTAATTATGTTGCTATGTATGATGTGTGTTAGCATGTTGTTTCTTCGGGAGCGGGATTTACACACTGAGTCACTCGACTCACCCTCTCCTTTAACATTTCAGGTGACTCGTAGACGCGGACTTGGAGCCGGGATGGACTCGGGGTGCACATGCCATGCTTTTATAAAAGTTTTGCTCCGACTATTGCATTTGGGTACTTTAGCTTATTTACTTTTATTTTTGGGTTTTAATGTGGATTTGTAAAAGGCCTTTGATTTATGTTCTATGATGGTTATGGTTTAATTAAATTCTAATATGCCTTACAAAATAAGTTGGTATGAATTTTACTAAAACTTGGAAAGATAATGATTTCAAAATCATAACGCAATGTGTTTTCAAACTATACCATCGGGTATCCCACTAAGTCTTTATGATAAACAAATACAAATGGTTTTCAATTCAAACTTGTAGTTCTCCTAAGTTTAAAAATGTTTTATGTATCACTAAGAAACTATTGAGGTTTTAAATGGTATAAACTCGTTTTAACTACACATTCTGGCTAAGTTTTCAAAATATCCGGGTTTCAAATACACCATTTGATTTCAAACAAGCCTACTTAAATTTTCTTCAAGTACACCATGTTTTCACCCCGCTTTTAAATGAAAAATCTGATCTCTCAAAAACGTTTTCCCCGTAACATACCAGATTCGGACGTGGTGTCTCGTCCGGGTTTGGGGTGTTACAGTAGCAACTGATAAGGTCTTTTGATGGAATCACATGTCGACCAGGCGAAGGAGGGGATTGGATCTGTAAAACCAATCCCTAAGTTTAAGAAACGAGCAGTGTCAGCAGTTCGGGATTGGCCACCAGGTTGTGGACAGGCTTCAAAACAAGATCTTAGGCAGTTAGCAGTCGTATCGGCTTCTGATAGTGTCGATATGGAAGGTCTCATCTTGACTGTAATCAGGTGTGTCGATCTCTAACACACTAACTAATCTGTACTATATATATGTTTTGGGCTAAAAGCCGAAAAAAGGCTGTATAGACAGTCGGATCACCCGAAAAGTGTAGGCAAGGGATGCCAGGTACGTAACCATAGAAACTTCTCTATGTGTATCGATGTACGCGATAATCTGTGATCTCTTAGGTAGTATATTGTTTGATTCTGCATGGATGTATGCATGGGATGGGGTTAATACGATGAAAGGGGAAGAGCATGTTAATAGGTCACTTGGTGATCGGTGGTTAAACCACGAATTGTAAAATTAGGTCACAATAGTGATCGGTGGCTAAGCCACGTTAAATTTATTCCTCATTGCTAGGAATAGGCAGCATGACTGTCGATATGGTGTGTAGCGGTTGGTGGGTTGATTGTAGAAATCCCCGAGGTGTGTAGAGGATGGACTTTTAGGTTGGGTTGGGCCATGTTGCATGTAAATATTTTATTTCCATCGTGTATAAGCTAAGGCCCATAATGTGTTCGTGGGCCTCAAGCCTTTTATGTGGTTTTGGGATTTGCACACTGAGTCTTGGTGACTCACCCTTTTATTTCCCTGACTTTTCAGATGAGCAGTAAATCATGGACATGGGAGCCGAGGCGGACTCCAGGGGCCACCAAGTTTCTATTTCCATAAATTATTTTTTTTTCGGTTTTTCTTTAAGTTTTAATTTTGGGAATGTTTATGTAATAAGGCCCCATAGCTTAGGTTATCATTTTATAATGGTTATTGTTTTCATTTTTTTAAAAAATTATGTTCAAAGACTTATCTACAAGAAGTAATAAAATGGGATTTCCAAACACGTTCAAAGAAAGAGCAAAGGTTTTCTTCCAATATCACTTATTTAACGAACACCTAAATAAAGAAACTGAATTTCCAAAATTCATCCAAGTGAAGTTTTTAACGTAAACCCCGTAGCATACCATATCTGGTCGTAGCGTCTGGGCCGGGTTTGGGGTGTTACAGAAAGTTCGCGGTGTTTACCTAACATCTATGTTTGTACCAACTTTACTGGTAATTGTTGTTGAACCCTTAGGTTATTATTGAAGTAATCTACGAGTTTACCGCACTGCATGCATAAGTGTTAGAATTTTCTGTAAGGAAGGAAACTTCTTGATTTTAGATTTTGAGTTATCAATTCTTCCATGCATGATAAGTTTCGGTAGATTGATGATATGATGTGTATGATTTTATTTATTTCAGCTCAAGAAGCTAACAAGGGTCCTAGAGATAAAGGCAAAGGTCCTGTTGTATAGTTTTGTACTAGAGTTTCTAGTGAGTTCCTTCTTATTTCCATGTGTTGCAAATTCCATTATTATATAAATTGTGCAAGGTAAGTAAACTTCCTTGGTAATGTATGACTAGTATATTTTTGGATAATGGTTGTCCAGTGTATTCAGTCAGAGTTCAGTCTATCTATGTTATGAAGTGCACACGATCTTTTATGATTAAGCCAGTACCATCAGTTTGTGAAATATGTGAGATATGATCTGTGGTGATGGAGAACAAGACATATGTTTGTGAAGCCTCCTGATAAACCGTAAAAGTAACATATTTTAATCCCACATTTAGCATATTTTCGAATGATTTATTCCTTGATTCATGTAAAAAGGTGCTTTTAATCCTTTCTTTTCATGTCTTATACTCAAGAAAGCACCCGTGGACGAAAATAATGGAAAATGGGCCCAAAACAGAGTAAATGGGCCATATCACGAAATCCACATGGCCTGGGCCCAAGACCACACGGCTGTGCCTCATTTATCTACTAGAACACAGCCTACTCACGATTCACATGGCCGTGCCACATTCAACAGGTTCGAACACGGCCTGGCCACGACTTACACGGACGTGTTCCATGAGCGTGTCCCTGCCGCGGCCAAGAGGAGTTTTACTCGGATTTGGATACTTGGAGGCAAAGAAACACATTCCAAAGCCTATTCAAACACCCTAGTAGGAATTCTACTTGAATTAGGATACTTAGGGACCAAGTAAGGCATCTCAAAGTCTATATAAACACCTAAGGGGGCAACTTGAAGAGGAGTTCGGCAGACTCCGGAATGAGCGGTGAGCTAGGCCAAGGAGCCAAGCCGTAAAGGTCAGAATTGTGGGAATCACTCGAGGATAGCCAGTTGATCCATCTCAAGAAGCCGGAATTCTACTCAAGAGGGCGGATCTCTCCTTCAGATACCTGAAGGTCATGAAACCTAAGATGGATCTTGTTATTTTTTTTCCTAAACTATATGATATATACTCGATTTGTTCTTAATTATGTGTGCTTAATCCTTGTGTTAATATTTCTAGGATATTGATTCAAGTTGGATGTGCTTAGATGGTGGAGCAAAAGTCCCTGCTTAAGAGTAGATCTAGCATAATTATGCAGAGTTGATCGCGCGCCTAGAGATAGGGTGACGAGATGTTGCCGGATTAGGGTGAAACCTAATATGGGAGTCCATAGATCGAGTTAATGCGATTCTAGAGGTTTTATTAGAAAGAGATTTTAATTAATCAACCTAGGGTTAGACGTTATTCGCCTCGAGAGAGGGTTTAATATAACTTAGGGAGTCTTACGGATCAAGTCAAGTGAATAAATGGTCTGGTTCAGTGTTAGATAACAAGTGAAGTCTAGGTGGATTCTTCCAAAGGTATCGTCTGAATCAACTGAGTTTTTCCAACAGTATTTTCCCAATTCATTCTTTTTGTCTTTCCGTCTTTAGCTTAGTATTTAGTTAAATTTAGATTAGATAACAGTTTCACTTATTTTAGGCTAGATAATAAAAAGAAAGTTAGTATTAGTACTTTTAGTTCCTTTGGGTTCGACAATCCGGTCTTGCCTAAGCTATACTATTGTTCGATAGGTGCACTTGCCTTAAATCATTGTCAGAGTTGGTTTCCAGGTTTGATCATTCTCATTCATATAAATTTAAAACTCTGAAATGTAACGATCAAGTTTTTGGCGCCGTTGCCGGGGAACTAAAATATTAAGAACGCTTAATTTTTATTACTTTAGCCATTTTTTATTGCAATTTATTTTCATTATTATTTTTATCTTTATTATTGTTATTTTTACTTTGCTAAATTTTCTTTTATTTGATTTTGACAAATAGAGGAGATGGCACTAAATAACTATCAGTGGCAAGTTATGAGGACAAAGCCAACAAAAGCAGCCGATATCTACAACCTCGACCCAATAACCATGCTATCAAACCAGCTAGAGATGATGAATAAAAAGATTGATGGTTTGTGTAGTCTCTCGCAAGTATACCCAGTAATGCAATATGACTCGAATCTAAGAGGCGTGGCGAATACTGAGTACCCGCCCTACAGATATGGCATGGAGAACGAACAAGTCCACTATATGGGTAACTATTCTAGATATCAAAATAATTTTTATAGTGATACTTATAATGCAGGTTGGAGGTACCATCCCAATTTCTCGTGGGATGATCAAAGTAGCCAAAGACAGGAACTTCCTCCAAATTTTCAACAACCACCTCACCAATAGCAAGAGGAGTCGAGTCTTGAAGAGATGCTGGCAAGATTCATAGCAGCCACAGAAAATCCAGATTTTCAACAACCACCTCACCAACAGGAAGATAAGTCGAACCTTAAAGAGATGCTGGCAAAGTTCATAGCAAACATAGAAACACGCTGCCACAATATAGAAATGAAACAAGAAGCATCGATTCAAAGGATCGAGGATCAGTTAGGTCAGCTCGCTAAGCCGATCTTAGAACAACCACAAGAAAGCTTGCTAAGCAACACTGAAACTAACCCAAAAGAGCAAATTCAAGTCGTAACAGCTCATGACTGTGAAAGGTTAGTGGAATCTGACCCGAAGCAAGAACCTGTGGTAAGTGAAGGTAAGGTTGAGGTAAGCCAGGATTTACCAAACTCGGTAATTACAGAGTACCAAGCTCTTGTGCCATACCCTAATACGATAAAGAAAGACCACACAGAGGAATAATTCGGTAAGTCTCTTAAACTTCCAAAGAAATTTCATATTAACTTGCCGTTTCTTGAAGCTCTTTCGCAGATGCCAGATCCTAGACTCGTGGCGGTAAAGAAGAAATTTATGAGGAATGAAGGTTGCGGATCGATGAACTAGACGAATGGAAGACACACCTCAAAGAGAAACTAAAAACACACGAAGCAAAAACGAGGAGACTCCACGACGAACTTAATGATGGGACAAGCAAGCTTAAGATAGGAGATCAGGTACTCAAAATCTCCCCAGATGGAATAGTCGAGGTATCTAGTCCCAAAATCAGCACCTTTATGGTAAACACTACTCGACTTAAATTTTATATCAATAACTGGATTGATTGCATGAGAAAGGATTTCCACCTCCTCAAACCACCATGACCATACGAATGAGAGGTAAAGTCTAGCTTAAGACTATAAACGAGCGCTTCTCGAGAGGCAACTCGAGCACTAACCCCATTAATTTTTACATTTTTTATTTTTTTACTTTTACTTTTCCTTTTGGCACCTAACCATAAAATAACCAAAGTACAGATTTCTGTACCACACGGCCTTGCACACGACCGTGTCCGTGGCTGTGTGGCCACCACAGGAAGATACAAGGGCGGGGCCAACTACCAGATCCATAATTTCTATTTAACCCACTTCTTCCCTTCCTTTTCCCGTTATCTTTCTTCTTTCATTTTCCATTATTTACTTTTATTTTTTATTTTTACTTTTATTTTATTTTCTTTATTATTTTCTTTTTATTATTCGTACCATTTAGATTTAGCTTAGGATACAATAAAATCAGGACGACTGCTTTGAGGACTCAATTTCAAACGGTTCGAGACGCTTCCCCATGTTCACCTCAAATCCTATCTGGTTTCTTTTCATTGACTTCATCCAAAATTCAGGAAGTTTCACTTCTCTACCCATCTTATGATTTTATGATTATTTTGATATTATCTATCTTTGTACATTGAGGGCAATGTACATCTTAAGTGTAGGGGGTTAACTATAGTATTATTTGAAAATCCCTGAATTATGCCTTGTTTGAAAAGTAAGTTTCTCATATTACGATTAGAATGAAATTTCCTTTGATTTATGATTTTTATTGATATGTTTTGGATTAAGTCATTGATAATTGTGCATTGATAATTAAATTTGAAGGATACTAGAGAATCAAGCATGATAAGTCTATTTTTCAATATTTAAATTTTTTTTAGGTTGTCTACCTGAATCTGAATGTTACCTTGAAATTTGAAATTTACGAGGTTGATATCAAATACCCATAATTTCTGTGAGCTTTTGAGCTTCATAGAGCATACATTTTTTTTTTTCGTGCTCACTTTATTGATTATAAGTGTGTCAACATTGATTTGTTATTCTAGAACTTGCATCGATTATACATGTCGAGACCACACCTATGATTTGATATACCGAGATGATAAAGGCACCTAGGTTTTAACCCACTTACTTCACTAAAAGCCTACCTTCATAATTAACCCCTAGTGAACCCCGTTGATTTTAACAAACCCTTTTTATTGACTCACCCACTAATATTAACCCAAAATCCTTTGTATTTGTTATCACCATCCTCCTTGACTCCCTTTTTGTCGAGATTTGATTTTGAACGGTTGCCTAATTATGTTCTATATTTCAGTTGTAAAAGTTCTTTCCTATTATTTGACTTGTTCAAAAAAAAAAAAAAAGAAGTATATTCATTATTAGCTTTGTGATTACGTGAGCTTATGCATTAAATTCCAATTATTGAAGGAGAGGCTCGTATTAGAGTATTATCAATAGTAGTATTATTAGTTTCCAATTGATGTAATTATTCAGGATGAGTTCATTTTTCTAGTTAGGTAAATTGTCAGGTCAATCTCGATTCTAACCTTCTAATTCAGCCTTTATCCACACCTTTAACCCAAGCCCCATTACAACCCTGTTAAAGACCTTTTGATTTGTGTACCATCTCATATTATAGTGGTGGAGATTTGATATTCATGCAAGCCTATGGGATTAACTTTTCATGTTCGACTTTTGAGTGCTTAATTATGAACCTTAACATACTTCGAGTGATTTGAGTGAATCTTTAGTGAGGATGTCAATTCTTGTAGGTTTTGAATCAAAGTAATTATTTAGGTGAGGGGAAACACCTAACGTTTTCAGGGCTATAAATGTATGACTTTCATTGTTTGAATCTTTAGGACTCTTTGAATTGAATTATCCATGCATAAATTATCTATGAATTATGACGAGGTATCATTGATGAATATTATGAATCGAGGAAGTTCGTTTTAATTGTAAGTTGAGAATTTTGCTTGAGGACAAGCAAAAACTTAAGTGTGGGGGTATGTGATAAACCGTAAAAGTAACATATTTTAATCCCACATTTAGCATATTTTCGGATGATTTATTCCTTGATTCATGTAAGAAGGTGCTTTTAATCCTTTCTTTTCATGTCTTATATCAGGAAAGCACCCGAAGACGAAAAGAATGGAAAACGGGCCCAAAACAGAATAAATGGGCCATATCATGAAATCCACACGGCCTGGGCCCAAGACCACACGGTCGTGCCTCATTTATCTACTAGAACACGGCCTGCTCACGATTCACACGGCCGTGCCACATTCAACAGGTTCGAACACGGCCTGGTCACGACTTACACGGGCGTCTTCCATGGGAGTGTCCCTGCCGCGGCCAAGAGGAGTTTTACTCAGATTTGGATACTTGGAGGCAAAGAAACACATTCCAAAGCCTATTCAAACACCCTAGTAGGAATTCTACTTGAATTAGGATACTTAGGCACCAAGTAAGGCATCTCAAAGTCTATATAAACACCCAAGGGGGCAACTTGAAGAGGAGTTCGACAAAAGCCAGAATGGGCGGTGAGCTAGGCCAAGGAGCCAAGCCGAAAAGGTCAGAATTGTGGGAATCACTCGAGGATAGCCAGTTGATCCATCTCAAGAAGCTGGAATTCTACTCAAGACGGCGGTTCTCTTCTTCAATTCCTTTAGAGGGTTTTAGGGATTTCTTATGTTTTTTTTTATCTTTTCTTTTGAGATGTTTTCCTTATTTGTTATGAACTAAACCCTTCAGATACCTGAAGGGGATGAAACCTAAGACAGTTCTTGTTATTGTTTTCTGAACTATATGATAAATACTTGATTTGTTCTTAATTATGTGTGCTTAATCCTTGTGTTAATATTTCCGGGATATTGATTCAAGTTGGATGTGCTTAGGTGGTGGAGCAAAAGTCCCTGCTTAAGAGTAGATATAGCATAATTAAGCGGAGTTGATAGCGCGCCTTGAGATAGGGTGACGAGGTTTTACCAGATTAGGGTGAAACCTAATATGGGAGTCCATAGATCGAGTTAATACGATTCTAGGGGTTTTAATTAGAAAGAGATTTCAATTAACCAACCTAGGGTTAGACGTTATTCGCCTCGAAAGAGGGTTTAATATAACTTAGGGAGTCTTACGGATCAAGTCAAGTGAATAAATGGTCTGGTTCAGTGTTAGATAACAAGTGAAGTCTAGGTGGATTCTTCCAAGGGTATCGTCTGAATCAACTGAGTTTTTCCAACAGTATTTCCCCAATTCATTCTTTTTGTCTTTCCGTCTTTAGCTTAGTAGTTAGTTAAATTTAGATTATATAACAACTTCACTTATTTTAGGCTAGATAATAAAAAGAAAGTTAGTATTAGTACTTTTAGTTCCTTTGGGTTCGACAATCCGGTCTTGCCTAAGCTATACTACTGTTCGATAGGTGCACTTGCCTTAAATCGTTGTCAGAGTTGGTTTCTAGGTTCGATCATTCTCATTCATATAAATTTAAAACTCTGAAATCTAACAATCATCTCCATTATGACAATATATTACAAACTGGACTGGCAGATCACGATAAAACATGCTATTCTGAATGAGAATGATATGAGGAGTTAAGGGGGAGTATGTAAGTGAATGAGACTATATGATATGCTTCTGACTCTTAATTCTGGGTACACGAAACTTTTAAAAAATTATTTGTATAATGATGTGTCACAACTTAAAATCAGACTAACTTTAAGTAAAACATTCAGTAAAAACTTTACAAAATTTTACAATATTATAAAGATGAAGAGTATAGTGACTATTATATTATGAAGGTTTAAATGTACATTGTAGACACCCATTTTGTCTAAGCCCAATTGGAGGCCCATTTAAATTTTTGTCCACTCTTGGGCTATTCGAAGCCCACCCGAGTTTGGTCAATTTGAGACCTTTATTTTTTTTCTTTCCTTTTTGGGCATGTCAAGGGCCCAAATTATTATTATTATCATCTCTTCTACTATTATTATTAAATATCATTTTTTTAAAAAATAAACAAGATTAAAAATAATATATATACATGAAATGAAATGACAGGAAAAAAAAGGAGGCTTGTCATATTAAATGAGGCTTGTCATATTTTTGTTCTTAAAAAAAAGGTAAAAAAAAAAACAACAACAATAACAAGCATTTTATTTCTTTTTTTTTTCTTCTATCTTTTTTTTGGCCATAGACATGTCATGAAGGATCAGGTTTTGGGCTCCGATGAAGGGGACATCACCGAGTCGTCCGTCTTCCGCTCTTAGGAGTCCCCAAAAATCGCTTTTTTCCCTCCCCATTCTAAAATAAAGGTTTCTTTAAAAAAATGCTTGATCTTGGGAAACGTTATGATTTTATTTTTTAAAAAGAGAAAGTTTAGATTTAAAAACAATAATAATTTGTTTTTTTAGTTATTTTAAAGGAAAATTTAAATTTTTAAAACACAGTTTTGATCTTTTTCAACTATTTCGAAATAAAGTTTTGATTTTTAAGAAAACTAATGATTTTTTTAAAGAAAACTTTGATTTTGCAAAAAAAAAAAAAAAATCTAACGACTCCACCACCGGAGGCTGGAGAGCCGTTGGGCTCTTCAGTGGTAGAGCCATAGGCAACATAGAAGGAGGAAGATGTTTTTTTTTTGAAAAAAAAAATGAGGTTAAAATGAAAAATGAATTGTTTTTTTTTTTTTTTTTCATTTATAGGTGCCAAAAATAGATAATTTATTCCTACCTGCCTTACTTTTTAAATTTACAAAAAATACCTCGTTTTCTGCAGCACTGCCCTCACTCTCTGGCCTATTTACACCCGTAACTCCTTTTTTTATTCAAACGTTCGATTTAATCTGAAATTTCAAAACTAAAAGCAAATTAATTGCAACATCGGTCCTCTATCTTCCATATTTTTTATCTTTTAGTCCTGAAATCAAACTATGTCATTTTGTTTCCCTCTTTAATAAATTATTTACACTTATATCTTCCCTTTTATTTGCATTTATACCTTCTATATTTAAAGTTAATTATGCTCTTTATTTTAATGTTTTATATTTATTCACACTTGTATAATTTTTACTTATTCTTTGTAACACCCCCAAACCCGGCCCACAAGCCCTGACCGGATCTAGTATGTCACTGCGGAAAAACGTTTGAAGACTGATTTCACTTTTGGGAAAAACATTAAAAATTTTGTTTTTAATAAAACCTTGTGTGTTTGAATCTCCCAATAAAACTAAGTTATTACAATTTCCCGAATTAAAACTTTAATATATTTCAAAGATATGAGTTGCCAAAAATAAAAGCATTTCCAAATAATAATTTAATCGTCATCTAGCTTAAACATAATAAAAATGCTCAAATACTTTAAATAGGCCTTATTACAATAAATGATTTAAACAAAAGTACTTAATAATAAATTGAATAAAATAGGTGAAATGTCTTCTGCATGGGCCACCTCGTATCCACTCCAACCCGGTCCGAACATCATGCATCACCTGTAAGGTTTAATAAAATATTGAGTGAGTTAAACAGACTCAGTGCATAGTTATTTCACATGTTCCCCCATATGGGCTTGGCCCATATCCACACAGTCCACATACATAATCATGCAATATGAAGCCCAACCCAACCTAGTGTCCATCCGTCACACCTACCTTGGCAACCCTGTTGCCCAAGGCCGTGGCTAATCCACCGATCAACCAAGTGATCCCACATATCTTACCTTGGCAGACTTGCTGCCCAAGGCCGTGGCTAAGCCACCGATCACATAAGTGATCCCACATTTCAATCAGTCCACGGTGATGCACATAGCTATCAACCGCCGAGATGGGCACCTAGCCAGCACCTCCCTTGATGAAGCACATAGCTAACATCAAGCGCTAATGTAACACAAGGCTAAGATTAGACCACGTACATAATGTACACCCTTTCCTTCGATAGTCACATCCCACGCCCCATGTGTCATGCCACAATATCATTAAAATAAGCATACATCACATGCCATCACATTTTCATACATATATCATATATAAATTAACGTCATAAAATACTGACCTTGTTAATCGATTACCCATCATGGGTATCCACCTTTTTAGCCCTTATTTCGGCTATCATTCACATCATATACATATATACATAACCACATACAAATAACAAGAGAATAGTGCGATAACTACGCACCTGACTACTTAGCGAAATCCCGAACTATTCGAATCTAACCGGATCTTGGAACGTGGTTTTCCTCCTTCCTTAATGCCGATTTGGTCCTAAATCATCAAAGTTAGAATCGGCTAACCTTATTACCAAATATGGCCTATGGCCGAATAGCACAAACCCACTTACCTATTTCTTCCAAATCCCGAAATCACACACTTGCACCTTTAATAGTCGAAATCCCTACTAATCACTTGTTAGCATCAGTTTTAAGCATAAATCCATAATCATGGCCCTTGGCCGAATAGTACCTAACACTTACCTTAGATAATCGAATCCAAGAGACTTCCTCAATGCTTCCTTCTTTCGGCTACACACACAAAAGAACATACTTAATGGCACTATGACATTCGGCCATGTTATAAAAACCAAGACCAAATACTTGGTTTCGACATACCAATATAAGAACTCAAAACCAATTGTTTAAGGAGAGAACACACTTACCACCCCACGTTACTTGTGAAGACCCAAAAGAGAGTAAGTTTCGGCTTTCTATCTTTGCTTTAAAGGCTTGTGGCAAGGAAGAGAAAATAAACACTTGAGATTCGACTAATACTCTTAATGACAAGGGGTATTCGGCTTTGATAATCTTAAGGAAAGAAAAGAGAAGAAGTAAGCTACCACAAGGTTGAGGGAATGAAGAAGAATAGGAGGAGAATCGGCAATGGAGACAAAGAGGTTTTCGGCTTCAAATGGAAAGGAAGAAAAAGAGAGAATTCTTCACTCAAAATTCGGCAGCAAGATGGACACTTCACAAAAAGAATTTTGGCACTTATTTTCTCACTAAAGAACCCCTTGGCCGGCCACCACCTTTCCTCTAATCCAATCCCATAATAATCTCCTATTTAATCTCTTTATCACCTATTTAAACTAAATAAAATAAATCAATATTTATCTCCACCCTATAGCCGAATCTTAACAAAAAAGAAAAATCAAGCCTTATCTTCTCATTAAAAAATAAAATAAAACCATGTATATATCCAATTCTTCTAGCCGAAATTAAAAAGAAATAAAACAAAGCTTTATCCTCCTCCAATTGAGAGTTCATGTGCAGACCACTAGCTCCTCTCCTTGACGCAAAAATAAAAGTTCCCTCTGCTTCCCACGTTGCTCGAACCTCCCTGCTCAAGGCGTCATTTTCCAAGGCCCTAAGTGGCGCCTTGCAGCCACTTTACCCAGCTCACTTTCATGTCAAATTCCCCTTACAAATTTGCTTAAAGACTCCTTAGCCCAACTTCCCTTCTTGACGCAAAAAACAAAAATAAAACACTCCCATGCTGCCCTCAAGACTCGACCCTCTTCCCTCCTGAAGCCCCCTTGCACCTTAGCGCCCCAAGCCATTTTGCCAACTGATTTCTTGTGTCATAAACTCCACAAAATTTCTTTTAAGGCCTCCTTGCCCAGTTTCCCCTTTTCACT
This sequence comes from Gossypium australe, assembly GCA_005393395.2. Classification (NCBI taxonomy): domain Eukaryota; kingdom Viridiplantae; phylum Streptophyta; class Magnoliopsida; order Malvales; family Malvaceae; genus Gossypium; species Gossypium australe. The sequence goes on from CM016619.1 coordinate 40,494,208, forward strand.
TAAAATTCCAATATTTTCCAAAGTTTTTCCCCTTCATCTGAAGTTCTCAAAAACTCCTAAAATATATCCAAACACACTCCAAACCTACTATCACTTGAATTATGCATTAAATGCATAACCCCTAAATCCGGGATATTACATTCTTATTTTGTCTTTATTTATTTGCATGTCCATTTATATTTATGTTTTTTTTTTACACATTCCCCTTACATACATTTTAATATTATTTATTTATGTTACTTTGATTCTTTTATTGTATTATGAATAAGGTGTATTATTGTTATTATTATCATCATCATTGTATTATTTATGTCTTTGTTATTTATATCTTATTTATTTCAGTTTTCTTTATTATTATTGTCATTTTTGGAAGAGTTTTCTATTCGCTTAATTTGTTTAATTAACTTTAATCAATTTAATTAAATTTCCTATTTTATCACTATTCGTTTTAAAAGAGGGAACTTTAGGTCATTTTATTCCATCCTATAATTGTTGACATGAAGTTAGTTAAGTAGGTGTTACATTTTGATGAAACCATAAGGTTTTTACATTTGAATTTAGGTAAACCATAAGGTTTTGACATTTGAATTTAGGTTAGTCTTTAAGATCTTATCTACCATTTACCCTAGAAAAACTATAAATAACATGTAAGATATTTTTGTAGGGTTTTAAACTAATTTTAAATATCGTATAGGATTAGAATCTTAAATTAATATGTAAATATTATTTGGGACTTTATTCAAGATTAAAACTAATGGTTTTTGTAGGTGAATTGTAAATCATGAGTAGGTTTTTCTAAGTATTTTATTTTAGAAACTTTTTAAGAAAGCTAAAAAATATTACTTAAGATATATTATTTTAGGATTTTGGCTAATTTAAACCTTAGATCAAGAATTTTAAAGTAAGATAAATCATAAACCTGGCATAGGATACTTTCGTAAGATCGTGATAGGTTCAACGTTATTAATTAAATCTTTTAAATAATAATAATAAAAGATCAAAGAAGTTGTAGATGGATTTTAATATTTCTCTTAATTCATTGGTAATTTCTAGGTTTTTTTTAGAATTCTAAAATATAATTAATTTTAGGAATTGAAGGTATTTTAATAGAATTATTTAGTTATCCTTTAGGGTTACCGTTAAAAGTAAAAATATCTAATTTAAGTTTTAAATTAGATAAGTTTGGTGAACACATCTTACTCGAGTTACAAGTAAACCGAAGACATTTTCTTTAGAGTTTTTATTTAAGGTTTCCATAAGATTTTAGCCTAAGTTAATATATTAATATGCTTAAATAAAAAAAAAACCTAGCTCCTAAGACCCCTAGGACTATCCCCGGATAGGCGTTGTGGGGATGCTATAACCTTCCCCACACGTAATCATACTCCCGAACCCGAAATTTGGTGATGAGATCGAGTCTAGACTTTTAGGATTTTTCGTAGTATTAATTTTAGACTTTTAGACGATAGGTGGCTAACCAACGTAGCTCGAATTGGTTAGTGGCGACTCTACGTTAATTTAGGCCCTATGTATCTAGCTTTTCTTACTAGGCCCCTTACTTCTATGTAGGCAACATTATGACAACTTGGCGACTCCACTAGGGATGTTAGTGAGTCGACTTACTTAGGTTTGAGAGCTAGGTTTTTTAGTATTTGTGCATATTAGATTTATTTATTCGTGCATTAATTTATTTAATTGTCTAATGTCGTTTTAAATTGTTGAATATGTGTTAAATATTGATTTATTTGTTCATTTCATTTACTTATCCTATTTTGATATGTATGCCAATGTGTTTGTTTATTCTTTTATCGATGAAATTGATTAATGTGTATGTCGGTTCTACCGCTATGGGGCAGCTATAATTGTCATTCATGATTGCATCTTGCCTTCGGTCCTAAGCCAAGGCCCATCCCATTTGGGAGGAGTAACATTTTAAATATGAAGCCTAGACATAAGAACAGTACCTTACCCCTCGTAATAATACCCTATAGGACCTCATGAGCATTTATGTATGTTTTGTGTTTGAATTTTTTCGCAATGCTGTATAATTTAATTTCACATTTTTTTTCATTTGACTTTATTATTTTTTTACTAACTTTGTTTTTCTTGTGTCTGTGTCTCTCCATGGCATAATTCATGCATCATTTAAATACTTGGGGGACAATGTCGCATCTGTATTTGACATGAACACACTTCGGGAAGATTCAGTTGTTCGACATGGGGTATATAATATAGGGATAATAGCGAGAATGTTAGAGGATACTCAGAGTATAGAAGGCAATTTCCAAATAGCTAGTTTTGACTCGAGCCTCCCTCAGATAGTCCGCATGGACTGTAGGAGAAATTGCGAAGATGAGTTGAAAGGAATATAGCAATCGTGGGAAAAGGCTAAAAAAGCGCTTCCGAGACAAGTATGGGGATGTAGCACAACTTTTGTTCGTTAAACAGGATGATGCCTTATTGAAGGATATGGTACATTTTTGGGATCCCACTTATAAGTGTTTTACGTATAATGAAGTGGATATGTTACCGACTATGGAGGAATATATTGGAAGAGAAACATCGATTTCCAAGGACATTTAGCAAATCTAATGGGATTACCTATACATACGGTAAAATCAAGATTAAAAGATAAAAATGGTCCCTGCATTTCCTGGTCTGACATTAGGGATGCTATGGGAAAGGCTAGCGGTGATAGACATTTGTCACTGTTTGCGTTTACCGTATACGGGTTCATCGTTTTCCCAAAAGCTCTGGGATATGTGATTGTGGAGCTAGCTGATTTTTTGTTTCAGATTGAAAAAGGGGTGAATCCTGCTCTAGTAGTCTTAGCTGAAACCATCATTTCACTCAATTTTATCAGAAGGAAAGGAGACGGAGGTTTCTTAGGATGCTCACATTTGTTGTTAGTATGGATGAAAAGTCATTTTAGGTGCCTCTATAAGTGCTTTCGTCAGGTGTTTGTTCCTTTTACCAGGCTTATAGAGAAATTTCTAGAAAGTGAGTATCCTCCAAATAAATCCATTGAGGAGAGGTTTCAGAACCTTAGTACATTGACATACCAAGAAATAAAATGGAGGGCTCCATAGATGATTCGAAGCACGGTATTTATCGAGTGCGGTGGTCATTTATGGGTTCCCTTAATTGGCATATGGGGAGCCATCAGTTATTCATTGTTTATGGTTTTGAGCCAATACGAGTATGATCAATTTGTACCTGCTATAGCTGGTTTAAACAGGGTGGAAGTTTTGGTTCAGGACCTGAGATTTTGGAAGAAATTAGAAGAGATACGAATTAAGTGGGGTCAAACCTTGAGCTTGCAATCAGGAACCTTTTTCAACCATTACCCCTCGGAAATGTATATCCAATGGCGCCTGAAAAGAAGCAAAATATCCGTGTCAACACAATTCAAGGGAAAGACGAAGGTCCCATATGACATAGCCAAGTTAACTGTTAAACCGTAAAAGTAACATATTTTAAGCCCACATTTAGCATGCTTTTGGATGATTTAAGTCTTGAATTATGTAATTTTATGCTCTTAATCCTTTATTTTCATGTTTTATACTCAGGAGAGCATTGGAGGACGAAAAGAACGGAAAATGGGCCCAGAACGGAGTAAATGGGCCATATCACGAAATCCACACGGCCTGGGCCCAAGACCACACGGCTGTGCCTCATTCAACAGCTTTGAACACGGCCTGGCCACGACTTACACGGGCGTGTGCCATGGGTGTGTCCCTGCCGTGAGAAAGGAGAGTTTCACTCTGATTAGGATACTTAGGGGCAAAGAAACTTATTCAGAAGCCTATATAAACACCCTAAGTATGACCTAAAACGGGGGAACCTATGGCTTTAGTCAAGGGGCGTCCAGCTAGGCCAAAGAGGGCAGATTTGTAGAGATTTACTCGAAGATAGCCAGTTGATCCATCTCAAGAAGCCGAAATCATACTCAAGACGGAGGATCTCTCCTTCAATTCCTTCAGGGAGTTTTAGGGATTTCTTATGTTTTGTTTTATCTTTTCTTCTGAGATGTTTTCTTTTATTGTTATGAACTAAACCCTCAGATACCTGAGGGAGATGAAACCTAAGATGAATCTTGTTATCGTTTGCTGAACTATATGATAAATATTTGACTTGTTCTAAATTATGTGTTCTTAATTCTTGTGTTGATATTCCCGGGATATTAATTCAAGTGTGATGTGCTTAGGTGGAGAAGCAAAAGTCCCTGCCTAAGAGTAGATCTAGCATAATTAAGCGGAGTCGATTGCACGCCTAGAGATAGGGTGACGAGATTTTGCCAGATTAGGGTGAAACCTAATATGGGAGTCCATAGATCGAGTTAATGAGATTCTAGGGGTTTTAATTAGAAAGAGATTTCAATTAATCAACCTAGGGTTAGATGTTAGTTGCCTCGTGAGAGGGATTAATATAGCTTAGGGAATCTTACGGATCAAGTCAAATGAATAAATCGTCTGGTTCAGAATTAGAGAACAAGTGAAGTCTAGGTGGATTCTTCCTTGGGTGTCATTTTAATCAATTGGTTTTTCCTCAAAGTTATTCTCCAATTTCATTATTCTTTGTCTTAGAAGTCTTTAGTTTAGTAGTTAATTAATTTTAGATTAGATAAACAATTCCCTTAATTCTTAGGCTAGATAATACAAAAAAGAGTTAGTATTAGTACTTTTGGTTCCTTTGGGTTCGACATTCTGGTCTTGCCTTAACTATACTACTGTTCGATAGGTGCGCTTGCCTCAAATCATTGTCATAGTTAATTTCTAGGTTCGATCATTCTTTATATAAATTTTAAGACTTTGACATCGCATAAAAACAAAGATCATTAACGGAAAAGATACACAATTTAAAGATGCGTTTAAGGGGGAGAGATGAAGAGTTCAGACGAAAACGAGAGTAACATCAGGCATATGTAAAGGACAAGGAGGAAGAAATCATGAGACAATAGCAGCAACCCTGGTTAGACATGAAGGGATGAGAGGAGGAACTAAGAATGCAGTTAGAACGACGTCAATGAGAAAGATCTGGCTTGTTAGCTTAGATTCAAAGATTGGAGGCAGATCCAAGTCTACGGGATAATAAACTCCAGAATGCATGAGAACAAGAGCGAACTTGGAAAAGGGTGTCGAATAAGAAAAACTGCTGAAATTGAGGTGCTGAAGAAGGAAATTTGTAGTCTGACTATATAATTAAAGACAAAAAAAAAATAGCAAAACAAAGAGGTCAAGAAAGAATATACGGAGCTTGTGGAGCGTTTTATTGTGGTGGAATAAATGGCAGTTAGCCGACAAGAGGTGTTTGTAAAAATGCATAGAGAAGGTCAGGTTTTCGCTCATCAAGCCGAAGACTTATGTGAACAGATTGAAGAACTCAGAAAAGAATCTACCTCCTTTGTGACTAGGAACGAGCCTGCAATGGAACTTCTAAAGGTGGCTCAGGCACATTACCAAAAAAGTTCATCAAGCTCATGAGGAGGAAGAAGAAGAACGACGAGTAGAGATTTGCCCTATGACAATAGGATCGAATAGGATTTTCTTTAAGTATGAATGAAAAATGAAAAAAACTTTGTAACCCGGATAGTTTTCGAACCTTCTTTGAAAGAAAATGTTTATATTCGAGTTTATTACGACAATGTGCCCCAATTTCATTCATTCATTCATTCATCCATTCGTTCACTTATTCACTCATTTGTTTATTCAGAAACATCAATTTTAAAAAAAAATAAAATAAGAACATATTTTATGAAAAATCCAAATAATTTTCTAACTTTGGAAATAAATGTCATTTGAAAAAGGACCAAGGATAGCTCACCGGTATAACACCCGTTCAAAAGCCAAGAAGATGACAGAAGAAGAATTGACACGCATGGCAAAACTAGAGGAACAAATGGAAAGGATGATGGAAATAATGACTATAATGGTCAAAGGCAAGGACAAGGTGGGAGAAGGAAGCAGCATTTTGGACAATCCAATTCCTTTTTACGATGATACAAGGGTATATCACAAAGATTTACCGCTTCAAGTGCCAGGTGTGACCATTCAGATCCCAAGAGTAAACAAGTTGCCTGCAAGTGAGGAGCCAAAAGAAATGGACAAGGGAAAGTCAATTATGGATGAAGAAGCTCATAAATTTAGCCTAATTGAGGAACTTTTGAAAGCTATTGAAAGATTAGACACCTTCCAAACTGTAGAAGCAGAAGGCCTGTGTCTGGTTGTAACACCCCTATCCCGTATCCATCGCCGGATTAGGGTTAAAGGCATTACCTGATAGACTGGAAACTTTATTATAAAATTTAATAAATTAAACCATTATTTACAATCGTAGTGTCCCTTCTGTAGGTCATCAAGACCTAAAACATGCTTTAAACAGAGCTGGGACTAAACCGTAACACATACAGAAATTCTCGAAAAATTTTAAACTTTCTAAGTTTCAGGGGTTACATGCCCGTGTGGGCAGGCCGTGTTCCTCCCACGGCTGCTAGACAAGCCCATGTGTCTCCCCCGTGGTTGAAGCTGACTTAACTCCACGGCCACCAAGCACGCCCGTGTACCTTGGCCGTGGTCAATCCTGACTTGGCTCCACAGTCACCAAGCACGCCCTTGCACTTTGGCTGTGGTCGATCCTGACTAAACCACACGGCTACCAGGCACGTCCGTGTGCCAAGGCCGTGTACTCTTAATCAGCTACTGACAGATCGAGAGCTTTATCAGACAATTTCGTATAAATCTCATAGCCATTTCATTTCATAGACTTTGGCACATTTACTCACACAAAGCTTGCAACATATTTCATTTCACATATCACATATGTACTTAGCTTATTCATGTCCATTCTCGTATCTCATTCATATTCTCATGTTCAATTATACATTTCTTCAAAGCAAATTCATATAGGTGCTTACCTTTTATACACACTTAGTTACATAGCAAACGTACCTGGAACGAATGTACATTCACATAATTGTTCATAGTTCGGATTTGCCCGTTGAACCGTTCGAAATCTAATAGGATATACAGAATACTCAGAATAGTTGTACAATGCCAACGTCCCAGACGTGGTCTTACATGTAATCAGATGACGATGCCACTGTCCCTGACAGGGTCTTACACGAATTAATACGATGTCGATGTCCAGACATGGTCTTACACGTAAAGATCATATCAATGCCAACGTCTTAGAGGTGGTCGTACACGAAATCTCGAATCAATGCCAACGTCCCAGACGTGGTCTTACATGATAAAACAGAACAGATACCTATGTCAATCCTATCTATTCCTAGGTTCGTACGGGACTTCTCGGACATTGTCACTAAGTCAACCTTATCTCGAAATTCATGTACATACCATCTCGTAAACATTCATCGTTAACAATAGTCATATGAACATACATAGTTCAATACAAACACGTCTATTTGTATAATGACTTACCTCAAGTTCAGTTTAACGGAAATGGATACGGCTACTCAATTACTTTCGCTTCCCCGCGATCTAAGTCCGGTTTCTTTGGCTCTTGATCTAAACATATTCAAATTCAACTCATTTATTCACTAACTCATCCAATTCAATCCAAAAACACACATTTAGGGCAATTTACAATTTAGCCCTCACATTTGCACAATTTATCAATTTAGTCCATTTTCTCAAAACATCAAGTACACAAAATCATCACATAATCATGCTTAGCCGAATGCTTATGTATATCATACAAGCCCATATATTTCATCAAAATTACAATTTAGTCCCTCAAATTTTCATTTTCTCAATTTAGCCCTATTTAGCTAAATTCATCAAAAATTCAAGAATAAAATATGTTTATCTAACACATATCTTTCATTTAACACCAATAATCATCACAAACTTCACCATTTCATCAATGGCACATCTCATGAACATCATCAATTCATAAAATTGAGACATGGGCTAGATAGTAGAGTAAGCAACGATTACAGAAACGTAAAAATTATCAAAAACCGAAGTCGAAACTTACCTTAATCAAGCTTAAAACCAACCGAAACCTAGTTTTCTTTTTCTTTTCTTCTTTTCTTTACTTTTCGGCCAAGATGATCAGAATGACCTTATTTTATGCATTTTCTTTTATTATAAAATCTTGTAATATATATAATATTAACTTAACTTATAAAATAAACATATAAAAGCATAATATATGCATGTTGCCGTCCACTAACCTCACTTTTGGCCAAAAATTAAAATCTAAATCCTCATATACAAGAAGACACAACAATTAAGCCACTCAATTAATATAAAAGGCTACTTTTACCTATTACCCGTTCTAGTCCTTTGCTCAAATTAAACACACATACAGATAAATTAATTTACGAAATTTTACCACATGCTTAATCACATATCATAGGCATAGAAAATAATATTAAAATATTTTACTGACTCGAATTTATGGTCCCGAAACCATTATTCCGACTAAGGTATAAACCGGACTGTTACAATTTCCCCCTTAGGGATTTTCGTCCCCGAAAATCTTACCGTTAAACAGATTCGAATATTGCTGTCTTATTGAATCTTCAGGTTCTCACGTAACCTCTTCTATTCCATGTCGATTCCACAATACTTTCACTAACGGGATTTTCTTATTTCCTAACTCTTTCACTTCACGAGCTAAGATACGGATCGGTTCCTCTTCATAAGTCATATCAGATCGAATTTTAATTTCAGACGGAGGAATCACATGAGAGGGATCGGATCTGTATCGTCTAAGCATTGACACGTGAAATACATTATGAATCTTTGCTAGCTCAGGTGGCAACAACAACCTATACGCAACTGGCCCAACTCGCTCAATGATTTCATACAGTCCGATGAATCTCGGACTCAACTTGCCTTTACGTCAAAATCAGAGTACTCTCTTCCACGGAGACACCTTCAGAAAGACTTTGTTACCGATCTCAAATTCAATATCTTTTCTTTTCAAGTTTGCATAAGACTTCTATCGACCAGATGCTACTTTCAAGCTATCTCAGATTACTTTTTCTTTCTGTTCAGTGTCTTTTATCAAATTGACCCTGTATATCTTGTTTTCACTGAGCTTAGTCCAATACAGAGGTGTCCGACATTTACGTCCGTACAGAACTTCATAAGGTGCCATTTTGATACTCGACTGAAAACTATTATTATATGCAAATTCAATTAATGGCAGATACTGTTCCCACGCACCGTTAAATTCGAGAATGCAGCATCTCAACATGTCTTTGAGAATCTGAATAATCCGCTCGGATTGACCATCCGTTTGCGGATGAAAAGCTGTACCGAAATGCAGTTTCGTGCCTAAAGCTTCTTGTAGTTTCTTCTAGAATCGTGATGTAAACCTCGGATCTCTGTCTGACACAATAGACAATGGCACTCCATGCAATCTCACAATCTCGGAAATATAAAGCTCAGCTAATCTATCAAGTGAGAAATCAGATTTTACCGAGATGAAATGAGCAGATTTCTTCAATCGACCAACTACGACCAAAATCGTATCTTTCCTTCTCGGAGTTTGAGGCAAACCAGAAACAAAATCCATTGTCACTTTATCCCATTTTCATTCGGGAATCAGAATCGGTTGTAGCAAACCAGTTGGAACTTGATGTTCTGCTTTCACTTGTTGACAGGCTAAACATTTTGAAACAAAGTCAGAAATGTCTCATTTCATACCAAACCACCAATAATGTTGCTTCAGATCTTGATATATCTTTGTACTTCCCAGTTGAACAGATAGATGACTATTATGTGCTTCACTCAAAATTAACTAAATCAACTCTGAATTTCTCAGAACACAGATACGGTCTCGAAATCTGAAGCAATCATCATGATCTCTGCAAATCAGAGCTTTAAATATTTATAAAAGAATTATCAAACCTGGAGACTAACTCTGACAACGATATTAAGGCAAGTGTACCTATCGAACAGTAGTATAGCTTAGGCAAGACCAGTTATCGAACCCAAAGGAACTAAAAGTATTAATACTCACTTTCTTCTTATTATTTAGCTTTATAGTTAGAGTGAAGATTTCTTTTAAACTAAAGTGACGACAACTAAACTAAGGACACTAAAACAAGAAGACGAATTGGAAAATAACTTTGAAGAAAAACTCAGTTGATTTCGATGATACCTTCAGGAAGAATCCACCTAGACTTCACTTATTATCTAACCCTTAAATTATATGATTTCTTTACTTAGCTCGATCCGTGAGACTCCCTAACCTATATTAAACCCTCTCTCGAGGCGAATAACGTCCAACCCTAGGTTAATTAGTGGAACTCTCGTTCGCTTATAATAACCCCTTAGGATAGCAGTAAATCGATCAATGGACTCCCATATTAGGTTTCACCCTAATCCGAAAAAATCTCGTAACCCTATCTCTAGGTGTTTGATCAACTCCACTTAATTATGTTAGATCTCCTTTTAGGCAGGGTCTATTCCTCCTCCACCTAAGCACATTAGATTTGGATTAAGGAACATAATTAAGAACAAACTAAGTAATTTATCATACAACTTAAAATTCAAATAACAAAATCCATCTAAGTTTCATCCCCTTCAGGTATCTGAGGGGTTTAGTTCATAACGAATAAACAAAACATCGCAAGAGAAAAGATAAAACAAAACATAAGAAAACCCTAAAACCCCCTGAAGGAATTGAAGGAGAATTTCGCCGTCTTGAGTATAATTCCGGCTTCTTGGGATGGATCAACTGGCTACCCTCGCGTTATTCCCTAACTTTGACCTTCTCGACTTGGCTCATTGGCCTCGTTTTTGCCCCCGGTTTCGGCTTCTGCCGAACTCTCCTCTCAAGTTGCCCCCTTGGGTGTTTATATAGAATTTGTGATGCCTTACTTGGCCCCTAAGTATCCTAATTTAAGTAGAATTCCTACTAGGGTGTTTGAATAGGCTTTGGAATGTGTTTCTTTGCCTCCAAGTATCCTTTCCCGAATGAAATTGCTCTTTCCAGCGACAGGGACACGGCCATGGCACACGCCCGTGTGAATTGTGGCCAGGCCGTGCTCGGACTTTTAATGAGGCACGGCCGTGTTAGCTTTGGGCCAGGCCATGTTGAATTCTCTTTTGGCCCAATTTGGTCCGTTTTAAGCCCATTTCTCATTCTTTTCATCCTTGGGTGCTTTCCTAAGTATAAAATATGAAAAGAAAGGATTAAGAGCACCTTTTTACATAAATTGAGGGATAAATCATCCAAAAGCATATTAAATGTGAGTCTAAAATATGTTATAATTACGGTTTATCAAATACCCCCACACTTAAGCTTTTGCTTGTCCTCAAGCAAAATTCTCAACTTACAATCAAAACAAACTTCCTTGATTCATAATTCCTATCAATTATGCTTTATCATAATTCAAAGATAATTCATACATGGATAATTCAACTCAGAGGGTCCTAAAGATTCAAACAATCAAAGTCGTACATTTATAGCCCTAAAAACATAAGAGTTTCCCCTTACCTGAATAATTACCTTTAATTCAAAATCGACAAGAATTGACATCCTCACTGAAGATTCACTCAAATCACTTGAAGTGTTTAAGGTTCAGAATTAAGCACTCAAAAGTCAAACATGAAGTGTTAATCCCATAGGCTTGCATGAAAATCAAATCTCCACCACTGTAAAATGAGATGATAAACAAATCAAAAGGTCTTTAACAGGGTTGTAATGGGGCTTAGGTTAAGGGTATGGATATAGGCTGAATTAGAAGATTAGAATCAAGATTGACCTGACAATTTACTTAACTAGAAAGAAAATGAACTATAATTACATCAATTGGAAATTTATAATACAAATAATACGAGCTTCTTCTTCAACATTTGGAATTTAACGTATAAGCTCATTTAATCACATAACTAATAATGAATATTCTTCTTTTTTTTTTTAGAACAAACTATCATAATAATAAGAAAGAACTTTTACAACTGGAATATAGAACATAGTTAGGAAATTGTTCGAAATCAAATCTCGACAAAAAGGGTAATTAAAAAGGAATGGTGATAACAAAAACAAAGGGTTTTGGGTTAATATTAGCGGGTGAGTCAATAAAAAGGGTTGTTAGGCTCAACGGGGTTCACTAAGGGTTAATTATGAAGGTAGGCTTTTCAGTGGAGTAAGTGGGTTAGAACCTAGGTGCCTTTATCATCTCGGCATATCAAATCATAGGTGTGGTCTCGACAAGTATAATCAATGCAAGTTCTAGAATAACAAATCAATGTTGACACACTCATAATCAATAAAGTGAGCAAGAAAAAGAATATATGCTTTATAAGGCTCAAAATCTCACAAAATTATGGGTATTTGATGTCAACCTCGTAAATTTCAAATTTCAAGATATCATTCCAATTCAGGTAGACAACCTAAAAAATTTTAAAATTTTTGAAAAATAGACTTTATCATGCTTGATTCTCTAGTATTCTTCAAATTTAATCATCAATGTACAATTATCAATGACTTACTCTAAAACATATCAATAAAATCATAAATCAAAGAAAATTTCTTTCTAATCATAATATGAGAAACTTACTTCTCGAACAGGGCATAATTCAGGGATTTTCAAATAATACTATAGTAAACCCCCCACACGTAAGATGTACATTGTCCTCAATGTACAAAGATAGATAGTATCAAATAATCAAAAAATCATAAGATGGGGAGAGAAGTGAAACTTCCTGAATTTTGGATGAAGTCAATGAAAGGAATCCGGATAGGATTGGAGGTGAACGTGGGGAAGCGTCTTGAACCATTTGAAATTGAATCCTCGAAGCAGCCGGTCTGATTTTATTGTATCCTAAGCTAGATCTAAATATCATTAAGAATAAGAACAAGAAAAAAATGATAAAATGGAAATAAAATTAAAATAAAAATAAATAATGGAAAATGAAAGACAACTAGAAAAAGGGAGAATGAGGTTTAAATAGAGATGTAGCCTGTGTTTTGGGATTTTGAATTTTGGGCGCGTTCAGGGTGTTCGGGCACGGCCGTGGGTATAGTGGCACGCCTGTGTCTTTCTTCACACGGGCGTACTCTTCCCGTGTTTGATAAGTCAGAATGTTGGCACGGTTGGAAGGCACGGCCATGTTTAGCCCGTGCTTATCAAGTCAGTAACCTCGCACGGGGCGTCAGCACGGGCGTGGTTTATTATCGCCACCCGTGTTGGGAAAAGAAATTTTTCTATGTCGTGCACGGCTACTGGCACGCCTATGGTGCATCCCCTGGCTTCCACACGGCCACGGGCACACCTGTGTGTAGGGCCGTGTGGCCTAAAAATCTACTCTTTGGTTAGTTTATGGTTAGGTGCTAAAAAGAAAAATAAATAAAAAATAAATAAATAATGTAAAAATGGGGTTAGTGCTCGGGTTGCCTCCCGAGAAGCGCTTGTTTATAGTCTTAAGCTAGACTTTACCTCTCATTCGTATGGTCATGGTGGTTTAAGGAGGTGAAAATCCTTTCTCATGCAATCACTTCGGTTATGGATATATAGTTTAAGTCGAGCAATGTTTACCTCAAAAGTGTCGAATTTAGGATTGCTTACCTTGACTGTGCCTTATAGGAAGACATTAAGTACCTCAAAAGTGATTACTTCGTTTGTCTTGAGGTCTGGATTGGTGATTCGAGGGTCTTCCTTATTCAACAATACCTGATCCTCTGTTTTGATGTGATTTGTTGTTCCTATCAGCTTGTTTGGGGGTCTCCTTCAGTTTCACTTTGTGCGGCTCCTGTTCCTCTCTGATTTGTGTTTCCTGCTCTTTTAGTTTGTCAACCCTAAGGCTTTGTTCCTTATGTGGTTCTTCTTTGTTGGCAAAAGGTCTAAGTTCTAGCTCAGCTAAGTGATTTCGTGATGCTTCCTGTAAAGAAGGTTGAACCAAATGATTATCAATAGAATTAACGTTCGTACCTTTATTACTCGATGTCCTAGCTGAGTCAAGAGCTTGAAGAGTGATTGTTTCGTCGTCTACACGAGTGTGAGTTCCCTGAATTCTTCCTCAGTGTGGTCTTTCTTTATTGCATCAGGATATGGTACACGAACTTGGTACTGTGTATTTACAGGGTTTGGTAAATCATGGCTTACCTCAACCTTACCTTCACTTACCACAGTTTCTTGCCTTGGGTCAGATTCCACTAACAATTCTCTGTTATGAGCTTGTACAGCTTGAGGCCCATGATTCGGCTCAGGTTTGTAGCCTTGTGGTGTTTCTTGTGGTGAAAGTTGAACAATATGATTATCAACTAAATTTACTTTCTCACCTTCATCACTTGATGTCCTGGCCGAGTCAAAAGCTTGTAGACTGATTGATTCGTCACCTACACGAAGAATGAGTTCTCCTGTACCAACATCAATTTTAGTCTTAGCAGTTGCTAGAAAGGGTTTTCCTAAAATTAAAGGAATCGAATTGTCCTCATTCATGTCTAAGACAACAAAATCTACAGGAATATGAATTTATCAATTTTGATTATAACATTTTCTATTATACCCCTAGGAATTCTGATAGTTTTATCAGTTAACTGAATGCTCATCCTAGTTTGTCTGGGTTTCCCTAGACCTAGTTGTTTAAACATTTTATAAGGCATAACATTGATGCTTGCCCCTAAATCAACTAAAGCATTATCAATAGATAAACTATCAATTAAACATGGAATTGTAAAACTCCCTGTGTCTTTTTGCTTCTGCGGTAGTCTATTCTGTAACATTGCTGAGCATGCTGCGTTTAATTCCACGTGGTGCTCCTCGTCTAATTTGCGTTTGTTTGTCAAGAGTTGTCTTAAAAATTTTCTCGAGTCTTGCATCTGAAAAAGAGCTTCAAGAAGAGGGAAGTTAATATGTAATTTCTTTAAAAGTTTAAGAAACTTACCGAATTGTCCTTCTGAATCGTCTCTTTTCATTGCTTCAGGATAAAGCATGCAAGGTTGGTACTCTTTGATTACTGGTTTTGGCTTTTCTTGTGTTACCTCTGTTTCACCTTTGTCTACCTTATTTTCTAGTATTGCATTGGGTTCATCTAACCCTTTACTGTCCTGAGCGGTGATGGCTTAATTTTGCTCTTTGGGGTTAATCTCCGTGTTACTAGGTAGACGCCCTTGCAGTCATTCTAATATCAGCTTTACAGGCTGTTCGACTGCGTTAGTGACTTCCTTGACTGACTTAGTAATTTCCATGATTCGGATCTCGTTGCTTTTGATTGTTCTCTCATTTTCTTGGATACGTTTCTCTGTGTCTGCCGAAAATTTTGTCAGCATCTCTTCAAGGTGCGACTTCTCTTCCTATTAGTGAGGTGGTTGTTGAAAGTTTTGAGGAAGTTCCGGTCTTTGGCTATTTTGATCATCCCACGAGAAATTGGGATGGCAACTTCAACCTGTGTTATAAATGTCATTATAAAAATTATTTTGTGGTCTAGGATAGTTACCCGTATAGTGAGCTTACTCATTTTCCATGCCATATCTGTAGGGTGGGTACTCAAGATTCGCCACTCCTCCTAGATTCGAGTCATATTGCATTACTAAGTGTACCTGCGAGAAACTATACAAACCACCAATCTTTTTATTCGTCATCTCTAGCTGGTTAGATAACTTGGTGACCACGTCGAGGTTGGAGACACTGGCGGCTTTTGTTGGCGTTGTCCCCATAACTTGCCACTGATAATTATTCAGTGCCATCTTCTCTTTAAAATTATCTGCCAAAATCAAAATAAAGGAAAAATTAGTGAAGTAGAAAAGAGAAAAAAATAAAAATAAAAATAAAAATTAATTGCAAAAAAATGGCTAAAATAATAAAAATAGAGCTTTCTTAATATTTTAGTTCCCCGGCAACGGCGCAAAAAACTTGATCACTGCAAATCAGAGCTTTAAATATTTATAAAAGAATTATCAAATCTGGAGACTAACTCTGACAACGATATTAAGGCAAGTGTACCTATTGAACAGTAGTATAGCTTAGGCAAGACCGGTTATCGAACCCAAAGGAACTAAAAGTATTAATACTCACTTTCTTCTTATTATTTAGCCTTGTAGTTAGAGTGAAGATTTCTTTTAAACTAAAGTGACGACAACTAAACTAAGGACACTAAGACAAGAAGACGAATTGGAAAATATCTTTGACGAAAAACTCAGTTGATTTCGACGATACATTCGAGAAGAATCCACCTAGACTTCACTTATTATCTAACCCTTAAATTATATGATTTCTTCACTTAGCTCGATCCGTGAGACTCCCTAACCTATATTAAACCCTCTCTCGAGGCGAATAATGTCTAACCCAAGGTTAATTAGTGGAACTCTCGTTCACTTATAATAACCCCCTAAGATAGCAGTAAATCGATCAATGGACTCCCATATTAGGTTTCACCCTAATCCGGCCAAATCTCGTAACCCTATCTCTAGGCGTTCGATCAACTTCGCTAAATTATGTTAGATCTCCTCTTAGGCAGTGTCTATTTGTAATAGTCTGGTTTATACCCTAGTCGGAACAGTGGTTTCGGGACCACAAATCCGAGTCTGAATAATATTTTAATATTATTTTCTGTGTCATTAATATGTGACTAAGCATGTGGTAAATTTCCGTGAGCTAAATTGTTTGTCTGTGCGTTTAATTTGACAAAAGGATGAAATTGCACTGAATGTGAAAGTTGCTTGCTAATTGTTAAAGTATCAATGTGATGTGGCTTTTGAATGTTGTGGCCTTAATAGGCAAATAAGCCAATAAGTGGTTAGTGGATGGCTAAGGTCATAAATGACCTTGAATTATATGTTTTGATATATTTGTTTTTAAGGTTAAAAATGTCTTTTGTAATAAATGATTATATGTTTAAGAAAAACATAAAAATGGCCACATTATCATCCTTGTTAGCCGAAAATCAAAGAAAGAAAAAGAAGAAAACCTTGAGCTAGGCATTCGGCATTTTCAAGCTCAAATTAAGGTATGATTTTGAGTCGGTTTTCGATGATCTTTACGTTTTTGCAATCGTTGCTTCTTCTACTATCAAACCCATGTCTCAATTTTGTGAATTGATGATGTTTGTGAGTTATGCCATTGTTGATATGTTGAGTTTTGTGATGTTTTATGGTGTTAAATGAAATATCTAAGTTTGATGAACATGTTTTTTTCTTGAAGTTTTGTTGAATTTAGCTAAATAGGGCTAAATTGAGAAAATATTGTTTTGGAGGACTAATTTGCGAATTTCATGAAATATTTGGACTTGTATAGTCCCTAGGGATATTCGGCTAAGCATGAGCATGGGTGGATTTTGTGAATTTAGTGTTTGGTGTTTTGAGCTCGGTATTGAGTTGCTACCTGGTACTACACCTATTTCGATAGCTCCGTATAGGATGGCACCAACAGAGTTTAAAGAGTTAAAGTCACAGTTGCAAGAATTGACCGATAGAGGGTTTGCTAGACCGAGTTTCTCACCTTGGGGTGCTCCTGTTCTATTTGTGAAAAAGAAAGATGGTACGATGAGGATGTGTATCGATTATCGTCAGTTGAATAAGGTAACAATAAAGAATAAATATACGTTGCCTAGGATTGATGATTTATTTGATCAGTTAAAAGGAGCTACTGTGTTTTCCAAGATTGATCTGAGATCGGGATACTATCAGTTGAGAGTTAAGGATTCAGACATTCCAAAGACTGCTTTCAGAACAAGGTACGGCCATTATGAGTTTTTAGTTATGCCATTTGGACTAACAAATGCTCCTGCTATTTTTATGGATCTGATGAATAGAATTTTCTGACCATACCTGGATCGATTTGTTGTGGTGTTTATAGTTGACATCCTGATTTATGCACGCGATGGAAATGAGCATGCTGAACATCTGAGAATTGTGTTGCAAACTTTGAGAGAAAAGCAATTATACGCAAAATTCAGCAAATGTGAATTCTGGTTACATGAGGTTAGTTTTCTAGGACATATTGTGTCAGCTTCTGGAATCCAAATGGATCCGAGTAAGATATCTGCTATTTTGAATTGGAAACCTCCAAAGAATGTGTCTGAAGTCCGTAGTTTTCTGGGTTTGGCTGGTTATTACCGTCAATTTGTAAAAGGATTTTCGACGATAGCTAGTCCGCTGATGAGATTACTTCAGAAAGATGTCAGATTTGAATGGTCGGATAAATGTCAGAAAAGTTTTGATCAGTTGAAAACTCTACTAACAGAAGCTCCAGTGTTTGTACAGCCGGAATCGGGTAAAGAATTTGTTGTATATAGTGATGCTTTGTTTAATGGTTTGGGATGTGTTTTGATGCAGGAAGGCAAAGTGAGAGCTTATGGCTCGAGACAGTTAAAGCCTCATGGCAAGAACTATCTGACACATCATCTTGAGTTAGCTGCGATTGTGTTTGCACTTAAGATTTGGCGTCATTATCTATACGGTGAGAAATGTCACATATTTTCAGATCACAAAAGTTTGAAATATTTGATGACTCAAAAAGATTTGAACCTACGTCAGAGAAGATGACTTGAGCTGTTGAAAGATTATGAGTTTGTGATAGATTATCATCCGGGTAAAGCAAACGTTGTTGCTGATGCATTGAGTAGAAAATCGTTGTATGCACTACGAGCTTTGAATACTCAACTAGATTTGTCTGATGGTCGTTCTATGACAGCTGAATTAAAAGTGAAACCGTTGTTTTTACAACAGATATGTGATGCTTAGAAGACTGATAATGAATTGCTAGCAAAACGAGCTCAGTGTGAAATGAACTTTGAATCTGAATTTCAAATTGTTGATAATTGTTTGAGATTATGAGATCGTATCTGTGTTCTGAGAAATCTAGAGTTGATTCTTTTGATTTTGATTGACGCACATAATAGTCGTCTATCCATTCATCCGGGGAGTACTAAGATGTATCATGATTTGAAACGACACTACTGGTGATTTGGTATGAAAAGGGACATTTCTGACTTTGTTTTGAAATGTTTAATTTGTCAGCAAGTGAAAGCTGAACATCAAGTTCCGCCTGGGTTGTTACAACCGATTTTGATTCCTGAGTGGAAATGGGATAGAGTGACGATGGACTTTGTTTCTGGTTTGCCTCTGACTCCGAGAAAGAAAGGTGCGATATGGGTCCTAGTTGACCGATTAACGAAATCTGCCCATTTTATTCCAGTAAGCTCTGATTTCTCACTTGAGAGAATTGCTGAACTTTATATTGCTGAGATTGTAAGATTGCACGGGGTGCCACTATCCGTTGTGTCTGATAGAGATCCGAGGTTTACATCACGATTCTGGAAGAAATTGCAAGAAGCTTTGGGCACAAAACTGCACTTTAGTACAGCTTTCCATCCGCAAACAGATGGTCAGTCTGAGCGGATCATTCAGATTCTTGAAGACATGTTGAGATGCTGTGTACTTGAGTTTAATGGTTCATGGGAATAGTATCTGCCGTTGATCGAATTTGCATACAACAATAGTTTTCAGGCGAGTATCAAAATAGCACCATATGAAGCTTTGTATGGACGAAAATGTCATACACCACTGTATTGGACTGAAATCAGTGAGAATAAACTTCACGGGGTTGATTTGATAAAAGATTCAGAACAGAAAGTGAAGTTGATCCGAGATTGTCTGAAAGCAGCATCTGTCCGTCAGAAGTCTTATGCAGATTTGAAACGAAAAGATATAGAATTTGAGATCGGCAACAAAGTATTTCTGAAAGTGTCTCCGTGGAAGAAAGTGCTTCAATTCGGACAAAAAGGCAAATTAAGTCCGAGGTTTATCGGACCGTATGATATCATTGAACGTGTCGGGCCGGTTGCGTATAGATTATGTAACACCCCAAACCCGGCTTAGAAGTTAGGCCCGAATCTGGCGTGCCACATAGAAGTGTTTTTCTTTTAAAAAAAACTATCTTTGCAATTGTTGAAAACTTATTTGAGAATTACAGCCTCTTTGTTAAAACCCAAAACACTTAAGCAATTGTGTCTATGTGAAAACATAATTATCTTAAATAAACCTTTTCTGTTGCGAAAGCATATTTGAAATAAACGATCTACGAAAATGTGACGTTTGAAATAGAGTTGCAAAAGCATTTTGAAACATTGCGGAACGTAGATAAAATACAAGTATTATTGAGAGATTGATTGATGAATCACAAATCAAGGAATTGAACTTTAAAACCGTGACTTTTGAAAATAGCGTTAATAGTTCGAGAGAAAGTATCCGTGTTAAAAATATTTGTAAAATTTTATTTTGAAAACTCATTTGTTATTCAATTTTGGAAACCATTATTTAAATTTTCAGAAAATTCCCTTTTTAAACAATTTAAGAAAAATAATAAAAACATCTCAACCTTAAAGCAAAATAATAAAATACTCCAGAGGCCTTATTACAACATTTAACCCAAAATAGTAAAGTAACAAAATAAACGAGAAAGAAGTCTAAAGTCCAAATAACCATTTCTGAAGTATGCCTCCCTCGAGTCATCCATAGCCCAAGTCCATACCATCAAGCATTACCTACAAGGGTAAGAGAAAAGGGGGGTGAGTTACAAGAACTCGGTGTGTAATCCCCTTAGCATCATCCACTGGGTCGAAACACACATAGCAATATTTTGGGCCTAAGCCCATTTATAATTATAACATAATAACATGTATATAATATGCATGTGATATGCAATTCCCAAACCAGACCTAGTTTCCATCCGCTACACACCACCCGTACCAACCAACACACCTGTGGGGAGCTTTAGTCACCCACCCCGCCAACACACCAAACTGGGCATTAAGCCATATATCAAACTGGGCATTAAGCCATATACCAAACTGGGCATTAAGCCATATATCAGACTGGGCATTAGGCCATATATCAAACTGGGCATTAAGCCATATATCAAACTGTGGACAAGCCACCAGATTTACAGAGTTTACATGGCATAGCCTTTTTTTCAGATTTGTGGCAGAGCCACCAGAATTTTGTAGCAAAGCTACCAGAACTTCTCTTCGTCAAATATCCCAACCCATGCAAATCATGTATATAATATGCATATTCATTTATCAACAATCCATTCATATAATTATTACAAACATACGACCCATTATAAAAATTTTCACAATCTGGCCCATATCACATTTTGGCCCATATAGCTCATATCACACTTGGCTCATATATCAAATATTACATTTGGCCCATATATCGAATATCACATTTGGCCCATATATCAAATATCACATTTGGCCCATATATCGAATATCACATTTGGCCCATATATCAAATATCACATTTGGCCCATATATCAAATATCACACGGCCCATATAGCAAAATATCAATCGACCCATATAGCAACATATTTCAATTTGGCCCATAAAGGGTATTTTCGTAATTTGGTCCATTAGGGGCATTTTCGTAACTCGGCCCGTAAGGGCATTTTCATAATTCGGTAATCGTACCCACTAAGGGTAATTCGGTAATTTACCCTCTAAGGGTATTATGGTAATTTCGTAACCTAGGCTTAACTACTAATTTGGAGCATAAAATCGAAATTGCCCATCTGCATCATACTGACTAAACTGACTATAACTCGAGTTAGGAAATCGAAATCTAAATCTGTAAATTTTCCTTGAAACTAGACTTGTATATCTCTGTACTACAATTTTTCTAGAATTTTTAGCTTAACCATTTAGTATAGTTTATTTCTTAAAGTTTCCCTCATTTCACTCTCCAATGATTCTGACCTTTCTTAACTTAATCACAAATATCTTATTGTACGCTTTTCATCTATTGCTCCTACTAAGGAATCCATACATATCAATTATAACTCTTAATTCACTTTGTACAATTTTTCCAAGACAGAACAGAATACCCCGAAGTCATTCAGAACCAGTCTCACTAAAATTAACATATCTCAGAATCTAAAATTCCTTTTCCTTCTCCATTTCTTTCATATTAAAATAGACATAGTAAGCTTTGATTTGATATCTTATTCACTTATTAATGCCCTTCCTCCTATTTATCGTGATTTTTCAAATACACGTTACTATTTCTGATCGAAACTGTTTTATTACAAAAATACGATTTCCACTACGATCATACGCACTTCCAAGTGATCACGGATGCCAGTTTTCAGTTTTCTCCAGTATTTCGACCGATTCACAGAATATTTCATACAAACTTTTAGAGAAGTGTGAGATTACACACCATTTCAGATACGTATACGGAAGGTACGGGATTACACACCTTATTTGAAATCCGTAACACGATACTCTCCGTGGCACCAACAATCCGAGTCTCTTATTACGAGGGATAGGTGTTCGATTGGCCCTCCGATAAAGTACTTCAAGTCCGATTTGATTAAGAAGAGATTGTCCAACATGAAAGGAAAAGAAATGGTGAAGAAGTAGGGTGGTAATAGATTCAGCTATGGAGAGAATCGAACAATGATATTCGGCTATCAAGGAAGGTGGAAAGAAAATGAGTATGTGACCAAACAAAAGAGAAAAGTAATGCACTATTGTGCTAATATGTTTCGGCAAGGAGGGTGGCAAAATTGGGAGAAATGACACAAAGTTGCCAAAGGAAAATTTTGCCAAAACACTACAAAGTCTTAACCAAATGCCAAAATAAAAAAATTCAGCTACCTATTCTCCCCAAAACTGTCCACATGCATCCCCCCTAGGATAAGAGTTTGGCCACCCAAGCTTTCCATAACATCACCCACGAAATAAGCCTCATGTCCCCCTTTTTTTCCTATTTCTCTTGATTCCTTTCCCCAACTTCCACCTTGCCTTATTTCTTTAGCCCCCATTCCAAAAATAAAGAAGTCAAACTTGCCATAAATACCACTTGGCCGACACTTAAGGAAAGAGTGCAAAATATTAGTCAAAATTTGCACACAAAGTGATTCGAACCTCTTCCCTTCAAGTCCATCATGTGGCATCGTATCCTCTTTACCAATTGCTCATTTATGCAAGCACTTTACTCATTTATTTCTATAAGTCTTGAAGCTACTTACCATCTCTCCTTAAAGTGCTAAAATACCAAATTTTTCCTAAGGCCCAATTAAACCCGAGACTTTATAGAAACCTCACAACCTTCCAAATTCACTTAGCTAATAAGTCCAATTTGCAATAACACCATTCTAATATTCTCAAAGATTTTAAACACTCCTAAGCCCAAGGCCCAATGGGCCCAATCCTACTAGGCCCAATTTTGGGATGTTATAGATTAAGGTTGCCTTCTTAACTAGAAAAGATACACAATGAATTTCATATTTCGATGCTCCCTAGATATCGATCCGATCTGTCACATGTGATTGCCCCATCTGAAATTGAAATTCGATCTGATATGACATATGAAGATGAACCGATCCGTATCTTAGCTCGTGAAGTGAAAGAGTTGAGAAATAAGAAGATTCCGTTGGTGAAAGTACTGTGGAACCGACATGGGATTGAAGAGGCTACCTGGGACCCTAAAGACTCAGTAAAACAACAATATCTGAATCTGTTTAACGGGAAGATTTTCGGGGACAAAAATCCCTAAGGGGGGAGAATTGTAACAGTCCGGTTTATACCCTAGTCGGAATAGTGGTTTTGGGACCACAAATCCGAGTCTGAATAATATTTTTGTACTATTTTCTGTGTCGTTAATATGTGACTAAGCATGTGGTAAATTTTCGTGAGCTAAATTGTCTGTCTGTGTGTTTAATTTGACAAAAGGATGAAATTGCATTGAATGTGAAAGTTGCTTGCTAATTGTTAAAGTATCAATGTGATGTGGCTTTTGAATGTTGTGGCCTTAATAGGAAAATAAGCCAATAAGTGGTTAGTGGATGGCTAAGGTCATAAATGACCTTGAATTATATGTTATGATATATTTGTTTTTAAGGTTAAAAATGTCTTTTGTAATAAATGATTATATGTTTAAGAGAAACATAAAAATGGCCACATTATCATCCTTGTTAGCTGAAAATCAAAGAAAGAAAAAGAAGAAAACCTTGAGCTAGGCATTCGGCATTTTCAAGCTCAAATTAAGGCATGATTTTGAGTCGGTTTTCGATTATCTTTACGTTTTTGCAATCGTTGCTTCTTCTACTATCAAACCCATGTCTCAATTTTGTGAATTGATGATGTTTGTGAGTTATGCCATTGCTGATATGTTGAGTTTTGTGATGTTTTATGGTGTTAAATAAAATATCTAAGCTTGATGAACATGTTTTGTTCTTGAAGTTTTGTTGAATTTAGCTAAATAGGGCTAAATTGAGAAAATATTATTTTGGAGGACTAATTTGTGAATTTTATGAAATATTTGGACTTGTATAGTCCCTAGGGATATTCGGCTAAGCATGAGCATGGGTGGATTTTGTGAATTTGGTGTGTTGTGAAAATGGACTAGATTGATAAAATGTGCAAATGTGAGGGCTAAATTGCAAATAGCCTTAAATGAATGTCTTTGGATTGAATTGAATGAACTAGTGAATAAAAGGGTTAATTCTGAATATGTTTAGATCAAGAACCGAGGAAAACAATTTTAGATCACGGGAAAGCGAAAGTAAACGAGTAGCCGTTTACATTTCCAATCAACGAAATCCGAGGTAGGTCACTATGCAAATAAATGTATATGTATGCAATTACAATTGTTCATATGATTATGATGATAGTGAATGTTCATGAGAGGTTTTGCATTTGAATGCCGAGATAAGTTCGATATAGTGATTAAGTTCAAGAAGCCTCGTATGAGCATATGAATAGATAGAATTGACTAAGTCTGAGAAGCCCCGTACGAACCTAGGATTAGGTACCTATTCTGTTTTATCGTGTAAGACCACGTCTGGGACGTTGGCATCAATATCTGTTTACGTGTAAGACCACGTCTGGGACGTTGGCATCAATATCTGTTTACGTGTAAGACCATGTCTGGGACGTTGGCATCAATATCTGTTTACGTGTAAGACCACGTCTGGGACGTTGGCATCAATATCGGTTTACGAGTAAGACCACGTCTAGGACGTTGGCATTGATACAAGCTTTACGTGTAAGACCATGTCTGGGACATCAGCATCGTATTGATTCGTATAAGACCCTGTCTGGGACAGTGGCATCGATATTTGTGTGCATGTAAGACCTCATCTTGGACGTTGGCATTGTACAACCATTCCGAGCTTTCTGGGTATCTTATGAGGTTCCTTACGGTTCAACGGGCAAGTCTGTGTTATGAATTGTGAAACCGAGCCATGATCAAACAAGTGAACGGATGTCTGTTTCAGATACGTTTGGTATATATATACATAAGTGTGTATAAAAAGGTAAGTACCTATAAGACTTTAACTCGAATAAGTGTATGTTTAAATATGAGAATGAGAATCCTAAAATGATGAATGTGGCAAATGTGGCCACAAGTATGTGAAACAAAGCATAATTATGATATATGCTAGATGGATGGAATGTGCCTATGTATCTATTTGCAATATATGCATTTTATGCTAAGTTTGTTTGAATACTGACTTACTAAGCTTTTGGGAAGCTTACTCTGTGTGTGTGTTTAATCTGTTTTATAGGTCGTCAAAGCTACTGAAGGCTCGGGACCGTCACGGATTGTCATCACACTACTAAAACTTATTTTGGTACATTTTGAGAATATATATAGCTCAATATGGCATGTATAGGCTAGTTTTGGTATGAGTTGTATAATGAACTTAGCCATGTGATTTGGCTAATTATGTTTTGATAATATGCCTTAATGAATGTGAGATGTGAAGTTGTTTTGGCATGATTAGTTGATATATGAAATGGTTATGAGATGGTATGTATATATTGATGAAAGGAGCTTGATATAATTTAGATTTAGTCATGCAAATTGGTATGCTTGTAATTAGTTTGAATGGTTTGTAGTGTGATTACCTTAGTTGGCAAATATGCACGAATTGGTTGATTATTTTGGTATGTTTTGATGGTTATATGTGCTTGAGATATCTTGTTAATTATGACTTGTAGGTTTGACCCTTATGGGTGGCATTTTGGCCTTGTAAATGGCCTATAATGTCACACGGTTGTGGCACACGGGCGTGCCTAACGACTGTGGGTGAATTGTAGGATGTAGTTTAACATCACACGGCCTCAACACGGGTGTGTCATTTGGCCGTGGTGTGCAAGTCAGTAGCTAACATAAAAGTACACGGCCAAAACCCACGGGCGTGCTTGGTGGCCGTGGTGGGAAAGTCAATATATGATCTAAAAGTACACGGCCATGGCACACGGGCGTGCCTAATGACCGCGATGGTATAGTCAGTATATAGACACGGATGGATACACGGGGGTGTCTAGAAGCCGTGGAGGGCACACGGTCTCCTTCCACGAG
Organism: Gossypium australe; assembly: GCA_005393395.2. Lineage (NCBI taxonomy): Eukaryota > Viridiplantae > Streptophyta > Magnoliopsida > Malvales > Malvaceae > Gossypium > Gossypium australe. The sequence continues at coordinate 40,520,510 of CM016619.1, forward strand.
CGTGTCTCCTCTGTAGTTTAGTAAAGTTTTAAATTTTCATGAAAACTCATATGTGTTTCAGTTTAGTCCCGACTAGACTTCTAAGTATGATTAAGGTGTCGAGGACCCGTTTAAGGGACATTATGTCTGAGAATGATGATCGGATGTATGATTTTGCCTGTGAATGTTTCTGATCTGTCTGGTAACGCTCCTAACCTTAATCTAGCGACGGACATGAGATAGGCGTGTTACATTTGGTTGGTATCAGAGCTACGGTTTAGCCGATTCTCGGACTAACGTAGCGTGTCAGAGTCTAGCTATACATGCCATATATCTGAATTGTGATAGTGTGATGAACCCTGACGTATAAATGTGATTTTCGTATAGTAATGGATCCCGAAAGAGCGTAGCTGACGACGTAGAAAGTAATGCGCCTACTCCGGCGCAAGGGACAGTGCCCTCTGATTGAGACCGGCTACGAGCGGTCATGACGGAGAAGCTAAACAAGCTTTCTTCCAGATGACGAGTGAGTGGTTCACTCAGTTCGTAAGAAATAACCTGACTGTTTCACAACCCCCGCCCCCGGTTAATCCCCCTCAGACTATAGTTGTGCCATCAGTTATGCATCTGAATCTGTTGAATAAGCCTCCTGTTGATAAGATCCGTAAGTATGGGGCCGAAGAATTCCGAGTTACGAAAGATGATGATGCTGAAAAGGCCGAGTCTGGATTGAAAATACTATCTAGGTATTTGATGAAATGTCTCTGACTCCAGAACAATGCATAAAGTGTGTAGTATCTTTACTTCGAGATGCAGCTTATCAGTGGTGGAAAACTCTGATTTCTGTCGTTCCGAGAGAACGAGTTACATGGGATTTCTTTCAGAACGAATTCTGGAAGAAATATATTAGTGAGAGATTCATTGATCAAAAACAAAAGGAATTTCTAGAACTTAAACAAGGCCAAATGACTATTTCTGAGTATGAACGAGAATTCGTGAGACTAAGTCAGTATGCCCGGGAATGTGTATCTTCTGAAGCTATAATGTGTAAGAGATTCGAAGATGGTCTTAATGAAGATATATGTTTGCTAGTCTGGATTTTGGAAATCAAAGAGTTTGTTGTACTTGTTGACAGAGCTTGTAAAGTTGAGGCACTCGGGAAAGATAAGAGAAAAGCTGAGTCTGAAGCTCGAGATGTGAAAAGGAGATTTCAGAGTAAATCATTTCAGTTTGCTCCGAAAAGACTCAGAGATGATCAAAGTCGTTCCAGAGATAATGTGGGGCATTTGAACAGAAATCGAGTTAGACCAAAAATGAGTTCTCAAACTCCAACAACTTCAGTGGCCAGTATTGGTAGTGTTCGATCCGAGACACCTGAATGTAAGCATTGTCAAAAAAGACATCTGGGAAGTTGTAGATAAAACGACAGAGCTTGTTTCAGATGTGGATCACTTGATCATTTTATCCGTGATTGCCCTGAGACTGTTGAGCCAAAAGCTATTTAGAATGTGAGATCTGATCCTGCATCTGTGAGAGGTAGACCATTGAAGAACGTAAAAACGTCAGTGGTAGTCAGAGAACTACGAGAGAAAATGTTGTCAGATCTAAAGCTAGGGTGCCTACCAGAGCGTATGCTATCCTAGCTCGTGAGGAAGCCTTGTCACCTGATGTTATAACTGGTACTTTTACTCTTTATGATACTTCTGTGATTGCTTTGATAGACCCTGGTTCTACGCATTCCAATATATGCATGAATTTAGTATTCAGCAAGACTTTGCCTGTAGAGTCTACTGAGTTTGATATAAAAGTATCGAACCCCTTAGGTAAAAGCGTTCTGGTTGACAAAGTATGCAAAAACTATCCATTAATGTTTCAAGATATATGTTTCCCTGCTGATCTGATGCTTTTGCCATTTGATGAATTTGATATTATTTTGGGTATGGATTGGCTGTTTATGCATGATGCTGTTGTGAACTGTAAAAGAAAGACTATAGATTTGAGATGTCCGAATGATGAGATTGTATGGATTAAGTCTGATGATTTGAATGGGTTGCCTGCGGTGATATCTGTTTTGAAAGCTCAGAATTATGTGAAAAAGGGTTACGAGGCATATTTTGCTTATGTGATTGATTCAAGAGTATCTGAGAAGAAGGTTGAATCAGTGCCTATTGTTTGTGAGTTTTCTGACGTGTTTCCTGAAGAATTGCCGGGTTTGCCTTCGACTCGTGAAGTTGAGTTTGATATTGAGTTGCTACCTGGTACTACACCTATTTCGATAGCTCCGTATAGGATGGCACCAACAGAGTTGAAAGAGTTAAAGTCACAGTTGCAAGAATTGACCGATAGAGGTTTTGCTAGACCGAGTTTCTCACCTTGGGGTGCTCCTGTTCTGTTTGTGAAAAGGAAAGATGGTACGATGAGGATGTGTATCGATTATCGTCAGTTGAATAAGGTAACAATAAAAAATAAATATCCGTTGCCCAGGATTGATGATTTATTTGATCAGTTAAAATGAGCTATTGTGTTTTCCAAGATTGATCTGAGATCGGGATACTATCAGTTGAGAGTTAAGGATTCAGACATTCCAAAGACTGCTTTCAGAACAAGGTACGGGCATTATGGGTTTTTAGTTATGCCATTTGGACTAACAAATGCTCATGCTATTTTTATGGATCTGATGAATAGAATTTTTAGACCATACCTAGATCGATTTGTCGTGGTGTTTAAAGATGACATCCTGATTTATTCACGTGATGGAAATGAGCATGCTGAACATCTGAGAATTCTGTTGCAAACTTTGAGAGAAAAGCAATTATACGTGAAATTCAGCAAATGTGAATTCTGGTTACATGAGATTAGTTTTCTAGGACATATTGTGTCAGCTTGTGGAATCCGAGTGGATCCGAGTAAGATATCTGCTATTTTGAATTGGAAACCTCCGAAGAATGTGTCTGAAGTCCGTAGTTTTCTGGGTTTGACTAGTTATTACCGTCGATTTGTAAAAGGATTTTCGATGATAGCTAGTCCGTTGACGAGATTACTTCAGAAAGATATCAGATTTGAATGGTCGGATAAATGTCAGAAAAGTTTTGATCAGTTGAAAACTCTGCTAACAGAAGCTCCAGTGTTAGTACAGCCGGAATCGGGTAAAAAATTTGTTGTATACAGTGATGCTTCGTTTAATGGTTTGGGATGGGTTTTGATGTAGGAAGGCAAAGTGATAGCTTATGCCTCGAGACAGTTAAAGCCTCATGAGAAGAACTATCCAACACATGATCTTGAGTTAGCTGCGATTGTGTTTGCACTTAAGATTTGGCGTCATTATCTATACGGTGAGAAATGTCACATATTTTCAGATCACAAAAGTTTGAAATATTTGATGACTCAAAAAGATTTGAACCTACTTCAGAGAAGATGGCTTGAGCTGTTGAAAGATTATGAGTTTGTGATAGATTATCATCCGGGTAAACCGAACGTTGTTGCTAATGCATTGAGTAGAAAATCATTGTATGCACTACGAGCTTTGAATACTCAACTAGATTTTTCTGATGGTCATTCTATGACAGCTGAATTAAAAGCGTAATCGTTGTTTTTACAACAGATATGTGATGCTCAGAAGTCTGATGATGAATTGCTAGCAAAACGAGCTCAGTGTGAAATGAACTCTGAATCTGAATTTCAAATTGTTGATAATTGTTTCAGATTCTGAGATCGTATCTGTGTTCTGAGAAATCCAGAGTTGATTCTGTTGATTTTGATTGACACATAATAGTCGTCTATTCGTTCATCTGGGGAGTACTAAGATGTATCATGATTTGGAACGACACTATTGGTGGTCTGTTATGAAAAGGGACATTTCTGACTTTGTTTTGATATTTTTAATTTGTCAGCAAGTGAAAGCTGAACATCAAGTTCCGTCTGGGTTTTTACAACCGATTTTGATTCCTAAGTGGAAATGGGATAGAGTGACGATGGACTTTGTTTCTGGTTTGCCTTTGAGTTCGAGAAAGAAAGATGCGATATAGGTCGTAGTTGACCGATTAACGAAATCTGCCCATTTTATTCTAGTAAGATCTGATTTCTCAATTGAGAGATTTGACGAGCTTTATATTACTGAGATTGTAAGATTGCACGGGGTGCCACTATGCATTGTGTCTGATAGAGATTCGAGGTTTACATCGCGATTCTGGAAGAAATTACAAGAAGCTTTGGGCACGAAACTGCACTTTAGTATAGCTTTCCATCCGCAAACAGATGGTCAGTCTGAGCGGATCATTCAAATTCTTGAAGACATGTTGAGATGCTGTGTACTTGAGTTTAATGGTTCATGGGAACCTATCTGCCGTTGATCAAATTTTCATACAATAATAGTTTTCAGGCGAGTATCAAAATAGCACCATATGAAGCTTTGTACGGACGAAAATGTCGTACACCAACTCAGTGAGAATAAACTTCACGGGGTTGATTTGATAAAAGATTCAAAACAGAAAGTGAAGTTGATCCGAGATAGTCTGAAAGCAGCATCTAATCGTCAGAAGTCTTATGCAGACTTGAAACGAAAAGATATAGAATTTGAGATCGGCAGCAAAGTATTTCTGAAAGTGTCTCCGTGGAAGAAAGTGGTTCAATTCAGACAAAAAGGAAAATGAAGTCCGAGGTTCATCGGATCGTATGATATCATTTAACGTGTCGAGCCGGTTGCGTATAGATTATGGTTGCCTTCTGAACTAGAAAAGATACACAACGTACTTCATATTTCGATGCTCCGTAGATATCGGTCCGATTCGTCACATGTGATTGCCCCATCTGAAATTGAAATCTGATCTGATATGACATATGAAGAGGAATCGACATGGGATTGAAGAGGCTACCTGGGAGCCTGAAGACTTAGTAAAACAACAATATCTGAATCTGTTTAATGGTAAGATTTTCGGGGAAGAAAATCCCTAAGGGGGGAGAATTGTAACAGTCCGGTTTATACCCTAGTCGAAACAGTGGTTTTGGGACCACAAATCTGAGTCTGAATAATATTTTAATATTATTTTCTGTGTCGTTAATATGTGACTAAGCATGTGGTAAATTTTTGTGAGCTAAATTGTCTGTCTGTGTGTTTAATTTGACAAAAGGATGAAATTGCATTGAATGTGAAAGTTGCTTGCTAATTGTTAAAGTATCAATGTGATGTGGCCTTTGAATGTTGTGGCCTTAATAGGCAAATAAGCCAATAAGTGGTAGTGGATGGCTAAGGTCATAAATAACCTTGAATTATATGTTTTGATATATTTGTTTTTAAGGTTAAAAATGTCTTTTGTAATAAATGATTATATGTTTAAGAAAAACATAAAAATGGCCACATTATCATCCTTGTTAGCCGAAAATCAAAGAAAGAAAAAGAAGAAAGCCTTAAGCTAGGCATTCGGCATTTTCAAGCTCAAATTAATGATTTTGAGTCAGTTTTCGATGATCTTTACGTTTTTGCAATCGTTGCTTCTTCTACTATCAAACCCATGTCTCAATTTTGTGAATTGATGATGTTTGTGAGTTATGCCATTGTTGATATGTTGAGTTTTGTGATGTTTTATGGTGTTACATGAAATATCTAAGCTTGATGAACATGTTTTGTTCTTGAAGTTTTGTTGAATTTAGCTAAATAGGGCTAAATTGAGAAAATATTGTTTTGGAGGACTAATTTGTGAATTTGATGAAATATTTGGACTTGTATAGTCCCTAGGGATATTCAGCTAAGCATGAGCATGGGTGGATTTTGTGAATTTGGTGTTTTGTGAAAATGGACGAGATTGATAAAATGTGCAAATGTGAGGGCTAAATTGCAAATAGCCCTAACTGAATGTCTTTGGATTGAATTGAATGAACTAGTGAATAAAAGGGTTAATTCTGAATATGTTTAGATCAAGAACCGAGGAAAACAATTTTAGATCACGGGAAAGCGAAAGTAAACGAGCAGCCGATTACATATCGGATAAACCAAATCCGAGGTAAGTCACTATGCAAATAAATGTATATGTATGCAATTATAAGTGTTCATATGATTATGATGATAGTGAATGTTCATGAGAGGTTTTTCATGTGAATGCCGAGATAAGTTCGATATAGTGATTAAGTTCAAGAAGCCTCGTATGAGCATATGAATAGATAGAATTGACTAAGTCTGAGAAGCCCCGTACGAACCTAGGAATAGGTACTTGTTCTGTTTTATTGTTTAAGACCACGTCTGGGACGTTGGCATCAATATCTGTTTACGTGTAAGACCACGTCTATGACGTTGGCATCAATATCTGTTTACGTGTATGACCACATCTGGGACGTTGGCATCAATATCTGTTTATGAGTAAGACCACGTCTGGGACGTTGGCATTGATACAAGCTTTACGGGTAAGACCATGTCTGGGACATTGGCATCGTATTGATTCGTATAAGACCCTGTCTGGGACAGTGGCATCGATATTTGTGTGCATGTAAGACCTCATATGGGACATTGGCATTGTACAACCATTCCGAGCTTTCTGGGTATCTTATTAGGTTCCTTACGGTTCAATGGGCAAGTCTGTGTTATGAATTGTGAAACCGAGCCATGATCAAACAAGTGAAAGAATATTTGTTTCAAATACGTTTGGTATATATATACACAAGTGTGTATAAAAAGGTAAGTACCTATAAGACTTTGACTCGAATAAGTGTATGTTTAAATATGAGAATGAGAATCCTAAAATGATGAATGTGGCAAATGTGGCCACAATTATGTGAAACAAAGCATAATTGTGATATATGCTAGATGGATGGAATGTGCCTATGTATCTATTTGCAATATATGCATTTTATGCTAAGTTTGTTTGAATACTGACTTACTAAGCTTTTGGGAAGCTTACTCTGTGTGTGTGTTTAATCTGTTTTATAGGTCGTCAAAGCTACTGAAGGCTCGGGACCGTCACGGATCGTCATAAAACTTATTTTGATACACTTTGAGACTGTATATTGCTCAATATGGCATGTATAGGCTAGTTTTGGTATGAGTTGTATAATGAACTTAGCCATGTGTTTTGGCTAATTATGTTTTGATAATATGCCTTAATGAATGTGAGATGTGAAGTTGTTTTGGCATGATTAGTTGATATATGAAATGGTTATGAGATGGTATGTATATATTGATGAAAGGAGCTTGGTATAATTTAGATTTAGTCATGCAAATTGTTATGTTTGTAATTGGTTGGAATGGTTTGTAGTGTGATTACCTTAGTGGCAAATATGCACGAATTGGTTGATTATTTTTATATGTTTTGATGGTTATATATGCTTGAGATATCTTGTTAATTATGGCTTGTAGGTTTGACCCTTATGGGTGGCATTTTGGCCTTGTAAATGGCCTATAATGTCACACGGTTGTGGCACACGGGCGTGCCTAACGACCGTGGGTGAATTGTAGGATGTAGTTTAACATCACACGGCCTCAACACGGGTGTGTCATCTGGCTGTGGTGTGCAAGTCAGTAGCTAACATAAAGGTACACGGTCAAAACGCATGGGCGTGCTTGGTGGCCGTGGTGGGAAAGTCAATATATGATTTAAAAGTACACGGCCATGGCACACAGGCATGCCTAATGACCGTGTTGGTATAGTAAGTATATAGACACGGATGGATACACGGGGGTGTCTAGAAGTCATGGAGGGCACACGGTCTCCTCCCACGGGCGTGTCTCCCCTGTAGTTTAGTAAAGTTTTAAATTTTCATGAAATCTCATATGTGTTTCAGTTTAGTCCCGACTCAACTTCTAAGTATGATTAAGGTCTCAAGGACCCGTTTGAGGGACATTATGTCTGAGAATGATGATCGGATGTATGATTTTACCTTTGAATGTTTCTGATCTGTCTGGTAGTGTTCCTAACCTTAATCCGGTGATGGACACGGGATAGGCGTGTTACATTTGGTTGGTATCAGAGCTACAGTTTAGCCGATTCTCGGACTAACGTAGCGTGTCAGAGTCTAGCTATACATGCCATATATCTGAATTGTGATAGTGTGATGAATCCTGACGTATAAATGTGATTTTCGTATAGTAATGGATCCCAAAAGAGCCGTAGCTGACGACGTAGAAAGTAATGCACCTGCTCCTGCACAAGGGACAACACCCTCTGATTCGAGACCGGCTACGAGCGGTCATGAGGGAGAAACTAAACAAGCTTTCTTCCAGATGATGAGGGAGTGGTTCACTCAGTTCGTAAGAAATAACCCGACTGTTTCACAACCCCCGCCCCCGGTTAATCCCCCTCAGACTACAGTTGTGCCACCAGTTATGCATCTGAATCTGTTGAAGAAGCCTCCTGCTGATAAGATCCGTAAGTATGGGGCCGAAGAATTCCGAGCTACTAAAGATGATGATGCTGAAAAGGCCGAGTTCTGGATTGAAAATACTATCCGGGTAGTTGATGAAATATCTCTGACTCCGAAAGAATGCATAAAGTGTGTAGTATCTTTACTTCATGATGCAGCTTATCAATGGTGGAACACTCTGATTTCTGTCGTTCCGAGAGAACGAGTTACATGAGATTTCATTCAGAACGAATTCTGGAAGAAAAATATTAGTGAGAGATTCGTTGATCAGAAACAAAAGGAATTTCTAAAACTTAAACAGGGCCAAATGGCTGTTTCTGAGTATGAATGAGAATTCGTGAGACTAAGTCAGTATGCCCGGGAATGTGTATCTTCTGAAGCTATAATGTCTAAGAGATTCGAAGATGGTCTTAATAAAGACATACGTTTGCTAGTCGGGATTTTGGAAATCAAAGAGTTTGTTGTACTTGTTGACAGAGCTTGTAAAGCTGAGGCACTCAGGAAAGAGAAGAGAAAAGCTGAGTCTGAAGCTCGAGATGCGAAAAAGAGATTTTAGAGTAAATCATTTCAGTTTGCTCCAAAAAGATTCAGAGATGATCAAAGCCGTTCAAGAGATAATGTGGGACATTCGAACAGAAATCGAGAAAGACCGAAAATGAGTTCTAAAATCCAGCAACTTCAGTGGCCAGTATTGGTAATGTTTGATCCGAGAGACCTGAATGTAAGCATTGTAGAAAAAGACATCCGGGAAGTTGTAGATTAAACGACAGAGCTTGTTTCAGATGTGGATCACTTGATCATTTTATTCGTGATTGCCCTGAGACTGTTGAGCCAAAAGCTATTCAGAATGTGAGATCTGATCATGCATCTGTGAATGGTAGACCATTGAAGAACGTAAGAAACGTCAGTGGTAGTCAGAGAACTACGGGAGATAATGTTGTCAGATCTGAAGCTAGGGTGCCTGCCAAAGCGTATGCTATCCGAGCTCGTGAGGAAGCCTCGTCACCTGATGTTATAACTGGTACTTTTACTCTTTATGATACTTCTGTGATTGCTTTGATAGACCCTGGTTCTACGCATTCCTATATATGCATGAATTTAGTATTCAGCAAGACTTTGCCTGTAGAGTCTACTGAGTTTGATATAAAAGTATCAAACCCCTTAGGTAAAAGCGTTCTGGTTGACAAAGAATGCAAAAACTGTCCGTTAATGTTTCGAGATATATGTTTCCCTGCAGATCTGATCTTTTGCCATTTGCTGAATTTGATATTATTCTGGGTATGGATTGGCTTTTTATGCATGATGCTGTTGTGAACTGTAAAAGAAAGACTATAGATTTGAGATGTCCAAATGATGAGATTGTACGGATTGAGTCTGATGATTTGAAATGGTTGCCTGCGATGATATCTGTTTTGAAAGCTCAGAATTATGTGAAAAAGGGTTACGAGGCATATTTTGCTTTTGTGATTGATTCAAGAGTATCTGAGAAGAAGATTGAATCAGTGCCTATTGTTTGTGAGTTTTCTGACGTGTTTCCTGAAGAATTGCCGGGTTTGCCTCCGACTCATGAAGTTGAGTTCGGTATTGAGTTGCTACATGGTACTACACCTATTTCAATAGCTCCGTCTAGGATGGCACCAACAGAGTTGAAAGAGTTAAAGTCACAGTTGCAAGAATTGACTGATAGAGGGTTTGTTAGACCGAGTTTCTCACCTTGGGGTGCTCCTGTTCTGTTTGTGAAAAAGAAAAATGGTACGATGAGGATGTGTATCGATTATCGTCAGTTGAATAAGGTAACAATAAAGAATAAATATCCGTTGCCCAGGATTGATGATTTATTTGATCAGTTAAAAGGAGCTACTGTGTTTTCCAAGATTGATCTGAGATCGGGATACTATCAGTTGAGAGTTAAGGATTCAGACATTCCAAAGACTACTTTCAGAACAAGGTACGGGCATCATGAGTTTTTAGTTATGCCATTTGGACTAACAAATGCTCCTGCTATTTTTATGGATCTGATGAATAGAATTTTCAGACCATACCTAGATTGATTTGTTGTGGTGTTTATAGATGGCATCCTGATTTATTCACGTGATGGAAATGAGCATGTTGAACATCTGAGAATTGTGTTGCAAACTTTGAGAGAAAAGAAATTATAAGTGAAATTCAGCAAATGTGAATTCTGGTTACATGAGGTTAGTTTTCTAGGACATATTGTGTCAGCTTCTGGAATCCGAGTGGATCCGAGTAAGATATCTGCTATTTTGAATTGGAAACCTCCGAAGAATATGTCTGAAGTCCGTAGTTTTCTGGGTTTGGCTGGTTATTACCGTCGATTTCTAAAAGGATTTTCGACGATAGCTAGTCCGTTGACGAGATTACTTCAGAAAGATGTTAGATTTGAATGGTCGGATAAATGTCAGAAAAGTTTGAAATATTTGATGACTCAAAAAGATTTGAACCTACATCAGAGAAGATGGCTTGAGCTGTTGAAAGATTATGAATTTGTGATAGATTATCATCCGGGTAAAGTGAATGTTGTTGCTGATGCATTGAGTAGAAAATCGTTGTATGCACTACGAGCTTTGAATACTCAACTAGATTTGTCTGATGATCGTTCTATGACAGCTGAATTAAAAGCGAAACCATTGTTTTTACAACAGATATGTGATGCTCAGAAGTCTGATAATGAATTGCTAGCAAAACGAGCTCAGTGTGAAATAAACTCTGAATCTGAATTTCAAATTGTTGATAATTGTTTGAGATTCCGAGATCGTATCTGTGTTCTGAGAAATCTAGAGTTGATTCTGTTGATTTTGATTGAAGCACATAATAGTCGTCTATCCGTTCATCCGGGGAGTACTAAGATGTATCATGCTTTGCAACGACACTACTGGTGGTCTGGTATGAAAAGGGACATTTCTGACTTTGTTTCGAAATGTTTAATTTGTCAGCAAGTGAAAGCTGAACATCAAGTTCCGTCTGGGTTGTTACAACCGATTTTGATTCCTGAGTGGAAATGGGATAGAGTGACGATGGACTTTGTTTCTGGTTTGCCTCTGACTCCGAGAAAGAAAGATGCGATATGGGTCGTAGTTGACCGATTAACAAAATCTACCCATTTTATTCCAGTAAGATCTGATTTCTCACTTGAGAGATTTGCCGACCTTTATATTGCTGAGATTGTAAGATTACACGGGGTGACACTATCCATTGTGTCTGATAGAGATCCGAGGTTTACATCGCAATTCTAGAAGAAATTACAAGAAGCTTTGGGCACGAAACTGCACTTTAGTATAGCTTTCCATCCGCAAACAGATGGTCAGTCTGAGCGGATCATTCAGATTCTTGAAGACATGTTGAGATGTTGTGTACTTGAGTTTAATGGTTCATGGGAACAATATTTGCCGTTGATCGAATTTGCATACAACACTAGTTTTCAGGCGAGTATCAAAATAGCACCATATGAAGCTTTGTACGGACGAAAATGTCGTACACCTTTGTATTGGACTGAACTCAGTGAGAATAAACTTCACGGGGTTGATTTGATAAAAGATTCAGAACAGAAAGTGAAGTTGATCCGAGATTGTCTGAAAGTAGCATCTGATCGTCAGAAGTCTTATGCAGACTTGAAACGAAAAGATATAGAATTTGAGATCAGCGACAAAGTATTTCTGAAAGTGTCTCCGTGGAAGAAAGTGCTTCGATTCGGACAAAAAGGCAAATTAACTCCGAGGTTCATCGGACCGTATGATATCATTGAACGTGTTAGGCTGATTGCATATAGATTAAGGTTGCCTTCTGAACTAGAAAAGATACACAACGTATTTCATATTTCGATGCTCCGTAGATATCGATCCTATTCGTCACATGTGATTGCCCCATCCGAAATTGAAATCCGATCTGATATGACATATGAAGAGGAACCGATCCGTTTCTTAGCTCGTGAAGTGAAAGAGTTTAGAAATAAGAAGATTCTATTGGTGAAAGTACCGTGGAATCGACATGGGATTGAAGAGGCTACCTGGGAGCCTGAAGACTCAGTAAAACTATAATATCTGAATCTGTTTAACGGTAAGATTTTCGGGGACAAAAATCCCTAAGGGGGAGAATTGTAACAGTCCGGTTTATACCCTAGTTGGAACAGTGGTTTCGGGACCACAAATCCGAGTCTAAATAATATTTTAATATTATTTTCTATGTCGTTAATATGTAACTAAGAATGTGGTAAATTTCCGTGAGCTAAATTGTCTGTCTGTGTGTTTAATTTGACAAAAGGATGAAATTGCATTGAATGTGAAAGTTGCTTGCTAATTGTTAAAGTATCAATGTGATGTGGCTTTTGAATGTTGTGGCCTTAATAAGCAAATAAGCCAATAAGTGGTTAGTGGATGGCTAAGGTAATAAATGACCTTGAATTATATGTTTTGATATATTTATTTTTAAGGTTAAAAATGTCTTTTGTAATAAATGATTATATGTTTAAGAAAAACATAAAAATGGCCACATTATCATCCTTGTTAGCCGAAAATCAAAGAAAGAAAAAGAAGAAAACCTTGAGCTAGACATTTGGCATTTTCAAGCTCAAATTAATGTATGATTTTGAGTTAGTTTTCGATGATCTTTACTTTTTTGCAATCGTTACTTTTTTGATGATGTTTGTGAGTTATGCCATTGTTGATATGTTGAGTTTTGTGATGTTTTATGGTGTTAAATGAAATATCTAAGCTTGATGAACATGTTTTGTTCTTGAAGTTTTGTTGAATTTAGCTAAATAGGGCTAAATTGAGAAAATATTGTTTTGGAGGACTAATTTGTGAATTTGGTGAAATATTTGGACTTGTATAGTCCTTAGGGATATTCAGCTAAGCATGAGCATGGGTGGATTTTGTGAATTTGGTGTTTTGTGAAAAATAGACTAGATTGATAAAATGTGCAAATGTGAGGGCTAAATTGCAAATAGCCCTAAATGTATGTCTTTGGATTGAATTGAATGAACTAGTGAATAAAAGGGTTAATTCTGAATATGTTTAGATCAAGAACAGAGGAAAACGGATTTAGATAGCGGGAAAGCAAAAGTAAATGAGTAGCCGATTACATTTCGGATAAACCAAATCCGAGGTAAGTCACTATGCAAATAAATGTGTATGTATGCAATTATAATTGTTCATATGATTATGATGATTGTGAATGTTCATGAGAGGTTTTGCATTTGAATGCCGAGATAAGTTCGATATAGTGATTAAGTTCAAGAAGCCTCGTATGAGCATATGAATAGATAGAATTGACTAAGTCTGATAAGCCCCGTACGAACCTAGGAATAGGTACCTATTTTGTTTTATCGTGTAAAACCACGCCTGAGACATTGGCATCAATATCTGTTTACGTGTAAGACCACGTCTATGACGTTGGCATCAATATTTGTTTACGTGTAAGACCACGTCTGGGACGTTGGCATCAATATCTATTTACGAGTAAGACCACGTCTGGGACGTTGGCATCGATACAAGCTTTACGGGTAAGACCATGTCTGGGACATCGGCATCGTATTGATTCGTATAAGACCCTGTCTGGGACAGTGGCATCGATATTTGTGTGCATGTAAGACCTCATATGGGACGTTGGCATTGTACAACCATTCCGAGCTTTCTGGGTATCTTATTAGGTTCCTTACGGTTCAATGGGCAAGTCTATGTTATGAATTGTGAAACCGAGCCGTGATCAAACAAGTGAACGAATGTTTGTTTCAGATACGTTTAGTATATATATACACAAGTGTGTATAAAAAGATAAGTACCTATAAGACTTTTACTCGAATAAGTGTATGTTTAAATATGAGAATGAGAATCCTGAAATGATGAATGTGGCAAATGTGGCCACAAGTATGTCAAACAAAGCATAATTGTGATATATGCTAGATGGATGGAATGTGCCTATGTATCTATTTGCAATATATGCATTTTATGCTAAGTTTGTTTGAATACTGACTTACTAAGCTTTTGGGAAGCTTACTCTGTGTGTGTGTTTAATCTGTTTTATAGGTCGTCAAAGCTACTGAAGGCTCGGGACCGTCACGGATCGTCATCACACTACTAAAACTTATTTTGGTACACTTTGAGAATTTATATAGCTCAATATGGCATGTATAGGCTAGTTTTGGTATGAGTTGTATAATGAACTTAGCCATGTGATTTGGCTAATTATGTTTTGATAATATGCCTTAATGAATGTGAGATGTGAAGTTGTTTTGGCATGATTAGTTGATATATGAAATGGTTATGAGATGGTATGTATATATTGATGAAAGGAGCTTGGTATAATTTAGATTTAGTCATGCAAATTGGTATGTTTGTAATTGGTTTGAATGGTTTGTAGTGTGATTACCTTAGTTGGCAAATATGCACGAATTGGTTGATTATTTTGGTTTGTTTTGATGGTTATATGTGCTTGAGATATCTTGTTAATTATGGCTTGTAGGTTTGACCCTTATGGGTGGCATTTTGGCCTTGTAAATGGCCTATAATGTCACACGGTTGTGGCACACGGGCCTGCCTAACGACCATGGGAGAATTGTAGGATGTAGTTTAACATCACACGGCCTCAACACGGGTGTGTCATCTGGCCGTGGTGTGCAAGTCAGTAGCTAACATAAAAGTACACGGCCAAAACCCACGGGCGTGCTTGGTGGCCGTGGTGGGAAAGTCAGTATATGATCTAAAAGTACACGGCCATGGCACACAGGCGTGCCTAATGACCGTGTTGGTATAGTAAGTATATAGACACGGATGGATACACGAGGGTGTCTAGAAGCCGTGGAGGGCACACGGTCTCCTCCCACGGGCGTGTCTCACCTGTAGTTTAGTAAGGTTTTAAATTTTCATGAAATCTCATATGTGTTTCAATTTAGTACTGACTCGACTTCTAAGTATGATTAAGGTCTCGAGGACCCGTTTAAGGGACATTACGTTTGAGAATGATGATCGTGTATAATTTTGCCTGTGAATGTTTCTGATCTGTCTGGTAACGCTCCTAACCTTAACCCGGCGACGGACACGGGATAGGGGTGTTACACTATTCCTCCTCCACCTAAGCACATTAGATTTGGATTAAGCAACATAATTAAGAACAAAATAAGTAATTTAGCATACAACTTAAAAATCAAATAACAAAATCCATCTAAGTTTCATCCCCTTCAGGTATCTGAGGGGTTTAGTTCATAACGAATAAACAAAACATCGCAAGAGAAAAGATAAAACAAAACATAAGGAAACCCTAAAACCCCCTGAAGGAATTGAAGCAGAATTCCGCCGTCTTGAGTATAATTCCAGCTTCTTGGGATGGATCAACTGGCTACCCTTGCGTTATTCCCTAACTTTGACCTTCTCAGCTTGGCTCCTTGGCCTCACTTTCGCCCCCGGTTTCGGCTTTTGCTGAGCTCTCCTCTCAAGTTGCCCCCTTGGGCGTTTATATAGACGTTGTGATGCCTTGCTTGGCCCCTAAGTATCCTAATTTAAGTAGAATTCCTACTAGGGTGTTTGAATAGGCTTTGGAATGTGTTTCTTTGCCTCCAAGTATCCTTTCCCGAATGAAATTGCTCTTTTCAGTGACAGGGACATGGCCATGGCACACGCCTGTGTGAATCGTGGTCAGGCCGTGCTCAGACTTTTAATGAGGCACGGCCGTGTTAGCTTTGGGCACGGCCGTGATGATTTCTCTCTTGGCCCAATTTGGTCCGTTTTAAGCCCGTTTCTCGTTCTTTTCATCCTTGGGTGCTTTCCTGAGTATAAAATATGAAAAGAAAGGATTAAGAGCACCTTTTTACATAAATTGAGGGATAAATCATCCAAAAGCATAGTAAATGTGGGTCTAAAATATGTTATAATTACGGTTTATCACATCAATAACTTGAAATTCAGATTCAGAATTCGAATCGCACTGAGCTCGTTTTGCTAATAATTCATTATCCACTTTCTGAGCATCACATATCTTTGTAAGAACAACGATTTTGCTTTTAATTCAGCTATCATTGAACTATCATCAGACAGATCAAATTGAGCATTTAAAGCATGTAATGCAAACAATGATTTTTGACTCAATGCATCGGCAACTACATTAGCTTGACCCGGATGATAATCTATTACAAGTTCATAGTCTTTCAACAACTCAAGCCATCTTCTCTGACGCAGATTCAAATCTTTCTGAGTCATCAGATATTTCAAACTTTTATGATCTGAAAACACGTGACATTTCTCTCCAAATAGATAATGTCACCAAATCTTTAATGCGAACATAATCGCAACTAACTCGAGATTGTGTGTCGGATAGTTCTTCTCATGAGGCTTTAACTATCTTGAGGCATAAGCTATTACTTTGCCTTCCTGCATCAATACACATCCCAGACCATTCAACGAAGCATCACTGAATATTACAAACTCTTTGCCCAATTTCAGTTGTACTAACACTGAAGCTTCTGGTAACAGAGTTTTCAATTGATCAAAGCTTTTCTGACATTTATCAGACCATTCAAATTTCACATCTTTTTGAAGTAATCCAGTTAACGGAGTAGCTATCATTGAAAATCCTTTTACAAACCGACGATAATAACTAGCTAGTCCTAGAAAACTACGGACTTCAGACACATTCTTCGGAGGTTTCCAATCCAGAATAGCAAAAATCTTACTCGAATCAACTCGAATTCCAGAAGCTGACACAATATGTCCCAGAAAACTAACCTCGTGTAACCAGAATTCACATTTGCTAAATTTTGCATACAATTGCTTTTCTCGCAGAGTTTACAATACAATTCTCAAATGCTCGGCATGTTCAACCTTATCACGTGAATAAATCAAAATGTCATCTATGAACACCACCACAAATTGATCTAGGTACGGCCTGAAGATTCTGTTCATCAAATCCATAAAAACAGCAGGAGCATTGGTAAGTCCAAATGACATAACTAAAAACTCATAATGCCCGTAACTAAAAACTCATAATGCCCGTACCTTGTTCTGAAAGCTGTTTTTGGAATGTCTGAGTCTTTCACTCGTAACTGATAGTATCCCGATCTCAGATCAATCTTAGAAAATACAGTAGCTCCTTTTAACTGATCAAACAAATCATCAATTCTGGGCAGCGGATATTTATTCTTTATGGTTACTTTGTTCAACTAACAATAATCAATGCACATTCTCATTGTGCCATCTTTCTTTTTCACAAACAGAACAAGAGCACCCCAAGGTGAGAAATTCGGTCTAACGAACCCTCTATCAGTCAATTCTTGTAACCGTGACTTTAACTCTTTTAACTCTATCGGTGCCATTCTATACGGAGCTATCGAAATAGGTGTTGTACTAGGCAACGAATCAATACCAAATTCAACTTCACGTATTGGAGGCAAACCCGTCAATTCTTCAGGGAACACATCAGAATACTCACATACAATAGGCACTGATTCAACTTTCTTTTCAGATACTTTCGAATCAATCACATAAGCAAAATAAGCGTCGTAGCCCTTTTTCATATAACTCTGAGCTTTCAACACAGATATCATAGTAGGTAATCCATTCAAATCATTAGACTCAATCCTGACTATTGCATCATTCGGACATCTCAAATCAATAGTCTTTCTTTTACAGTTGACAACAGCATCATGCAATGTCAACCAGTCCATACCCAGAATTATATCAAACTCATCAAATGGTAGTAGCATCAGATTAGCAGGGAAACAGATATCTCTAAACATTAACGGATAGTTCTCGCATACTTTGTCTACCAGGACACTTTTGCCTAAGGGGTTCGATACTTTTATAACAACCTTGGTAAATTCTACAGGCAAAGTCTTATTGAATACTAAATTCATGCATATATAAGAATGTGTAAAACCAGGGTCTATTAATGCAATCAGAGAAGTATCAGTGTAAATGTACCCGTTAATACATCTGGAAATGAAGCTTCCTCATGAGCTCAGATAGCATATGCTCTGGTAGGTACTCTAGCTTCAGATCTCACAACAGTATCTCTCATAGTTTCTAAGATCAACAAGTGCTTCATCTTTGCACACTCGATCAACAAGTACAATGAACTCTTTTATTTCTAAGATCCCGACTAACAAACGGATATCTTCATTAAGGCCATCTTCGAATCTTTTGCACATTATTGCCTCAGTAGATGCACATTCACGAGCATACTAACTCAGTCTCACGAACTCTCGTTCGTATTCCGTAACAGACATTCGGCCCTGTTTCAGTTCTAAAAATTCCTTTCGTTTCTGATCGTTGAATCTTTTGCTGATATATTTCTTCCAAAACTCAATCTGAAAGAAGTCCTACATGACTCGTTCTTTTGGAACAACAGAAATTAGGGTTTTCCACCACTGATAAGCTGCATCTCGTAGCAAGCATACAAAACATTTTATACTTTCATCTGGAGTTAAAGACATTTCTTCGAATACCCTTATAGTACTTTCTAACAAAAATTCAGCTTTCTCAGCATCGTCATCACTGGTAGCCCTGAACTCTTCAGCCCTATACTTACGGATTTTGTCAACTGGAGGCTTATTCAATAGATTTGGATACATAACCGGTGGCACAACTGTAGTCTGAGGGGGATTAATCGGGGGCGGAGGTTGCGAAACAGTCGGATTATTTCTAACAAACTGAGTGAACCACTCACTCATCATTTGGAAGAGAGCTTGTTTAGCTTCTCCCTCTTGACCACTCGTAGCCGGTCTCGAATCAGAAGGTGGTGTCCCTTGTGCTGGAGAAGGCGCATTACTTTCTACATCGTCATCTACGGCTCTTTCGGGATCCATTACTATATGAAAATTACATTTTATTTGTCAGGATTCATAACACTATCACAGTTCAGAAATAGGGCATGTATAGCTAGACTCTGACACGCTACGTTGTTTGAGAATTGACTAAACTGTTGCTCTGATACCAACCAAATGTAACACCCCTATCCCGTATCCGTCGTCGGATTAGGGTTAAGGGCATTACCTGATAGATCGAAAGCTTTATCAGACAATTTCATAAATTAAACAATCATTTACAATTGTAGTGTCCCTTTCTGTACGTCCTCAAGACCTAAAACATGCTTTAAACAGAGTCAGGACTAAACCGGAACACATACAGAAATTCTTAGAAAATTTTAAACTTTTTAAGTTTCAGGGGTTAGACGCTCGTGTGGGCAGGCCGTGTGCCTCCCATGGCTGCTAGACACATCCATGTGTCTCCCCCGTGGTCGAATCTAACTTAACTCCACGGCCACCAAGCAAGCCCGTGTACCTTGGCCGTGGTCAATCCTGACTTGGCTCCACGGCCACCAAGCACGCCCTTGCACTTTGGCCGTGGTCGATCCTGACTAAACCACACGGCTACCTGGCATATCTGTGTGCCAAGGCCGTGTACTCTTAATCAACTACTGACTTAGTCCCACGGTCAACAGGCACGCCCCTGTGCCACAACCGTGTGGCAAAATAGGCCATTTGTAAGGACAATATGCCACCTACATAGGGTCATACCTACAAGCAAATTACCAACGCATCTCATGCACATTTGACAACCAAGAACATATCAAAATAATCATCCCATCTCTACATTCCAATCCAATACTAATCATGCCAAATTTACAAGACTAAATCTCATGTAAACACAAACATAATTCATTCATACACTCACCATAAACTTAACCATTTCAAATACTACCAAACCATACCAAAACATGCACCATTTATCATATTCATTAATGCATATTGCCAACACATAACTAGCCAAATCACATGGCTAAGTTCACTTCATAATTATAAACAAATAACTAGCCTATACATGCCATATCTAGCTATATACATTTCCAAAATGTACCAAAACAAGTTGAGTAGTGTGATGACGATCCTTAACAGTCCTCGAGCCTTCAGTAGCTTTGACAATCTATAGAACAGAACAAACACACACACAGAGTAATCTTTTAAAAGCTTAGTAAGTCATATACAAATAAACTTATTACACAATGCATATAACCAAATTGAATCATTGGTACTTATAAATCTCATAGCCATTACATTTCATAGACTTTGGCACATTTACTCACACAAATCTTGCCACATATTTCATTTCACATATCACATATGTACTTAGCTTATTCATGTCCATTCTCGTATCTCATTCATATTCTCATGTTCAATTATACATTTCTTCAAAGCAAATTCATATAGGTACTTACCATTTATACACATTTAGTGTACATACCAAACGTACCTGGAACAAATATATATTCACGTAATTGTTCATAGTTCGGATTTGCCCGTTAAACAGTTCGAAATCTAATAGGATATACAGAATACTCAGAATAGTTGTACAATGCCAACGTCCCAGACGTGGTCTTACATGTAATCAGATGACGATGCCACTGTCCCCGACAAGGTCTTACACGAATTAATACGATGCTGATGTCCCAGGCATGGTTTTACACGTAAAGATCATATCGATTCCAACGTCCCAGACGTTTTCTTACACGAAATCTCGAATCAATGCCAACGTTCCAGACGTGGTCTTACATGATAAAACAGAACAAATACCTATGATAATCCTATCTATTCCTAGGTTCGTACGGGACTTCTCAAACATTGTCACTAAGTCAACCTTATCTCGGAATTCATGTACATACCATCTCGTAAACATTCATCGTTAACAATAGTCATATGAACATACATAATTCAATACAAATACGTCTATTTGTATAATGACTTACCTCAAGTTCGGTTTAACGAAAATGGATACGGCTACTCAACTACTTTCGCTTTCCCGGTATCTAAGTTTGATTTTTTCGGCTCTTGATCTAAACATATTCAAATTTAACTCTTTTATTCACTAACATATCCAATTCAGTCCAAAAACACACATTTAGGGCAATTTACAATTTAGCCCTCACATTTGAACAATTTATCAATTTAGTCCATTTTCTCAAAACATCAAATACACAAAATCATCACATAATCATGCTTGGCCGAATGCTTATGTATATCATACAAGCCCATATATTTCGTCAAATTCATAATTTAGTCCCTCAAATTTTCATTTTCTCAATTTAGCCCTATTTAGCTAAATTCATCAAAAATTCAAGGACAAAATATGTTTATCTAACACATATCTTTCATTTTACACCAATAATCATCACAAAGTTCACCATTTCATCAATGGCACATCTCATGAACATCACCAATTTATAAAATTGAGACATGGGCTAGATAGTAAACTAAGCAATGGTTACAGAAAAGTAAAAATTATCAAAAACCGAAGTTGAAACTTACCTTAATCAAGCTTAAAACCAATCGAAACCTAGCTTTCTTTTTCTTTTCTTCTTTTCTTTGTTTTCGGACAAGATGATGAGAATGACCTTATTTTATGCATTTTCTTTTATTATAAAATCTTATAATATATATAATATTAACTTAACTTATAAAATAAACATATAAAAGCATAATACATACATGTTTTTGTCCACTAGCCTCTCTTTTGGCCAAATTGCAATATACATCCTCATATACAAGAAGACACAACAATTAAGCCACTCAATTAATATAGAAGGCTACTTTTACCTATTACGCATTTTAGTCCTTTGCTCAAATTAATCACACATACAAACAAATTAATTTACGAAATTTTACCACATGCTTAATCACATATCATAGGCACAAAAAATAATATTAAAATATTTTACTGACTTGGATTTTTGGTCCCGAAACCACTGTTCCGACTAAGGTATAAACCGAACTGTTACACTGGTACCCTATGTTGTCATCCTACCAAAATTCAAAGTTCCTAACTTTGAAAATTTCAATGGTCGCAGTTGCCCCATTACTCACATTGCCATGTACTCTTGGAAAATGGCTGCTTACTCCAAATATGAGAAACTGCTAATGCACATATTTCAGGATAGTCTAACCGGATTTGTGGCTCACTGGTTTGTAAAGTTGGACAAGAGCCGAGTTCAAACTTGCGTAGAGCTCGTACAAGCATTTATTGCTCAATACAAACATATTGTAGACAGGGCCCCAAACCGCCTAACTCTACAAAACATGGAAAAGAAGCAAAATGTGAGTTTTAAGAAATACGTACAATGGTGGAGGGACCTGGCATCGCAAGTATAGCCCACGCTCACAGAAAAGAAGACAACTGTTTTGCTCGTTGGTACGCTAAAAGGCATATACTACGAAAGGATGGTAGGAAATGCCTCTAAGACCTTTGCGGATATGGTATTATGAAAAAAAATGATAGAGAATGCATTGGAGTCAGGCAAAATAGATGACCCTTTGAGTGCGTAGTGAGGTGTCGTTGGGAAGAAAAAGGAAGCAGAAACGCAAACAATCGCACTGGGCTGATGCCCATACTATTACTTTCCATATACGAGCCCAATACCTCCAGGCCCCCAATACTCAATTGTAAATTCTACCAACACTTCACCGTTTATGTATCGTCCACCTGTACCCATTACAAATCCTCTCATGTTAACTATGCCAACTCGGTCCCCACAGACCCAAGCTTGAGTAAGGCTACCACGGGAGAGGCTTGTGTTTGATCCAATTCCCATCTCCTATGCAGAACATTTTCTAATTCTAGTCGAGAAGCAACTCCTTGTACCTATACACAGGGAACCAATGCAACCACCATTTCCAAAGTGGTATGATGCCAACGCTCGATGTGAGTATCACTTTGGCAATCTAGGTCATACCTAAACTCTTACGTCTTAAATTATTAAATTTAACAATCAACCTTGGTTTTCAATAAACACCTTTTCGAAATCATTATTTTAAAAATCCGTTTTCTACAAACCTTTAAAAGACTTTACATATGATTATTTCGTGTGACATGTCAAATCTGGTCTTAATGCATAGACTGGGTTTGGGGTGTTACATTTTATGGTATCAGAGCCAGTTTCAAAACTCGGCTGTGGTTTGGGTTCAACAAAAAATTTTCGTTTAAAACTGTTTTGAATAATAGAATTTATGTTTTAAAGGTAGTATGGCACCACGAGTATCCGGCAGCAAGCCAAGTAAGTGTATGCAAATTGAATGAATATTATTTTTATTATTATTGTAATATGACTATAGGAACACTCTAGAACTTTTAGTTTTAGGTGTTGAAACTATAGAGATTGAGACTATAGGATGTGTTTACGAAAACAACTCTACCTCTTATATCTCATAAAATATCGTTAATAAACATTGAAATAGTATACTGATTCATAAAACTTGTAATCAGACTAAACCGAAATAGTCAAAATGAGCGCTAGAGGACGTGGACGTGGTAGACATGGCCGTGGTAGAGGCCGAGGTACTAGGGTTGCATCTAAAGCGTCGGGACATATACCAGAAATGGACGCACCTGTAACACCCGGGACTGAGACTGGATCACATGACCATACGAGAGAGGACATTGCTTTGACTCAAGCAATGTTGCGAGTCTTAGAAAGGGTTGCTGGGGTTAGACCTGGGCCAGCAGCTCGTGGATCAATATCTGAACGACTTAAATCAAGTGGTACCGAGGTTTTTAGGGGTGTCTCAGGTGAACTCCAAATGTTGCGGAATATTGGCTCGAGGCTGTAGAGTGGATTACGGACGATCTTGAGTGTACTGCTGAGCAGAAACTGAGAGGAGCTGTGTCCTTGTTGAGGGACGAGGCATATCAGTGGTGGCTTACTGTTCGAGAAGGCACTCAGGCTGAACATGTTACTTGGGATTTCTTCAAAACTGAATTTCAAGGAAAGTATGTTGGGGCAAGTTATGTGGATGCCCGAAGGAAGGAATTCCTGAATCTGGTCTAAGGAAATAAGATGGTGGCAGCTTACGAGGCAGAATTTCTACGCTTGAGCCGTTATACGCGGACAATAATGCCAACTGATCATGAGCGCTGTGTACGTTTTGAGGATGGGCTGAATGATGAGTTGCGGGTACTGATAGCCCCACAACAAGAAAGGACTTTTGCCAAGCTAGTGGAAAAAGCCAAAATAGCTGAAGAGGCTAAAAACTCCAAGCGTCAGAATCGAGAAAGAGGCAGAGGCAAGAGGGACTTTAAGTATTCAGGTTTTGCTAAAAGGTTCCAAAAGAGGCCCAAGAATGATGAGCCAGCTCCAGCTAGAGCACCTGCTGCTACCAATCAGATTCAATCATGTGTTGACTATGGAAGACGACACTCCGGTGAATGCTGGAAGAGAATCGGTGGTTGCTTCAAATGTGGTTCTAAGGACCACCAGCTTAAAGATTGTCCTCGAGGGACCGCTCCGGATCAAGAAGCTCGTAACCATGTTGCACAGCCAACTAGAGGCGCTCAGCAGCCACCGAGAGGCCGTGGGCCAGGTCGAGGTGGTAATGGCAGAGGATGAGGTCAAGGTGCACCGGGTAGGGGAAATGGCTTCAGAGGTAACGCGGAGGCGAGACAGCCAGGGTTAATGTATGCAGTCAAACGCCGTAAGGATGGTGATGCACCTGATGTGATAACTGGTACTGTAACATCCTGAATTAATGGGCCTTTGCATTTTGATGGGTGATACGTTTAATGTGTTAATTAGAGTATTTAAGGGGTTAAGATTGGGCTCAGGATTGGACCTAGGCCTTAATCAAATTTTCTGTTTGGACACTCTAGTGGAAAGCCTGTTAGGATAGGGCTTAAGAGATGTTATCTATGTTTTAAGAGACAAATGGGCTTGTGGCCTAGTGGTAAAGTGGCACCACTTAGAGAGCAGGGAGGTGGCGTCAACTGAGGAGGCTCAAGTTCGAGTCGCATGAAGCTTAGTTATTTTAATTAAAGTTAGATAATTTTCGACATTTAAATGAGCAGACTTGGAGTCGGCTAGGATGCTTTAAAATAGGATTTATTTGTTTGGATAATGTGGATAATATGGCTGATAATGTGGCAGATAAAGGAAGGAAGAGGTGGTGTTATCCATGTCACTTAAGGATGAGTGATCAGATGAAGATAAGGGAGAAAATTTAGGATTTATCTGTTGGTCACAGTGGTGGCCGAATTTCAAACTCCAAGGGGAGGGGGGATCGGTTTTGGTATAGGCAAGGGTGCCGAAATTCCCTTTGAATAGTAGCTTTAAAAAGGGGCATTTTCAGTTTTTAGGGGGTAGGTGCCGAAATTTAGGTTAAGAAAGGGAATATCTTTATATTTTCGGCATTAAGGTTATATTTTTCTATTCTCTTCTTCAATTTCGGCATTTGGGTTTTTCCTCTCATGCTTTTCTCTCATTCTCTGCTTAAGCCGAAATCCCTAAATCCTATTCTCTCATCTCCACTTTTATGCAAAAGCCGAAATTCCATTGTTTTCTCTACTTTCATCTCCATAGCGGAATACCCTTGTCTATTCCATTCTCTTTGCCAATTTCTTCCTCAAAGCCGAATCTTTATATATCTCCTGAGATCATCTTTTCTGTTTGATCTTCTCACAAGCCGAAATTCCCTAGGAGTTGCCGAATTCTCTGTGTTAAGGTAAGTGCCGATTTCTCCTGTTCTTTTTCTTTCTCTTTCGATTTTTGGAGGCTAAAGCCGAAAGGCTAATTGAGGTGGCAAGGTTGTTGTCTGAGTAACGTTTTGATTGTTCTTGTGTTCACATCTTGGGGCGACATTCCGGGAAAATGAAGTAGATCGAATCATTTAGATTCCAAAAGCCGAAAATCACAAGTCTCTGAGTCCCATATCTCTTTCGGGATTTCAAGGTAAGGGGTTTTCTTTAGATTTTCGTTAGATTCGTTTATCGCAATCTTAACCCTATAATATGGATTAACAACCACACGTTGTGATGGTAGCAACTGATAAGGTCTTTTGATGGAATCACATGACGACCAGGCGAAGGAGGGGATTGGATCTGTAAAACCAATCCTTAAGTTTAGGAAATTAGCAGTGTCAGCAGTTCGGGATTGGCCACCGTGTTGTGGACCGGCTTCAGAACAAAACCTTAGACAGATAGCAGTCGTATCGGCTTCTAATAGTATCGACATAGAAAGTCTCGTCTTGTCTGTAATCAGGTGTGTAGATCTCTATCACACTAATTAATCTGTACTATGTATGTTATGGGCTAAAAGCCGAAAAAAGGCTATATGAACAGTCGTGTTACCCAAAAAGGGTAGGCAAGGGATGCCAGGCACGTAATCATAGAAACTTCACTATGTGTATCGATGTATGTGATAGTCTGTGATCTTTTAGGTAGTTAATAGTTTTGATTCTGCATGGATGAAACTCCCCAAACCCGGCCCACGAGCCTCGACCAGATCTGGTATGTTCCTCGAGTAAAACATTTTAAAACTTGTTTGTCACTTTGGAAAATTTGGGTGGTTTTGAAGAAAAATCGATTTGTGTTGTGTTTGAATCGAAAAGTCTAGATTTTTAATAAAACTTCATTAAAACACTTGAAAACAATAAGGTTAAGAGTATTGTCGAGTTATTACAGTTTACCCTTTTATTTTGAAGACCATTTGTGATTAAGTGTCACATTTAGATTTTATTTTGAAAACATTACTTAAACTTTGCTTTGATAAAAATTGTATCATGCATAATCCGTTCGGTCGCCTCCAACCAATACTCAGCAGCACTGGGTGCCACACCAGATACGCCACGGAACACCTCAGCTCCATTGGCTTGGAGTCGCTCAGGTACAGATTTCTAAGCTCCCATATTTCCACCTGCTCCAGCCACCATCTCCAGAACTCGCAGTACCGCCTGCGATACAGCATCATTCCCCATCTGATCTTGCTGCTCAACACCAACAGCTGGTGGTGGTGGTACCTCATTTTCAGACCCTTGACCCGACCTAACGGGTTCTGACACAGTCACTCTGCCTCTACCACGTCCTCGCACATTACGACCACGTCCCTTAGAGCTCATCTCTACAATCGCGCTTTAATCTGATTTAAGAAATTTTATGTATTAGTATTTGTTCCACTGTTTATCCGCGAACAATTTTATGAAAAGAACTTAATAGTAGTTCTTTCGATCATTCAAAGTTTCCATTTCAAGTTTTCTACCCTAATTCAGAGAAATACACACATTCAATAGTATCTACTACTCACATTCATCACTCGGAGATTTTTGTCCATTCCTATCCCAGGGGTATTTTCGTCATTTGTCCTACAGGGGTATTTTGGTAATAAATCGGGGTCAATTTGAAAATCTTAATAATTTAGGGCACTTTGAAATTTCAAAACTCTAGGGTAGTTTTGACAATTAAATTTTTCAGATCAAAGGTATTGTGGAAGTTTTGGAAATCGGGGTCAATTTGGTAATTTCGTAAACCAGGGGTAATTTGGTAAATTTTCTTAATCAGGGTATCTTGAATTTTTGCAAAATAGGGTTTTTGGATACTTTTGCAAAGTAAGAAAATTTTATTAAAATCGAGAGTAGTATGGTAATTTTAGAAACTCAGGGCATTTTTGTAATTTTACAACCAGAGGTATTTAGGTAATTTTGTAAATCGGGAATATTTTGGAAAAATTTTATAAAAATAGTTTTTACAAATCAACAGGGTAATTTGAGGATTTTAAAACTAGGGTTTTTATAAAAATACGGCTAGTCCCTTTCGGGTTTTAGTTATTGAGTTTAGCCCGTGAATAAGTCCTCTTGGTTAGGGTGAACCGTTACTACGCACCAGGTAGGATTCGAGTGGAGAGGAGGTGAATCACTATGACTGCTTAAATACCAGGCTCCCACCGAAACCAATCCTAGACATGCGCACAATGGTTGCCACACCCTAACTCGGCGACTTAGTCACAGGTTTGTTTAATTAGGCATTAAAGTTTTATGTAATTGTTGGGGTAAACTAGTCCTATAGTTCAAGTACTTAATATACTAATCTACGTTCCATTTATACCCTTCTACAAATCATACTATAAGGCACATAACAGATAGGGGTACTTACCTGGTGGACTTCAGGTCGGAGACTTAGGTGCCATGCCAGAAAAACCTGCTCATTTTACAAAAATTTTCACAAAATTCATTTGGGCTTAATTTTTAAAATGTTGTGGGCTTTAAACCCAAGGCCGAGAGTTTTAAAACTGGGCTCTGATACCAAGCTAAAACACCCCAAACCCGGCCCACGAGCCTCAACCAGATCTGGTATGTTCCTCGAGTAAAACATTTCAAAACTTGTTTGTCACTTTGGAAAATTTGGGTGGTTTTGATGAAAAATCGATTTGTGTTGTGTTTGAATCGAAAAGTCTAGATTTTTAATAAAACTTCATTAAAATACTTGAAAACAATAAGGTTAAGAGTATTGTCGAGTTATTACGGTTTACCCTTTTATTTTGAAGACCATTTGTGATTAAGTGTCACATTTAGATTTTATTTTGAAAACATTACTTAAACTTTGCTTTGATAAAAATTGTATCATACTAAAACAATTAATACGCATGCATAAATAGTTTAGTAGTAAAGGCCTTATTACATCAACATAAAAACCCAAAATAAATTCAAAGTACTTAAAATAAAAAGTCCAAATAAAATTAATTTTCGTGCTGAGCATGGCCACCACTAAGCTCCTGCCGACCCGGTCCATCACTGAGTGTCACCTGAAAAATATCCCACAACGGGGTGAGTCAACAGACTCAGTGTGTATAACCACCAACACAAAGTCCCAATGATTTAGGCATATCAGATCATACATAAACATATAGCAATTATAGATAATGATGCAATCCCGTACCCAAACCTAGATAACCAACCGCTACACATCACCCGTACCAACCATCACACCGTGGGGACTACTAAGTCAACCCTCCATCCGCTACACACCATCGAAGGCAGTCGCTGCAGACGACGTGCTCATCGCCCTTATATATATTGTGGCATAGCCACCAGATAATATTTTGTGACATGAGTCACCACATTTAGATTATGTGACATAAGTCACCACATTCAGATTATTGTGGTATAAAACCACCAGATCACTTCCCCTTAACATATCACCCATATGCCCCATATATCATACATATCATGCAATCTCATGCCATAGGCCTTATTGCACATTCATAACATTTTCACATTTGTGTCATAACAGATATTCTTATTATTGACATAACTTTAGAGAATAACGTACCTGAGTACTCTGTACCATTTGTATGGTACCTTTGCTCACATTTCACATTATCATAAACACATATATTAAAATGTTACCATAAATCTATTAAGAGCTAGTGTGGGTTACACACCTGATTTAATAATGCTTCCACTAAAATCCCGATCTAATACTTTAGATCCTTAGTCCCTACATTCGGCCAATACCAAGTGTTTTAGCAAAAGCCTATTCGGCTAAATAATCAAATCCCGAAGGATTATTGCGACAAAAATCCTTACCTTGCTGCCGATTTCACTACTAATCAAATGCCGAAACTCCATGGTATTTCTTCCTTGCAGTCGGCCAACACTAGTTCATTGGACTTGGTTAGTTTCGGCTTTTGAACAAATAAGAAACATATCCGAATCACTAATTAGGGCCTTGGCCGAATGTCAGATTCACTTACCTTGTGGATCTAAATCCCGAAAATCGCTACTTGGTGGTAGTATCTGTCGAAATCCCCATAGACTTATGTTAGATCCAGTTCTAACTCTTAATCACAACAAATGGCCCTTGGCCGAATATTACACATGACTCACCTTAGATCCTTAAAATCCCAAAGACTTCCTCCCTTGTAGTTGACAATAGCAGAATCGTTCAGAGTTTCGGCCAAAGTACACTAATAGGATTAGTTCCTAGATTTCGGCAAGTCTAAAAGAAAAAGAATAGAAATCGAATTTGATCTTACCCTTACTGAAGAAATCGACGGCACCCTTGCTTAAATCCACAGAGAGATTCGGCTTTGAGGCTTAGTGAATAATCGGCTAGGAGACACTTGTGTATTCGGCTTTGGAAGAACACTAGGGAGATTCGGCTTTTGATTAACAGCAGTGGTAATGAGAAAAAGATGACAAGGAATGATATGGAGGCTCAAGTATGATTCGGCTAGAGTGGGAAAGAAAGAAAGAGTTGAGAGAATTGAAGAAATAAATTTTCGGCTAGGAGAGAAACTTTGAGAAAAGAAGAGAAAAGAATTCAAATGAAGAAGATGATCACAAGGCTTGAGAATTTCAGCTATACACCACCTCACCCTCAGTGTTGGATATTCGGCCAAATCTCCCTATTCTGATAACTTTATCTCATCTTTTCCATACCCTATATCCTTCTCTAATAATTATCCTTATTTATCACTTAAAAATAAAAGGTTTAAGCTCCTAAATTATAGCCTAAATGTCGTCCATCTCTCTTGCTCCTTGCAGCAAAATAAAATTCTTTTATTTGCTTCCTATGTGACTCGAACCCAAGCTCTTGCACCTTGCATATGGCGTCACTTACTAGGCCTTAAGTGGCACCTCCAAGCCACTTAGACAAGACCATTTTTGTGTCATAAATCCCCTACATATTTTCTTAAGGCCTATCTGGCTTAGCATTCACCTACATTTAAAATTAAACAATTTCTAAGGCATTCACCTACATACTAAGGTTCACAAAATTCATAATACACAATCACAACACACATAGGCATGCTATTTCATACTATTAAGCAAAAATGCACAAGCCCTAAATCCCAGATATTACAGTTCTACCCACCTTAAAATAATTTCGTCCTCGGAATTACCTGGCAAAAATAAGTGAGGGTATTGCTGTCGCATTGCTTCTTCTGGCTCCATGATTACGCCATAACACTTTGACTAGAGGAACTGACTTCCTCCGTAACACTTTCACATCTTGTTCCAAAATCTGAATCGGCTCCTCCTCGTAAGACAAATCTGGCATTAGCTCTACCTCTTCATCCGGTACACATGAGATGGATCCGATCGATAACAACGTAGCATAGAAACATGGAATACGTCGTGCATCTGCTTCAATTCTGAAGGCAACTCTAACTGGTATGCCACTGGTCCAACTCGCTTCAATACCCGATAAGGTCCTATAAACCTTGGACTTAACTTCCCTTTGCGACCAAATCTCATTACCTTCTTCCAAGGCGACACTTTAAGAAACACTTGATCTCCCACATCAAATTCTATTTCTTTTCATTTGAGATCTGCGTACGACTTCTGTCTATCAGATGCCTCCTTCAACAGTGCTCGAATCACACTAACCTTCTCTTCAGATTCTGCCACTAACTCTGGACCCAAAACTTGACGTTCCCCTAACTCTGTCCAACACGTAGGTGTGCGGCACTTCCGTCCATACAGCACTTCATACGGTGCCATCCGAATACTAGCCTGATAGCTGTTGTTGTATGCAAATTCTACTAAAGGCAAATATTCTTCCCAACTTCCTCTGAAGTCTATCACACAACCTCGCAGCATATCCTCTAACACTTGGATTACTCGCTCAGACTGACCGTCCGACTGGGGATGAAATGCCGTACTGAAGTCTAATCTGGTGCCTAAAGCTTGATGTAGTGCTTTCCAGAACCGAGACGTAAACCTTGGGTCCCTATCCGAAATGATTGATACCGGAACTCCATGCAACCTTACAATTTCTGCCACATACAGCCTCGCCAACTTCTGCAAAGAATAATCAACCCGCACTGGAATGAAATGCGCGGACTTTGTCAACCGATCCACTATCACCCATACCGAGTCCTTCTTAGTAGGCGTAAGGGGAAGCCCACTAACGAAGTCCATGGTAATTCTCTCCTACTTCCACTGTGGAATCCTTATCGGTTGAAGCAATCCTGACGGAACTTGGTGTTCAGCCTTGACTTGCTGACACGTCAAGCACTTGCCTACAAACTCTGTAACTTCCCGCTTAAGTCCAGGCCACCAAAACTGTTCCCTTAGATCTCTGTACAATTTACTACATCCAGGATGCATAGTATAAGGGCTACTATGCGATTCCTGAAGAATCCTCCGCCTAAGTTCTTCGTTCTTCGGCATACAGACCTTACCCTTGAAACACAATACTCCCTCGTCATTAATACCATAATCTTCCAACTCCCCACTCTGCACTTGCCGTAGCTTAGCACTTAGATCATCATCAACCAACTGTCCCTCTTTCACTTCATTCAACCACGTCGGCTTAACTTGCAGCTCTGCCAGCAGACTTTCGTCATCATACAAGCTCAAATGTGCAAACATCACCCTCAGATCCGACACTACCTTCCGACTTAGGGCATCCGCCACTACATTTGCCTTGCCCGGATGATACTCTATTGAACAATCGTAATCCTTTAATAATTCAACCCACCTTCGCTGTCTCAGGTTCAACTCCTTCTGAGTCAACAGATACTTAAGACTCTTGTGGTCTGTGTAGATCACTGACTTTTCTCCATAAAGATAGTGCCTCCACACCTTAAGAGCAAAGACCACTGCCGCCAATTCCAAATCATGAGTCGGGTAGTGAACCTCGTGTGGCCTTAATTGTCGAGATGCATAAGCGACTACTTTCCCGTCTTGCATCAAAACACATCCCAAGCCTGTATGGGAAGCGTCACAATACACCACGAAATCCTTTCCTGCCTCAGGCTGAATCAAAACCGGAGCTTCAGACAAAACCCTCTTAAGGTTCTCAAAGCTCTCTTGTTGCTTATCCGTCCATATGAAAGGTACTTCCTTTCTCAACAACTTCGTCAAAGGTGCGGCTATTGATGAGAACCCTTCTACGAACCTTCTGTAGTAACCTGCCAAACCCAAGAAACTACGAACCTCAGCCACCGACTTAGGTGGTTTCCAATCTAGCACCGCCTCAATCTTCCTAGGATCCACCCTTATTCCACCTGCAGACACTACATGTCCTAAGAATGCCACTTCCTTAAGCCAAAATTCACACTTGCTGAATTTGGCATAGAGCTTCTTCTCCCTCAACACTTGCAACACTATCCGGAGATGCTCATCATGTTCCTCCTCAGACTTGGAATACACTAAGATGTCGTCGATGAACACAACGACGAACCGATCCAAGTAAGGTTGAAAAGCCCGGTTCATCATGTCCATGAACGTAGCTGGGGCATTTGTCAAACCAAACGGCATTACTACGAACTCAAAATGCCCGTATCTTGTCCGAAAAGCTGTCTTATGGATATCCACTTCCTTCACCTTAAGCTGATGATATCCAGACCTTAGATCTATCTTCGAGAAAACCGCTGCCCCCTTAAGCTGATCGAACAAGTCGTCAATCCTCGACAAAGGGTACTTGTTCTTTATAGTCAGCTTATTCAACTGACGATAATCTATGCACATACGCATAGTTCCGTCCTTCTTCTTCACAAACAAGACCGGTGCTCCCCATGGAGACACACTGGGTCGAATAAACCCGCAATCAAGCAACTCTTGGATTTGAGCCTTGAGCTCGACCAACTCCTTGGGTGCTATTCTGTACGGGGCGATTGACACAGGAACTGTACCAGGTAGCAGGTCAGTTCCGAACTCCACCTCCCTATCTGGGGGTATTCCAGGTAACTCCTCCGGAAAGACATCCACAAAGTCCCTTACTGTTCGAACTCCACTAACGCCCTCTTCCTTTGCATCCAACGCACTAACGAAAGCCAAGAATGCCTTGCATCCTTTCCGAACCATCTTATCAGCCTTTAGTGCCGAAACCACATTAGACAGGTAGTTTCTTCTTTCTCCTATTATGATTACCGCCTCATCCTCCGACGTCCTTAACTCCATTCGCTTTGCGGCACAATCCAATATGGCTCGATGTTCCACCAGCCAATCCATGCCAAGTATGAGATCGAATTCTCCAAAAGGTAGTTCCATTAAGTCAGCCGGGAATACTACTTCTTGAATCTCTAGAGGTACTTTCTAAAACATCTTATTCACCACTACAGTTTGACCTAACGGGCTTACTACAGTCATCTCCCTATCAAATAGTTCAGAGGCTATGCCTAGAGTTTCAACTACTCTACATGCAACATAAGAATGGGCCGAACCCACATCAATCAAAGCAAAGTAAGGCTTGCCAAATATAAGGAACGTACCGGTTATGATGTCCGGCACGTCTCCATCTTCCCTACGGCGAACTGCATATACCAAGCCCAGCTGTCTTGCCTCTGTATTACCAGCACCTCTGCCAGGTGTTCCACGTCCTCTTCCAGCACCGTTTCCTCTACCATTCGGACCACGACCTCGCTGAGGCTGCTGTCCGCCTCTTCCAGCCTGATTAAAACCCTGAGCTGCTGGTCGATTCCCATCCGATTTCATAGGACAGTCCTTAATCATATGATCCTTGGACCCACACTTAAAGCATCCTCCTGTCTTCTTCCAACACTCTCCTAGGTGCTTCTTTCCACACTGGTCACAGGTACGATACTGCCCTCCTGTCGCAGCCTGCTGACCTCGCGGCCCATCAACTCTAGGCCTCTTTTGAATATCCCCAGAAGACCCTGATGGTCCAAAGCCTCTCTTCTGCTTATTCCGGTCCGTGTTCTGCCTCACAGAGTCCTTAATTCCTTCGGCTACCATAGCCTTCTCTACCAACACAGCAAATTCCCGCTCTTGCTGCGGAGCTATCAATAACCTCAGATCATCCCTCAGTACGTCCTCAAACCAGACACACCGCTCATGCTCCGTAGCCACGATTCCTCGAGCATACCGGCTCAACCTTAAGAATTCAGCCTCGTACTCCGCCACGGACTTATTCCCTTGAACCAGCCCCAGAAATGCCTTCCTCTGTGCATCTATATAATGAGTACCAACATACTTCTTCTGGTATGCCGTCTTAACATACTCCCAAGTAAGTTCCTTAGCTGTAGCACCATCCCGAACTGTGAGCCACCATTGATATGACTCATCACGAAGTAGCGACACCATTCCTTTCACTTTCTCTTCAGCAGTCAGATCCAACTCATGCATAATCCGTTCGGTCGCCTCCAACCAATACTCAGCAGTACTGGGTGCCACACCAGATACGCCACGGAACACCTCAGCTCCATTGGCTCGGAGTAGCTCGGGTACAGATTTCTGAGCTCCCATATTTCCACTGTTCCAGCCACCATCTCCAGAACTTGCAGCACCGCCTGCAATACAGCATCATCCCCCGTCTGATCTTGCTGCTCAACACCAACAGCTGGTGGTGGGGGTGGTGGTGGTACCTCATTTTCAGACCCTTGACCCGACCTAACAGGTTCCGACACAGTCATTCTGCCTCTACCACGTCCTCGCACATTACGACCACGTCCCTTAGAGCTCATGTCTACAATCGCGC
The DNA here is from genome assembly GCA_005393395.2 of Gossypium australe. Classification (NCBI taxonomy): domain Eukaryota; kingdom Viridiplantae; phylum Streptophyta; class Magnoliopsida; order Malvales; family Malvaceae; genus Gossypium; species Gossypium australe. The sequence goes on from CM016619.1 coordinate 40,556,038, forward strand.
TTTAATCTGATTTAAGAAATTTTATGTATTAGTATTTGTTCCACTGTTTATCCGCGAACAATTTTATGAAAAGAACTTAATAGTAGTTCTTTCGATCATTCAAAGTTTCCATTTCAAGTTTTCTACCCTAATTCAGAGAAATACACACATTCAATACTATCTACTGCTCACATTCATCACTCGAACATTTTTGTCCATTCCTATCCCAGGGGTATTTTCGTCATTTGTCCTACAGGGGTATTTTGGTAATAAATCGGGGTCAATTTGAAAATCTTAATAATTTAGGGCACTTTGAAATTTCAAAACTCTAGGGTAGTTTTGACAATTAAATTTTTCAGATCAAAGGTATTGCGGAAGTTTTGGAAATCGGGGTCAATTTGGTAATTTCGTAAATCAGGGGTAATTTGGTAAATTTTCTTAATTAGGGTATCTTGAATTTTCGCAAAATAGGGTTTTTGGATACTTTTGCAAAGTAAGAAAATTTTATTAAAATCGAGGGTAGTATGGTAATTTTAGAAACTCAGGGCATTTTTGTAATTTTACAACCAGGGGTATTTAGATAATTTTGTAAATCGGGAATATTTTGGAAAAATTTTATAAAAATAGTTTTTACAAATCAACAGGGTAATTTGAGGATTTTAAAACTAGGGTTTTTATAAAAATACGACTAGTCCCTTTCGGGTTTTAGTTATTGAGTTTAGCCCGTGAATAAGTCCTCTTGGTTAGGGTGAACCGTTACTACGTACCAGGTATGATTCGAGTGGAGAGGAGGTGAGTCACTAGGACTGCTTAAATACCAGGCTCCCACCGAAACCAATCCTAGACATGCGTACAATGGTTGCCACACCCTAACTCGGCGACTTAGTCACAAGTTGTTTAATTAGGCATTAAAGTTTTATGTAATTGTTGGGGTAAACTAGTCCTATAGTTCAAGTACTTAATATACTAATCTACGTTCCATTTATACCCTTCTACAAATCATACTATAAGTCACACAATAGATAGGGGTACTTACCTGGTGGACTTCGGGTCAGAGACTTTGGTGCCATGCCAGAAATACTTGCTCATTCCACAAAAATTTTCATAAAATTCATTTGGGCTTAATTTTTAAAACGTTGTGGGCTTTAAACCCAAGGCCGAGAGTTTTAAAACAGGGCTCTGATACCAAGCTAAAATACCCCAAACCCGGCCCACGAGCCTTAACCAGATCTGGTATGTTCCTCGAGTAAAACATTTCAAAACTTGTTTGTCACTTTGGAAAATTTGGGTGGTTTTGAAGAAAAATCGATTTTTGTTGTGTTTGAATCGAAAAGTCTAGATTTTTAGTAAAACTTCATTAAAATACTTGAAAACAATAAGGTTAAGAGTATTGTCGAGTTATTACGGTTTACCCTTTTATTTTGAAGACCATTTGTGATTAAGTGTCACATTTAGATTTTATTTTGAAAACATTACTTAAACTTTGCTTTGATAAAAATTGTATCATACTAAAACAATTAATACGCATGCATAAACAGTTTAGTAGTAAAGGCCTTATTACGTCAACATAAAAACCCAAAATAAATTCAAAGTACTTAAAATAAAAAGTCCAAATAAAATTAAATTTCGTGCTGAGCATGGCCACCACTAAGCTCCTGCCGACCCGGTCCATCACTGAGTGTCACCTGAAAAATATCCCACAACGGGTGAGTCAACAGACTCAGTGTGTATAACCACCAACACAAAGTCCCAATGATTTAGGCATATCAAATCATACATAAACATATAGCAATTATAGATAATGATGCAATCCCGTACCCCAACCTAGATAACCAACCGCTACACATCACCCGTACCAACCATCACACCGTGGGGACTACTAAGTCAACCCTCCATCCGCTACACACCATCGAAGGCAGTCGCTACAGACGACGTGCTCATCGCCCTTATATATATTGTGGCATAGCCACCAGATAATATTTTGTGACATGAGTCACCACATTCAGATTACGTGACATAAGTCACCACATTCAGATTATTGTGGTATAAAACCACCAGATCACTTCCCCTTAACATATCACCCATATGCCCCATATATCATACATATCATGCAATCTCATGCCATAGGCCTTATTGCACATTCATAACATTTTCACATTTGTGTCATAACAGATATTCTTATTATTGACATAACTTTAGAGAATAACGTACCTGAGTACTCTGTACCATTTGTATGGTACCTTTGCTCACATTTCACATTATCATAAACACATATATTAAAACCTTACCATAAATCTATTAAGAGCTAGTGTGGGTTACACACCTGATTTAATAATGCTTCCACTAAAATCCCGATCTAATACTTTAGATCCTTAGTCCCTACATTCGGCCAATACCAAGTGTTTTAGCAAAAGCCTATTCGGCTAAATAATCAAATCCCGAAGGATTATTGCGACAAAAATCCTTAATTGCTGCCGATTTCTCTACTAATCAAATCCCGAAACTCCGTGGTATTTCTTCATTGCAATCGGCCAACACTAGTTCATTGGACTTGGTTAGTTTCGACTTTTGAACAAATAAGAAACATATCCGAATCACTAATTAGGGCCTTGGCCGAATGTCAGATTCACTTACCTTGTGGATCTAAATCCCGAAAATCGCTACTTGGTCGTAGTATCTGTTGAAATCCCCATAGACTTATGTTAGATCCAGTTCTAACTCTTAATCACAACAAATGGCCCTTGGCCGAATATTACACATAACTCACCTTAGATCCTTAAAATCCCGAAGACTTCCTCCCTTGTTGTCGACAATAGTAGAATCCTTCAGAGTTTCGGCCAAAGTACACTAATAGGATTAGTTCCTAGATTTCGGTAAGTCTAAAAGAAAAAGAATAGAAATCGAATTTGATCTTACCCCTACTGAAGAAATCGACGGCACCCTTGCTTAAATCCACATAGAGATTCGGCTTTGAGGCTTAGTGAATAATCGGCTAGGAGACACTTGTGTATTCGGCTTTGGAAGAACACTAGGGAGATTCAGCTTTTGATTAACAACAGTGGTAATGAGAAAAAGATGGCAAGGAATGATATGGAGGCTCAAGTATGATTCGGCTAGAGTGGGAAAGAAAGAAAGAGTTGAGAGAATTGAAGAAATAAATTTTCGGCTAGGAGAGAAACTTTGAGAAAAGAAGAGAAAAGAATTCAAATGAAGAAGATGATCACAAGGCTTGAGAATTTTGGCTATACAACACCTCACCCTCAGTGTTGGATATTCGGCGAACTCTCCCTATTCTGATAACTTTATCTCATCTTTTCCATACCCTATATCCTTCTCCCCTAATTATCCTTATTTATCACTTAAAAATAAAAGGTTTAAGCTCCTAAATTATAGCCTAAATGCCGTCCATCTCTCTTGCTCCTTGCAGCAAAATAAAATTCTTTTATTTGCTTCCCATTTGACTCGAACCCAAGCCCTTGCACCTTGCATATGGTGTCACTTACTAGGCCTTAAGTGGTGCCTCCAAGCCACTTAGACAAGCCCATTTTTGTGTCATAAATCCCCTACATATTTTCTTAAGGCCTATCAGGCTTAGCTCCCCTTAAAGACTTAAAATTAAACAATTTCTAAGGCATTCACCTACACACTAAGGTTCACAAAATTCATAATACACATTCACAACACACATAGGCATGCTATTTCATACTTTTAAGCAAAAATGCACAAGCCCTAAATCTTGGATATTACAATGGATGTATGCATGGGATGAGATTAAAATGATGAAGGGGAAGAGCATGTTAATAGGTCACTTGGTAATCGGTGGTTAAACCACGAATTGTAAAGTTAGGTCACAGTAGTGATTGGTGGCTAAGCCACGTTAAATTAATTCCTGATTGTAAGGAATAGGCAGCATGACTGTTGATTTGGTGTGTAGCGGTTGGTGGGTTGATTGTAGAAATCCCCGAGGTGTGATGGCTGGTACGGGTTGGTGTGTAGAGGATGGACTTTTAGGTTGGGTTGGGCCATGTTGCATGTAAATACTTTGTTGCCATTGTGTATGGGCTAGGGCCCATAATGTGTTTGTGGGCCTCAAGCTTTTATGTGTTTTCGGGATTTGCAAACTGAGTCTTGGTGACTCACCCCTTTATTTTCCTAAACCTTTCAGGTGAGCAGTAGATCGTGGATATAGGAGCCGAGGCGGACTCGAGGGGCCATCAAGTCTTTTTATTTTCATAAACTATTTCCGGTTTTTCTTTCTTAAAGTTTTAATTTTGGGACTTTTTATTTAATAAGGCTCCATAGCTTAGGTTATCGATTTATAATTGTTAATGTTTACATTTTTATAGATTTATGATCAAGGACTTACTTAAAAGAAGGAATAAAATGGAATTTTTTAAACTAGTTCTAAATATGGAAAATATAAAAAAAAAAACTACAAAGGGTTATCTCAAATAACTCTTATTTGACGAATATCTATTTAAACAAGTCGAGATTTCAAATCCCTTCAAAGCAATGTTTTTAACATTTAACCCATAACGTACCAGATCTGGTCGTAGCGTTTGGGCCAAGTTTGGGGTGTTACATTTTGGTATCAGAGCCCGATTGCAAAACTCGGGCTGTGAAATGGGTCTAGTAGTGTTTTGTAAAATTGATATGAATTTGAGGGAAAAATGCCTTGGGTTGAGATGTGGCCTTCGAGTGTATCGGCACCTGATCCACGCAAGTAAGTATTCTAACTCTTGATGTGATATGTATGTTGGGTTTGATGGGCTTGATGGACGTAGACTAGTATGTTAGGTATTATTGGACTTTAGGCTTAGTTTAAACAACTCTTTAAATTCATAAGACTTAATCTAGCCAAACATACCCGTGAACAAATCGCTGGGTTAGGGTGTGGCAACAGGCATACGCATGTCTAGGATTGGATTCAGGAAGAGCTTGGTACTTAAGCAGTCCTAGTGGCTCACCTCTTCTTCGCTGGAATCCTACCTGGTGCGTAGTGACTGTTCACCTTAGCCACGAGGATTTGTTGACGGGCCAAAATTTATAATTAAAACCCGAAAGGGACCAGCCACCCTATTTCGCAAAATTACTAAAAATACCCCTTAGTTTTGTAAAATTTCCGGAATATTCTTGATTTGTGAAAATTTCCCAGAATACCCTGGTTTTGTAAAACTTCCAAAATTTATGAAATTTCTAAAACACCCTTGGTATTATAAATTAGCCATGCTTTGCAAATAACCTGAAAAACCCTAGATTCATCGAAGTACCCGGTTTACAAAATTGAATTTCCCAAAATACCCCTGTTTTAGAAAAAAACTTTTTTACCCCTATGTTACGATAATACCAAAATACCTCTATTTCGAAAAATCTCCAAGATACCCTATTTTGAGAAATTACGAAAATACCCTGTAGGACAAAATTACGGAAATATCCCTGGGTAGTGAAATGACGAAAATACCCTTATGTGATGAATGGGAGTTCATGGATGCTACTTGTATGTTGATGTATGATGGTTGAATGTATGTGATTCCTAGAACTAGGAGATACAAACTTGAGACTGAAACCCGTAGATATAATTTCGAATTCGAAAGAACTACTCTTGAAACTACTGTTCATAAGATTGTTCGTGGTTAATTAGTGAAAGAAATTAATAATTCATAAAATTTCTAATCAGATAAACACGAATCAGTAGAATGAGTACAAGGGGTCGTGGACGTCCGCCGCGTGGTCGTGGTAGGGGTAGGATGACCGTGTCAGAACCAGTAGGATCTGGTCATGGGTCAGGAAACTAGATGCCAGCTGCGGAGGCAGAATTTCAGGACCATATGGTCGGAGATGATGCGGCATCTCAAGCGATGTTGAGGGTTTTAGAGAGGGCTGCTGAGGCAGGAGTGGGCACAGGAGCCCGAAAATCTGTGTCGGAGCGACTTAGAGCTAATGGCGCAGAAGTGTTTAGAGGAATTTTTGGTATAGCCCCGAGTACATCTGAGTACTGGTTGGAGGCGGTTGAGCGTGTAATGGACGATCTAGATTTCGTAGAGGAGGAAAACCTGAAAGGGGTTGTATCACACCTGCGGCACGAGGCTTACCAATGGTGGCTTACTGTTAAGGATGGTATGGTGGCTGACCATATCACCTGGGATTTCTTCAAAACGGCATTCCAGAGTAAACACATTGGGACTAGTTATGTGGATGTGCAGCGTAGAGCGTTTCTGAACCTAGTTCAGGGAAGTAGGTCGGTGGCTGCGTATGAAGCGAAATTCTTACGTCTTAGCCGTTATGCCCGAGGGATGGTGGCCACAGACCATAAACGTTGTGTTTGATTTGAGGATAGTCTGAGGGACGAACTGTGTGTTGATAGCACCACAGCGGGAGAGGGAATTTGCTGTGCTTGTGGAAAAAGCTAAGATAGATGAGGAGGTAAAGCGGACGGAGAAATTGAATCGGGATAGAGATAGGGGTGGAAGTAAGAGGAATTTTGAGTCGTCAGGGGCAGCTGGGCAAACTTAGAAAAGACCTAGGTCAGACGGGCCGAAATGGGATGAGGACCTGCTGCTGCTAGTCAGACACAGAAGTGTGCTCGATGTGGTAAATTCCATGAAGGTGAGTGTTGGGCGGGCAGTGGGAAGTGCTTTAGGTGTGGATCTATGGACCACCAAGTTAGAAACTGTCCGCAGCAACGGGGCAGTGAAGGGGCCACGGCCAAGGGAATACACAGCCGGGAAGAGGAGGTCAGCATCCACAAAGAGGTCGTGGTCCAGCCAGAGGTGGTAACGGTTCCGGTCGGGGTCGTGGAGCACCAGGCCAAGGGGCAGGAAACACTGAGGTGAGACAGCCGGGGTTAGTCTATACTGTCAGACGTCGGGAGGAGGCTGACGCACTTGATGTCATAATCGGTACATTTTTAATTTTTGGATTGCCTTACACTGCATTGATTGACATTGGGTCGACGCATTCGTATGTTGCTAATAGGGTGTCTGAAACTTTAAGCGTAGATTCTGAGATTTCCTCTAGGGAGATGACTATAGTTAGTCCATTAGGACACTCTGTGGTGGTAAACAGGCTATACCGGGAAGTACCTTTAGAAGTTCAGGGGATAGTTTTCCAAACGAATCTAATGGAATTACCGTTCGGGGAGTTTGATTTAATTTTAGGCATGGATTGGCTGGGGAAGTATCAAGCTAAAGTAGATTGTGCAGCTAAAAGTATGGTGTCAAAAAAAACCCCCGAGGGAGGCGATGCGGCAGCAGTACCCGCATCTATTCTGACTAGGTAATTTCGAGGACAAAATTTCTTTAAGGGGTAGAAGTGTAACATCCTGAATTAATGGGCCTTTTCATTTTGATGGGTGATTCATTTAATGTGTTAATTAGAGTATTTAAGGGGTTCAGATTGGGCTCAGGATTGGGCCGAGGCCTTAATCAAATTTTCTGTTTGGACACTCTAGTGGAAAGCCTGTTAGGATAGGGCTTAAGAGATGTTATCTGTGCTTTAAGACACAAATGGGCTTGTGGCCCAGTTGTAAAGTGGCGCCACTTAGAGAGCAGGGAGGTGGCGTCAACTGAGGAGGCTCAAGTTCGAGTCGCATGAAGCTCAGTTATTTTAATTAAAGTTAGTTAATTTTCGGCATTTGAATGAGCAGAGTTGGAGTCGTCTAGGATGCTTTAAAATAGGATTTATTTGTTTGGATAATGTGGATAATATGGCTAATAATGTGGCAGATAAAGGAAGGAAGTGGTGGTGTTATCCATGTCACTTAAGGATGAGTGATCAGATGAAGATAAGGGAGAAAATTTAGGATTTATCTGTTGGTCACAGTGGTGGCTGAATTTCAAACTCCAAGAGGGAGAGGGAATCGGTTTTGGTATGGGCAAGGGGTGTCGAAATTCCCTTTCAATAGTAGCTTAGTTTTAGTTTTAAAAAAGGGCATTTTCAGTGTTTAGGGGGTAGGTGCCGAAATTTAGGTTAAGAAAGGGGAAATATATTTATATTTTCGGCATTAGGGTTATATTTTTCTATTCTCTTCTTCAATTTTGGCATTTGGGTTTTTCCTTTCATTCTTTTCTCTCATTCTCTGCTTAAGCTGAAATCCCTAAATCCTATTTTCTCATCTCCACTTTTATGCAAAAGCCAAAATTCCATTATTTTCTCTGCTTTCATCTCCATAGCCGAATACTATTGTCTATTCCCTTCTCTTTGCCGATTTCTTCATCAAAGCTGAATCTTCATAGATCTCCTGAGATCATCTTTTCTGTTTGATCTTCTCAAAAGCCGAAATTCCCTAGGAGTTGTCGAATTCTCTGTGTTAAGGTAAGTGCCGATTTCTCCTATTCTTTTTCTTTCTCTTTCGGTTTTTGGAGGCTAAAGCCGAAAGGCTAATTGAGGTGGCAAGGTTGTTGTCTAAGTAACGTTTTGATTGTTCTTGTGTTCACATCTTGGGGCGACATTCCAGGAAAATGAAGTAGATCGAATCATTTAGATTCCAAAAGCCGGAAATCGCAAGTCTCTGAGTCCCATATCTCTTTCGGGATTTCAAGGTAAAGGGTTTTCTTTAGATTTTCGTTAGGTTCGTTTATCGTAATCTTAACCCTATAATATGGATTAACAACCATACGTTGTGATGGTATCAACTGATAAGGTTTTTTGATGGAATCACATGTCGACCAGGCGAAGGAGGGAATTGGATCTGTAAAACCAATCCCTAAGTTTAAGAAACGAGCAGTGTCAGCAGTTCGGGATTGGCTACCGAGTTATGGACCGGCTTCAGAACAAAACCTTAGACAGATAGCAGTCGTATCGGCTTCTGATAGTGTCGACATAGAAAGTCTCATCTTGTCTATAATCAGGTGTGTAGATCTCTATCACACTAATTAATCTGTACTATGTATGTTATGGGCTAAAAGCCGAAAAAAGGCTATATGAACAGTCGTGTTACCCGAAAGGGTAGGCAAGGGATACCAGGTACGTAATCATAGAAACTTCTCTATGTGTACTGATGTATGTGATAGTCTGTGATCTTTTAGGTAGTTAATGGTTTTGATTCTGCATGGATGTATGCATGGGATGGGATTAAAATGATGAAGGGGAAGAGCATGTTAGTAGGTCACTTGGTAATCGGTGGTCAAACCATGAATTGTAAAGTTAGGTCACAATAGTGATGGGTGGCTAAGCCACGTTAAATTAATTCATGATTGTAAGGAACAGGCAGCATGACTGTCTATTTGGTCTGTAGCGGTTGGTGGGTTGATTGTAGAAATCCCCGAGGTGTGATGGCTGGTACGGGTTGGTGTGTAGAGGATGGACTTTTAGGTTGGGTTCGGCCATGTTGCATGTAAATACTTTGTTGTCATTGTGTATGGGCTAGGGCCCATAATGTGTTTGTGGGCCTCAAGCTTTTAAGTGTTTTCGGGATTTGCAAACTGAGTCTTGGTGACTCACCCCTATATTTTCCTAAACCTTTCAGGTAAGTAGTAGATCATGGACATGGGAGCCGAGGTGGACTCGAGGGGCCATCAAGTCTTTTTATTTTCATAAACTATTTTCGGTTTTTCTTTCTTAAAGTTTTAATTTTGGGACTTTTTATGTAATAAGGCTCCATAGCTTAGGTTATCAATTTATAATTGTTAATGTTTACATTTTTATATATTTATGATCAAGGACTTACTTAAAAGAAGGAATAAAATGGAATTTTTCAAACTAGTTCTAAATATGGAAAATAAAAAAAACCTACAAAGGGTTATCTCAAATAACTCATATTTGACGAATATCTATCTAAACAAGTCGAGATTTCAAATCCCTTCAAAGCAAAGTTTTTAACATTTAACTCGTAACATACCAGATCTGGTCGTAGCATTTGGGTCGGGTTTGAGGTGTTACAGGTACGTTCTTTATCTCTGATGTACCTGTTACTGCTTTGATAGATATCGGATCTACCCATTCGTATGCTGCTAGTGCTATATCTGGAAATCTGAATATTAGATCTGAGATTACCGATAGAGAGATGACGGTAATTAGTCCTTTAGGACAGTCTGTGGTAGTGAATAAACTGTATGGAGACGTGCCTCTAGAATTTCAAAGAGAAATATTTTTGGCGGATTTGATGGAACTGCCTTTCGGCAAGTTCGACCTTATTTTGGGCATGGATTGGTTGGCAAAGCACCGTGCGCACTTGGATTGTGCTGCAAAGCGGATGTCGATAAGGACTTTGGAAGATAAGGAAGTAGTAATGATAGGCGAACAGAGAAACTATTTAGCAAATGTGGTATCTGCTTTAAAGGCAGAAAATTTGGTGCAAAAAGGGTATGGAGCATTTCTAGCCTTCATTAGTGCTTTGGATACCAAGGAATTATCGGTGGAATGTGATAGAACGGTGAAAGATTTTCCTGATGTCTTTCCCAAAGAACTTTCGAGTCTACCTCCAGATCAGGATGTAGAGTTTGGCATTGAGCTTTTGCCCGGAACAGCTCCGGTGCCCATTGCTCCTTATAGAATGGCGCCGAAGAAGCTAGCGGAGCTTAAAGCTCAAATTCAAGAATTGTTGGATCGGGGATTTATTCGACCGAGCGTGTCTCCGTGGGGAGCACCAGTTTTGTTCGTCAAAAAGAAGGATGGGTCGATGTGTATGTGCATTGATTATAGGCAGTTGAATAAATTGACAATCAAGAATAGGTATCCATTGCCGAGAATCGATGACCTGTTTGATCAGTTGAGAGTAGCTTCAGTTTTCTCCAAGATAGATTTGAGATCGGGTTATCATCAACTTAAGGTTAAGGAGGCGGATATTCATAAGACGGCATTTCGAACTCGTTATGGACATTTTGAGTTCTTGGTGATGCCGTTTGGATTGACCAATGCACCAGCTGCATTTATGGACATGATGAACCGAGTCTTTCAACCCTACCTAGACCGGTTCGTGGTGGTGTTCATAGATGATATCTTAGTTTATTCGAGGAATGAAGAAGAGCATGACTCACATCTGCAGATAGTATTGCAATTACTACGAGAAAAGCAACTTTTTGCCAAATTCAGTAAGTGTGAATTTTGGCTGAAGGAAGTGACTTTCTTGGGACATGTTGTGTCTGCCGAAGGAATCAGAGTTGATCCTCGAAAGGTAGAGGCTGTGTTGGATTGGAAACCACCAAAGTCAGTGGCTGAGATTCGGAGTTTCCTAGGATTGGCTGGTTATTATAGACATTTTGTTGAGGGGTTTTCGTTGATTGCTGCACCCCTAACTAAACTATTACGAAAGGGAGTACCGTTTGTGTGGATAGAGAAACAACAAGGAAGTTTTGAGAAATTGAAGGAAATTTTGAAGGAAGCGCCAGTACTGATTCAACCTGAGGCTGGAAAAGAGTTTACCATTTACTGTGATGCGTCACATACGGGTTTAGGATGTGTGTTGATGCAAGGTGGAAAAGTGGTAGCTTATGCATCTCGTCAGCTGAGGCCGCACGAAGTCAACTATCCTACCCATGATTTGGAGTTGGCTGCGGTGGTTTTTGCTTTGAAGATTTGGAGGCACTATCTCTACGGTGAGAAGTCAATCATTTATACAGACCATAAGAGTTTACAGTACCTCCTTACCCAAAAGGAGTTGAACTTATGACAGCAGAGATGGATAGAGCTGTTGAAGGATTATGACTTCTCAATCGAGTATCATCCTGGAAAGGCTAACGTGGTGGCAGACGCGTTGAGTCATAAGGTGATATCAGAGTTGAGAGCAATGTTTGCTCATCTTAGTTTGTATGAAGATGGCAGTTTGCTAGCGGAACTTTAGGTGAAGACTATGTGGTTAGAACAAATCAAGGAGAAGCAGTTATCAGATGAAAAGTTGGGTCCCTTACTTCAACAAGTTGAAAGTGGTGTAATAAGGGATTTTGGAATAGATAAGGATGGAATACTGTGTTTTTGCGGAAGAATTTGTATGCCCATGGATTCGGATTTGAGACTTATGATTCTGTGAGAGGCGCATAGTAGCCCCTATGCTATGCACCCCGGAGGAAATAAAATGTATCGAGACCTTCGTGATTAGTATTGGTGGCCAGGGTTGAAACGGCAAGTTACAGATTTTGTGAGTAAGTGCTTGACGTGTCAGCAAGTGAAGGCGGAACTCCAATTGCCGTCGGGATTGCTACAACCGGTGAAGATTCCATTATGGAAATGGAAACGGATAATGATGGATTTTTTTAGTGTGTTACCCTTAACACCTACTAAGAAAGATTCCGTCTGGGTAATAGTGGATCGATTGACGAAGACTGCCCATTTTCTACCAGTTCGTACGGATTTCTCACTGCAGAAGCTGGCTAAGTTGTACGTAGCGGAGATCGTGAGGTTGCATAGGGTACCAGTGTCTATTATATCGAACAGGGACCCTAGGTTTACAACACGATTTTGGAAAGCTTTGCATGAGGCTTTGGGAACAAAGCTAAATTTCAGCATAGCTTTTCATCCTCAGTCTGATGGTCAGTCGGAAAGAGTAATCCAGATTTTGGAAGACATGTTAAGGGGTTGTGTGATTGACATCAGAGGTAGTTGGGAGGATTTTCTATCGTTGGCAAAATTCACTTATAACAACAGTTATCAATCCAGTATCCAAAGGGCACCTTATGAAGCATTATATGGTCGTAAGTGTCGTACCCCTACTTGCTGGACTGAATTGGGGGAACGACAGTTGTTGGGTCCTGAATTGGTATCGGAGACAGAAGAAAAAGTAAAAGTGATTCGAGCACGGTTAAATGAAGCTTCGGATAGGCAAAGGTCATATGCGGATCTGAAGCTTAAGGACATTGAGTTTGCAATGGGAGATCGGGTTTTTCTAAAAGTCTTACCTTGGAAAAAGATCTTCAGATTTGGAAGGAAGGACAAGTTGGGCCCTAGGTTCATTGGACCGTACCGTGTGTTGAAGCGTGTAGGACTAGTGGTTTATCAGCTTGAATTACCTCCGGAGTTGAGTCAGATTCATAGTGTTTTCCATGTCTCTATGTTGAGGCGTTATCGATCTGATCCGTCTCACATAGTACCGGTAGAGGAAGTTGAGTTAAGGCCTGGCTTGTCATTCGAGGAAGAGCCAGTGAAAATTTTGGATCGAGATGTTAAGGTGCTAAGAAAGAAGTCTGTACCGTTGGTTAAAGTTCTATGGCGTAATCACAGAGCGGAGGAAGCTACATGGGAGCCTGAGGACATGATTCGACAGCAATACCCTCACCTCTTTTAACCAAGTAAATTTCGAGGACGAAATTTCTTTAAGGGGGTAGAATTGTAACATCCTAGAATTTGAATTTTCTTTGACTTACATTAAATTGGTGATTTAGCGTGTTAGATTATTAATTTTTTCTTGATGATGAGGTCCTGAGTAGGCTTGGGATTTATTTGGATCTAGTGAAAATTTTTAGCATTTGGTACTTTAAAGAGAGGGAATCAATGGATTTATAACATACGGAAATTTTGAGTAAGTATCTAGCATAAGTAGAGCTATTGGTTAAGAGGATATGCGCCATATGTATTGTCTTGAGGGGAGAGGTTCGAATCCCATGGTATGCATTTTTGTGACTTAAATTTTTGCACTCATCTAGCATGTGTCGGCCAAGCTTTATTATTGGAATTTGGACTTTTAGTTTATGGCAAGGTGGCTAATGGATTAAGGCAAGAGTTGAACATAGGGAAAGGAATCAAAGGGATAAGGTATGTAGGGGAACAAGTGGATTAATTTGAGGAATGTGCTATGGAAAGTAAAGTTGGCAAATGTTGACCCCTTTTTGACTTGAACATGGACGATTTTTGGGGCAAGGGAGAGTGGCCAAATGTTGTTAGTAGCTTGGTTAGGATTACGAATTAGTTTTGGTCAATTTTTTAGCAACATGTGTATCAAAAATTCTCTTCAAACTCTTCATCCTAGCCGAATTTTGACATAAGAAAAAGGTAAAGCTTTTGTTTTTCTTTTGTCCATTTCATCTTTTTGACCATTTTGGTACCATCCTTTCTCCTCCCTAAACTCTTTTCCTTTTTGTGCCAAAATCATACAACTTTGTGGGACATTTTCAATTCATTTCTTCCTTGGCCGAATGAACACCAATATCAAAACTTCTTCCTTACTCATTCTTCATATTTGAAAACTGAAACATAAACATCTTATCCCCTATTTCTTTTTCTTCTTTACTTCTTACAAAAAAAAAAAAAAACTCTCAAACATCTCTCCCCCTAATTCTTCACCATGGCCGAATGTCAATGATCATCTCCTTAGCCGGATCTTTCTCTTTATATAAATATATTTTCCTTCTCAATCATTCTTTTTACTCACGCTTTGATCGATCGGTAAGAACCCTCTTCAATTCTTATTTTTCTTTTCCTTTTTGCCGAATCTACATATTGGTTTGGGAGGGTCTTTTTGACCGAAAATATCATCATCTATCCCTCTCTTAGACAAATCTTTTACGTCTTTATAGTGAAATAGAGAAAGGCCGAATTACCATTTCCTCGAAGTTATCTCGTAATCACTAGAATTCGGATCAAAAATCTTCAAGGTGAGAATTCTTCATGGATTTCATGATCACCCTCAATATTATCAAGATGATTATCAATTTGGAATGTAGTACCGAAAATTTTATATAGGGATTCTTTTGGGGATCACTCGAAACATCGTGGTGAGCCTATCTATACCATTTCTTTAAGTCCATACTTTAGTATATTATCGATTTACTAAAGATCTAACGAATGGAGGCCCGTAGTGACGTTTTGAAAGGGAAATCTAGTGGTGTTTCCAAAAGGAGTAGTTTGGCGTTCGCAACTCCTAAATTCAAACGAAGGGCTATTTCGGCAATCCGAGATTTTCCACCGGGTTGTGGACCCTCATCCGGGGAGAATCAATTATTCAAAGTTGTTCGTAGTTCTGAGCCATTAGTTCTTCGGGGTTTCCCAACGGGTTGTGGACCGTCAACCGGGGAAAACCGGCAAAACATAGTTATTTGTGATTCCAAGGGTAAAAATCCTAGACCGTTTACCTTAGAATAAATTACTATAAGTGTTAATGATCAAATTGAGCGTTAAAAATATTCTAGATGCTGACGATCAAGAAAGTGTAGTGCTCACCGTAATCAGGTGTGTAAATCTCGCACCGTATCTCATGGGTTAGATGACTATATCGTAGTAATCGTTGGATTAAATCACAAGTTAGTGAAATCGGGCAAAATAGTATATTTATCACTCTAATGGTAAAAATTATGAAATCGATATTAAGACCGTGAAAATTACAAAATTACCCTTAATGGGCTAAATCGATAAACTGACTAAATGGGCCTTATGTGATATGTGATAAATGGGCTATATGTGATACTTGATAAGTGGGCCATAAGTGATATTTGATAATTGGGCCATATGTGATATTTGATAAATGGGCCAAGTGTGATATGAGATTATGTAGGCCAAAATGTGTATTGGGCCAGATTTTAATAATTTGAATAATGGGCCTTATGTTGGAATAATTATATGAATGCATTGTTATGCATATTATATACATGATTGGATGGGTTGGGCTTTTTGACGAAGAGAAGTTCTGGTAGCTTTGCTACAAAATTCAGATGGCTTCGTGCCCAGTTTAATATATGGCTTCGTGCCCAGTTTAATATATGGCTTCGTGCCCAGTTAAATAAATGGCTTCGTGCCCAGTTTAATATATGGCTTCGTGCCCAGTTTAATAAATGGCTTCGTGCCCAGTTTGATATATGGCTTAATGCCCAGTTTGGTGTGTTGGGGGGGTGGGTGACTAAAGCTCCCCACAGGTGTGCTGGTTGGTACGGGTGGTGTGTAGCGGATGGAAATTTAGGTTTGGTTTTGGGAATTACATAACACATGCATTTTATTCATGTTAAATTGTTATATTTGTAATAGGCTCAGGCCCAAATAAATGTTTAAATTGTTTTGGCCCAGTGGACTATGGTAAGTGAGTTACACACTGAGTTTTAAGTAACTCACCCCGTTTTCTTTACCCTTTTCAGGTAATGATCAGTAATGGAGGCTTAGGCCGGGGACAACTCAATGGTGGCCATACTTGTAACAACCCAAACCCGGCCCAACCCTATGGCCGAATCTAGTTTGTTACGGGAAAAACCTTTTTGAAATCCATTTTGGAACCCATTAAGTTTTGTGGAAAACTTCTCGTATTTGATTATCTTGGTAAAATCATACTTAGTGTTTATTTTTAAAACATATTTAAGTCAAGTTATAAAACAAATTTCAACCGTGCCCGATGGCATTTTAAAACCTTTTCGAGTTAATTTGGGAAAACACGTGATTTTAATTAATATTAATTATAAGGTTTAAAGCAAGTATTCAACATATGGAAATAATAAAATATTCTAGGAGGCCTTATTACAATCCAAAGTATAAAATAAAACCGAATTTAAAATAGTAAGACTAAGTATAAAGTTCATTTAAATTTAAAGTCCTTTGCATGGCCACCTCGAGTCAACCCGGCTCCACATCCGCGATCTACGTGTTACCTGAAAAATATAAAGGAGAAGGTGAGTCACCAAGACTCAGTTTGTAACCCTTTCCCCGTTTTAAAAACATTTTTCATACACAACATATAACAATTAAAATGCAAACTGTCATGTGTCCCAACCTAGCCAGCCATACGCCACTGTCTACCCCGTTGTGGTACCAAACCACTGGTGGTGCCAAACCACTGGTGACATATAGTCACAATGTGTTACCAAAACACTGGTGTCCGTAGACACAAATCGGGTGATGGGGCTAACCCATCGCGTGATACCAAATCACTGGCAGACGATCCCATATCTCAAGTGGGGCCAACCCACGGTGGTGTTAACCACAGGGACAAGTCGCTTTGAGGTACCAAACCTCTGGAGGTACCAAACCTCTGGTGACCGTAGTCACGGTGTGTTACCAAAACACTGGTGCCCGTCGGCACAATATCACTGCCCCCTCCACTCATTCAACCCACATAGTCAACACTCATACACAGATTTATCATATGTATCAACACAACATGCTTCCCAAAAGCATAAAATAATGAAATCATATGCACAGGTACTTACCTGATTCACCACTTATACCGTTATGGTATTCAAGCCATTGCTACAAAAATCAAGTTAACATTCACATTACTTAGCATAATTAATAAGCTATATGGTGTGTATGTACACACCTGATATCGATGGTAGTCCTAAATTCCGAAAGAAAGCGTTGGTCACCACAGATCCACTTGTCCTATATTCGGCCAAATCCATGGATTAGTCTTATGGCCTATTCGGCCTAATTAACTTATTAGGGAGGGGTTCCTTGTGAACCAGAGATCTTACCTTAAACTCTTTGCTACTATCCACCGTACTTGATACTCGAATCTGCTCGTCAGCCATCATTGATTAGTAAGTAAAACTAATAGCCTTCGGCTTTTAATCGGATTGTTATAATAAAGAAATTGATCTTACCACCACTTACCGAAATCGAAAGCTAGAGATCAGGACCTGAGTCGACTGCTTTCGTTCCTTGAGCACCTAGAAGAATCGTTCACTACTCGATTAGAAGCCTTATAACCATTGCCGAAATCGGCACCTCCCCTTGTAAAAGAAATCGACAGAAAAAGAAGGAAAAGGGAAGATAGACATTCGGCCAAGATCACTTACCACCTTATGAACCGATTGAAGGAGAGTCTAGAGGAGATTATTCCTGTTTGTTATTCGGCCAAGACTTGGAATATGAAGAGGGGAGATTCGGCTATCAAAAAGGAAAAAGAAAAGGAAGACAAATGAAGAAATCGGTACTTCCAATGGTATATTCGGCCAGAGAGAGTTAATAGGGAAGGAAAGAAGTTTCGGCTAAAGGCCTTGAGAGAATGAAGAAAACGCAAGAGCAAAAGAGGGCTAGGGAATTCGGCACTTAGCAAAAATTGAAGAAAAGAAAAACAAGGGGGTCAACTAATGTATTTATAGGCACCAAGTACCCTTGCCGTCCACCCCTTCTAATTAATTCAAATAAATTTTGAATTAATCCCAAAAATCCATCAATAATCCAACTAATATTCAATGATCCTTTTAATCTAATAATCCCCTTAATTATCCTACATTATCACATTATCAAAATGATAATAGTAATATCCTTAATTATCTTCTTAATATTAAGGAATTAAAATCCAATAAAAATTGCTCATATTATCCTATTATCTAAGTAGATAATAAAAAGAATTTAAGGAGAGAAAATCTCTCCCCCTTGTGCCGTCCACTTAAAGAACAAAAAGAGGGATTTCCGTGACTCGAACACAAGCTCTCCCTTGCTCCTTGGTGGCGTCACATGTAGCTCTTAAGTGGGCTTACTTTGCCACTTAGTCTAGGCTCATCTTATGTCCAAATTATCCCCATTTATTCTTATAACACCCTCCTGCTAAGGCTCCCTACCTTAAAAGTTAAAAACTGAAATTTCCTACCAAACCGAGCCAACACAAAGCCTTAAATTAATCATTCTTATTCCATAAATAATAACACAGCAGTTCATACATAAGAAAAATAATTTATTTCCAAATAGCCCCATTTTTAGGATGTTACAGTTCTACCCCCTTAAAAATAAATTTCGTCCTCGAAATTCCCTGGTCAAAAGAGGTGGGGGTATTGCTGCCGCATCACATCCTCGGGCTCCCACGTGGCTTCTTCCACACCGTGGTTCCGCCATAGCACTTTCACTAAGGGCACTGACTTCCTACGTAAAACCTTCACATCTCGATCCAAGATCTGAACTGGTTCTTCGTCAAAAGATAAATCCGCATTCACCTCGATCTCTGCCACTGGCACAACGTGCGATGGGTCTGACCGATACCGTCTCAGCATTGATACGTGAAAGACGTCATGGATCTGATTCAGTTCTGCCGGCAACTCTAGCTGATAAGCTACCGGTCCCACTCGCTTTACAACTGTATATGGCCCGATGAACCTTGGGCTCAGCTTCCCCTTTCGACCAAATCTCAACACCTTTTTCCAAGGCGACACCTTCAGAAAGACCTTGTCTCCCACAGCATACTCCATTTCCTTGCGTTTGAGATCAGCATAAGACTTCTGCCTATCTGATGCTTCCTTAAGACGATCCCGAATCACCTTAACTTTGTCCTCAGTTTCTGCAACCAATTCCGGACCTAATACTTGTCTTTCACCTAACTCCGTCCAACATGTAGGAGTACGGCATTTCCGTCCATACAATGCTTCGTATGGTGCCATCTGGATACTCGCTTGATAACTATTATTATAAGCGAACTCCGCTAATGGTAGGTACTCCTCCCAACTACCACTGAAATCCAGGACACATCCTCTTAACATGTCTTCTAAGATTTGTATCACCCTTTCTGATTGTCCATCAGACTGTGGATGGAAAGCTGTACTGAAATCCAATCTTGTACCCAAAGCTTGATGCAACGCTTTCCAGAACCTCGATGTGAATCTGGGATCCCTATCCGAAATTATCGACACTAGCACACCATGCAATCTTACTATCTCTGATACGTACAGCTTAGCTAGCTTCTGAAGAGAGAAATCCACCCTCACCGGTATGAAGTGAGCTGACTTAGTCAGACGGTCCACTATCACCCAAACGGCGTCTTTCTTGCTAGGCGTCAGGGGTAGCCCACTGACGAAATCCATAGTGATCCGCTCCCACTTCCATTGAGGGATCTTTACCGGTTGAAGTAGCCCTGATGGCAATTGGTGTTCAGCCTTAACCTGTTGGCACGTCAGACATCTTCCTACAAATTCCGTTACTTCACGCTTCAACCCAGGCCACCAAAACTGTTTCCGTAGATCTCCATACATCTTGCTACCTCCCAGATGCATAGCGTATGGACTGCTATGTGCATCTTGGAGAATTTTCCGCCTTAATTTTGTATCCTTTGGCATGCAAGCTCGCTCTTGAAAACAAAGCACTCCATCACTAGACAGACTGTACCTTTCCAGACCACCATCCTGAACTTGTATCCTCTTAGCGTTCAAGCCTTCATCCACCAATTGCTTTTCCTTAATCTCCTCGATCCATGTTGGCTTAACTTGAAGTTCCGCCAAGAGACTTCCATCATCATATAGACTCAACCGAGCAAACATCGCTCTTAAGTCCGTCACAACCTTCCGGCTCAACGCGTCAGCTACCACGTTAGCCTTACCCGGATGGTACTCGATTGAACAATCGTAGTCCTTTAAAAGTTCAATCCTCCGACGCTGTCTCAAGTTGAGATCCTTCTGTGTCAAGAGATACCTCAAACTCTTATGATCCGTGTAGACTATTGACTTCTCCCCATAAAGGTAGTGTCTCCATATCTTCAGTGCGAAATCGACTGCGGCTAACTCCAAGTCGTGCGTTGGGTAGTTCAATTCGTGTGGTCTTAACTGTCGGGACGCATAAGCTACTACCTTCCCTTCTTGCATCAGCACACATCCCAAACCAGTATGGGATGCATCACAATAGACGGTGAATAACTTCCCTGCTTCAGGCTGCACCAAAATCGGAGCTTCCGCCAGAATTTTCCTTAGCTTATCAAAGCTTCCTTGCTGCTTCTCCGTCCATACAAATGGAACACCTTTTCTTAATAGCTTCGTCAACGGCGCTGCTATTAGAGAGAATCCTTCCACGAACCTCCGATAGTACCCCGCTAAACCCAGAAAACTTCGTATTTCAGCCACCGACCTAGGTGGTTTCCAATCCAATACTGCTTCAATCTTGCGAGGGTCTACTCTAATTCCTTCAGCTGAGACTACATGACCTAAGAAAGCCACTTCCCTAAGCCAAAATTCGCACTTACTGAATTTGGCGTATAACTGCGTTTCCCTTAACACTTGTAAAACTATACATAAGTGCTTATCATGCTCCTCCTCCGTCCTTGAGTAAACCAAGATGTCGTCTATAAATACCACGACGAATTGGTCCAAGTACTGCTGAAATACCCTATTCATTAGATCCATGAACGCCGCCGGTGCATTGGTCAACCCAAATGGCATCACTAAGAACTCGTAATGCCCATACCGAGTTCGGAATGCCGTCTTGTGAACATCAACCTCTTTCACCTTAAGTTGATGGTAGCCCGACCTAAGGTCTATTTTCGAGAACACTGACGCACCCTTCAACTGGTCAAATAAGTCATCGATCCGAGGCAACGGGTATTTGTTCTTGATCGTTAACTTGTTTAATTGACGGTAGTCGATGCTCATTCGCATAGAACCGTCCTTCTTCTTGAAAAACAACACAGGTGCTCCCCACGGAGATATGCTTGGTCGAATGAACCCTCTATCCAAGAGCTCCTGAATTTGAGCCTTCAGCTCCACCAATTCCTTTGGTGCCATTCGATACTGTGCTATAGACACCGGTGCCGTTCCGGGTAGCAAGTCTATGCCGAATTTAACTTCCCGATCTGGAGGCAGACCCGGAAGTTCTTCTGGGAACACATCAGCAAATTCCCCAACCGTTCGGACCTTTCCGACTACTGACTCCTTAGCTTCCAAAGCACATATTCGAACCAAGTACGCCTCACAACCCTTCTTTACCATCTTTTCAGCCTTTAAGGCCGACACTACATTGGATAGGTAATTCCTTCTATCACCTATCATAACCACTTCATCACCTTCAGCCGTCTTAAGAACCATGCGCTTAGCCGCGCAATCCAAATTCGCCTGATACCTTACCAGCCAGTCCATTCCAAGGATCAAATCGAACTCCCCAAACGGTAGTTCCATCAGATCAGCAACGAAAACTACCCCTTGGAGTTCTAGGGGTACGTCTCTATAAAGTTTGTCTACCACTATAGAGTGACCTAAAGGACTAACTACAGTCATCTTCCTAGAAGTAGTCTCAGAGTCTAGGTCCATAGTTCCTACCACACTACTAGCAATGTACGAGTGCGTCGAACCCACATCAATTAATGCAACATAAGGTAAACCAAAAATTAGAAAAGTACCGGTTATAACATCCGGTGCGTCACCCTCCTCGCGACGCCTCGCTGCGTAGACTAAGCCAGACTGCCTAGCCTCTGTGTTACCCGCACCTCTGCCCTGAGTTCCACGACCTCTATTCGAACCATTTCCTCCTCGACCATTATTGCGACCCCTCAGTGGTCCCACATTTCTGTCTTGAGTACGGTTCTGCCCTTCTGGCTGATTCTTAGCTAGTTTTCGGGGACAATCTCTAACCCGATGCTCCAAAGACCCACACTCAAAACATCCTCTATCACCGGTCGAACAACTTCCCCAATGGGTCTTTCCACAGCAGTTACACTGAGTCGGCCTCTGATTAGCAGTCATGGGCCTTGCCGCCTGATTTGGCCCACTTGGCCTAGCCTTTTTCTGGACACTACCACTGGATCCAGCTGACCCAAATCCTCTCTTCTGATTATTCCTGCTATAGCTTTGCCTCACAGCCTCCTTGATCCCTTCGGCTACCTTAGCCTTTTCTACTAAATATGAGAACTCACGAACCTGCTGCGGGGCAATCAGTAACCTTAAATCATCTCGGAGCCCATCTTCAAAGCGGACGCAGCGCTCATGTTCAGTGGCTACGATTCCTCTGGCATACCTACTCAGCCTTAAAAACTCTGCCTCATACTCGGCTACCGTCCTAGCTCCTTGCACTAGCCCTAGAAAAAGTTTCCTTTGAGCATCCGTGTAGCTAGTACCCACATACTTCTTCTGAAAGGCATTCTTAAAGTAATCCCACGTGAGATCATCTACCGTGGCTCCATCCCGAACCGTGAGCCCCCACTGATATGCTTCATCCTTCAGAAGCGACACTGCCCCTTTCAGCTTCTCCTCATTGGACAGGTTAAGGTCGTCCATAATCCGCTCAGACGATTCCAGCCAATACTCTGCTGCACTGGGTGCCACTCCCGACACACCCCGGAATACCTCCGCTCCGTTAGACCGAATTCGCTCCAGAACAGATTTTCGAGCTCCTAGGTTTCCACCAGCTCCAGCCACAATCTTCAGAACTCGCAATACCACTTGCGATACTGCCTCACCACCGGTCTGATCCTGCTCCTCAGCTCTAAAAGTAGAAGGTGGTAGTGGCGGTGGTACTTCATTTTCAGAACCCTGTCCCGACCCAACAGGTTCTGACACAGTCATCCTACCCCTACCGCGTCCACAGCGTCCACGTCCTCTAGAACTCATTCTATCTACTTGCGCTTTTAATCTAATTAAGAAAATTTATGCATTAGTAATTTGTTACACTTGATTATTCGCGAAGAAATTTTATGGATAGAGTTTTAATCAGAGATTCCTTCGAGCCAACAAGGTTTCAGTCTTCTATCCTAGTTCACACAAAGGAGTTCATGCATCCATTCCTTAATACTTTCCATACCTATTCGCTCTTCGGACATTTCTGCCCATTTCTAAGCCAGGGGTATTTCCGTCATTTTTCCTACAGGGTATTTTCGTAATAAAAGAAATTTTAAAACTTTAGTAAAGTAGGTCGTTTTGAAATTCCCAAAACTGGAGGGTTTTTCTGAAAAAGTTGTAAAATTTTAAAGATACATCATTACTTTGAAACTAGGGGTATTTTGGTAATTTGTCCATTAGGGGTAATTTTGTAAATTTTGCACATCGAAGATGTTTTTAACAATTGTAAAACTCTGAAGGTCCTTTTTGCAAGTTTTTCTTTCTTAAAACGTTGCTGTTGCAAAAAGTTCAAAAGTCAAGGGCATTTTGGTAGTTTTGCAGTTTGAGGGCGTTTTCGTAATTTTCCAAAACCAAAATATTTTGTTGATGATTTTCAAAGCTAAGTTGCTGAATATTTGTAAAATAGTTGAAATTTTTGAGCAAAACCATTGAACTGATATTTTATGAATCAGGGGCATTTTGGTAATTTTACCTCCAAGGGCATTTTCGTAATTTTCCACAAATCAAGTTTTTCGAGGAAAACGTTGTAAAAATGAGGTTCTCTGATTTGAAAGAGTTATTGCAAAAATTTTGAAAACATTAGGGTTCTTGTTGTTTCGTTCCTTTCAAAACATGGCTAATTCCCTTTCGGGTTTTAGTCATTAGGTTTAGCCTATGACCGAGCCTTCTTGGTCAGGGTGAACCAAAGCTATGCACCAGGCAGGTTTCAAGTGAATAGGAGGTGAGTCACGCGGACTGCTTAAATACCAAGCTCTCACTGAACCTTTCTAGACATGCGCACAGAGGTTGCCACACCACTGAGCCCTCTGAGTTAGGGTGAACCGAAGCTACGCACCAGGTAGGATACCTGCGAAGAGGAGGTGAGTCACGAGGACTGCTTAAATACCAGGCTCTTCCGGATCCAATCCTAGACATGCGTACAAGGGTTACCACACCCTAGCTCAGTGACTAAGTCATAGGTTGGTTTAGTTCTTTAAGTCTTATGCTTCATTTGTGTGTTTGAGTAACCTATTCCTAGGGTTCAAGTTCCTATAAGTCTATCTACGTTCCATGCTTCCTACCCTTCTACAGAATATAATCCACCAAGAGGTTTAGATGTACTTACCTGGGCGGATCGGTACCGGAGACTCGGGCCATGCTGCTTTAAAACCCAAAAACAATTAAAAAGGCCTACTAAAACATTTTTGGGCCTTGGGCCCCCACAGCCGAGCTTTGACCTGGGCTCTGATACCAACTTTGTAACAACCCAAACCCGGCCCAACCCTATGGCCGAATCTAGTTTGTTATGGGAAAAACCTTTTTGAAATCCATTTTGGAACCCATTAAGTTTTGTGGAAAACTTCTCGTATTTGATTATCTTGGTAAAATCATACTTAGTGTTTATTTTTAAAACACATTTAAGTCAAGTTATAAAACAAATTTCAACCGTGCCCGATGGCATTTTAAAACCTTTTCGAGTTAATTTGGGAAAACACGTGATTTTAATTAATATTAATTATAAGGTTTAAAGCAAGTATTCAACATATGGAAATAATAAAATATTCTAGGAGGCCTTATTACAATCCAAAGTATAAAATAAAACCGAATTTAAAATAGTAAGACTAAGTATAAAGTTCATTTAAATTTAAAGTCCTCTGCATGGCCACCTCGAGTCAACCCGGCTCCACATCCGCGATCTACGTGTTACCTGAAAAATATAAAGGAGAAGGTGAGTCACCAAGACTCAGTGTGTAACCCTTTCCCCGTTTTAAAAACATTTTTCATACACAACATATAACAATTAAAATGCAAAATGTCATGTGTCCCAACCTAGCCAGCCATACGCCACTGTCTACCCCGTTGTGGTACCAAACCACTGGTGGTGCCAAACCACTGGTGACATATAGTCACAATGTGTTACCAAAACACTGGTGTCCGTAGACACAAATCAGGTGATTGGGCCAACCCATCGCGTGATAGCAAATCACTGGCAGACGATCCCATATCTCAAGTGGGGCCAACCCACGGTGGTGTTAACCACAGGGACAAGTCGCTTTGAGGTACCAAACCTCTGGAGGTACCAAACCTCTGGTGACCGTAGTCACGGTGTGTTACCAAAACACTGGTGCCCGTCGGCACAATATCACTGCCCCCTCCACTCATTCAACCCACATAGTCAACACTCATACACAGATTTATCATATGTATCAACACAACATGCTTCCCAAAAGCATAAAATAATGAAATCATATGCACAGGTACTTACCTGATTCACCACTTATACCGTTATGGTATTCAAGCCATTGCTACAAAAATCAAGTTAACATTCACATTACTTAGCATAATAAATAAGCTATATAGTGTGTATGTACACACCTGATATCGATGGTAGTCCTAAATTTCGAAAGAAAGCGTTGGTCACCACAGATCCACTTGTCTTATATTCGGCCAAATCCATGGATTAGTCTTATGGCCTATTCGGCCTAATTAACTTATTAGGGAGGGGTTCCTTGTGAACCCGAGATCTTACCTTAAACTCTTTGCTACTATCCACCGTACTTGATACTCGAATCTGCTCGTCAGCCATCATTGATTAGTAAGTAAAACTAATAGCCTTCAGCTTTTAATCGGATTGTTATAATAAAGAAATTGATCTTACCACCACTTACCGAAATCGAAAGCTAGAGATCAGGACCTGAGTCGACTGCTTTCGTTCCTTGAGCACCTAGAAGAATCGTTCACTACTCGATTAGAAGCCTTATAACCATTGCCGAAATCGGCACCTCCCCTTGCAAAAGAAATCGACAGAAAAAGAAGGAAAAGGGAAGATAGACATTCGGCCAAGATCACTTACCACCTTATGAACCGATTGAAGGAGAGTCTAGAGGAGATTATTCCTGTTTGTTATTCGGCCAAGACTTGGAATATGAAGAGGGGAAATTCGGCTATCAAAAAGGAAAAAGAAAAGGAAGACAAATGAAGAAATCGGTACTTCCAATGGTATATTCGGCCAGAGAGAGTTAATAGGGAAGGAAAGAAGTTTCGGCTAAAGGCCTTGAGAGAATGAAGAAAACGCAAGAGCAAAAGAGGGCTAGGGAATTCGGCACTTAGCAAAAATTGAAGAAAAGAAAAACAAGGGGGTCAACTAATGTATTTATAGGCACCAAGTACCCTTGCCGTCCACCCCTTCTAATTAATTCAAATAAATTTTGAATTAATCCCAAAAATCCATCAATAATCCAACTAATATTCAATAATCCTTTTAATCTAATAATCCCCTTAATTATCCTACATTATCACATTATCAAAATGATAATAGTAATATCCTTAATTATCTTCTTAATATTAAGGAATTAAAATCCAATAAAAATTGCTCATATTATCCTATTATCTAAGTAGATAATAAAAAGAATTTAAGGAGAGAAAATCTCTCCCCCTTGTGCCGTCCACTTAAAGAACAAAAAGAGGGATTTCCGTGACTCGAACACAAGCTCTCCCTTGCTCCTTGGTGGCGTCACATGTAGCTCTTAAGTGGGCTTACTTTGCCACTTAGTCTAGGCTCATCTTATGTCCAAATTATCCCCATTTATTCTTATAACACCCTCCTGCTAAGGCTCCCTACCTTAAAAGTTAAAAACTGAAATTTCCTACCAAACCGAGCCAACACAAAGCCTTAAATTAATCATTATTATTCCATAAATAATAACACAGCAGTTCATACATAAGAAAAATAATTTATTTCCAAATAGCCCCATTTTTAGGATGTTACAATACTACGAATAATGGGTTAATTAAACTTCGGATTTCTTTTAAGTACTTTTTAATATTTGTTTTTTTTAAGTTAAGATGTAATAAGGCCTTTGGTTAAATTTTTATAGATGTTTTACTTGTGGATGGATTTTATATTACGTTTTAAATACTTAAAAGGGATTCCTTTTCTAAAAATAGAAATAAATGTTTTTCTTAATTAAACGTACGAAAAGGATTTCATTCTTAGTTATTTTTAACTCGGTAAAATTTTCTTTAATAACTCTTTTAAAAATCTTGTTTTCAAAATTTCTTTCGAACTCTTTTACATTTCTCGGAATATTGAAACAATTATTTTTTTCAAGTTTATAAACTCTTACATCTTAAATTATTAAATTTAACAATCAACCTCGGTTTTCAATAAACACCTTTTCAAAATCTTTATTTTAAAAATCCGTTTTCTACAAACCTTTAAAAGACTTTACATATGATTATTTCGTGTGACATGTCAAATCTGGTCTTAACGCATAAACCGGGTGTGGGGTGTTACACTTATTGTTGGATGGTTCGCGAGGTGGGTGTGACCTTTAAGGCTGCGAAGGTGTTGGTGGTGGCGGAAGTGGCGTGATTCCCAAGTAGCCTTTAGAACCTGACACTAAGAAACTAAAATAAAATAAACTAAATTAAGCATAAGATAGTCAAAGAGAAGGAAAATAAAGAAGAAGAGTAAAGAAAAAGAAGAGTTAAATAACCTCAAAGATCCTAGGCTTGTTGTTTGGATGAAGCGGCCGGCATGAACTTATGTAGATTGGTCTCCCATTGGGAGACTATGCGTAGATTCTGCCATTTCTTCGACATTGAGTTTTTGGGGATCGGGAATTGGGGAAGGATTAAGGAAGAGAGATATGGAAGGGGAGAATTCTGAAGAATAGGATGGAAGAAAGGGGATGGGAAGTGGTTGAGAAGAGAGAGGGAGGGTTGGTTTATATAGAATTACAAATCTGGTACATCCCCACGCCTGTGTACCCTAGGTGTGTTGATTCACATGGCCATGTCGCACGGACGTGGTGGGCTTCGTTCATTTCTCCCACGCCCATGCTCAGGTCGCCACGCCCGTGTGTGATCTAACAGTGTCGACCACGGCCGCATCGCACGGCCGTGGGGTTTTGTCGGTACCCGTGGTATAGTGCTTTGAGTCCGTGACTCTGAGAATTGATTCTCTCTGACTCGTACCATCTCTGCCATGACAGTACGGCGATTCGGTGCATCCACACGGCCACGGCCACGACCTTGTGAAAGGCCTTGTGGCTTGAAATTGTGTATTTTTGGTTAGTTTAGAGTTAGGTGTTGTAAAGAGAGAATAAAATAATATAAATAAGATGAAAAATACAGAAGTTAATGGGGTTAGTACTCGGGTTGCCTCTCGAGAAGTGCTCGTTTATAGTCTTAAGCTAGACTCTCCTCTCCTTTGTATATTCATGGTGGTTTGAGGATTTGAAAGTCCTTCCTCGTGCTGGCAATTTCATTATCATGATAGAGTGTAAGACAAGTAGCATTTATTTTGAAAGTGCCGAACATAGGGTTACTTTCCTCGATTGTTCCGTATGAAAAAACATCGATTACCTTGAAAGGGATTTCCTTGCTGGTGTTAGGGTCAGGAGGGGACACTCGTGGATCTGCTTTATCTAGCAATATCTAATCTCCAATTTTAAACTTGTTTGTCTCGTAGGGTGGCCTTAGTTCTACTTCGTGTATCCCTAGTGTTTCTTTAAGATGCTTCTTCCCCTCTTTTAGTTCATCAATCTGAATCATTTGTTCCTCATGAGTTATTTCTTTGTTGGCACAGGGTCTAGGATCGGATTTAGTTGTGTTCTTTCGTGGTGCTTCCTGAAAAGAAGGGTTAACCGAATGGTTATCAATAGAATTCACTTTCTCACCTTGGTTATTAAATGTTCTAGCTGAATCAAGGGCTTGAAGAGTGACTGTCTCCTAACCTACGCAGAATATGAGTTCACCTGCGTTGACATCAATTTTAGTTCTGGCAGTTGCTAAGAATGGTCTTCCTAAAGTTATGGGAATCGTGTTGTCCTCATCCATGTCTAAAACAATGAAGTCTATTGGGAATATGAATTTATCAATTTTCACAAGTACATCTTCAATTATACCCTTAGGAACTCTAATAGTTTTATCAGCTAATTGAATGCTCATCCTAGTTTGTTTGGGTTTCCCTAGACCTAGTTGTTTAAACAATTTGTAAGGCATGACATTTATGCTTGCCCCTAAATCAGCTAACGCATTATCAATAGATAAACTACCAATTAAGCATGTAACTGTAAAACTCCCTGGATCTTTTAATTTCTGTGGTAGTTTATTTTGCAACATTGCTGAGCATACTGTGTTCAGCTCTACATGTGATTCCTTGTCTATCTCTCGCTTATTTGTCAATAGCTTCTTTAAAAATTTCCTAGAATCTGGCATCTGCGAAAGAGCTTCAAGAAATGATAAGTTAATATGTAATTTCTTTAAAAGTTTAAGAAACTTACCGAACTGTTCCTCTGTGTCGTCTTTCGTTATTGCATCGGGATATGGTATGCGAGGTTTGTACTCTTTGATTATTGGGTTCGTGATAAACCGTAAAAGTAACATATTTTAATCCCACATTTAGCATACTTTTGGATGATTTATCCCTTGATTTCTGTAAAAAGGTGCTCTTAATCCAATCTTTTCATGTCTTATACTCAGGAAAGCACCAGAGGATAGAAAGAATAAGAAACGGGCCTAAAACAGACCACATTGGGCCAAAGTGGAAATCGACACGGCCTGGACTTAAGCCCACACGGCCATGCCTCCCTGATAAACTAGAACACAGTCTGATCCCGATTCACACGGTCGTGCCTCATTAAAGAAATCCGACACGGCCTAAAGACGATTCACACGGGCGTGTGCCATGGTCGTGTCCCTGTCACCGAAAAGAAGAGTTTCATTCGGAAAAGGATGCTTAGGGGCAAAGAAACCTATTTCGAAAGCCTATATAAACCCCTAAGTATTACTTAAAACGGGGCGGTTAGCTAGGCCAAGGAGCCGAGCCAGAAAGGTCAGATTTGTGGGAAATCACTAGAAAATAGCTAGTTGATCCATCTCAAGAAGCCGAAATTCTACTCAAGACGGCGGATCTCTCCTTCAATTCCTTCAGGGGGTCTTAGATATTTCTTATGTTTTGTTTTATCTTTTCATCTAAGATGTTTTCATTTATTATTATGAACTAAACCCTTCAAATACCTGAAGCGGGTGAAACCTAAGATGAATCTTGTTATTGTCTTCTAAACTATATGATAAATATTTGACTTGTTCTTAATTATGTGCTCTTAATTC